>JALIRH010000006.1:6467604-7667604 GCA_023055505.1 Callipepla californica brunnescens
TTTTTCTTTCTTTCTTTCTTTCTTTCTTTCTTTCTTTTTTTATAAGCTTGGCAAAGGACTTGAGTAGGAAGATAAAGTCTCTGAAAAACATCTTGGACAAAGATGCCAGCACAGATTGTACAGTAAAAGATATCAGGTCTGCCAGTACATGCAAACCAATCTCTACAGGCTGTTTATACTTACCCTGTCAATGATTTATTGCACAATTACTGGAATACTGAAATAGTACAATGTATGTCTCCTCATTTCTATTTGGTATAGATTTGATAATGAAAGGATGCAACCCTCCTCAACAAGCAACATCTGTATTCTTTCTGTTCCCCTTCTCTGGTCAGCAAGCATATCCTTTCTGTCTGAGCAGTCCCTGCTTATCTCTCTTTTCTGCTCTCTCCTGCTTCAGGCAATACAACTGAATGCTGTTGATATGACTGTTGTCCAGGTAAAAATCTAAAACAACCCATACCTTATGTAGGACAAAATCTCCAGGAGTTTAAGTAAACTTACTGATGGTATTTGGAGTTCTAAAAGGACAGTGTTATCCACTACCTGTGTGTAAACAGTGAGTAATCAGTATCTAGAAGATACTGCCAGTGTCCACGAGCACCCACAACTCTGCTCAGCACACCTATGAAAATAAAACACCCTCCTACAAAATGATGTGCTCATATGGGTGTAGTTATAAGGAAGAGCAGGACCTTAATGATATATTTCATTTAAAATCCCTGAAAATTCAAGGAAGGACAAGAAACTATGTACAACTGAGTTCCCTTGTTCAGACCATTGGAAAACACCATCTGTATTTGAGGAATAACAGTAAAAACAGAAAGAAGTATGTCAAGAAAAATACTGCTGCTTGGGGTCGATGCTGGAGGAGAATATTTAAGTACTAGTGTAGATGAAAACTGCAGTATCAAGCAACATGTTTTAACGAACATTTTAAAACAAGTATTTAAAATGAATATATTAGCTGATAGAGAGAGTGCTCGACTTTTTCACTTTTGGGGTAAACAGTAATACATCTTCTTCGTGTGATACATTTTCTATCGTAAAGAGCCTATTTTGTTCTCCAGCTGTTAATTGCCTGACGCTCCCATTCATCGCAGAACACTCAAAATAGACAGAAAGGTGAGCTCTTCAGGTGGTGCATATGAACGCACAGATACATAGATATGCACACAAAACCCTACAGCAACACACCACACTTATCTTCTTCTCATTTTTAGATCATACATATTTCATTAAGCTCCATGCAGAGCGTCTTCTGATTTATGGTAATTGTCAACAAAAGCAAAAAAAATGCCCACAGTTTTAACCCTGCAGTAGTGAGGATTTAACTGGGATAAAATTAAAATGTTTAAGGGAGAAAAAACCAACCCAACACCCTAAGCCGCTGGGAGGTTGACCCTTGAGATGTTGTCAATTTTTTATTTTATTTTATTGTGTTTGTTGTCTGTAAAAGCAGATGCCAGCAGCAACATCTGATGCGCTGGACACCTCCGGTATTATCCCAGCATGCTTATGGCCTGGAGGAGTTGGAGTGAGACTAATTTCCATATCAAACCCAATTTAGATGAAACATCTTGCTTAAAAAAAAAAAAAAAGAAAAAAAAAGCCAGCGCATCAATAGCCCCTTGATTAGATTTTCATCTCCTGAGCAGACAAATATGAATATTTATTACCATGAATGCAGATTTCCCTCTTTCCATTGCTCTGATCTTGAATATTACCCATTGCTAATTTTTATGAAAATTTGGGCAACATAATGTTTTCACATAAACTGACAGTTCTTGAGATAATCCCGTTATTGTTTGGTGGGAAATGACAGTTTCCGCTTATTCATGTGTTAACAAGGGATTAAATATTGTTTTTCATCACCATAATCTAAAATAGACTGCAAATTAAAATTTGAACATTGTGCATTAGCCGAGCTTTGAGGACCGGGATTTGTTTGCATTCGCTTAGTAAAGATCTGTAAATTAACAGTTTAACAGTAAGTGAAATCAGGATCACTAAAACAGCACTGATGTTTGTAAAATGAAGCCATTGCTCTACCTGCAAAAGGTAGAGAGAGAAATCATTCACAAAATGACATCCCTTTGCTGAGCAAAGTGCACTCTGAACTGTTGCCAGCCACAGTGACCCTCAGGCATTAATGGACCGGGTCATTTTTCCTCAGCACAGAATCATGTCCCTTTTCCTTGTCACAAGTTCTGATTCTCAAATACCTGATTTCTGCAGCTCACGTTGTAAAAATGGCTCTATCATAGATCTATTCACAGTGCTAAAAGCAGTCATGCTGACCCAGAAGTTGTTTTCTTGTATGCCAAAATGCCCTGCTCACACCCTATCAGTCTGGGCCTTGGTGTGCAGTACACAGCCACATACAATCTCACTGATATGGGCATTTTGCTGCAGATGCAGTATAGAGCAATAAAGGGTTGGTTATCTCCTTGATGCCTGTGCCTAATGTCCAGCAATGCCAATCAGAGATTGTGCCACAGTGAAAACAATAAGACCTGTGATGTTCTGCAGTTCATGAGCCACTGCATTTCTTAATGTTTCTAAAGAAGCTTTGGGTCACAAATTTGCAATACTAAGAAAAAAACAAGAACAACACAACAATCCACTTTGATATCTGTCAAAATGCACATAAGCCATAACTTATGCTTATTCAAAGCAACACAAACATCTGCCCAACTAAATCTTCAAGCTATTTCATCAGAAAAAAACCTTGGTGACGAGGAAAAGTATAAACAGAACATAGTTTTTACAGAAGTCATATAATAGGAAGCCTCATACTTAAATTCAGGACCTCTTCAAAAATATTCTGATTACAAATTAATTCATACATGTGATAAATAAAGCTTTGCATTCTGAAGGATGCTGAAGTTATGCATGTATAGCAATTCTACAGCAATACTGCCCCTAAGGGCAGAAATTTAGTGAGGGACAGAAGGTGAAGGAGGGATGGGAAGAATGAATGAGAATGTGCTACTGAGCTTCAGTCTTCACAGAAAGCAGATCAGATCTTAAGTTTTACAGCCCAGTACTAAGAGAAAACACAATAATGGGACTGTGGTTCTAGTATCTGGATTTAATGCTTGGGGTTTGCTTAGACTTGGACTTGGAGAGGGACATTCACTGCCCTCTAGGACTGTCCACTCTCTAGGATTGCCAGAAAGATGGTGAGGGAATGGGATCCACCATCCCTTCCATGACTCAAATTCCAAAATATCTGTTTGAAATTGCTTGAAATCTGTGTGTTCCTGTCCTGATCTAGCACCAGCCTCAAAAGGTAGCAGAATCTCCCTTCCTGAAATACGTGATCAACTCTATCATCCAAATCTCAGACAGCCAAGCAGAATTTCACCTTCGCGAGCAGCTCTGCCAGCCATCCCATCACAGTGATTTTTTTTCCCTTTGAGTCACAAAGAACTGGCTGCTGGGAGGGGGAGGATGCTGGATTTCATGAACTGGTAAGATAACTACTACAGACAATCACAGCTTTCTGTGTAAAGATCTTACATTTATTCTTTATGAATATATCAAATGCGGGCTATCAAATCATAGGGTAGATAATGACATTGGTTTTTAAGCAGAATTACTCTACAGTTTGCTCATGTATTCAGTGCTAGCATCTAAATCTCTTTTCTATAATGGTTTTTAAGGAACACTTTGCTTTAAAAACAGTGGCATGACACGGCCTAAAAAATAGGCAAACCCTTAAAACAAACATACTATGTTTTAAAGGAAACTGTTAAAAGCAACAAAAAGAAATGACACTGGTAGGATGCATAAGTTCCTGAAGCCACAAGGCAAACAGTATCTTGTTTCATTTTACATGATACTGAATAAAAATTGAATTGCTGTAGTTGCCATAGCAACTGTCACATCACTTGGCACTTCTGCTCCTTTAAATCACATAGTGCTACTGTAAAGGAATTCATGAACCAACATGACACTTGAATACTTGCGCTTTTTACAGTATTTCAGGAGGAAAACATAAATCAATATACACTGAGAGTTGTCTCTGAAAATCGGGTTTGTTATATTTTTCTTAACATTATAATCTCCTCATTTTCTTGTCGTGTTCTTTGCAAATTTGCAAAGAAGGTGGAGGGCGTTGTCACAATCAGAGCACAAGGAAAGAAATTACTCCTGACACCTGATTTCCAAACTGAAGCTGTGACCTGTCACTCAGATGTCAAAATACCTTTGCTATGCAATATTCAAACCAAATACAAGGGATAAACATTGGAATTTTGCCCCTCCACAGCCAGAGTCGGCGCAATACGTGACAGCAGACATTCACAGTGGCATACAGGCATCTACTTCAACTTACTAGTAGGTTAGAAGGGAAGTCTGACTATATATATACCTAAACATGACTATATATATAAACCTAAACCTAAGAACATGATAAATGTTTGCAGAGTTTGACCCATGATTTATATTGTTTGAGATGGCTCTGCATACATTATGTAGTTACGGAAGGTATACAGCAAAATAGAGACAATATATATATATATATATATTTGGTGCATACTTATATGCAATGCATATTTTTTGTTTTTGCTTTGCTGTTTATTAACACTCTGGATGCAATTTGTTTGAAAAGCAGCCCTCTAGTGGGCTATGTACCATAATGAATTGTTAATAAATAGCATTAACATTATCTCTAAATATTAGTTAAAATGCATTTTGCAAAAACATACAAGATCTTAAATAAATGAGCCATAGATCTCCATCATTCTCTTCGGAGAAATTTAATGTCCTGTTTAGCTTCATTCCTTAAAGCCCCTGAAGCAATATTTTTAAATGCTGCTTTGTGATCAACTTCTGATTAGTTTTGCTTTACTTGTATACTCACTAAACTGCAATAGTAATATTATTCACTGTCAGTAAGATTCCATAAAGGTTGCATATTATTATTAACATTCTATTTAATTTATAATCTATGACTTTTTAAGGGTGACAGAGAATCTATAATTGAGGAAGGGTGAAGAATAAAGTGTGTATTCACTGAGAATGTTCCTAACATTGTATGCCTTGAAGTTTTTCATTTAATTATTATTCTGTCCTATTTGTCTATACAGCCTTAAGCTTACATGCCATAAAGCAAAGTTTTCAAATGTAGAGTGCTTTTATTCGCTGTAGTAACATCACTTTATGTAAGATCAACATAATTCTAGATCTATCAAAATTTCTAGAAGTCAAAATGTCCTGAAACATCAAAACATCACTAGTTTAGAATGTCTATAGAGATAGTGAAGTGTTCATTTTTACTTATATTTTGGGTTACTTCCACTTGGTTTAGGAAAATAACTCTTACGTCAATCATAATATGTGAAATATGATTCATATCCTACAAAGACTTTTTTAATTTCAAGGATGAGTGTATTTTCTGCTCATTTAAAATCATGTATGGGTCCTGTTTTACCAGTTTAAGAGAGAGACTGTGCCATTTCCTTAGTTTATTTTGGGCCTTAATTCAAATAATTTATTATTCAAATCACAGACCCCTGGTCCCAGTCAACTGATTTTAATCATTACACTTTCTTGAGCCACTGGAAACCCTGACTTACTATTTTGAAATTGTCTTGAAAAAGCAATTTTAGTCAAAAGAAGTCTTAAGCAGTAAGTTGTCTGTGCACTTGAACCATTGTTTGAAATTTTCTTGAACTGGAACTGGCCTTGAATCAGAAACTTTGCTCACAGTCAGGCTCAGAGTGGCATCAAACTGAAAAATACTTCTCTTTTGTGATTTAAAAGTGCCTATGGAAAGAGAAAGAAGTGGTTAAATTCCTGAAGGATTTCAAATTAATTCCAGGTTACCCAGTGTAGTGACACCCGCATAGGACTGGGGATCCCAACCCTGCTGAATCCTGAGTTCAGCAGGAATCAAGTGGAGCTGTGCTCTGGTAAAGAATTTCTTCATCCATGTGAGACCAAATGATGTCCCTGAGACCTTGTAGGGATTCTCAACCATGCAGAATAACAAGCTCAACTCCTGTTTCTGCATAACACAGTGCTCTCCATCAGGCCAGATGCCCCGTCCCTGGAGACATTCAAGGCCTGGAGGGATGGGGTTCTTAGAAACATGATTGAGCTGTAAGTATACTTGTTCATTGCAGGGGGGCTGACTAGATGACCTTTAAGGGTCCCTTCCAGCTCAAATGATTTTGTGATTCTATGATTCCAGGTTGGGAGATAGGAGAAAGGAGATATACAGGTGCTGTGGTTTATTTCTTTCTGCCAGTACTGTGCCTCCAATGGTGTTGCATACATGTGCATACCACAATATTTACACTCACACTCTCACATTCATTAACTGCAGGAGGTTCTTGAACTCCTGAAGGTGAACTTAGGATTGCAGAGATTTACTCTGTGTAGGGAAGATCTGAAGAAAATAACTTAAAGTCAGCTTCATCCTACCTGAATAACCGGGAAAGTGCGAAAAGCTCACGATGAATTCATGAAGCATGAACATCACACATGCCATCAACTCAAACCTTGGAGAGTTACCATTTAAGAGTTTCAGGGTTGTTACAGGTGCTGGTAAACTCCAAATAGAAAATAAGTGTCTTGGCAAATACAGTATCAGAAGTATAAGGTACTACAGCAACAAACACATCTGCAGTATTTCTACATGGACTGTTTTTCTCTACAACAGTTATTCCTGTTTTTCTGGTATAACAGCCATCTTATAGATGAAATGGGTGACAAAATAATTAGCTCTTTAAGACTGATACACAGGACATCAAATTCCAGTCTAAGTCTTTGGATCCCCAGAACACTAAATATTCTACCAGCAAATGTTAGATGCTGAAGCAGACTTACTGCATAAATAGCGGTAAAGGTCTGTTGTTTCACAAGGACCTAAAAACTCTGCTAAGCTATGCTAATTTCCAAGCAATGTTTTACTCTATATCACAGAGTCACAGACTAGGTGAATTTGAAAGAGACCTCTGGGTCCATCTGGTCCACCCTCTGCTCAAGCAGGGCGATGCAGAACAGGCTGCCCAGGACCATGTGCAGATGGCTTCTGAAGATCTCCAAGGAGGGAGAAATATACAGAAATATATACATCACTCAAACCTTATAATGGAATGCACAGAGCTTTTAAGCCAACGTTTTGACATGTTAACAGCTTTTCCTACAGAT
This sequence comes from Callipepla californica brunnescens, assembly GCA_023055505.1. NCBI lineage: Eukaryota > Metazoa > Chordata > Aves > Galliformes > Odontophoridae > Callipepla > Callipepla californica. The sequence continues at coordinate 6,474,769 of JALIRH010000006.1, forward strand.
AAGGAACTCATTTTTAATTCTGCTGAGGAAGAGCCAGAACCTACTCTAAACTGACACAATGCAGCTAACTTCAGCTGTATCAAAAAGACTCACTAAAGCTGTGGAAATCTTTTGTATGATGATCACAGAATCATGGAGTTCTTTAAGGCTGGAAAAGATCACTAAGATCATCCAGTCCAACCATCAGCCCATCCCCACCATGCTCACTGAACACGTCCCTCAGTGCCAAATGTCCACAGTTCTGAACACCCCTGAGGATCATGACTCCAGCACAGCATGTCCCTGGGCAATTTATTCCAATGCATTATCACTCCTTCTGAGAAAATTTTTTTCCTAATATCCAACCTGAACCCCCCTTGGTGGGGTTCATTAAAGTCAAGATGAACTGTATTGTAACCGGTAAATTTCAGAACTGTGTACTTAATTAATTAATAACACATGTTTACGTAGTGGCATACAAAGAATTCCTCAGCCTTCTCCAGAGTTGACTGAATGGTTCAGTAAGCTTGGTGTGAGTTTTCTAAACTGTTGCTGCTTTTGAAATGCTTTTCTTGAGAGAGAGCGGGAGAGGGAAAGACTGTGGAGCTGTGAGGAGCATTTCTCTTCTGCACAGAAGTGACAGTTTCCTTTCACCACACCCAATGCCTGGTGTCTGCATGTTTCTCACTGTAACACAAATCCTGTTAATCACAGACCAAGGCCTAAAACAGACTCCACTGTCCAGAGCAACACATTAATTATTGCTGAGCTTTAGAATTGCTTCTGCATTTGTTTATACAGCTGTTCTGTTTGCCACAAGTATCACAACTATTTTTCTCTCAAGGTATTTCAGATATGAAACTTGCCATACAAAATCAATTCCTTTTATTTTACAGTCCTGCAAGTGAAGATTTTATAACCATTAATTTTGTCATGAATATTTCCTACTGTACAAACAAAAAGGCCATTTCTCATTCTGAAACCAAAAATTATTAGTACCTCTGATCTGAGCATCATGATTTTGATTAACAGTTAGCATTGCGTATAGCCATATTCCCACAGTCTGAAGCTAAAGAACTTCTTAGTCTACACAAGATTCTTTCATTATGTTAAAATACGTATTTTGTTATTTTGATGCTGTTAAATAATATCACATCCCATTATTATTCATGTAGGTGAGACTGCAGGATTGTACTAATTACGTAGAAAATCATGTCTGAAAAGGCTTACAAACAGGAATAAACAGAGCTGGGAGAATACATAACCAGCACAATAAGTAAGCAGATAAATAAATGTTCATCCATCACTCAAATATTCCAAACCATTTGGATCTTTCACTGCTGATCACTATAACTCAAACGTAACCTGGAATGTATTAGGCCTCAAATATCTTCTTTCATTCTCTCTTTTCTGGCCCTATCAACATATGTATTTGGCAGAGTGTAAAACACAAGCTTCTGTGAAAGTCTTTAGTAAGCCATGTAGTATCATCATTCATTTTTCACTACAATAGCCCAAATACACGAGAGGTGAGGTCTACAGCAAAGAGTGATGACTTTTAGTAACCCAAACTCAAGAATCAGATGAGATCTCAAGCAAAAAAATCTGGTCCATTTGCCCTAGTTCTATTGGCTCGTCTTAAAAACCTATAGGAGGTCTCCAGTGCATACATAGGACTACCATAGTTACAGCAACCTTGTTATTACAACACGGATTAATGATGTATCTGACAGGTGACAATTTCTTGCATTTCAAACACCCAAAAATTGACCACATGTAAGAAAACAATTTATTTAACAGTAAGTATTTGAACAGAAATGTGCTGAACAGAAACTGGAGATTTTGTTTTTCCAGCTGACCTTGAAGCCAGCTGGAATCCATTCCGTTATTGGAACTGGATGAAATACATGGAGATATTTCATCAGCATGCAGATACTGTTGAATTCTGAGTGAAAAGTACTGCATGTGGCTGCCACAGTGTGTGCCAGTTCTGGTTCTCCTGTTACTTGCCAGAAAATAAGGCCTGGGGATAGCACAAACACAAGCTTCCCTCTGGACTGAAGTCAGGACACAGCCTGAGGTGCACATGACTCCTGAGGGATACTCCTCCCAGCTCTTGAGTTTATACACCCTTGAAAATCTCAACTAGTTAAATCAGTCAGTGAAGTAGAGGTACTGACTTTCATTTTCTGATGTCATTACATACGTTTTTATCAAATTCCTGCATCTTTGACACTGAGAATCTCACTGAGTACCACTGTTGGCACCCCTTCAGGACCAGTACTTACAATAACATTATGCAAAGAACCTCAAAAATCATGACAAAGTAAGTTTTTAAGCATGAGGTGATAAAATTCAGAAATGTTAAAAAACCCACAAATCAGTAAAAAAAAGAAAAAAAAATTCCTTCAGTATATTACAAGTCAGTCATTCATTATTCTTAATACTGAGAATAATGTAATCACTAGAAAATGTATTTGTCTAGCTCTTGAGCATTCACCAATAGTGAAATTACTTAAATGAAAAGGGAAAAAAAAGGTAACTGTGTACACAAAATTAGCACGAGAATTAGCAATCAACTGTAGTTCATACAAGGTTCTTAGCAGATAGCATCATCTTTATTAATAAATGATGAACTGCTTAGTGAAGTTTTTGCTTAGTGATATCACCGTAATAACAAACACATGTTTTATTTATGTTTCAAGTTACATCCAAAATATGCAAGCCATTCACTGACAGATTCTCTCTAACATCTGAAGACTCTTTACCCTAGATTTAAACTTTCATTGATCTAGATGAGATAGTACTCCATCAAAACTAAGGGGAATAATGCAACGACTTCAGTCGCTGTGCATGATGACTTCAGTTGCTGTGCTCATCTTTGGGGATTTTCTTTCTATGATACAACAAAGCAAAAAACTGCATTTCTTAAAGCCAGCTGCACTTTCCTTGTAAGGATGGTATTTTTTTTCTCTGTGGGATACAGTGCTATTTGTGCAGCAGATTGTATTTTGACAGATGTAACTGTATCATAAAAAGGCCCTTAGCACTACCAGACTGGTAGCTCACAAACCTTCATGAGCTCCAGGATTTCATTAAAAGAACCAACAAAAAATAAATAAATAAATAAAAGAACCCCTCCCCTACTCCCCCCAAAATAACAATTAAAATGTTTTTGAGAGTGTGAAATGCCCCCAAGCCACTTACCTCCCCCACACCAGTCTGTAGAATTATCAGCCCAGTTGTTTTCTCAAGCTTCTCTTTGTTCATGGCTGCAAGGAAAATTAAGATTGAAATAGTTGCAGAAAAGCTGAAATATGCACCATTTTGAATCACATATAGGCTAACCAGCCTCCCTTCTTATCCTTTATCAATAAATTCATGTCAGTTTCTTTGACATCTATGGAATATTTTCCCCTGATAGTCACTCTGCTATTCAGTGATTTGAACATATAAGCGTACTGTTTGTTGTTCACTTTCCTGTGAAAAATAGAACCTTCTTGATCCCTTGTATACAGAACGTCACACATTTAATACATGCACAATATATCTGGGACGTTCTCTTTAGCAGAATCTTCCCACTGTCTTTCTTGAAGCATACAGCAGCATGGCATCTTGCCATTGCAGCAGTACTGTTACCATGTAAGATATTTCAGAATAAATTACATTTTTACCTAGCAGGGAAGACAAACAGTTTATCTCACAACATCAGGTTGCAGTGCACAATATTTTCTTTTTTAAAATTGAGATTTTTCATATTTATCAGTTTCTGGATCAGCATAAGCACTCAAAAATAATCAGGTATAAAACAGCACAAAAATACAAAAAAAAAAAAAAAAAAGAAGTAAAAAAAGAGTAGTCATAACTGAGGCTATATTTATACTTCTAACTTAGAAACATACTGTGCATGGAGTACTACCATTGCCCAAACTAAACAAGAATGAGATTATTCAGAGCTAAGGGTATAGGTAAGGTTACCATGTTTTGAGCAGCAATGTGTTAACCATTTAGATGCATACTATATCACTTGAATTCATGTACAAAAACAGATATTTGTCCTGTTTTGTTTATTAACAAAAATGAAACTTTAAGGCCTTATTAAACTCTTCTTGCTTAGTTGTCTAGTCACTGACTATCTAATCCAACTGAGTCATCTAGGTTTTCTCTGCAGTCAATGGGAAGATATGAACATTTAATACTATGAGTCATTCTACACAGCTTACACACATCAGCAGGCACCTCTCTCTTTCCATTGATTACAGGGACAATTGCAATAGACTCAGCTTCTCAATTTAAGTTAACTGAAGGAAGTATTCCTGCCAGAAAGCGCAAGAAGCGTGCCAGAAAATATTAAAAACAGGAAATTTACACTAAATTGCTTAAAAGAATTAATATATTTTTCCTCCTTTTTTGGAAAAAATACAATTTAGTTGCAGGTGTTTGAAGCACTCAGAACAATTCACACCACAGCAGACAGTTCTTAGAAGCAATATTATTGTGAGATGATGATTTATTTAGTTTGTCCAAAGTAGAACACAAATGGCTCACATTTATTTCAGAGGTGAGTTGTATCATTAGGGCTCATTTTGACCTCATATATCCAAAACGTGGAATTATTTTACTAAGTATTTGTATGCGCAAAGCCTCAAAAAGTAAAACTTTAAGTAAATCTAATACAGAGAAATTTTTCTGACTTCCTCCAGCGAGAGATGAATTTTGTGCATGAGTCAGACAGAGAGGAAAGCTCAGTCCATCCCTTAGACCCAGCTGTTTTGCTGAAGAGAACATATAGTCCCTAGCACAAACAAGCTTATCACATTCAGTCACTGGAACTGCACAAGCATAGTTTGCAGGGATCACATGATTTGAGTCTACATTTACTTAAGTTGTGATGGATGAATTTAAACCTTTGCAAGCAAGCTTGATTTTCAGCCTTGAGATAGATTCTGGATTGTGTCGCCTCATGGATAGTGAATGACCTGCCATGCTGATATTTTCCCTTTTGCATGTGCCCTGCTAGCACACTGACAGTCACACTCGGCACAAACATTAAAGACAGATTTTTATCAAATGCAAAAATTTAAAAGATTAAAAAGAACTGGAAGCCCTGTGGCCTCCTTCAGAAAAGCTGCACCAAATGATTCTTTGGTACCTTGGGGCAAATACAGCTGTGCAGTGGAGTGGCTGCAAAATAAATAAGGTACAAGTAAATAAAAAGTTAAATCCTACTGTATATTTTTATACTACAAGGACAGTTAACAGGAAATATTTGGTCTGCTGAATCACTGAATTTTGCAATCGCTGCTACACATTCAACCTACCTCCTCTTTACAGGTTTCCTGCAGACTTTAGCTTTTTAAGCTTTGAGATATATATACATAAGGCATACTTAACCCACCCTTCCCTTTTGATATTGGCTAAAAGGACAGCTCTGACAGCTGTGCTAACCTAAACCATGCCAAAATAAAGAGGCATGAAGGCATGTTGTGTTACTGATCAAATCAAAACCTGAAAAGAGTGAAGCTCAGGAACTGCCAAACATCTCCAGCATCTTCACATCCAGTGTGTAGCAGGAACATATTTTAACTACCCTTGAACTCCACAAGCAGTTCAAGAAAGTCAACAAATTCTGTCAAAAACAGCAGTGCCAAGCCACATACTGAGAAACTTCTTGAAGTTGCTGAACATGATATAACTTCTTAACTTTTTCTACCTATAATTGTAATTGAGAATGTAAGACATTGAAACATAGTCAATAGCCTATGAGGAAAAATGGGGTGAAAATAAATTCAGGTACATAGAACAGTCCCTTGAAAACTGGCCAACATTTTAAGGGGTATTTTAGTGTGCTATCTACTAGTTTTTACTCCAGTAGAAATATTCAGCAGATAATGTTTCTGTTGCAAAATTTATGGACTAGAAATAATAATTTTGTGTAATGTGGTACGTTGCACATTCCAACAAAGTTGATTTGTTTCAACCTTGGCTTAATGTCCTGAAATACTAATGGAGGACTCACAAACTCATCAGCAAAAAGCTATAATCCAATCTAGTGTCCTTCTATGATAGATTGACTGTATCAGCCAAAAAAGGGAAGGCCAACTGATGTCATCTGCCTGGAGTTCTGTAAAGCCTTTGACACAGTCCCGCATCATATCCTTATCTCTAAATTGAGGAGGTAGAGATTGGAAAGATGGACTCTGGTGAATAAGAAAGAGACTGTCTGTCCCAGAAAGCCAAACGTATCCTGGGCTGCATCAAAAGAGGGGCGGTCAGCAGGGCAAAGCAGGTGATTGTCTTCCTCTACTCTGCCCTTGTGAGGCCCTGCATGGAGCATTATTGCATCAAGATCTAGAGCCACAGCACAAGAAGGACACAGAGCAGTTGGGGAGGGTCTAGAGGAGGGCCATGAAGATGTTAATAGGTCTTGAGATCCTCTTCCACAAAGAGTGACTGAGGGAGCAGGACTTGTTCAGCCTGGAGAAGATAAGACTTTGGGGAAACCTGATAGTGTCCTTCTAGTACCTAAAGGAAAGCTGGAGTGAGACTATTTAAACAAGAAGGTAGTGGTAGGACATTTTAAAATTAAAGATGATAGATTTAGGTTAGAAAAGGTTAGAAAAAAAGTTCTTCAGTAGGAGGCACTGGGGCAATGACACAGGCTGCCCACAGAAGCTGAGGATGCCTCATCCCTGGAGGTCCTCAAGACCAGGTTGCGTGGGTCTGGGCAACCTGATATAATAGGTGGCAACTCTGCCAAAGGCAGAGGCATTAGAAGTAGATTATCTTTAAGGTCCCTTGAATCCAAGACATTCTATGATAGAACAAACAGCTACTAAAAAAAAAAAAACATAAAAAAGAAAAAAAAAACCAACACCCTAAATAAATAAACAAATAAAACCAATTCAGTTTGCAACCCAGAAAACCCATTTTTTAATCTTCCACTGAAACAAAAAGAGCCTCCAAACACACAAAAAAAGGAGGCTTTTAAATTAAATTCACTAGATGAAGGATATGCAAATTACCTGGAGAAGCAGAGCCCTATAATGTTCTCAAAATTCTGCAATAGCCTATTTAATTAGTATTTTAATTTATCAGAATAATTCTTTGCACTTGACAATTTATGCAGTATCCCATATAATTAAGCACGTAGCTACAGTGGAATAATTTTGCCTACTCTCTGTATACCAGTTATTTTAACCTGAAAGAATATGTGGAAGTCTCTTCTGTGATCTAAATTACAATGGGGACAACTTAATGGCTTTGCCCTATTAGGGAGCACGATGAGGGTGTTACTGAGTGTTCCAGGGTAGTGACTGTCACTGTTCGTAGTCTTCACCAACCAGAGGGAAGCCTAATGTGTTTCCCAAGGGCCAACATTTATTTCCTTCAGCAAATTTATCTGCCAGTGGCACAGTCAGGAATTTGACTGCCTAGTTTTGTAGTTGTCAGGTTTGACCGCATCTCACTGGTTATTAGGAGAAGCAAGTTAGAAAGAGCCTCCAGTAGAACTCCAGTCTCATTATAACACTTCTAGAAGAAGGAAGCCCTGAGAAATGAGTAGTTCACAAAGGCTGGACATAAAGCAGGTTGCCAAGCATAACAATACCCTCCAAAATACTCATGGGAGCACATGTACACTGGCAAAAGTGCTGCAGGATTTACCCGCTCCATGGAAAAAACCACCCAAAATATGAGAAGTATTTGTGGGAAGATGGTATCACTCACAAGGAAATCTTATTTTTCTGCTATGTATCTGACTTTGAGGGTGTGTTTTATCTAATTAAACACAGAAAACAACAGTATTTACAGCCATATGATTCCCCTGACCTCTATTAAATGCCCATTTCAGAATGAGTCAATTCATGCCCTGGGCTCACTAATGATATTGACTGAACCTCCAGTCAATAAACAATGGAAGGCAATTAATTCAGATTTACTGTCCAATGAATTCTACACCAATGATCCTCTTCACATTTGTTTGTTGCAAAGCCCCTTTCACAAAGATACATTCAGAAGAATTTCATCTATTATATTGTCTTTGAAGATAAGAAAGGGAAAGGAAGGAAGGGAAATCCAGAGAAATTTGTATTTGTTATGCTTATAATTTTTTAATACATTTCACAAATTAAACACAAACAAACATTGCTTTTATTTACATCAAGGTAGTCTTTGCTTCCTTCTGTCCCACATCAGATCATATGGAATGTTTTATAGGGTGAACCAGAAAGACAGCCTTTATGGTTGAACATGGGTGGCATACATATACAGAAAATACAAAAAAATCTTTTCATCTTGTAATTTGATGAAAATGGATTCCCATAACATTTGTGCCCTTTCTCTGTTGAGAATTCCTAGAGCAAACCTGCCTTTGCACAGCAGATGCGCCTCTCGAAACTGCAGAGGTAGTCACAGAGCAGAAAAACACAGAGATGGCTCAGAACTCTCTAGGTCTTTCAGAATATTGGAATATCTGGATTCATAATATAGGTTTTTCAACCTTGTGCATATAGCTTTGCTGGAAATAATTAGATCACATTTTAATGAACTTGGAATTGGATACTTAGCTATTCCCACATTCAGAAGAATAGACTTTCTTGAATATAAGATAAAATCTCTCTCCTTTTAGCACACATCTTTGAATTCCCCTCGGCACTCCTTCTAGGGATGCAGCCTGCGAATTTATAACTCCTCTCCCTGGGCAGGAGTAGCATTGGGCTGCAAGTAAATAAGTCATGAAACACAACAAGAGCATCCAAAGTGCTCCTGCTTGAAACAGAAATTACTAACTCAAGAATCCAGATACAAGGAGAGGAAGGCTCGCTCTATTCAGTTTTGCAATTTAGTTAGTGAAGGAAAAGTATACAGACTGGCAGGGCAAAAGGCATTTTGTCTTCCATTCGTCAGTGGGTGATGAAGAGAGATTGTGGCTTCATGTATAATTTCTAGTTAACTGGCAGCCAGGCCTGGATTGAAAACGGTTGCAGAGAAGTCAAAGTGACATATCTGTACTAGTGACAGCTTGCTAAATATTATGTCATATTCAATTTTCAAGTCATTTTTCAAATGATTTTAATTAGATATTGTTTCAATCTCACGTGCATTAATTTAATTTCTGATAACAACATTCCAGCTTTCAATCTGCTCAGATACAGTACCTTGCTGCCTGGAATAATTTAAAGTATCGTTTGCATCTCTAGCAATTTTCAGGGCACACATCCTTTACAACCAACTCTAGCTAATAAAACTAACAGATGGAAATTCAGGCCATACTCACACCCTGTGCACCTTTGGGTTTGCACATATTTTGACACAAGGTATCCAAATACACATGTACATGTATTTTTCCATCTCTGATTCTTTTTAATTATGTTAAAAATGCTCAAGAAAAAAACAATTTGTCTGGCAAATGCCAGCACTGCATAAGAGAAAAATTAACCTGTACTTGAGTATCTAAGAGTTATATATTTTTTAAAACTCATTCGCTAAAATGACATCTTTTTCCCTTTTCTAAAACATTTCTCATGTCCCCAAAGTCCCACGGTCAGAAAATATTGAAGGACTGGCTACAAGGATCTGATACATCAGGACCTCTCATGTCTGTTTGCATAGATTAGACACGTATTTTAAGCATATTCTTTCTGCCTGACTGCTTGTATTGATTTATTTTTACTGATTTAATAAATAGCAGCTCAATTGTATGTTTTCTCGTAACTGTACTTTAAAATAAGCACAGTGCTATTTTAAAATATGATATTTAAATTGTAGTGAAGGAGTGTGGAATATGGAATATATTAGATAACATTTTTGCATTACTCCAGAGGATTTATGTTAATAGTAGGATCCCTCTCTACAAGCACTGGCTGTCTCAATTAAAACGTCAGTTGAGGCTGACTCGTTAGTCAAGAGAAGCAAACATGTATTGCCAGAGACTGACTTATCCCATCATGAGATAGGCGTATTTTTTTCATCATATATAAACACATATGATGAATAGATATGGTTACACAAAATATGATGTATATACATATATTTGGTCAATAAATCTATTTTTTTTCCCCAGAGGATAAGAAACATATATATATAAGCTCCAAAATACTTCAGCAGGAAAACAGTGCTACAGACAACATCCCAGCTACAGAGAGGAATTTTTTAGGTGCAGCGCCAATGTAACGGTCCTATTCTGGAAGTATGAGCGGCACTACTTTATATGAATTAGAACTGTAGAAATGAAAACCATTTATTTGTTCTTAATAGTTTCTTGCAGAGCTTCAAAAACCCTATTTCAAAAACATTTTCTTAAATCATTTCAGGAAGTCCATGTCCATCAACTGCAGAGAACTGAATACTGATAATAGAAAACAGCCATGCTTTACTTGTGTTTGTTTTACAATAGAGATTATACTTCAGTGACTTATTAACTTTTTAATACTGCTAACCACTGCAGCATTAACAATTCAATCCTGCACATATCTTTATGCTCTGTATGGCGCATGTATGTGTAACAATTTGCTCGTGTACTTAAAACACTTCTCTAATATTTATTTTCGTCCTCGAGTTCTACCGCGTCCTCGAGTTCTACCGCTTTCGATCGGCACAACCGGAGCTGCAGTGACAAATTTTGAGGTGAAGAGGGTTTTTTTCGGGAGGTTTCTGTCACAGGGGAACCGAGGGAGAGCGGGCAGTCCCTTCAGCTCTCGGCAGCTCTCTCGCGAGAGGCTGACGTGGCGTAGGCGTTGCCCGGGAAACGGCGGGAGATTTAAACGGTCAGAACGCGGAACTAACACTCAGTCCTCGAGTTCTACCGCTTTCGATCGGCACAACCGGAGCTGCAGTGACAAATTTTGAGGTGAAGAGGGTTTTTTTCGGGAGGTTTCTGTCACAGGGGAACCGAGGGAGAGCGGGCAGTCCCTTCAGCTCTCGGCAGCTCTCTCGCGAGAGGCTGACGTGGCGTAGGCGTTGCCCGGGAAACGGCACCCCCGCCCACACCTTCAGCTCTGAAAAGGCCTCAGGGAGGGCAGCGACGTGTCGCTGCCCACCAGGCACAAGGAGGAGCTAACTACCTGTGAGTATCACCCCTCTCTATTATACTGAAGCTAGGTGCTAAGTGTGGGAGTGTGGGAGCTTGTGTAGCTGGGTGTAGGAGTTCTATTCCTCCTCTCTTGTGAATTCATCCTATTTACTACTGGCATCTGTGCTCTCACAGTTGTGTTCTACTTTTTGCTTATTTCATTTTTATTTATCTTATTATCATCATACATATATTTATTTATTCTTTTTATTTATTATTCTTATTTCTGTACCATGGTCTCTACCAGACAGAGGGCTTGCCGTAAAAAGACGGTGGCGACCCAGACGGAAGGTCTGCCTAGAAATGTGGCTACACAGGTCTCTGGTTGCAGTGAGTGCCAGAGCCTGCTGCTGCTGGAGGAGGATGGCAAGCAGATCTCCTGCATGCGGTGTGAACAGGTTGAAGATCTGCTTAGCATGGTGATAGAACTGAAAGAGGAAGTTGAGAGACTGAGGGCCATCAGGGACTGTGAGAGGGAGATTGACTGGTGGAGTAGCTCCCTAAAGTGCCAGAGAGAAAGGCACCCAGGAGATCCCCCGAATTTGGTGGTGGACTCCCTGACCTGCCCCCGTCAGGTTGAGGGGGGGTATCTGAGGGATGGGGAGGGCTGGCAGAGAGTCCCAGCTCGGTACTGTAGGCGATCTCCCCCTCTGCCTACATCGTCTCCTCAAGTCCCTCTAAACAATAGGTTTGCGGTGTTGGATGTTGAAGGAGAAATAAGGGGGGAGGAGCGGGAAGATTCTCCCAAGAAGTCACCAATGGCAAGGCAGTCGACTCCATGCATTGAGACTGCAGCTGCCAAGAAGGAAAGAAAGGTGATCGTGGTGGGTGGCTCCCTTCTCAGGGGTACTGAGGGCCCCATTTGCAGACCAGACCCGTGCCGTAGGGAAGTGTGCTGTCTCCCTGGGGCCCGGGTTAGAGACATAACTAGAAGACTCCCAGATCTGATTCACCCCAATGACTACTATCCGTTGCTCATAGTTCAAGCAGATAGCAGTGAAATAACTCACAGAAGCCTAAGAACTATGAAAAGAGATTTCAGGGGTCTAGGACGATTAGTTCAAGGTGTGGGAGCACAAGTGGTATTTGCTTCCATACCTTCTGGGGCAGCGAAGGACACGGAATGGGCTAGGAAAACACAAGTGATGAATAATTGGCTGAGAGGCTGGTGTAGAGACAGACACTTTGGGTTTTTTGACCACGGGGCAGTTTACTCAGCTCCTGGCCTGTCATCCACTGATGGAATACACCTGTCCCAAAGGGGGAAACGAATTCTAGCCCAGGAGCTAGCTGGACTAATTGAGAAAGCTTTAAACTAGCTGTGATGGGGGTAGGGGATATAACAGGGCTTCCCAGTGAAGAGCTCAGGGGGGCTGTGCTGGAACAAAGGGTGAAGCAAGTGTCTCAGCTGAAGTGCATATACACCAACGCACGCAGCATGGGCAATAAACAAGAAGAGCTTGAAACCATTGTAAGACAGGCAAACTATGACCTTGTTGCTATTACGGAAACATGGTGGGACCCCTCCCATGACTGGAGTACTGGGATGGATGGCTACAAGCTCTTCAGAAGGGATAGGCGGGGAAAAAAGGGTGGTGGCATAGCTCTCTATATCAAAGAGTGTCTTGATGTTGAAGAGCTTGAGGTTGGAAACGACCAAGTGGAGTGTCTGTGGGTAAGGATCAGGGGGATGGTCTGTAGGAGTGACATCGTGGTGGGGCTCTGTTATAGACCGCCTAGCCAAGATGAGGAGATAGATGAGGTGTTCTACAAGCAACTAGTAGATGTTGCACGATGGCCAGCACTAGTTCTCATGGGGGACTTCAACTTCCCTGATATATGCTGGAAATATAATACCGCGCAGAGGAAGCAGTCCATGAGATTTCTGGAGTGTGTGGAAGATTGCTTCCTGACACAGCTGGTGCAGGAACCTACCAGGGGAAGTGCCCTGCTAGACCTGCTCTTCACTAACAGAGATGGACTAGTAGGAGATGTGAAGGTTGGGGATCGTCTTGGACAGAGTGACCATGAAATGGTAGAGTTTGCTATTCTTGCTGACATCAAGAGGGTGACTAGCAAAACTGCTGCCTTGGACTTCCGGAGGGCAGACTTTGACCTGTTCAGGACGCTTGTTGCAAGGGTCCCTTGGGACTCGCTCCTGTGGGGTAAAGGGGTCCAGGAAGCCTGGGCCCTCCTCAAGACGGAAATCTTAAAGGCACAGGAGCAGGCTGTCCCTGAGTACCGTAAGTCAAGCCGGAGGGGAAAAAGACCAGTGTGGATGAACCGAGATCTTTTGTTGAGACTCCGGGAGAAAAAGAGAGTCTATGTCCTCTGGAAGATGGGACAGGCTACTTGGGGAGACTACAGGGAACTTGCCAAGATTTGCAGGCAGGAAGTTAGAAATGCAAAAGCCCAGCTTGAACTTAGACTGGCTACTGCAGTAAAGGAGAACAAAAAATCCTTTTATAAATATATTAACAGTAAAAGAAGAACTAAGGAGAATTTCCCTCCTTTACTTGATGCGGCAGGGAATGTAACCACAGAGGATAAGGAAAAGGCTGAGGTTCTCAATGCCTTCTTCACGTCTGTCTTTAACAGACAGACCAGTTATCCTCAGGATACTCCTCGCCCTGACCTGGAAGTCTGGGACGAAGCGCATCATACACCCCCTGTGATCCCAGCAGAGACAGTCAGAGACCTGCTCCTCCATCTGAACTGCCACAAGTCCATGGGGCCAGATGGGATCCACCCAAGGGTGCTGAGGGAGCTGGCAGAGGTGATTGCCAAGCCGCTTTCTGCCATCTATCAGCATTCCTGGTCATCTGGAGAGGTCCCGCAAGATTGGAGGCTTGCCGATGTGACTCCCATCTACAAGAAAGGCCGTAAGGAAGATCCGGGGAACTACAGGCCTGTCAGCCTGACCTCGGTATCAGGGAAAGTTATGGAGCAATTGATCTTGAGGGAGATCACACGGCACGTGCATGGCAATCAGGGGATCAGACCCAGCCAGCACGGGTTCACAAAGGGCAGGTCGTGCTTGTCCAACCTCATCTCCTTCTACGACTGGGTGACCAGACTGGTAGATGAGGGAAAGGCTGTTGATGTAGTCTACCTGGACTTCAGCAAAGCCTTTGACACGGTCTCCCACAGTATTCTCCTGCAGAAGCTGGCAGCCCATGGTGTGGACAGGTTCACTCTTCTCTGGGTTGAGAATTGGCTTGAGGGCCGTGCCCAGCGGGTAGTGGTTAATGGAGTCAAGTCCAGCTGGCGTCCTGTCACGAGTGGTGTCCCCCAAGGGTCGGTATTGGGGCCCGTCTTGTTTAATATCTTTATTGATGACCTGGATGAGGGGATTGAGTGTACCCTCAGTAAGTTTGCGGATGACACCAAGTTGGGAGGATGTGTTGATCTGCCTGAGGGTAGGGAGGCCCTTCAGCGGGATCTGGATAGGCTGGACAGTTGGGCTGAGGTCAATGGGATGAGGTTCAATAAGGCCAAGTGCCGGGTCCTGCACTTTGGCCACAATAACCCCATGCAATGCTATAGGCTTGGGGCAGAATGGCTTGAGGAGTGTATAGAGGAAAAGGACCTGGGGGTGTTGGTTGATGCTCGGCTCAGCATGAGCCGGCAGTGTGCCCAGGTGGCCAAGAAGGCCAATGGCATCCTGGCCTGTATTAGGAATAGTGTGGCCAGCAGGAGCAGGGAGGTGATCATCCCCCTGTACTCAGCTCTGGTGCGGCCGCACCTCGAGTACTGTGTTCAGTTTTGGGCCCCTCACTACAAGAGAGACATCGAGGCCCTGGAGCGTGTTCAGAGAAGGGCAACAAAACTGGTGAGGGGTCTGGAGCACAGGTCTTACGAGGAGCGGCTGAAGGAGCTGGGATTGTTTAGTTTGGGGAAAAGGAGGCTCAGAGGAGACCTCATTGCACTCTACCACTTCCTGAAGGGAGGCTGTGGTAAGGAGGGGGTCGGCCTCTTCTCCCAGGTAACTAATGACAGGACGAGAGGGAATGGCCACAAGTTGTGCCGGGGAAGATTTAGATTAGACTTGAGGAAAAATTTTTTCTCTGAGAGAGTGGTCCGGCACTGGAATGGCCTGCCTAGGGAGGTGGTTGAGGCACCGTCCCTAGCGCTGTTCAAGAAGCGTTTAGATGAGGTGCTGAGGGATTTGATTTAGTAGCTTGGTGGGTAGGGATGGTGGTGTGAGGAAGGTTGGACTAGATGATCTTGTAGGTCCTTTCCAACCTAATGTATCTATGAATCTATGAATCTATGAATCTATAGCTAAGCATGTACCAATTCAGCCAATGTTAGCAGAAATGGACAAACAGAAGTGTTACTCCCCTCATCACATCATCATTTCTTCAGATAAAGATTCCTTGACAAGTTTCAGCTCCATAAAACGTAATTGAGATAGAACAACCTGCAGCAAGCTGAGTAGAAGCCTGAGTAGAACACATTCAAGTAGACCATTGCAGCATGAGCAGACAATTTTTCTCAGCAAACTCCTTTCTGGGCTCATTGCTAATGTCTAGACCAACTTTTCAGTTGTATTTTTTTAAGTCCCAATCAGCTTAACATTAAACTTCACCATCATATGTTCAGTCTTAACATTTACAAATTAGAAGGCAATATTCACGGTCCCAGGGGATGGAGAGTGAGAAGGACCATCTGGATCTCTCTCAGCCATTCTCAGTGTGGGGAAGGCTTTGCCTCCTCACCTTTACAACACTGGAAAGCAACACTTCACAAAAGGAGATTCTTCTTCACAAAAGAAGAAACTGCAGTTTCTTCTCTTTCCTTTTAAACAAGCAGGATCAAGGATTAAAATAATAGAAGAACAGTTTTTCTGTTTAATTTATAGCTAAGATTTTAACAGATCATTTTAATTTTCTTTTGATGAAAATACTACAAAAATATAAAAAACAGATAACTGCAGTCAGTTTTTCAAGGTTAGCTACATATTCTTGAGTTCCATATATGCTTTTTCCTTCTATTTGTATATTCTGTCCTTCCATACTCCTCATTTCAGTCCTGTAGGATATCCACTGCATCCCCCTTCATCTTTTTTATTGTTTTCATATAAGAATTCTCTGTCCTCTGTACAAATACAAACTGCTATTTAAGGTCCTTGTCCTTTTGACATTTTTAGAAGAAGTGGAAAACATTAGAAGCTTCTACAGACATCTCTATCTAATAGAAACAATTATATTTACTTATTTTCTGTCCAGGAAGATTAATATTTAAAATAATTTTCTCTCATGATCTCTCTTTTCAAACAGTACTAATTGGAATTGATTTAAAAACAAACATAGAAGTGGTTAAGATGCTGGTACTGGTGATGTTTGTAGTTCACAGTAAATAAGGGAATAGTTATCTCAACTTTAACTGAGCTTGTGTGCTTTCATTGGAATGGATGATGCGTTACTGAGGTGAGAGAAAGGACTAGACTGCCCTACCAGCAGCCAACCAACAAGATTTTTTATCATTTCTATTATTTTTCAACAGGAAACAACTGAAGGGATTCAGGAGAAGAAAACACATAACAGTCATTTCTCCCATAGAGCAGGGATCCACTCTTTCTAAAGGCCCTCCTGGAAAGTACACTGACCTATTTTGATATTAAAACACGTAATACTTAGAACTACACAGGCTGGCTACTAACTATTAAGCCCCATCGTTGTTAAGCTGTACTTTTTCAGCTTTGTCCTGTTTACATCACTTAGAGGCTTCTTATGGAAACAGCCTGAAATGCATGAATTATTCTTACTCTTATTTAAAACCTGCTGAAATTTTTAGACAGATGTTGTAGCGTGTTTGCGCTGGTATATGAAAAATTTAAGAGGCATTACCACTAATTCACAGCATGCCAAAACTGTCACTATTTTTAATAAATACACATTCAAGAACTGTCATTCCTTTTTTTTTCAGTCATTTCCTCAACTTCCACAGTTAATAAAACAGTACCCTTTAGGTTCATTTCTTTAATGATCCAAAACACAACTACAAGCCATGCTATTTGTTATTCATCTGCAACTACACTTAATGTCATCCTCATGGCACAAATGTAACAAGACAGAGTTGGGAAAACATTAGCAATATTTCAACTGACTGGTTCACTAAATCACGAATAACACAGCTAATGCACAAGGTCATTCACTAGCAAAATCTATTTGCCGTGCCCTCAGAATAAAATGAAAATATTTATTACCAAGGAAGCCACTAGTAACAGGAGACTCAATAAAGCTTTCAGGTGGAAGTGAATAGGGATAATGTTAACTTGCCTATTGTTTCTCATAATGATTTTTCACAATGAAAATTTGGTAAGCTTCTTCAAGAACCTTAAAAGAATTTCTTTGAAAAGGAAATTCAGCAAAATACAGAAGATTAAATGAAGCCTGCATGTAGTTTAGAAATATAGACTTGGTGTTTCTAAAAGAATACAAACTTTAATCCCGACATAAAAAAATGACAAAATCATGTTTTTCCTAGGATGACAAACATTTTTTTTTCCATAAATGTCTGATTCCTAAATACATTTATATAATTACCATAAGCATGCATGTGCATATTTGATGGGAATGATGAGAAAAAGGATTTGACAGAAAAGACCTACATGCATGAAGAATGGTTAACTTGTAGATGGTGGGGAGAGCTGTAAGGGAAAGGTTACAGTTCCTGTTACCAGTTTCAGAAGACTTTTCTTTGTCGCCTATTCAATAGCTACCAGAAGTACAAACTCAACTCACCAAAACTCCAATGAGTCCTTCTACGTGCTTTCTTTTTCTCACTGGAAAGGCAGAAAGGATTTTAACAATAACTTATTGTTATTGTTATAAATTGTGGTACCATATGCAAATTCTTCTCATAGCCAGCGCCCTTGTGAGTATGCACTGTGCCAACACATGGCAAACAGGTGGTTCCTGTGCAAACAACCTCATTCCTACCAAACAACTGGCGATGGTGAATAGCTACTGATAGGAGTAAAGATAGCACAGAACTAATATTAGCCAACATACAGCAGAATACCAAAGCAACATCCATTCACACATTGCTCTTTCTCTTATTGTTTGGCACGGGAAATGATGTGATTAGCTAAGCCTTGTAAATCCTTTAAAAGCTGCAGCACTTTCCCCGCTTTGCTGTTTAGAGGAGCAGAAGAGATTTATTGGCAGGGGTTAAAATAAGGAGAAATGGCAGGAAAGGGCATTCTGATCAGCCTTCCCAGAACTGCTGGAAGCAAAGGCAAAGCTTTTCTTTTCCGTAATTGGAGTGATGGAGAGGTCTCTCTTTTGCGGTAGGCTTAACCCAGTGCTTATTGGCATGAGTTTCTGCTGGCGTTGTCTCTCCTTTAACAATGCTTTGAAAACATTTTTACAGACTTCTCTCCTAAGTGTAAAAAGGATACCTTGTCTGCCCTGCTCCCTGTGAGTCCGGTTCAATCCTAGTGAGTTATAGATCTGACTGGATACCTCTCACTGGGCAAAATGCCATTCTGTATTTCAGAGATCTGTTCACTTTATGAGGCAATCCTACATTCTGAAAGAAAAGCATTTCTGTCATGAAATAATAATAATAATAAATCATTAAGAAAATGCAGAAATATTGGAACTAAAGCAGATTAACAGACAGGGTGGGAGGTTGTGGACTCCTTCTCAGGAGATAGCTCTGCTGGTAAGAAGTTTTATTGCCCCTTATAAGGCCAGCAATGCACTATTGTGAATAACCCCTCATCGTTTTGGCAAAATGTGCACCACTGGCAATAAGTCTTCCATTCATACCACCTGAACCTCCCTGGAAAATGTTGACTGACATGGTTTACAGACACCAGATCCAAACCAGAGATAACCTTTCTCAAGGGTACAATAACTGCTTTCCTTGGCAGTGATGCATTCAGAAGAGGACATTGGCCCACAGCCTTTATGAGACTGTCGGACTTGTATGGATTATGCAATTTAACACATAGAAATCATTACTGGATACAATTTACTATAAATGTAAATGAAATGCCTATCCGCTTTATGCATATCCGGGCATAGGTCACTGTTAGAGTGTCAGCAATTTCAAGCAATTTCTGCACGCTGTTTTCTGTGAAAATTAGCATGATAGCTTCTTTATGGGGTGAAAATCTACAGGAGAGCTAAAAGCTTGGTGAGACGCTTGCCCCATTTGGGCAAGCAGACTTCCTCCCACCAGGATAGGCTGTTGGCACACCTGAGATGGGAACCAGGTTCCCCAAACTTCCCCTGGATGCATTCCTGCTGGGAACCATCCGTGAAAGTAGTATTTGCTCCTGGAGAAGAGAAACAGCTATCACAAGGGCAGTACAGATAATGACTTCCTCAGGAAAGAATTCTGTGAGAAAATGCTTTGCATATTTCCTGACCCCTCTTCTTCTGTAGACTGCCGGATCCGTGACTGATTTCTAAAGGAAAGGATGCTCTTGGGAAAGCAATTTAAAATTCCTTTTATATATATTTATATCATACACCAGGGTCCTACACTAATCTAAACTTATACAGATAACATGCATGTCTCAACACAAGATATATACATATAGCTCATTCCACCTACTACCCTTCAAAAATGAATACAGAACAGCAGTATAAACATAAATTAACTATGAGGTATACATCTCCGCCAATCGAGATGAATGTATATTATTATCCCTTGACCCTTTCTTAATGTTCCATTTTACCATGTTTCTAAAATATTTATACCATACAGGGTGTTAAATTATAGCAATTAAGACCATAGTATGGTTTTATTAATATTTCATCAAGAATGTTTCAAAATTTGAATTTCCCTGATGCCCTTCCGCTGCTTTGCTTTGCACTGTGGGGATGGAGGGCAGCTCTATTTTGTTCCTCTTTGTCTTTGCAGAACTTTACCAGCATTCCAGTTTATGTAGACAAATGCATTGTTTTGCACCTACTGTTTTTTTTTTTTTCTTTGTATTTTTTTCACTCTGACCAACCTAAAACAATTTGGGGTTCTCCGTGTCTGGTTCTGTGCCCTCTGCACAATAAAGGCATCAGGAAATTGGAAAGAGACCAGAGAAGCGGCTGCACTGAGTGAGAAGAGCCTGAGGTTTGTTCTGCTGGGTTTGGAGAAGAGGAAGATAATTGTGACTTAGCTACTGCCATCTGATACCCAGACACAACTGTAAAAAAAATGGAGCTAGACTTTTTCAGAGATTCACATCAAGAAAACAGGAGGTAAAAGGGAGATCACAAGTTGTATATAGGAAATTCTGACTGGACAGAAGGAAGGAACTACTCACCAAAGTAGAGATGGTTAACATGGGAACAGGCACTGCTTTCCAACGAACACTGGGTTAATGGCCTCCATAGGCTCCCTTCCAATTTAAATTTGCCTATGAATTTAAATATAAATCTACTATATAGTAGTGATTCTTCAAATGAGAATGCATAATACTATTGTATTTTTTCTTTTAATTCTGACAAACCCTTACTTCAAATGGGCTCTGCACGTTTTTATGAGGAAAGGTTGTGATTCTCGAGAGTGTCATCGTTGCTCAGACCCTGATTCAGCAATGCATTTTATCACTTGTTCATACTATTCTTACACAACAAAGTACTACAGACATTTTCAGCTGACAAATCATGGCCCAAGAACACTGGAGTGGAGTGAAGAAAACAGAAATCTGAGAAAATTCAAATTAATATTTTGAGTTTATCACTAGTTTTTGTGGCACACAAAGCTGCACAGTCCTTGCAGCAGTGCAGAGCAAACCCAAAGAGATGGGGAAGATAAGAAAATGGAATATTACGTGAACTATGGAAAAATGGAAGCAAAGTTTCTAGCCAAGTTTTTTGGAGAAAACAATATTAGAAACAGGAAAAGAATAGCAAAGAATAAAGAGAAGAAAAGGAAAACTACACAGTATTGCTCAGGTATGAAGAAACAGCATATTTTCTTCCTGAAACAGCATAATTTCGCTGCATAAATGGCATATGATTAAAGGAAATCACAGTTTTACTGCTGCAAAAGCATGAAGCAGATAGACATAAAGGTAAAAGAGGAGCAGAGGCAGACCCAGGGAAACAAAGACAGATGAGGGTTGTAGAAAAAATTCCTAGAACTTTCAATTAGATTTGGATATATTTTGTACTCCGAATTCCAAAGATGGATTCATAATGCACTGTTAAATGTCTAGAAATTAGGCACTTAGTAAAAGCTCCTTGTCTGCTTTTTCTCTATGGCTGGTAGAGAGAAAGAGGCACTTCCAGACAGCACTTCATCCTCTTTCAGATAAACATTCATGTGTAGATAAAGTTTCACTATCCATTCCATGCACAGCCAGAGTTTGCCAAAATTAATTCAGGGCTTGAAGCGAAGTAACAGATAAAGACTTGAGGAACTAATTTGTGAGGTACAGAAATAACGTGATTTCACGAGGAAGATGAATTAATTGGGTAAAAAAAGCAAGATGGAAAGTAGGGGACATCCTGTTAACCAGAATTTTGGCCATACAGATAGTATCACGAAGGCTAAAAGGTAAGGTGTTTTCCTATAATTGTGATGCTACAGTTTTGAACTCAAAAGTGATTTTTGGTTTTCTCCTCAAAAATGTGTATTATCTCTCCATCTATCTATATATTAGTATTCTTTTCCATAATGTAGGATATCAGATAGTAGTAATGATGGTGATGTGATGACAGTGACGATTGACTTAACCTAGCAAGGGAATACAAGAGTTAAATGATAAATTTGAAATATTTCATTAATTTTAAAACACCAAGGTAGTTTTTATGAGGAGCAGACTATAGCATCTTTTTTTTTTTCTAAACCATTAAACTGCCTTTTTTTTGTGTGTGCCGTAATTATATTGCATTAAATACTTTGATGAATTGCTACATTCAGCACATAGCAGTCTGTTTTCAAAATAATGGAATGTTACAGTTGTTATATTTCAATTTGGAAAAAGCAGCATTATCTGTATCATAGGGATCAATTTTGATTAATTTCTGATAATGTCCACAGAAAGCTTCCTTCTCCCCCCCCCCCCCCAAAAAAAAAAATCCTGAACAAACAAAGCTGATCCATGACAAGGAGGAACAAGTGCCAGCAGGGCTACCCTGAAAAGATTTGGATGCTCTGGGAATTCATACAAATGGAGGCAGCAGCGGAAGAGCATAATTCTCTATATTACATTGTCACACAGTAGGAAGAGTTGATGCTCCTTCAGGTAACACCGTGACACGTGTAAGAATGAGCAATTTTGAGCAATTAGTTTCACTAAAGGTTGAGTGAAAATTTGAACTTTCTGCTGTCTTGCAAGTGAAGCTATGAAGGAGAAAGGAAACTTGTTTATCTGTTTTTGGATGGGTGAGAAGATGAATGCAAGATAATTAACAGGTCACTGCATCTCTTGTTTGTGATAGCCAGCTTAATTTGTTGTTCTGTAATTTCATATCTGAACAATTCCTTGGGTCAAGTTGGGAATTTAGTTCCCACAAAACCTCATCTATAATGGACAAAAGCACCAAGTTCTTGTAAAATGGAGATATATGTAAGACATAATTATACATAAAGTGTACGTGCCCTTGTGAACAATGTATTGTACTGAAGTGGGATGTGCGTATATTTGAATATTCATTAGATCTTCAATATCTTGTGAAACAAAATGCAGTAAAGGAAGGAATAGAGATAACAAGAAGATGCATCTCTTTCATTTTCCTAATTTCACACTGTGTAATGATTTACTCATCTATTTTCTTACTTAAAAATATCAACAAGACATTTTATATTATAAATAACATTAAATAATAGACATGGATAGTGCATTATAAGTTTGCATACAATTAAAATCTTTAAATTAAATCATAAGATATTAATACTTAAATAATAATAATATAAAATTAAACTTTAAATATAGGACTGTCATACCTCATGGAAATTATATTAGTAGTTATAGTTAGAATACCTTAAGAACATAAAATTTTCTAAATCTAACTGTGCGCACTGTTGACAATTCATTAGAAGGAATCAAAATTCCTTTATCATATCAATGATAATACTGCATCTACATCAGTCTTCTAAACTACTGTATTATCACCTGTGCAATTTTATTATTGACTGCATCACATTTTAAAATTATTATTTCAATGCCAGTCGAGTTAAAGGAAAGTAGCATTTTTATACAGCCTAATACATCTGAAGGGAAAAGCACTCAGAGTATCTAAATACGTTTTTTATGCACAGTTTGAACTCCAGCTGTTCAAAGTGAAGTGCTGCCTTTGCTGTGGAACATGAAGTACTTGGGATAGAAGAGCAGAGCAGCATCAAAGGAAGACCAACCATCTGATGCCACCAAATGCATGTATTGATTTCAGATTTTGAAAGCTCCTGTTACCTTGAATATTTAGCAGATACAATGAAAGTTTGAACTGACCCAAGAGTTTAAATCCTGCTTTAACTAAAATGTAATCTCTGAGAAGGACACACAAGTTATACATATCATTATGGTTGTTATCAGAAAACAAGATAGTAATTCAGAGACAGATACATGGTACACTGGGCTTCTACACTATGGACATTAAAAAACCTACAAATGTTACATGCATTTACTAACCTCAATAGACTTTGAGAAAGAAATGACTTTGAAATATCTTCTGCAGAATAGGATGAGGATCTTTTTTAACATTGTTACAGACAGAATATTTTATCTATTTCTTTGCTGCTGGTAATATTATATACTACATTTTCAGCATTAGAGAAACTGCAAAGCAATTAAATTGATTATTGGATTCAAGTTTTGCTTTCACTGGGTCTTATTCACATTTATTGTAGCTTTTCAGTTTATTCATCATTTATTTTAATTATTAATTAATATTTACTTTCAAAAGGATCATGTTCATTCTTCATTTGTAGTAAAATCAAGACTCCTTGATCAGCATCATTCCAAGATGCTGATTCCATGTAGATGTGTCAGTGAGGGACATGGGTTAGTGGGTGTGGTGGGATGGGTTGATGGTTGGACTAGATGATCTTACTGGTCTTTTACAACCTTTATGATTCTCTGATTCTATTTTCAATGTGGTATGAGGTATTAGGATTTCTTCCTCCAATGTTACATCTTGTTAAAACAAAACCAAAGAAGAGACAACAAACCTAAATTGTAAAAATCACGAAGCACAGGGAAATGAAACTGGATTGGACACATCCGGCAATAGTTTTGAAACATATTCCATGAACATTGTCCTCATTTTTAGCGGTAGACACCCTCCATAAGTGATCTAAACAACAAGGAATGCTGACCAGCTGACAGAAACTGATGTTTGTTATATCACTAAGCCTTCTTGGTCCAGAGTAGAGATAGAATAAGATTTCCAAAATAACAATTTATTTACCACAAAAGATGCTTTTTCCATACTATCAAGACAATAATTCTCTTTGCATGAACAGAAAAAGCATCGCTACCGGAGGGAACATTGCACATATCTTCCAACAGGTATTTTGGAAAATGAGAAAGTGATTTTATGAGAAATGAGAATAAAACAAGTAGGAAACAGTTTTTTTCCTCTGTTACTACCTCTGCTTCAAATGTATTTTAAAACACCCTTTTCTTATGAACATAATTATTGTCATTGTTCATATAATTTGCATCTGATACACACACGGGTAAGCTCCATGGCAAAATCTGGAGTGTATACGTGGGGAACTGAAGGAGTTACTAGCAATAGTTGCATCTAGTACATTAGAATATACATTAGTACCCAAACTGCCAAGGTAAACTGCTACATTTTGGCATGCTCTGCTCTCCCTGGACCTGGCCGTGACAGGGGACAGCGGGACACATGCCCCAGCCTGTTAATCTGCCATGGAAATGATAGCTCTTGGTAGAATAAACGAGTAGCAGCCATACACATTTCATGATTTGCAGCTAAAGGTATCTGAGCATATCTACCTGAGTCCTTCAGCTGACTCCATCCCGTGTGCCTCTCTGTACAATCCAATTAATCTCACTTTATTAGGAATTCAACCCTGGATAAAGGATATTTTCCCTACTGAGCTTGCAATTTTTCTGTTTTGAAGAACAGTTTTCTGTGCATATTTTTTGTCATAACTCAGAATTTGAGTCAGGAACAAATCTTGGTGTGAAGCCATAACTGTTTTGTTCTTCACTGAATTCACTTCCATGCTCCAGAGGCACTGTCAAATGGGAAACTTATCCCCCCTTTTTTTTTTTTTTTTTTTTTTTTTTTTACAAGATCACATTATCATAGAGGTTGAGTTCCACTCATTTGAAATTTCAATGATGTGCATCAATTACAATTGGACACAAAAGTGAATAGAACTGCTTCTGCTTTGTGAATCGCGTAACGTAGGCATATTAGGTATTACCCATGTTAGTGAAAGTCTTTGCCTTCTGTATAAGATATATCTTTTGTATAAGATAAGAAGGCTGTGAAGAAGGAAGAAAGAAGTGATTTGCCCAAATAATGCAGGAGCCTACCACCAGCACTGGAAATTCCACAATGTCCTGAAGCCAGACTTAGTGACACTACATTACATCTCATGGTTCAGCACTAAAAAATATCTAAATACTGACTAACAGATTCAACACAGCCTGGAGGGGGTTACTACTGGGAGGTGGCTCAGTAAGGAAATAAAAATATACGCAAATGTAAAGGATAATTATAGAGCTCAATAAATTAACAGGACTAAAGACCTCATATTTACCCTCAGCTAACTAACTTTTTCTGAAGGAAGATAAATAAAATTATTCTGGGAAAAGGAGAAGGCAACTGTGAATGAAACAGCAGCAATCAATGCAATTAATAAAATCATAGATTAACTGAAAGGTTCTTTATCATGAATACATATAACAATTCATTGTAGTTGGTACTTCGGGCTCATTTAAAAATGAGCTGATAAAGCAACATTATTTCTTAGATTGACAACCAGCACACTGAATTTCAGAGAGGTCAGGGGCTTACTTGTTTATTTATCTGAAGTAGTCTTTTAGCTCTCTGATCTCCCCAGTCTATCATCATTATTAGTCTTCCCTGAGTTCTGGTTTTCAAATATCTTCTCTTCTGCTCGCTTTGCATTTCCTATTCAGCAATTTAACCCTACAGACAGTTTATAAAACAAGATAAAAATCCATAAATTAGGCATCCATGTGTACTTGTGCCCTATATCTTTGTCAAGGATGATCACAATCAAATGCTTGTTTCTTGTGACAGGCTGTCAGCAAGCGCAATTACGGGTTCTCAGCTTCCCCTGCCCGAGCACAAGACAGAAGTCTCCAGTAGCAAGGGAAAGAGCTTCCTATTCATTCTTCATCTTTTCTTTGTGCCCGTTTCCTCAATTCTATTTATGATCTTTACAGATGGCTATTAATATTCTTTTTCAAAAGCAAAACTCTATTGCTTATGCACTACTTAGATTCCTTTCAGAGTTAGTGGGAAAACTGGAGTGCAATGCAAACACAGCTTAGCTAGGTTTAACCTGGGGGTTTGACAGCCCTGCCGTGTTACCACAGCAGTGTGAACAAAAGCCAAGGTGAGACACTGGTCTGAGGTGTCATCTCAAAATTGCTAGCAGTATCCCTAGTAGCTCAAACCCTTTGAAATACTGGTGTAAAAATATGTAGAGTAGAAGTACGGCAGTGGACTTCACTTAACTGTACTTTATTATTTGACATTAGTGGAAGACATGCTAAGGACAAAGGATGTGACTTATATCCATGACTCCTTGGATAGTAGCAACACTGGACTCAGAAACATATTTCCTGTAAGTAGTGATCATTTTTGAATGAATGTTACGGACCATTCATCATCTGAAGCAAGAGATATTACAACAAATTACAACAACAACAAAAAAAAGAAGTAATGGCTTTGTGTCTTTTCCTTTTAAAATTCTTGAGGATTTTTGAAATACTAGAAAAAACTACAGTGGTCTGAGGGCATAGTAGGTTCCTGTCTGCACTGCAACACAACCTGGAGTCCCCACTGTACTACATACTTTCTTCTTTTCCTTTCCCTGATACATGCCTCCCTCATCAACCTCATCTCCATATGGGGGATGTCATCTCAAATACCACTGGGCATCTAGACAGCCAAGCAATGAACCGACACTGATGTACATCTTGGTCACGACTTCCAGGACTATCTCCTGGCTATCTGCTTCTACTGTCAGTTACAATATTACTCCAATTGTAACAGGCCGGCAGGGGGATAACAAGCCATTAATTCGCTACCTTTGATTCAGGTAGTTTTTTACCCACATACTGAATATCTGAACTTGATGATTAAGGAAACCATATCAAAAGTCTTTTCCAGGTCAGAGTAGGTAAGAAGAAAACACCGTTGTTAGCTCATCCACAGAGATTGTCATTCCACTGCAGGAGGCAGTGTGGCCTACCATAATTAGTTCTAGTAAGTGTCTTGTCCTTCATGTACAGAGAGAACATAGTTGATAATATTCTTTGGGTCAAAATGAGAATGAGCAGCATATTGCTGCCTAGATCATTCTTGCCCTTTTTTAAGATGAGTACAATATTTGCTTTTTTCCAGCCTCGCTCCCTGATCTTCCCTACTTTTGAAGATGGTGGAGTGGCATTTCTGTGACATCAACTATCTTTCTCAGCACTCTCAAGTGCATCCCATCTTGTCTCAGGGACTTTTCTGTGTTAGGATTCCTTTGAGATCGTTGGCTCATTCACTCCTACTGTTGTGTGAATCAATACTTAAAAATTGTATCTGCACGTGAAATTCTGGGATTTCATGGTCAATAGTTAACATGTATTTATTATAATCATATACTTTGATATGAAGACGGAAAATAGATTTGACTCACACTATCAGGATTTTGACTAATTCTTTCACTTTTGAAGTAAATGTGTTTGCACTTCATTCTTAGAATCCTGTGCGCAGGAAGTACTATAAGGATGTAGTAGCAGGTTTGCTGTATAACTCACCTATGCTGTACAAGAGTATTGGCCCAGGATAGTCTCCTTACACCATAAAAATGTCCTTCTTGTGATCTTGATATCTCTACACTCTGACTGGAGTCCTTCTTTGGTTCAGTGTTCTAGCTCATAAATTGCAGGAGTCTACACCTTGCCACCACATGCTGTCATTCACAATTTCTGCAAGGCTTCTAAATCAAACAAGCTTCACAGCTATAAATTAGATATGAGGCACGAGAGAATCAGATCAGTCAAAAGCAATGCTGTCATGACTGATGTTGTCTATATTTTGGAAAATCTGTTTTGTCCTGGTGAGGCTGAGTGAACCCTAAGTTTCACTACTTCATAGGATTTCTTTTTTTTTTTTTTTCTTCCTTTTTTTCTTTTTGTAGTGCCTTTTTGAAGAGGTTTTATGAATTTCTATACTGCAATATTTAGGAAACATAGGTTTTATCTATCTAAATTTATAGTTATTTCTTGGGATGATTTTAACAATCACAACAATCACAACAGCATACTCTAAATTTAAATTCAGGCAAGTGATCCCAAAACATGAAGGCAACAATGTCTGAGGCCTCAAAGCTTTGTGGTCTTACAACATTATCTCATCTCACTACATTTCAAAGTCTTCAAACAAGTATTCAACATATCTGAAAACTTTAGGCCTTCAGAAACCAAAGCTCCAGGGTTTTTGATCTCAAGTCTTTAAGTCTTTCCTTAATCTGAAAGGCTTTACACTTGGTAACTCCTTTTTTGCAGACAGACCTTGTTACTAGAACAAGCAGGGTCAGTATCAGATGGCTGATTCTCATTTCAAAAAACTTTTTCTACCTCCTTTCTATTTATTACAGCAACATACTTCTTCTAAGGACATCAACTAACAGGAAAATTATTACTCCTTTGGTCTTTTTTAATTGAAGTTTACCAAGATGTCATTAAAGCTTTGCTGATGGATGAATCTATCATTAAAGTTACTAGCAAGTGACTCCTGATATTCTTGAGGTTCCTATAGCCTATACTGCAGGCAGTCAGGATTAAGCACTTCAAGAATTGATGCATAATGAGCTGCTCACAAAAGACAGACAAAAAAACTTGAAAAAAGAAAAATCATTTTTTTCCCAAAGGAAAAAAGAATCATATAAAATAAACAGTTGGGAAATCTTTATGCCTCTAGGATGCAAAGTATAGGAAACTGTATGGAGCTGTTCCTGTAAATCAAGTGGGAATTTGTTCCACAATGTCTTCTTTGCTTAGTTAACACTAGTTCCCTTCAGACCCTGTCTCTATCCTGTAGTCCTCCTGGCTGCTGAATCTCTTCATGAATGAATGAACCACAAAGGGGATGAAGCAAATGGCCCTATCTCAAGTAGCAAATAAAGGTAGCATAGTTGTTTGGGAAAGGAGAATCCTTGCTATTATTTTCAAGGACATAAATAACTAAGAAGAGGAACTCTCTCAGAAAGTCCATAGAGATTTCTGCACGATACTGGCATGGAATTCAGATAAGATGCATTAGTGTAAGTTCAGGAAAAAATAATTTCTGAAGGTGAGATCTATTACACTGTGAAACAACCTTCTGCTGGAAGTGGTGAGAGCTGAATGGCTGGGTCATTTAAAATTGAAATGGCTGAAACTTGGAAGGATAGGTAAAGGGGATATTACACATAACATTCATGTGCCTCATATGGAAGTATATTTGTCAACAACATTTGACAAATACACCATTTTATTGCTTTCTTTCCTAGAGATGCCAAAGAATAAAACTGGAAAATGCATACTGTACGCTACAGACGGTTTGAGCTCTTCCTTCTTTTGGAGAGCAAGGATCAGAATTAAATTGTCTTCTGCAATTTGAATGCTTTGTTGCTGCAGTTGTTGCTTTTCCTGAATGGAAGAACATCTGAAGTGCTGAAGTTCAATTTAGTGCAAAATATGCAATGTTACATTGCATAAATTGTACTTCCAAAGAACTATTTTCTTCTTAAGTCAAATATGTAACTGCCACTAACAACAGAAATCTGTACATCTTCAGTAACAAACTGTTGTGACTTGCCCTTATATAGACATTTTGTTACACCAGGACTTCAAATACTTCATTTCCTTCACTAACCATATGAACATCACATTTGCAAAATTTTTAATCAGCAAAAACATTCATATACAGAAACATGAAGACTCATTATGGTCTCATACTAACGCCTGCACTTTAGAAGCATAATTTCTATGGAAAAAAACAACAACAACACAACAAACACAAACATCTGCATGCACATATGAAAGAATAGTTCATATCCTTATGTCATATATGGGATGAAACAGCAGGTGTTTTAAAACATCTATCCAAACAGAGAATGCAACGTTGTCTAGCATACAGATCTCAGGCTTCTGGTCAACTGTAATTGTGATGTAGACCAATCTCTCATCAGAGTTCTGCAAGCTGTACATTCTGGGCTGCTGCAGGTCCCCAGTGCAAGTCCCCAGCAGGACTTTACTGGTAGCTGGTACCTAGATGACTTCTCATAGCAAATTTGGCACCAAGCAGAGATATGAGGTCATCTTTTCATAAGCTACACTGGGAAGCAGAACCATTTAACCTGACACTGTGTCTGGGTTAATTAGCCCTGCAGAGAAGACAAATCAGTTCAAAACACCGTGACATAACCAAACTCCTTTTTGTACATGAGCTGGCTCACTAAACGCTGTCCAAGGTATCTGTTTAGATATATGCAATTATGGGCTACTACTTAGTGACTTATCATAGGAAATCAACAGGCAGACTGGGGACCAAGGAAGAAGTTAAACAAAATTTGGAGAAATAAGTCAAAATTCCATATTAAATCTTATTTATTCTCCTCAAAGAATTATTTTCTTTGAAGTAGATAACTGGGACAAAGCTCTTGACAGAAAAAAAAACCCAAACTATTTTTGAATCTTGGCTTTATACAAAGGTAAAATAGTGCAACGAGTTTTATGAATACATTTCATGGGCATGTAAATTATTTATCCCAGAAAATAAGTAGAGCTATTTTTAAAATACCCATAGGTCAAATATTTTCTGGAACATGACTCTGGTTTCAGCACTCCTGCCAATTTTTTCTTGACTTTCAATGACGCATTTTTTGAGTTTACCAAGAAAAATGTCCAGCAAATGGAAAAAAATTATGGTAGAAATGGAATAAGAATAACAATCATGTCTGTTCACCCTCTAGGAATGCCATTTATTTGTACTAGAGGGGAACAAGCAGTAAACAATTTTGAAGTGACAGTGAGGTAAAGAACACACAGATGACATAAGATATCAGAAGCCCTGAATAATTATAAATAAAAGTAAGCGTTATAAAATAATAATTAAGTAATAATTACTATATCTAGCCTAAAAAGTCAGAAGAGATGAAGAGGCACTGAAAATAGGTTTCTAATACAGAACCTCAGTCATCTAAAATATAAGCATCCTATTTAGTACTGTTGGGATGGAAACATCAAGTATTTGAAATGGACTTGAATGCCAAGTTGTCTTGTTTTGTTTAATTGCCCCAGAATTATTTTCTTCCTCCTGCACTTTCCAAAATCAACATTTTCTCCTTGAATAAGAGTTGGAGTTCATAAGATTCTATGATTTAAGTTGTCATTAACTACTTCCACACTCACAATGGGTTGCTGACATCTTTGTCAGAACAAAGTGACTTGTCACATGATCAAACTCGAACTTATTTCATACTGATTATGTTGGTATTCATTCATGATTTTAGAAATCTCTCCAGTCTGCTTAGTTGTTTATGTTTTTCATTTATGTGGATGATACCTGCCCATCACAGGTCATCTAAAACCTCCTGAATGCTTTTTTAATTGTACTGCTACTGCTTCAGATGAAAGTGCAATGCTGTTTAAAAGAGTATTTACTATGTATCTCTTGTAGTACTTGATGTAAACAACATTCTGGCATCAGAATATAAATCCTATGGATCTATAAATGCTGTCCCAAAGATGAAGCTGTACATCTCAAGTGAACGTTGTATGCTTTTACTTTTTAGTATATGTATGCACATGCTCTTATTAGTAACGAAATATTGCGCTTTTCGAGCTCAGAACAAGATGCAAACAAAACTCTGAAACATCAGAGCTTAAGGCTCTGCCACTGCTTTGCCTGGATTACCTTTGATCCAAGGCTTTGCATGAGTTATGAGAATGTTGGCACTACACTACCACTGAACAAACAGCGGAGATGCAAAACGAGAAAGTCTGCAGTGACCAAGGTAAGGTTACTGATGTGCAGGATGTAACTTTCATGTGAAGGTGCAAGACATTAAGCAAAGGAGACCACATTTAAAGACAGGTCCCAGCTAGTAATTAACTGGTTGGCATTTTAAACTTTGACATTTTCTACTGACTTGTTTCTTTCTTAAAGACAAGATACTGGTGCCACCATTCTTTACGTACAGTGTATGCAGATGCAAACCCCTATTGTTCTAAGTGATAAAAAGAGAAACGAAAGCTCTCTAACAAGAAACTCTCCATCATGAATTTCTGATAGCTCATCTGAAGGGTGAGATGTTAAGTCCACACTTCATCATCTACAGAAAGACAAGATGGAAAATTTCTATCATATTCTGGACAAGTATGTTGAAATAAGGTAGAGGTACCTACCTCTATACTAACTACAGAGGAATATAAAGTCACTAACTCATATTTACATGTCTAACTTTTGATGTTTGGATTACATCAGACATATAGTCTCCACACCGTGAAAGAAAAGCGTGACTTAGAAGGATGATGTAGAGTACAACCAAATACACGCATCATTATTTTTTATTATTTTAAAAGAAGAATTGCAAACATCATCCATTTTCATCTGTCTCAAACATGCTCACTGCTAAGTGATTTATGTTGACTCATACTATGAATCAAGATTTATAAAACAAGGCTACATCTTTTCTTCAATGGATTATGCAGTTTACTTGGTGGTTTTTTTCCAGCTAAAATAGTGGGTCCAAAGTATTTTCACCATTGGAATACTTCTTCCTCTCATATTCTTAATGAACAGAACTGTAAGAATTTATAATACACAGAAGATGAGTGATGGACAAGGAAAATCAGGATCATTAGATAATTTGAAGAAGTTCATATTAACAGTGAGCAGAAAAGGAAGATTACTCCTCCCCACTTGGGATATAGGCTCACTATCAGAACAAGCTGGGTGATGCTGAATAGAACTTGGGGCATACTGGCGAATGATAAAGTGGAGATAAGCCAGCAATGTGCCCTCACAGCCCAGAAAGTCAACCATAACCTATCCTGGGCTGCATCAAAGGAATCATGGCCATCAGATGGAGTGAGGTGAGACACTAAACAGGTTGCCCAGAGAGGTTAAGGATGTATCTTCCCTGGACGGGACCAGGCTGGATGGGGTTGTGAGTAACTTGGTCTAGAGGGGTGTGTCCCTACCTATAGCAGAGGGGTTGGAACTAGCTGATCTTAAAGGTCCCTTCCAACTCAAACTGTTCTATGATTCTATGATTCCGCACTTGTCCATTTGCAGTACAGGAGTCCTCAGTACAGGAGAGACACGGACTTGTTAAGAATGTGTCTAGAGGAGGGCGACAAAAATTACTCAAGGCATGGAACACCTCTTCTACAAGGACATGCTGTGAGAAATGGGGCTGTTTAGCCTGAAGAAAAGAAGACTCCGGGGGGTCACATAGCAGCCTTTCAGTATCTACAGGGGGGCTACAAGAAGGGAGCAGACAGACTCTTTAGAAGGGTCTGTTGTAATAGGACAAGGGGAAACGGTTTCAAACTAAAAGAAGGGGCATTTAGATTGGAAATAGCAGAAGTTTTCTTCACCATAAGGGTGATGAGGCACTAGAACAGCTTGGCTAAGGAAGTGGTGGATGCCCCATCCTTGGAGATACTCAGAGTCAGACTGGATGGGGCTCTGAGCACCTGATCAAGCTGTAGGTGTCCCTATTCTCTGCAGGAAAGTTGAACCAGATTACCTTTATATGTACCCTTCAACTCAAAAGATTCTATAAATCTATAATGTGCTTATTCAAATAACGGGTCAGGAGAAACACTGACTATTCAATGCTATGAGGATGATTTGCATTCTAGAGCATGCACACTGTAGAGACTGGGC
Source organism: Callipepla californica brunnescens (assembly GCA_023055505.1). Classification (NCBI taxonomy): domain Eukaryota; kingdom Metazoa; phylum Chordata; class Aves; order Galliformes; family Odontophoridae; genus Callipepla; species Callipepla californica. The sequence goes on from JALIRH010000006.1 coordinate 6,508,894, forward strand.
TGCCATCAACCACAAATTCCTGAGAGGAATCATTGTATTTGCTGATCCTCATCAAGTAATTTAGTCAGCACAGAGCTCAAACCAAGCCAAGTCTTAAGACCAAAATATATTGTAAGTCCATTACAGGAACGGCTCTAGTGGCTCAGCTAGCATCAGAGGTAACCAGTCAAATCATAACATCCACTCTGAATAGTCATGCACCTCTTCCCTATCCTTGCAATCAACTGAGAGATCCCTTCTGTGTGTCTTCCTCTGGGACACATAAAACAATGCATTTCTGCGTGCCCTTGTAACAACCTGCATTTGTTAGAACTGTGGAGTCCAATAAGCTTCAGTGCAGAAAAAGCCAATAAAAATACTGATTAAAGTGAAAGAAATGGCTTTGCCAGTAAAGTGCACTGGAAAACTAGTACTTCCATGCTTGTGTGCTGATTGCCACATGTCTGATGGGACATGTACTTCATCATCCAAGTTCTTTATTGCAAAACCATAGAGAGAGGACAAGAGACTTCACTAAGAAATCTAATCTGTAACAAAAACAGGAGGACTGAAACAAAAATAGTTTGAAAATTTTGGAACAAATTCTCGGAACTTGCCTTTAATGAAATATACTCAGCTGTGGGTTTTTGGGGCTCCCCCAGAGGAAACAGAGAGGTTAAATTCACTTTGAGAATGCAAACATATTTGTGGAAAATACAGGGAACATCAGAAAGCTTCTTTGGTATTTCCTGCACAGGGAGCAAATTCAGCAGCCTAGACATGCCGTCACTGCTCCCTGGGAGCACAGGCAGTGCTGGCTTTGCCTTGCTGATATCTGGTGATTCATGGGATGCCCTGATCTCCAACACCTGGCTGCCATCTACCCCTTTTTCAGTGGCTTGCACTGAATGTTCTGAGGAGCAGCAGTTTCTGTACTCAAATTCTGTACATTTTCATGCTACAGCCTCTGACCTCACATCCTAGGGATGACATCCCCCACAGAAGACAAAAGCAGATAAATGTGGAAAAAAAGTTATTATACGAGCTTTGGGGGAAGGGCTTTTTTCCCTTAGTGTCAAGTTAAAAGAGGTTCCAGGTGAGAGGAAGTCAGCTGCATCTGCCACGATAAAAAGGCAGCTATTTGAACCTAATTTGATATTTTATTTCCAGCAGCCTAAAAAGCCTTCAGTTAACTAAAGGCCAAGTGATGCTCTGCAGAAGAAAATTAAAAAAACTGTATAGAGAGAAGGACACTTTTAGTCCCTCTAACGTGAGATGCTGTGAACCATACAATTCCAATTTCAACCTCCCACTTAAGTATTCATGTGAATATCCTTCGCACTGCAGTGGGAGGAAAGGTGCTCCCAAAGTCACAGTAATATAGCTCTTTCTCATGGCAATATACTTCAAAGGAATAGGTTTACAGACCTACTTACAGGTGCTTAGGATCAATTTGAAAATGTGTGAAGCATCAAGGCTTAGCTGACCTCACAGATTAAACATGATGTCTTTTCTGCGGCAACTTAGGAAACCTTCCCAGGGCTGCTTTTCTCCCCATAGATCTTGGCTTTAGTTAACCAAACAATCATCAAGAACTTCTGTTTGCTTGCATGTGGCTCTATAAAATACTTGTCATTGGAGCACTCAGTCACACTGTGAAGTATGGAGGAAAAACAGAGGCAACAGATGTTATAGTAGCATCCATCAACGCAAAAGAAGAAGAAAATTATCAAATCTGGAAATAAAAACTAATTATTTTTAAGTAGTCAGATCAATTAAAAATACCGTAGTGATCTATTAGAATGAGATCTGTAAAGATGGAGAGCAATTCAGACTTAGCAGTGTGGGGGTGAGATGTGGTACAATTTATGACATTATTTCTCACAGGTAAGTACTGTATTAAAATGTTTATGCTGTGTTTTGAAGTTATAAATATTCCAACTATGTATATTATCATCTATTCTTATTAACAAAAGAGAAATCAGTCTCCCAGTTTAATACATAGGACATTTAAGTGCCCTTTTGGAGAACAATTTTAGAATAGAAGGTGACTGAGAACAGCCAGGATGAATTCATCAAAGGCAAAACACACCTGATCAACATTGCTGCCTTCTCTGATAAAAGAAATGGATTTGTGCATGCAAAAAATGGTTTCCCTTTTTTTAAGTGCACTATCAACAGAAAGGAGAAAACAATCAGAAATAAGAGGTATGTTCCAATTATAGGTCATGATATAAGTTCAAACTTAAACACCATCAAGAAGCTTTACTTCACATCAGAAAACATTAAGAACTCAGATGTCAATTCAACAGTATACCGTTATTGTACAAAACTACATTTCATTCTGAAAAGCAAAAATCCTATCTCTATTTTTCCTTGAGTGAGGACTTTACTGAGAAACTCTGATGTTATGAAAGTGTAAATTGCGTCTTTTCCCAGGGACAGGTAGAAGCCAAGTATGATTCCAGGACTCCTCACAAGCCTTTGATTAGCTGAGATCCAAAATGCTACACTACATAGCATTTAATGGCCAAAAACTCCAGTGGGTCCAATTGTTCCCTTTCACCAGGGCTGAAAGAGCTCTCCAGGACTGCTCTTACTTCACCAAAAATTGTCATTTCTAAATAGCCATACTTTTGTCTCCTCCTATCTCACACTAGGAAAGATACACAGTGAATAGCTAGCAGAAGCTGATGATAATACTCAAGTGTAAATATTGTTTCTCACTGACTTTCACCACTGTAACAACAGAATGGCAACAAGAATCAACAAGAAAAGTCAGCAAATTAATGAAGAACAGCTATGAAGAGCTAGGAAGGTATTTGTTCTGCTGAAGGCAGACCTTTCGTTTCCCAGGGCTGCGCCAATCTTTAAGTGTTACCACTTTCCAAGTTGCAATTGCAGATTGCATTAAACATACATATATATTTTATTATTTAGAGTCTAAAAGGATTGTTACTAAATGCTAGAGAAGGTATTAGACGTATCTAAAATATTTGTGTTGCCTTCTCCAGGCTGGACTATTTTGATTTAATATATCTGAAACTGAATGTGAAAATACTATACCGCTCTTTCAGAATTAAAGTCATTCAACCACTGATCAGCTTAAATAATATTATTTTAAATGAAGAGCAATTATGAGTCAGAAAGCACTAATTAGAGTAATGGGATGGAATCGTCAAAAAACAGTTAGCACTGAACGGGTGAATCAAAACAGCCATTGGTGCTACTTATGCTACTGGGTAGCTGAATTCACCTTTGCCTTCCATGACCAGAATAATATGGTGCAGCAACCCCTACAGAAATACAAATGCTTGGTTTACATAAGTGTTAATTTACTCAGCATAGATGGAGTTCATCATTTTTTAGACATACAAAAGACAACAACATAAATTAGGCAAAATAAATTTTATCTTTGTTAAAATTCTTAACAATCCTTGGACCACATGCCCATATGCTGACTTTATAAAGACGAAAAAGAGTTGCTTTAACAAGAACTAAAAAGTTAAGTAAATGAAGTAAATAGAAGGGAAAAATAATTGTGTCGAACCATCACCAAGTGAATACGTTTTTACTAGTAACAAGGAAACCAAAATTTATAAGAACAAATGACTCTGACTTCCTGTCACTATTAATGAAATTTCATTTACTTTTAATATTTAGCAGCTATCAGTCTTCATATATCAAATTTAATTTTGCACAGTTAGACATTATTTTTCAGGTGTATCAATAAATTAACCCCATGTATTGTAGAGCCAGATGGGACCACTAAGATCATCTAATCTGACCTCATAAACCAAAGAACATTTTTCTTTATTAAATTCAAACTTAGTATGTGTATACATATAAATATGTATATTTTTTAAAATGAGTCTCTAAAATAATACCAACAAAAATTTTGATCCCAAACTCAGGCCTTATAAATCCACAGGATTATGGAATGGAGCCTTAGGGCGCATACTTCTAAAAAACATAAATTCATTTTCATTTTTGAATTATTTGACTACCAAATTGGAAAGATGGTGTCAGCTGTCTTTTAGCATATGTATTACAGTGTGGGAAAAGGATCAACATTTAAAATTAAAATTCATCGTTACCTTTTACTTACAGCACCTGAATAATTGTTAAAAACAACTAATTACTTGCATTCCAGAAAGCACATTTAATTAGCTGCTCATAAACAGAGTACATTTCGAAAGCCCTCCAGGGGAGATAGGTACAGAAATTCCATTAACCAAGTTACGCGTGAATTTGAGCACTTCTTGAAAAATATACTCTGTAGACCACTTTTATGCATATTATCTTTTTTTTCTTCACAACAATTTCCTTCTTTCACATGTGTATGAATGAAAAGATCTGTCCATCTACAAGGGTACAGGTTTTTATGAATGGAGGAGCTGGGAGCTGGGGAGGGGGGAGAACTGACTCTTAAAACTGAGGTGAATGAGAAATGTGTTGAGCATTTTATAGAGTCATCAAAAAGTTACAGAAATTATATCATCAGAATGTGGTATGAAATAGAATATTTTTTTTGGAAGAGATTAGTTTTATCCACAGTGGGACAAAGGAACTAGCATCTCAGGTTTGCCAGGCAGCTCTGCATGTGATCATGAGTCACGCAAAGCATTCTCCCCAGGACTGATACAATACTAAGACAATCGAATGGTAGCAGAGAAACACACAGTCCTCTTCTCTCAGAAACAATGCTATGGCCACTGAGACACACAGACACATATTTGATCTCTCCCATGCATTCATTCAGTACAATTTTCTCAGCCCAAGATGAAGCTACAGCTGGTAAAAACAAACAAAACATTCTGAAGCAAACGGTTATTCTCTCTTTTAAAAGGAAAAAGGTATCTGGATTTCCTCTTGAAGTAACATTGGTGCCTGTGAACTTTATTTCTTTACTGCAGAAATTGTCACTTTCAAAATTAATGGTCCTTTTCAGAGAAGACTGCCTATCTCAAAGTATTTACCCAATAGAGCTGGTACCATTTTCCCAAAGAACCACCCCCATCAGAAGATGCTGTTTCACTGTAATTGAAAGCTTTAAGTGAACATGTTTATTTTTATAGTATTTGACAGAGAAATTCAAATGCTTCAAATAAAAATGGAACATGGAGCTATCTTACCAGATTTTGTCACGATGATACAATATTGTTCCATTTCTATTTGCACTCGCTATAAAATTTAATTTCCAAATGATGCAATACTATTTCCTATAATTCAATAGCCCATTCTAATGTGCTGACAGTGTCAGGCTGAACTGTTTTGACACTGCTGAAATGAAATCTTTAGCAAGAGCGGCCTATGTATTTAAAAATATCTATTTTAAGATGACTTCTTGGAATTTCTTCTTTCAGTTGCAACTTCTTGATTCAGCACAGGTTAGAAAGAAGTTAAAACACTGTCACTTCCCCTGAAATTCTAAAAACTGTGTAAGTAGGTAAATGCATGTAGATATTTTTATATGTTGTGTGTTTTATTTGGTCTCCTTAGAACAGTTAGTTCAATATGTTCAAAAAGGTTTTGTCTACGAATTTATATCCTTACACAAGCATTTCCCTCTCTCCCATCACTGTGAACTCTGATGATGATGACATAAAAGTTCTTTAGGTCAGAGTCATGTAGGAAGCTTTCCAGTTTGACTCTGTCAGTAACATTTTAGGAGCTACAGACAAATTTCTTCTGGTAGTAATGATCTTTAACCAGAGCAGCTGCATTTTGTGTATCTCAAAGGTAGCCTTCCTCTTGTGATTTTTAAACTAATATGTAATTTTTAGTCTTAGGCACTGCTTATATTGCAATAACAGTGTCAAATAGTCTAATTATAACATGATTGATCCCCTGGTCAAACAAGGTGAAAAGCTGTCAAGCACACAAGATGATGAATGGATGAAAACTAAGCATTTGCCTGAATGTACTAAATCCCTCAGCAGACTGCTGTTTTATTTTGGGTAGAAAACACTGATACTGCTTGGAGAAAACATATTTCATGTGTGCTTTTGCAAAGGTTCAGATAGTCAGGGGCTATGTTGGGTCTAGGTCTGTTGGCAAAGTTCATATAACCTACCTAGCTCTGATACCTCCACTTCTTTATCTTTGAAGCATAAAACTTCACATACATAAAGACAAACCCTCCACCCCTTCAGTTGGGCAATATTCCTTTCACTTTTATCCAGCTAAAATTCATATAATTTATCCTTAGGAATCATATATGTACATACATATATATATATAGCACGGATCAGTTTGCTCCACAATGTGCCTAGCTTTAAATTTAAAAACTTTATATTTCTTCTCATTTTGAAGATATATTTGTTCATCATGTGGACTATCCAAACAAATACAAAATTATTCTGCAAAGTTTCATCATTTCCTCTGCATGAAAGACAAAATAGAGCATGTTTGTTGATATTTTTATGCACATGTAAAAAAGAATAAAGATATATATTTATATATTCACAGATTTACACTTTTATCTTGCTTTGAAGTTATGAAAATTGTTATAATTTCTCTGGAATTTCTTAAGATAGCATTAGTCAAGATGAAATCATTAATGGTATATTATGACCATGTGAGTACCTTGTTGCTATTTCTACCATACCTCAGCATTTAGTGACTGCAAAATATCACAGAATTTTTGCCATCAGCTGAGGGGTGATGCATTTCACAAGACACAAATCCAGGTGAACTGAAGAAAAAAATTGCTGCTTATCTGTAAAGAAGTCTGTTGTGAAATTGCAAGCCTTTCCTGGCCTGTGGCTACAATGCTACTAGTTTAACTCAATGGTCAGAGCAACCCCTGGGGAAACAACCCTTAATTCTACTGCTACGATTAATTTCCCTTTGTTTGCAGCCCATGTACAAAATTATTTTTAAAATAACATCACATATATTAAACACTCACTCCAAGATGACATAAAAACAATGTTCCATATGTGCAAATTAGATTTTGGCAAGTGCAAAATTATATGCAGAAATCACATTTCGGTATGGAAAATACTCTTTCCACTAACCCAGATAGATATTTAATTTCTATGGATAAATTGCATGCTACCTATTCACTAACATAATTTTCCCACTGATGATTGACATTTAGATATCAAAGAGGAGAAAAGATAGCATAACATTAGATTGCACATCTCCAAGGAGTAAAAGGTATTCATTAGAATAGGTTTTCCAGCAAATGGCATGCTAAAGTCTTGACAAAAATCATGTCAAAAGTCATGTCAATCTTTTTTTTTTTCCGTTACTTCAAAAGCACATCTGTCTGTGGATGACAATCACTCATGCTGGAACCTGAAATATAACAAATAATACCCACTCTCGAAAAGATGAAAGCTGGAATCAATGAGTGATACACAGCATTGCTGACCGGTATTCAAGGACACGAAAATGCAAATAAACAGGGATACAGCGTTCCTATAGGGAAAGTTTGCAGCTGAGGGGCAAGAGGGATAGAAGAAAACTATGGCAAAGGAGCTCCAGCCCTCAGGGGTGTTTAAGCCTTTGGGAAACATGCGGTGTCAAACCAGCAGCCAAGCCCTGGAGCAGGGGGCAAGCAGCACAGGCCCCTCAGCAGCAATTCTTTCAGGCACTTGAGAAATAGTGTGCACTGGCTCCAGAGAGAATCCAAGCCAGTGTTTGTCTGTAGCTAAAAAGAAGCTGGTGTATTTGATTAAGCCTTACTGATTTTTGTACAAGGGTTAAATTGTGGGGAAAAATGAGGAGTAATTTTTTAGAACTCTAACAAGTTCTGGGAGAAAGGCAGGACCTCTGTAAAGAAAATAAAGAGAGAGCTGCATTGCAGAATAACTGGATGAAAATGACTTCCTCACATCAGACTGAACTGTTCAGAAGAGATGCATTACGTATGGAACAAGTATCCTGCAGCTAGTGCCTAGTTATGCTTCCTTCAAAATGAATAATGCTAACAATATCACAATAGCAAGATAATGAAGGAAAAGAGGAAGATTTGCGTTATCTGTGTTCATTAACCTGAACTATAATGCTTGCCTGAAATATTAAATACCTTTCTATCATTAGAAATACAATGTGAAAGGCTAAAGAAATACATTATGTGGGGATTTTTTTCAAGATTTTTTTTTCTTTAGAGACAATGAGAAAAGCAACACAGCTCCTTTAATCCTGTAATCTCTCTGGTAGCAATCAGCTTGGGGTACATTTCAGTTTGTTCACTTGTCATCTACATTAAGAGTCCTTCAATGAGCTTTTCTTTTAAAGTAAATACAGAATGACACATTTATAATTAGATCTCTCTGACCATTCCTTTCTAGGTTTGAAGGATATGAGATGTAGACATGTCATGCAGTCCCTGCTCCTGATCAGCGTGCTAAGGAGCTTAGACTTTCACTGTTGATTAGTGAATTGTAAAACAACCGACAAAATACACTATGGGTGCTGCTGGTTCAGATTTGTGGTCTCAGTTATTCCCTGCGTGAAGGAACAGTCAGAAACTCAAGAAATATTTTCAAGAGCATAGAAAAAAAGTTCTAACCAATCTTAAATTTCACTCAAAGGTTACTGAATTAATTAAGTGTAACGCAGGCCCTTGTGAACAAAGCAGAAAGCAAAATGGTTTCTGTTGAGCTGAAGAGCCCCAAGTATGTTTTAAGATCATTATAAATACAGTGCAGCATTATATCTTAGTGTTTGAAATTCCCACTGATATTCATATAGTTTCTTAACATCCGTGGCCGCTCAAACTGTCCATAATATGATTTGTTACTGAGGGATAAAGTGGGACTTTTTGTTCATTCCTTCTAGCTCAGATTTGGTTTTACTCCTTCATGGCCTCTGTATTGCTGAATTAATTTTTCAACAAATGTATCATATAATTTTTTTTTGATAGTCTAGATCAATCTAATAAAACTGAATTTTCATGGGTTTTTCAAAATAAGAAGAGTATTCCAATAGAGCCATCTATGCTTGTCAGCTCTCTATCTTAACACACAGGACAAAAGCATTACTTTTTTTTTACTGCCTTAGAACAAAAATCAGAAATATTTGCCTCAAGGGTGTTCCTTTTTTATATTCACTGATCAGGCAAAGATACAAGAATCACTCAGTACCTCAGTTGCGTGTCTATGAGATTACTAACAGAAATCAACTTGAGGGATTAAATGGCTCAGCAACCTTCTGATTCTTTCCAGGATTATTCAACAGTAACATGGATCTCCACAGATTCCATCTATTCCACTTCCAACAAAACTAGAGCGGTAAAAACATTGACATTTGCCACTGTTCCACTGTTGATAACTTCCCATGCTGTTCTTCACGAGTAAAGTGAGGAACCTTGACAGCCAACAAAATATCCCTTGCTTGATTTATTTCCTTGCAGGAAATAAATTTCCATATAACCTGAAACATAAATTTTCATCCAATTTTCGCACTGTGACTTCATTGACTCCCAACCCAGAATCATAAACAATGTTACATCTGCAATCTATTAATAACTTAAATTTACTGTTTACCATCTCTTGTCCATCAAATCTCTTTTCAGACAATAAAGTTACTACAAATCTTAAGAATTCTAATCCTTCAGTTCTTGTAACTATGGCGACTACTTTGGTGCTAAATAAAACTGAGCTCTGGTCTTGAGGCCCCTCGGCTGATAAGCTTCCTCTAGGTCCTCACACTATTCATTGATTAAAGGTATAAATAGTAATGTTTGAAGGGAGGGATTCAAAACATCCAAAATACGGGCTGATGTACCTCACCAGTGTAATATTTCCATCACATGAAATCTCTGCATGCTGATTTCCCTGGAATTACTATGAGGGCATATGGGGTGTTTGGTGCCATAAAGCCTTGACAGTAAGTGCTGGAAGACTGTAAGGAAAGTAAAATCTAGGGCATTCCTGTTACCTACTGGTAATGGCCCCTGGAGTGTGCCATTCCTTGAAACATGTTGAGAAACTGGGAAAAAATGTTCTACATGTGGGTCAAAATTGTGCTCTGGATCACGACAGCAGATAATCAGTGCAGAGATCTCAACAGTGATCCTTGTGTACGTAACAGTACAGACAAAAGTAATTGTTTCCTGTCTGGCATAGGGAGTTAAAAAATTAGATAATCTATATGGAAAATTAAATCATTAAAAAATACAACATTCTTCAGGTAGTTAAATACTGAAGATGGAATCTGAAAGTTGATTTCCAGAATGGGAGCCAGCTCTCAGGTTCAGATCATGAAAAATAGGCATCTATCAGTGACCTATATGTCACTGCTGATCCATGCTGATCCAGTCAGTTTGGCCATGGGAGTCTAAAGAGAAAGCCCATTTACATTAAGATAAATGCCTATGTTACGACCTGAACCTTGACTGAAGCTGGAATACAAGTAAAAATCTCACACGTAGCCCTGTGTAGGGTAAACGCTATCTCCAGTCTAAACTATAATTTGTCTGCTCACTCATTGAGATCTATAGCAATTTTGATGCCCGTTGGTACTTTGTATGGCCTCTGGTAGCTATTGCAGAAAGCCACAGGTCTTCTGGATGTCCTGCGTCATATCTGACAACTTGTTTGCATGTTTTGAACTCTATTTCAAATCATATACCCATGGGAGAGCAAATGAATTGATTCTGAGCTGTACGTACTTCGTCAGTGAGAGAGGCTGACACCATCAGAGGGCAATTCAGTCCCTTCTGAAGTAATGGAAACACACTGAGCATTTAAATTAGGTGTTTAATATTTGATAGTCAAGAGTAAGATTGCATGAATTTGGCATGAATTCCAACATAAGGAACAAACTATATTATTACAGGGATTTCTACACTTACTGCCTCTGCTATCTTTCCACATATCTTTCTGTAAGGGATAGAAGATCCTCTAAAAGATAAACTGAATTTATCATTATAGAATTAAAAAAGTCTTACTAACATTAAACTGAAAAACAGTCTAATGCTCCTGAAGTTAGAGATACACTGATGATTTTGACACTGCCAGATCTTTATCTGAAACTCATTATGTTGGTACCAACGATCTATCACAGAAACCAGGCCATGAAGCAAACCATTATAAATTATCCAGATGGGTTGTGGATGCCCCATCCCTGGAGATGTTCAAGACCATGTTGGACAGAGGTTGGGGCAACCTGGTCTAGTAGGAGGTGTACTTGCCTATAACAGGTGGGTTGGAACTCTATGATCTTAAAGGTCCTTTCCAGCCCAAACCATTGTATGATTCTGTGATTCTCTGATCGTCATGATGTAGATTATGCAGCTTAAAAGTTTAGGATTCTGAGAACGTTACAGTCAAATCACTTGGGAGTCATATTGCCAATAATGTTTAATCTAGCATTGTGCTGCAAAATACTATCTCAAGAAAATAAATTTTTACCAAAATGAACTATTTTATTTCTAATAATCAAGAAATTGGAGGAAAACTGACACTTGATTTCACTGGGTGCTAGAAGTGCACAGCTCTTCAGAAAAAAAAAATAAAAAAATTCTCCTGGAAAAAGCCCAGCAGAGGGCCACAAAGATGACAAAGGGCCTGGAGCACCTTTCTTATGAGGATAGACTGAGAGACCTGCATCTTTTCAGCTTTGAGAAGAGTTGACTCAGAGAGAATCTGATCCACGTCTATAAATATCTAAGGTGTGGGTGGCAAAGGGTTGAGGCCAGACTCTTCAGCAGTGCATGGTAACAGGACAAAGGGAAATGGCCACAAACTGAAACATAGGAAGTTCCACACAAAAGTGCCTAAGAACTTCTTCACAGTAAGGCTGACAGAGTACTGGAACAGGCTGCCCAGAAGGGCTGAGTCTCATTCTCTGGAGTTCAAGACCCTACCTGTGCTACGTGGTCTAGAGAGCCTGCTTTGGCAGGGGGGTTGTACTAGATGATCTCCAGAGAGTAAAAGGTAAAAAGTACAAGAACTGAAGATGATTCCCAAATTGGTTAAGGAAGATGTTATCACTGCAAGTCTTAGCTACACATCTGCTCTCCAGAAGTAACAGGCCAAAACTGAAGAGAATGAGAAATTCAGTGTACTTAATTTAACTGTTAAAGTTTTAACTCAGCTCTGGGATATATATTGCCTACGTTAAATACTACAATTCATTCACAAATATTACTGCAAATGCTTAGGGAATATCCCCTGGAAAAAATACATATTTAACAGTTCCATATGTATAAGCCCACACGAGACAATAACAGAACACTGTCTGTTTACTAAAGACAAGGCTGTGAACTGATGGATGTGATGCATCTCTCCAAACCAAGGCAAAGACTGACATTAAAATATAAGAATCATAATGAAACCCACAACCAGAAAAAAAAACAAACAAAAAAAAACACCCCAAAAAAAAAAAAAAAAAAAACAAAAAACACAACCAAAGAACAACAAATTCCAGTGTTTTTCCTTTTAATATTAGTAAAAACAGCAATGAATTTTGAAGATGATTATCTGAATTAATGGAATTACAGATGAGAAAACAGAGGACATAATTTTACCTTCATAGCATTTAATATGAGATCAACACATCTCATACAGCCCCACTGATTTCAGTTAATTTAACTTTCTGACTAACTATAAATCAGAGAAAAGAATCAGGACCAATTAGTCTCAGTGTGTATGAGTATTCCAAGTATCCAGTAAAACTCACAGAGAACTGTCAAGAAAAGGCTTTCAATCTAGGCAATATTTTGTAGCTGTGTAGAAGGCATTAAGCAGTCAGTGTTAATTTTGCATGGAATTTCATAAGTCCATGTACTAAAAAAAACATCTTAATTGAGCTTATTTAGAAGTGTTCTTTCTGATCAATGTATTGATTTAGTCATAATTTGATTCCTGGCCCGGTGATCATCTTTAACTCTGTGAGTGTACTGTGCATTTGAAATGCACACAAATGTTTAATGAAATCCATTAACTAACAAACCAATGGTCAATCAATTCATGAGCAATGGTTCAAATTTTCAAGATAAATGGTTAAGTCTTCTACGGGGGATTCTTGCACAAACATTACATAGTCCACTGCTTTAACACCATCTTATTTAATTGTGAGAGAAGACTGCCATTGTAAAGTACAGTAGCTTGCTATTATTCATCATTAACTCTGGAAGAAAATATGATTGCATGTTTTCAACAGGAGATACCTGCTTAAGTCAAAAGTAGTGATGAAACTGATCTTTCATGCTGAATCTGTTTTTCTATCCACTACATATTTCCTAAATTTTGCGTGAATTTTCTTTACAAACTCAACTAAAGCCCGATCATGAGCAGAAGATTATGAGGAGTCCTATACAAACTCTGTTCTTTGGGTGAATAATGTTACTCCACTGATGCTTACAAGATGAAAATTAGTGTGTAACCAGCAGTCATACTCTGATCTCGCACCACTGTAATTCAAATCCCTTGTGGTCTTTGTAATTAATGTAGTTTAAATTAGATCCCATTCTTGTCCAAGTGTTCCTGTTTTCCTTCTGTACAATAGAGAACAGAATGATTCCCTGAGACCACCACAGTCTCAGGGGATTTTTCTTCTGTTTCTCTTGGGAACACTGAACAAAATTTCCAATTATTTTTCTGTGACATACTAGAAACAGATATATATACATATATATATAATAAACGTTTCATATTGTTTTATCGTAAACCTTGAAATTTTACTAGAATTACAAAAGGTTTAACTTGACTCTTATTATTTTGTAGCCTCTCAGGATCATTACTTCCCTGCACTATTTTCCAAAATCTCAGTTCAACTTGAGCTGGAGACAAAGTTATGTTTTTTACTTCGTATTTTCATTTGGGCTCATCTTTCAAACATGTATTATTTTTCTTGCTGGCATATGTTTGCTCATCGTCAGTAAGAATCTGCATGATTTTACATTTATAAAGGAAAGTTAAGCAGTTCAACCAAAACCATAAACTTTTTTTCTAGGGACCGAAGTGGCAGTTTTCTCATTACATATCAATTTACAGCTCAAAATCAGGAATAGATCAATGCAAACCATCTGCACCTTGCAAGTTTTAACATATCTCCCTTTCGTCACTCTCAGTAAAGCAGAGGAAGTTATGCAGAGCATGTGGTCTGCTTTCACAAATAATTTCTATGGAAAACAGCAGTCAGACAGTAATACAGGCCCAAGGTGACCTCATTACTGAAATTTGTTCTAGTTGTCATTAGACATATCACACTGTGTCATTCAAATCGGGAAAGGAATAAGAGATACTGACACGCAGCACCAGTGATTAGAGATGAAAAATACTGTTACACCATAAGAATCCCTTGGTGGAAAAGAAATATGTATAGCATTTAAGATTCAGTCGCCCCCTGATCTGTCACTGCTGCCTTTATGGCTCTATTCTTTTTCTACTTGTTAATTCTCCTTCACAAGGAACAACATCTTTTCTTGAACAATATTTCAGAGGCAGATGTTTGATGGCCAGCTATCTTGCATAAAGTATTGCTGAATTTTTGGTGGTAAAGATTTTGTGTTGTGTAAAGATAATTACTGCAGTTATTGTAGGCCAACTCAGGCAATTGCTTCATTGTGTTTCTTGTCACTGCCAAATTTAAACATTCCTCAGATTTGCAAGCTATGGTTACATCAGGACAAAAGTTGTCCTGATCTTCCTTAACTCCATAAGCTGCAAGGAATGATAGAAGCCATTCAGAAGCTGGCACCTTGCTAGCAAAGCGTGGTTGGCTAAGACTGCAGCATGAGGCATTAAATTGAGCAGCCACTGGTCAGTTCCCCTTTCCAGCTTTTCCCACCTTGGTAACCAAAAATCTAGGTCAGCATTGCTTTTGGGCCTTATTTCCACTTATGTTCTTGATACACTTCTGCTGTGCATCCCCAAAGTCAGTCCCTCAAATGGGGCCGATCACATGAAGCATAATAATCTGAATGAGGTTTCATGCCAGATGCTAAAGCTTAGCTGATTTACCTTGACATAAAAAAAATTTTTCAATGGCAGATGCTCATCATTTATCACTATCGAAGATTTAAAGATGCTTTTTGCAATGGTGTCCAGAGTAAGAGCAAAAGAATTGGCCAACATCCCAAATGTTATGGCCAAATTCCAGTTTCACTAATTACATTCTGCTTACCTAAATTCTCACTGCTAGGTAAAAGGAAGGGGATTTGTTTTCTATTTCTGGCTTGGACTTACGGACAATTGTTAAGGTGCGCTTCAACACTGCATTTTTCCACCTGATTGCTGATCAGTCAATGGACATATTACCATGAAAAGATCTGGAGAATCTACACAGTGAAAGATGTTACATGAAAGCAGGAATCTATAGTTCATTTTTCCTTTACAGATGTTGGCAGCAAGTTTGCTGTAGAAAATAATCAGTTTTTAAACTGACCTCAATTTGGTACAGGGCAGAGGGGAACTTAGAAGAATTTTCTGGAATGTTAAAATCAATCATACCAATCAGAAACCAAAAAATTAATTTTCATCTTAATGACAAACATAAAACTCTGTTTTAAAAGTTTCATCTTCTGCGCCTTGAATTCTTTTTACTTGGCTTCCTTGTCATCTATAGTAAGTAGTTAAGTTTTTCTTTTTCCATTCAGATATCTGTTCTAGTTGTATGTTTTCTTGAATCAAACATACTTATGGATAACCCCATATCTCTGAAGTCTGTGGCAACATTTTTGACTGCTGCCTTCAGAAGGCCACTATTTGATTTTCAGTGAAATCTAGATACAATCTTTCTTAAGCTTCTTATATTTTAGAATCTTTCTTTCCAAAGGAAAGCGCACTGCAGAAAGTGAAAATATATATGTTCCATACGATTGTAATCACAGAATTGTAGGAGTTGGAAGGGACCTCTAGGGATCATCTAGTCCAGCCCCCCCGGCAACACTTCAGTGAATTTGAAACAATGGTGGTAATGTTGGAATATCACAAAGTTTGTGCCAGGCAGTCCCATGAATGTTCATACAGGAAGAGAAAGAACACCATGCGCAAGTTTGTCAGAACCTACTGAACCAGCACAAGGCTGAAGGTGATAGTTTTGTGGGATCGCATCATCAGTGTCAAGAGGTAGTTACACCACTATAAGCCACTGTTAAAGTGGCAGCCTATGGAATGTGGACAAAAAGTTCACAACACAACCTTCAGAGGGTAAAGCTATCTTCTTAGGATAGCAAAGGGGTGATCCTTCTGGATTTCCTGGAACTCAGACAAACCACCAACTCTGACCGCTACATAGCAAAGCTCACTATGCTGAAGGCTTAAACATCCAGGGTTAGGGTTAAGAGACCCTTTTTCTTGCAACATGATAATTCCAGGCACCATACAGTTTGAAGACCGTTGAGCACACTGCCAACCATGGCTGAACAGTGCTACATTTTCCCCAAGGTGTATCTTTCTGTCAGAATATTGTCAGACTGGTACCTCCTACATTTGTCAGAACTATCTGAAATCAGAGACAGCCCTGCTGTTAATGTTTACTAACAAAATAAATAAAACAAAACAAAACTAAACTAAAAGGCAATCTAGAAATGAGAAATCCAGTCTGAGACAGCAAATCATACATTACAAACCAGCTTCAGTACAACTGTGGATAAACTGTCTCTTGTGAACTGTTCTGCAGCTGTTAGGGTTCATTTTGTTCCCTTATAACCTAGAAATAGGAATGTTTATTACCTCTGGCCACAGTATAAATAACGTGAGTCTAACTCCTTGATGCAGATTAGTGTGCTGTCATTCAGTCTGGGTTTTATTTTGGCATACTACAATGCACCTCAAATATGAACTCTACTATCATGTGATAGGAAAAGAAAGGACAAACGCACAAATATTAAAAATGCTATAACAAAACCTTAGGTATATAAAGAATTATTACTGCACTTGCACCTACTCTCACAGGTTATATTCTTGGCAGTTTTACATCACTTAGAGTGAACGGTTCAAGCACTTTGCCCATACTTGACAAATACTCTAAAGGTCAGTGCTGTCACATTTTCACTAAACATCACCAAAAATAGCTACGTAGCTGTTCTAGGAAATCTTCCTTCATTTATTAAATAAAATTTGTGCTATAAGAATTTTTTCAGGTCTTACACTGAAAAAATCCAAAATCCGAAAACAAAAAGCAAAAAAACAACTAAAAAGGTTATTTTTAACAATGCTTAGGAGTTAAAATATGTGAAAAATCTTGTGAAGGTACATATCTACTCCATGTTAATTTTCTTAAATATACTTTCTAAAATGTAAGATGTAAGCCATCAGGACTAAGAATGGCTTTGCTCTTCGCAAGAAATATCACACACTCCTCCCCCTCTCTACATACATTCCATTAAGTATAGAAAAGGATAATTCAATAAATATAGAGAGGAATAAGAAAAATGTACCTCAACATCTGAGACAAAAAAATAGCCATTTCATAAATACCAGCAATAAACTGAAGCTATTCCTGCATAGATTTAACCTGAAATCTGTCCTTTCCCACTCAAGCATAAGCAGAAAAAATTCATTTGGCACATGTACATTTATCAGAACAAATGCATATGTTATAGTCTGATTTATTTCCTTTCAAAAACAACATATCCATTTCATTCTTCTGTGAAGTCTTACACTTTGATATACCTTAGAGCAGGCACCAATATAAACACTGCTAGAACACAAAAGAATGTGAATGTTACACTAAGCCTGTTTCAGCAACTTGCTTTGGAAAGTAATAAACATTATGGCTAATTAACAACCTAATGGAACACTGAGAATGAAGGTCTTGCTTCCCTGTGCTCTTCTGGGCTCTTCTTTAATTGGCAAGAAATTTCCAGGGCTATAAACAACACCACATCTAAGCAACATAAATTTACTCCTGGATTTTCATGTCAAATAAAAATAATAATCATCATTTGCTTTCCAATTAATTTCATAACTCATCATGGCTTTAATAAAGAGTTCCTCAAATCCAAGGCTTGAATTATGGATTTTTACATCCATCTCCTCTTTGATTTCATTTGTTTCCTCACTGGGTCTCAACATGATTCATTATTCCTTTGTTTTGATTGGAAGATAAAACACATCAGATAATCAAAGTTTCATATTAAGGAGTTGTGGTGGTTAATATGTGGATCTGGATTCAGGAAGTTTCAGGAGTCTCATAACCTGCTCTGCAACCGAGCTGGCCACATGACCTTGCTCAAACAGCTCACTCTCTGCAACACTGAATAATAATCAATCCTAACCTTAGTGTCTTGAGACCACAGGCTCAAAAAAAGTAGAGGTGGCATCAAGTCAAGATATACACAGAGCTTTGGACAGCTCAGCATACTACTACTTTCGCTATACCACTTCTTACTCTCAACCTCATTATGAATATTTAAATCATTCAAAACAGTCCACGACAAATATTTCCCACAGTTTTTTAATGGCATATAAAACAACTGATGAAATCTTTAAGATGTGCAGCATATTACTGACAGTAGTCATTTCTTTGGAGACTGGATAAATTGAAATCTAACTCCAAAGAACTAAAATAAGTCTTCCAGTTTGAAAATAAAAAAGACTTTTTTTTTTTTTTTTTTCCCCAGAAAGAAAGGTAAAACAACTAGCTATTCCAGATGTGAGCTTCACCAATACTTGTTTATTAAATGCGAGGCCTTGCTCCAGCAATTAAAACCTTTGGGAGTGTATGCAAACCAGAACATTTGCATTTGGCCTTGAGCAATATGCCTTCTGCATGACAGTGTGCTCCCCACAGTTTTGAACATGCTGACAGACTAAACTAATCAAACCTCCAGAGAACCAATGACTAGAACCTGCAATAATCCAATGGGAAGGATTACAAGCTTTCCAAATGACTGCATGACAAACCAGCACACCATTTGTGGGTGAACCAGTATCTTTGGTGACCACTGATCATTACTGTAAAGGAGGAAAGGTTTATCATGGATGCCAACCATGCAAAGGTAAAACAATAAAAATGGGAAGACTCATTATTTCAGAGCTGATGAATGTAATTTCTGCAGCTGACCTTTTGGGGCCAGATTCTGATCTCAAGGGAACAGGCTGACTGCACCACTCTGCTCCTACTGTCAGCTGCATGGGCTCACACAGATTTGATGATAACATGCCCATGTGACCAATATGGCCAGCTGCTGTCCCTGGGCTAGTAGTTCATTATATTTGAAATTAAAATGCAAATAAAAATCTTTAGAAATGATTCAAACAATTTCTAAAGAAAAAAATCTTGTTTCATTCTGTATAGAATCATCACAATGGTTTTCATTTACATACGAACAAAAAATTAGGCTGAACTTTGAATCTGTAGTCATTCTTACTATTTGCTTGCACATGAGAAAAATACAGTGCTTTCTTTTCCTTTTTTATAATCTGTCCAGAGATCAGGAGAGATCTGTGGACCTAAAATTGATAAACTCTACTGCTAGATAAGGTTAATTTTATTCCCAAACAATCAGCCAGACAGTCTACTTCTTTCATGGCATCTTTGAGATATGATTTTAGTGGACACAAATGTTGGGAACTATGAAAGGGGCCTGTTCTCATATCTGCTTTATCTTTTTGCTGTGGACAGAATTGATTGCTACGCGCATTATTTCTTTTTCACGTTATTTTTATCAATTAATTGTACATACACCTAAATGAAATTTTAAAAAGTTGGATTAGACTAGAATTAAAGCTGAAAGAAACTTTATTTTTTTAAGCTTGATTTTTTTTTTAACTTAAAATCTCTAAATATCTATGGAGATGAACTGCAATCAAAGAAGCATATCAAAACCACAGCAAAAATCAAGAACATCATTGTCTTAATTCTTGCGCGTAAATCAGGAGAAGTTCTGTATTAAAAATAAATAAATAAATAAATAAAGCAAGCAAATGAGGTTCTTAAGAGTTACTAAAAACTTAAAAGAAATCCTATTTTCATGTGAGCTACAGCAGGCAAACTGCAAAATCTGGGAAGATATACAGTATGCAAACAAGCCATAGCTTCGTTTGCAATCTGACATGCACTAATAGCTAACAAATGAGAGGCTATTTCAAATGAGCTGATCCTGTACAGCTGAATTATGATTGGCAAATGGGATAGGAATAAATTATAGAGCATCACAGTCCTTGTCACAATTTTTCTTTGCAAAAGCTACTTCCCTTCAGAAGTTATCGGCATCTGCCAAAGTCATAGGGATTACCCCTTCCCTAAGGCAACATGTAACAGGAGAGGGAATTCTGGCTCATGACCAAGAAAAGGAAACTGAAAAATGTACTAACAAGCAAAGTGAGAAATCTAAGCCAAATTTCTTTAGGAAAGCATTTGATTTAGCTATGGCCAGGCCTTACTTGCTGACTTTTAACCTCTGCACTACGGCATTAAAACTATTCATAGGGCACTATAGGAAATGGTAGACAAATCCATACCTAAAACATTATGCTTCGTCACTCAGACAGGAGATGATTAAGAACAAGAAATTTACAGAGGTTTGAACAATTAGAGTACTCTGTCCCATAAAATAAAAAATTATCAACACATCTGACCCCAAAAGCTAGTTCCAGCCTCTCTGCTCTGCATTCCAGCTATCAGAAGGCCCTCAGCGTCAGAGCTTTTCAGCTCAGTTCTGTGCTCTTCCCTTTCTCCAAACATTATCACTATAGAATCTAGATAAGGCACTACTTAATCTTTTTCCTTATATAAATTTCTATAACCTGCCAATGCAAAACACACCTATTAACTGAGAAATGCTGTGTTCTGAAGCCTGTGGTGGCAAAAACTAAGTGGAGAATTGGTAGAATTTGTACAAAGAGAAGGGACAAAAAAAGGTACACAAGGAAGAAGGCCTACAGATTTGATAGGCATTCCCTGTCTAAACTGAAGTTCCCTCTAGATTTCTATGGGAAGGCAGAAATTTGATTTTTATATTTTATTTTGCAAAAAGAATGTGCACTTTGCTTTCACTCTGCTGATTGATTCTCATAACAATAAAGTAGGGATCAACAAATAACATTTACTTTAAGAGCTCAGGTGGAAGTTGTCTTTGCTATAAAGATGAAAATACAAATTCCGATAATCTAAGTTCAAGGAAATTATTGTTCAGCAGAATGGAAATTCTGTTTTACTATTATTTTTCATAGTATCAGAAATAATTACTAAGGACCTCATTCAAATTCAAGTATTTAAAAGGTAGGAAATTTCAGACTAAAATTGCTTATGCAACTCAATTTGGACCTCTCGAACAAATTTGCTATGAATCCAACTTCAATTATGTGATCACGGACTATTTTTCCATGGCACAGCTTCAGCTCTTTTTGTGTGTACTGTGGGCAGTATTCTGAGAAACGGTATTCTGGGAATTAATCAGGTTTATGTAGTGAATGAGGTTTTCATTTCTCTCGGCCTCATTTGTTTCAGGAACTGGAAGAGATATAATGAACCAGCAAGGGACTACAGAACAAGAAAATAAGATTTAATGGTTAATGCAGAAGATTTAATGGTTAATGCAGCTGCCACTGAAGACCCAAATTCCATTTCTGGATCTGCTCATAGTTCCTGTGTGGTGTTGGACAAATCACTTCACATTTCTTATAGATGACCGTTAGTTTCATGTTCTACATTTTCTGGCCTCTCCACTAGCCAGTTGAGCTGAGCCACTGAATACTTACAGCTGCTAACAATGTAGATTAAAAACAGCATCTATATACAAATAAAGATTCATTGAAATTATAGAGTATATGGAAAAAATATTACTTAGAAATTAGGTGGTACAGTATCAACTATTTTGTTCTTCATCTCTCGGTCTCTGCCCTTCATGTGTGAAACAGGCATAACAAAACCATGGACAACCAGGGTGTTAAGCAGGTTAACAGCAATTCTCTGTGAAGGATTCAGGTATGATAGTTATGAGAACAACGAAGTAGTAAATAATTTTGTATTCAGCGCATGTTTTGAATGAAGTGTGGTAAGAAAAGCCCTGGGGCAACATACTACATGAAGAGGATGGAAAAAAAAAACAACACAGTCTGCCCATAAAGCAGGGTCATGTGGAAAAAAACAATATTCATTCTTTAAAAGACTGTCATGGTGTCTGCACTCAAAGGAGCCAAGTTAATTTTTGCAGAAGCAACCTTGGTTCTGGCATTACATAGTTTCCACGTGGACTTGATTTTGTTCAGTTCACATAGATGGAAAGTGATGTCACCTGCCTGTAAGAAGCGTTCACATTTATAATGTAGGTTTTATGTGAAGAAGAAAAGAATCCAGGCACTCACCACTTCTATTTCCGACCGAGGCCAAACAGGAACAGCAGTTCAAACCCAAACCTGTTTCAGTCAGGCATGCAATAGGAATAACCTAATTAAGGTTCTTGACCATGTGAATGAACAAAGACCCTCTTGGATGGATGTGGCTTGTGATCTGATTGCATCCAAGATTGATGCCAGAAACGGGCCTGCCTCGTTTTGCTCTACAAAAATTGCTCCTAGGGGAAGGGGATATTCACTTTGTATCTGGACAGGACACAATTTTGTCACTCATACACTCAGGAAAGGCAAGTCTGAATACCCAAACACCCTAGGCCTCCAGCATACATACATTCATTAGCTTGTTAACAGATGTTAAATCTGAGCTGGTACAAGAGGTGGATGAGGCAGGCTGAGGCCACATAAGAGGTTGGCTTTTACATCACACCTGAGCTGGAGAACTCCACCATGATGTTTGCTGAATCCAGGACAGGGAAAACCTGCAGTATTTTCTGTTTGACTACTGTACCCGCAACAGAGGTCACCCATCTTTACTTATGCAGACTTAAAAAACAGAGTGAGAATTGCTTTTTCTTATCAAGACACACACGTCCAACTGAAGGAAGAAAGTAACTATGGATACTTTGGCAATTCACAGAGCTTGGAGTTATCATGGGAAAACCACAATGCAAGGAAATCCTGTCTTGTTACTAACTTTCCTATTACATGAAAGCCATGAAATAAATTAATATTGTGATGGAGCAACGACTTTTCTTATGAAACCTACATATTAAGTTGTGAGAAAGATTACTACTGAACACCTTGCTTTAGTTTCTACTTTTTTTTTTCCATTGAAGACTTCTTTTTTATGATACCAACTATTGTTGATGCTTTGCTTTGCTAAAATATATTAGAGGCCACACAGAAGATCATATATCAGCAAATAATGGAATTAAGTTAAAATTGTAAGTTTCCTCTAATGAACTGATCGTCTCATTTCAGCATTAAGTTCAGGTGTTATACTGGGAGAGAAGACTGGCTTTAAGGTATGTTTTAAATTTCATTGCCTATGAGGACTCAAATGCGTAATTCAAAATTTCAGAACAACATCTTACTTCTAAAGCTAGAAGCACTTTCGTTCATGAGTTTTATATTTTTTCAAAGTATTTCCACTAGATTTGCATGCAAATTATGAAATACAAAACCAATTTAAAACAGCAAAGAAAATGATTTCAATCACTAAGGGAAATAAAAGAAACTTTTAATTAGAGCACAAGAAAAAAGGAAAAGCAAACAAGAGATTAAACTGTCCTCTCTTGATGAATTCCAAAGTTTGGCCTAGAGAAGATTAGTGAGAAGAGGAAAAAATATTTAAGAATGTGTTCATAAAAATTACTAAACCTAAATCTATATGCTGAATAAATTAAACACTTTGAATCTTTCACATCTTCATTCTAAACTTTCCTGATCAGAGCAGAATAAAAATTGTAACTTGGGTCTCTGGACCAAGCAGTGGTGCAAATTTTAGACTGTGAACTCCAGCAAGTAGAAGTTGTCATAGACTCACTGAAGTCCTCTGATTTTAGTATTTTACACTATTTAAAGAGTTAGAAACACATTACTTCTGTGTCTGTTATTTTAGGACTGTGATTATTTTTGATCACACATAACCAAAGACTGTATTTTAAATAACTAATTAGTTTAATTTATTTAATATTCACAGATTGAAAATCTACTTAGAATTACATAATTGTTTGGTTGTAAGGGACCAAGTTCCTCTAGTTCCAATGCCTCTACCAAGATGAGGGACATTTTCCACCAAATCAGGTTGCCCAAAGAACAATCCAAGCTGACCTTGAACACCGCTAGGGATGGGGCATTCACAGCTACTCTGGGCAACTTGCATCAGGCGAATAATTTATTCCTAATATAGAATCTAAATCTACCCTCAGTTCAAAGCCCTTACTCCTTGTGCTATCTCAACATTTCCTCATTCCCCTGGAGAGTCGCTCCTTATGATTTCTGTAGGTCACTTTAGGTACTGGAAGACCACTGTAAGAGCCTTCTCTTCTCCTGGCTGAACAACCTTGGCTAATCTCCATAGGAGATGCAGCTGAAGTCCCACAAGAGTGGAGTAGAGGGTGTGAATCACCTCCCTGGATCCACTGGCCGTGCTTCTTTTGATGCAGCCCAGGTTGTGGTTGATTTTCTGAGCTGCAGGTGCACAGTGCCAGCTCATGCTGAGTTTTTCATCAATCAGCAACTTCAAGTCCTTCTTGGCTACTCTCACTCAATTCATCTCCAATTCTGTACTGATTTTTGGAATTTCTCCAATCCAGGTGTAGGACCTCACACTTGGTCTTGTCAAACTTTGTTATATTTGCACAGGTCTATCTAGGTCCCTTTGGATGGTAACACTCCCCTCCAACCACAAAACATAGCTTGGTGTTGACAACAAACTTGCTGAAGGTGCACTCAATCCCACTGTCCATGCCACTAACAGAGATGTTAAAAAAATGGTGGTCCTAATACCAACCCCTGAGAAACAGTGAATATAACTGGTCTCCAGTTGGAGAGCATGCAAATGACTGCAACACTGTGAGTCCATTCAGTCAATTCCTCATCCACTGAATGGTCAATCTGTCAATTCCGTGCCTCCACCGTAAAGGCAAGCGTGTCATGTGGAACACTGACAAACACTTTGCACAAGTCCAAATAGATTATTAGGAAAATGGTGCATGAAGCATACATCACATAAAGTATAAAAAGCAATTCAATATTTAGGAAAAAAAACCCAAACACTTTAACGGGTCTGTATTCTGCCATCATTATTCAAGTACTCTGATGTTCACATTTCAGCATTTTTTTAATGTGATTGAACAGCTTTTCAATACTGAAGTTGTATAACAAACTAAGATGACAGTAATCTGGGATCAATAGTGTAGCACTCAGTTGAAATCCTTCAACCAAGTATGTATCTCACCATACCATAACATGAGTATATCTCAACTGGTGTCTTACTCATCTTAGAAGAAAATGCAATTTCAGATTTAAAAGTAGATGACCTTCCTCTTCCTTCTTATGTATATACACATATATGCACAATTTTAACCACAGAGAAAGCACGACAACAGATCTAAAGAACAATTAAGCTCTTCCTAACTTAGAGCCCCAGCAAGATGGAAACAAAAGGTGCCAAAAATAAAACAGGTTAATGTTCAAAAGCAAATTCATATTCAGTAATATTCTGATTATAAAAAGACATAGCCTCCTCACTCTTTTCTGTTTGAGTATCAGAAAATGAGAAGTAAATGGGCAGTATTTGCTAATTTGGCTGATCACCTTACAAGCAAATAATGATGCATCCCGGATTCAAACTAGATTGAGAGAACCTTTGCTCTGCCAAGTTTACACAATGCATAGTGTAGCAAAACATGATTCCCATGCGTGACTGCAACACAAATAAATAGATTTGGCTGCTCCTGCCACCATCACTCTCAACCAGAGCTAGTTATTTCTGTGGAGTATGTGGGGGAAAATGTGGTCACCTCGCAGGTGAGGAGGCTGAAGGCCCTCACACCTACCTACGACTTCAGTCTCAGCAAGACAGGGCAGAGAGTATGACAAATGTTCATTCCAGTCAGAAGGAACAAGGTGTTATTTGCAACTATCAAATATAAAACACATACAATTCTAGCTTATAAATATCACCCTTGAAAAAAGATGAACTATGAACCATTCCTTTAGACAACTTCTTGACTTACTGAATCAGCCAGAGTTACTCACAGACACAGCAAATCATCCATCTATCTCAGTAAAGGTATTAATATCTGCTTGTGCTATAGCTATTTCTTAAGAGATGTTTCCTAGAATAGTGGTACAAACTGACAAACATGATGTGCAAATACCAAACTCAACACAAATTGCCACATACTTTTTAGATACCTGTGAAGAGAAAACATTACACCAATGAAATCTTCTATCATTTGATAAAATGAGCCATGGTGTCCAGCACTCCAAAATAATGCATTCCAAGTGAAGGAAACCCACAAAACTAACATAGAGAAGAGCTATCATGTATTCAATCTGTGACTCAAATATGAAGACATGGATGGGAGAAGCAGCTTGCACAACTCTGAAGCCTAGAAACAGCCTCTAAATGATTCTGCTTCTCAGCTGCACATTAAGACCTTTATTTTTTTGTGCCTGCTCAATTCCTGTTTCTGTTTTCTTGTTGGACACAAAAGGTCTTGAATTGAAGGATCGCCATTATCCCATGTGCCAGCACTACTTGGTTCCCTCAGGGGCCACTGGCATAAAACATCAGGGCTGTGTGTCATGGTGAAAATGTAGTCAGCATCAGATGGATTTCACTTAGCCCTACAATATGAACAAGCACAGTCATTTCATGCATGAATTGAGCTTGCATGATAATCAGAAAATTCAGGTCTTCACATCTTTTAATACTGAAGCTGATACTCCACAAAATGACAGAAGATTTTGCTTTTGTGTGAAGTTTATATAGGAACATTAAGCAGCAATTCTTAATGAGGAGGATGTACATACTGAAATACCTTTTAAAGCTTGGTTTTTACCAAGCAAATTTGAAAGAATAATTTTTCATTTGCTGCTTTGTAATAGATTTTACTTACTTATCATCATTAATATTTAATCAAACTATCTGAATTCAAGGTTATTCTTTACTGAGATGCATAACCAAAACATTTGCCTGCTATTAAAATGGTAAAATATCAAGAAAAAATAGCAATTACCACTACAGCACTTTAACAGCAGAGTTATTTAATTTTCTATTTGCCTTAAATCATAAAATCATTTAGGTTGGACTATCTCTGAGATCATCTAGTCCACCTACTACTATACCATGTCCTTAAGTATTACATCTTCCCTTTCCTTAATACCTCCAGAGACAGTGACTCCACCACTTCCTATGGGCAATAAAATACAAAATGGACCATAACTTCTAGAATATAGAACTTTTTAGAAAATAATGCCAAGGTAAGTATTTTAACTCCCTGACAAAGAGACTGAAAATAGATTTCTTCAGATATTTATGGAGCTCAAGTGGAACCTACATTTTCCTAAAGAAAAATATAGGAACAACTTGCCAAAAACTTACAGATAACTGTCCCTGATGCCAATGCTTCAGGAAGGTACTAAGGAAGAACATACATATGGAACTGCTACCCTTCACACAAGGCATAAGAGTTCCTCACTGCTGCCTAGTTGAGAGTGACTCTAGGGATTTTTTACTAATACTGGAGATTTTGGCCCTGATTTTTTGCTGAACCAGTTTGGTTTAATCACATTCTGTACACTGAATTCCTCCCCCAAACTCCTGGAGTGCTAAGTATATCTTTCTAAACACCTGCTACACCACCATTTTCTCCCTGTTTTTCTGTTTGATCAAGTATATTTCCTATGTCTTGGAAAGGAACAAAAGCGATTCCAAATATAAGCTTTTAATTTTGGTTAAAAAACTCTTGAGACTAAAACTAAATAAGGACAGAATAGTCTTAGTTGAAAAAACGCATACAGGGATTTTTATTTCTGGAATTTATTTAAAACTCTCCTTTTGTGTTGGCTGTTTCTTAAAAAAATAAAAATAATAAAAAAAAAGTAAATGGTACCATCTGTATAAACCATCTGAACTGAACTGACCCTGAACAGGAACATGAACAGAATGAACCTACAGATAATCCACAGCACTTTGTCAAGCCTGATGGTACCTAATTTACTTCCAGAGTATATGGACAGGCAATTATTACCAGAAAACTTTAATGAATAAAAATTGAGAAGAATTCTGTTACTTCTCCAAGCATCTCTTTCCACAGGAGCTTAGTCCAAAGCAAAACGTTCAGCAAAACAAAATGATGAAGAAACGAGTCATAGGGGTTGGTTCTGAAACCAGCATCTGTTTTCCCACTCCTGTCAAAATCGTTTACCATTATTTAGTGTGAAGTTTGGCTTGCACATTAGCAGAGCCTACAATACAGTGCATCAGTAAATGCCTATGAGAATTGCAGAGGCTGCACAGCCATCTCCAGTGTGTCGGCACGTCCATTCCCACAAATGCTGCTGGTTCCCCATATGCTGCCAATAGCAGCAAATAACAATCAAAGAGAGGCAGACGAAGAATAATTACATTTAAGGGATAGGGCAAGAGACTGAAAAAGCTTATAACGCATCCAAATATCCTTGAGGAGATCTTGGCTTGTGTGGTTTCACAGCCACTTGGTCCTCAACATCTCCATCTCCCACTCCCGCTGCCAGCTCCTGGCCTGTGGGTGCTCCATGCCCTGTGAGGGCTGGCAGCATGATGGGATGCTGCTGCTAGGCCTCAGCATCCCGATTTGCTCCAAACGCTCGGCTGCTGCAGCATGACAACCAGCCTCTGCAGTGCTGGAGCTTGTCTGCCCTGCGGGGAAGGTAGGATAACTCGATTTACTCCTGTCAAAGAGACGGGTGCCAAGCCAAGGATCTGCTTCTGCTGAGCCCTTGGCACTGAAATCAAGCCTGCAGTTCTGTCATGCCCTTTCTGTTGCTTGGATTCATGAAGAAAGGCATTTGGACTGCTTCCTCTCCCTGCACAACTAAACCCTACCACCGTGGGAGGCCTGAACTGTGCTTTTAAACAGGCTCCCTGCTGCTCCGTGTCAGATTATTTCTTCTTCACCTTCCACAGCCATTTCATATATATTACATTCTAAAACAAAGGGCAAACTCCAAAAATAAGCATCCTGCGCACAATTTTCCAATGTTCATAGCCAATTCACTGTGTTCTGCTATGAATTCCATGACAATGAATTCAGAAAGTATTAATATGCCTTTTGATCCCTCCCCCTTTTTCTTCTGTACCCATCAATGCTTGTGTACTCACAGTACATGAAACAAAGGGTGGGAGGGGGAGATTCTCAAATTCCAAACTCTTGGTGTTTACGCACTTTTACATGAATTGAATTAACTCAGCTATAGGGATCCTCTGTCTTTCAGAAAATAAACAAACAAACAAAAAAGGCCAAAAAACAACAAAAAGAAAACAACAACAACAACAAAAAAAACCAACAAAGCAATTAGTACAATAGAAACATCAATTAATGTATTTAGTCACATCCGGGGGTTGATTGAATGACCTATTTATGTTTAATTCCCACCTTAATATTGTAATTACTTCTAGTATTGTAAAATAAACAGCACATTATGTTAGCTGCTTGCCTTATACGAAGAATTACAGTGTATTTTTATACAGCGTGATACCCTGCAAGAGAGCAATGATGATAGACAGGTAAAGAAAAGTTAAAATTCATAGGAATCTCTTTGTCTTTTAGTTTTTTACTGCCAAATGTACATATGTTTGTATGTACATATCAATCTATACATATATATATATAAAATAAAATTGGAGGCAGCAAAACAAAGATTTTCTTTGATTTAATTTCAAGAAAAATGTCAAATGCAAAGACACATCCACTATCCTTTCCTAGACATCAAAGCTATTTTCAACAGAAGGGCCCCTGCTCAGACAAAAATAGTCTGTTTCCATACTGCGGCTGAAGTCTGCAGAAGCTCAGAGAGAAAGAGGGAAAAAGAATCAGTTTTCATGGCCATGTACCAATTTTTACAGGATAAAAGATGAAAGCATTTTTGGTTG
Source organism: Callipepla californica brunnescens (assembly GCA_023055505.1). Taxonomy (NCBI): domain Eukaryota; kingdom Metazoa; phylum Chordata; class Aves; order Galliformes; family Odontophoridae; genus Callipepla; species Callipepla californica. The sequence continues at coordinate 6,538,729 of JALIRH010000006.1, forward strand.
AATCAGCTAGAATCTTTTAATTAGGAGGAGCATTTCCAAAAGTGTCTGGCTGTCTCTAGGAACACAAGTCTCAGTCACTGACTTCAATTTTGCAACAAAATTATACTATGACTTAGTGACATCTTTCACAAAAATGGGTCAATTTTTCTTTCATAAAAAATGCAAGAAAACCTGACTTTCAAGTCATTTGGCCTTTTATTATAATATATTACATCCTATGCGCCGTCTTGATGACATTTACTGTTTCCTATGCAGGATCCCACAGTACGTATGAACGGTCCAAAGTTCAAAGAGGGCAATCATTAAAATTTGACATTTATGTCAACGTGTACACAGGGAGTTTACCTTTTCATTAGCTGCATACATGTATTTATTTATTTATTTTCTGGGGGAAGAAGCTGAATATGAAGTCATGAAAGACTTGGATGGGTTCTAATCCCAATTGAGACTAATGGATAATTCTGGATGATTGCAATTGAGTTTACTGGGCAGAGGAATTGATTAAAGATTTTTTTGTTGTTGTTATTTGCTGAGTTGTCAGGAGGTGTTGAGTCATGCTGTGAGAAGTTTGAATGTTGAACCTTCTGCTGTCATATACAGAAATGTCATGTTATATTACACAGCACACAAAGCTAAGTTAAAATAAAATATCTCTGTACATACCATGGTATTTTGGTAAACAAATCCCATCAACTTCACAAATCTAGTTTTCCTTCCAATTGTACGTTATTTTTGCTCAGTTTTTCACAGTGCACAAGTACTAACAGATGTCTTTCTCCAGATAAGCAAACTGATCAGAATACGTGTATAGATATGTGTACTGTCAGCCAAAAATTAATAGATCTTTCTTTTGGTTCCAAGCTGCTTCTTAAACTCCTTCTGAAAACAAACTGCATATGTTGCAGCCTTTCTTTGCTCACCCAGGGTAAAACAGTTCAGTAAACTTCTGCCTCTCTACTCTTCTCCAAATATTTCTAGTAATTACATAGTGATTTACTGAGGAAACACTGATGGTGATAGAACATCCAGTACCAGCTTGCCTACTCAAGGGAACTGTTTTTCTGCCTGGTCATGAAGATGACAGCAGGAAGTTTTGCCATGAATTTTACCTTTAACCAGCTGAGCTCAGGTGCAAACAGAGTAGCCAGAATGCCATGGGGGACTCTTGGATAACACACAGTTGGGCTCCCCATTGGATGCTTGGCAGAGAAGAACAGAGCTACTTTTGAGAAAAAAAGTTGATCATGGTTTACGCAGCAAGAAGGCTAAAAATAACTAGCCAGAGGCTATATGGAAGTATCATCTGGAAGAAAAGCATCCTGACCACCACCCCTCCAAGGTCTGGGAGAAAGGACACTGGGGATGAATGAGAACAAGTTTACCACACTCCGCATAGAAATTTTTCCTGCAGGAGCCCAGTCAGAATGGAGGGTATAAAGATCTCCTCTTAATATCAAGCTAAACTTTTTGCATGAGTTCTTATTTGCTCTAACTGTAATCTTGTTGTTCATTAATCCTGTGATTATAAGATAGGCTAGGCACTCCCAGACCCTAGAAGGAATTTTCTGAAGTTCCCTGTGTATTCAATGGAGGCAGTGAGCATTATACTTGCATATTATTTTCTCAGCACCATGAGTACAATCAGCCCTCTTCCGTTACATTATAGTCAAGACCAAGCCACGCAGAAGTGGTCATATACTTGAGAGGGATAGGAGAATCAATGATCTAAGTGTATTCAGGAGCCTGTGTTTAGTAGCACTTATTCAAGCTCATTTAAGAAGCTGAATTTGTCTTACACAAGTGGATTCATAACAAACAGTCAAATAAGTGATCTTATACAGCTAATATTTCGTGCCTGCAGCTTTAGGAAGCTGAAAGTTGACACTGGGGTCCAAAATCCATCTCTCCAAGAACAGTTCCAGAAGTAGAAGTCTTTTCAGGATAAACAGGAGTGTAAGAAGCAGGGTGAATCAGGTCAACAGGTAGTATTTGGCAATATCAACAAAATGGCAGGTGTCATTCTTTACAGCTTTCCTGTGTAATGTTAATATTTTCATTTAAGAAAAAGGATAGCAAAGAGATTAAAGCAAAAATCTCAGATGAAACTTATGTTTGGCATATAATAAGAGCCTGTACAAATTACAGAAGAGTTTTAAACCAGCAGGGTAGAAGATGTAACATAATTAAGACTCTTCATTAATTTTCAACTTTGCAGAAAACATAAGAAAGAAAACTACTCGGTCAAGACAAAGAGGAAATTCATACCTTCAAAAATATTCCAAAAAGCAGATTTTTCCCAATTAGATCAGTAAATGTATCCTCTACATCTCCATCATGAATTTATGTAATGTTAATCATTTGGACCCTTAATTAAAATAATAATAAAAAAAAAGATGATATTTTTTTTCCTCTACTCTCTTATTGATTCCTCAGGAATGAGAGATCATTTATTTCAGTTCTCCATATGGCAAACCACAATTTAACTCCATAACATAATAGTCCAGACCAGAGCACCGTGTTTTTCCATCTTTCTCTTTGGAAACAATCTAACTCAAAATATATTTATCTAAACAACTATTTGCATCTATGTTCGAAGTAGTTGTTCTAAAATTTCTTTTACATTACTATATAGAAATAATTATTACAATAAATGCAATATAAGAGGCTTTGATTGCTGCCAAAAGCAGGGCAGGGTTTTAAAAATCTTTTGCCTGCAGGTAAATGTCTCACTTTGCTCAGCTTCACTCTGCTCCTTTCGGTGACCAGTGTGCAGCTTCTAACACTCTGCTGACAGCCACATTTTAGATTTCTGTAAATCTCTTAAAGACAATTACTGAATTTACCCAATGAGCTAGACTAGGAACATCCTAATAGGAGTGTGAAAGGCTAACAAGCTAGAAGCCTTTGAGGTGGTATCAGCGTCTCACATCTCTTGATGTCAGTGAGTTTATAAAATTGTTACTAGTTCAAGAAGGCACGAATTCACAGTTTCTCCTTTCAGGTATTCCCTTCAACTAAGGCTAGATGGTTAAGGCCTTGTATTTCAGAAGCAGTAAGTGGGCTGAAATGTCAGAATTCACTCCCTGGGAACTTCATAAATGAGCCAGTTTTGTGCTGCAAGGAGGAGGACTGAGCTGTTGACAGTAGGGAAAATTGTCTCATTCCCAACTCACCTACTTCATTATTTATTTTTAAAGCAAATATCTCCAGCCTTCTTACTCCTATGATCTTAGCAAGGTGTTGATGAAAGGATTTCTTTCAAAGCCTATTCTTTCTTGGAAACATCAAGCATGATGCAGCTGTTATTTGGCCATGTATGATCAGGCAGCGCTTAGCTGTGTGGAAAGACATCCCACTCCACATTCACTTCAGGATACCAGTCAACTTTGTGAAAACCATCCGAGGTTTAACTTCTCAGAGCTGGCAGCTTCCCAGCACTGACGTAGAGTCAGCCTCACTCCCCACCAGGCTGAGTCTCTCTTCCTGCATTGCTTCCCTGTCATCAGTGAGATTATTTCAGCTGCAGGTTCAACTCGCTGGGAGCAAAAATAGTAGAACTCAACACAGAGCTCTGTTAATAATCATAACATTAATTAACCCAGCAGTTTTCAAGCAAGCATGCGCTTGCTATTAAACAGACATAAAGCAGCAGTGAATGCAAGTACCAACAACATCAGCCATTAAGAGTTTAGGAGGATACAACAATACAAGGATGGACAAATAGTTGACTCCGCAAATAGCATTTGCATAAACTCTGCCTACTGAAATTGTATGTAAACAAAGATTTTTGTTCTGCTATCTTGAACAAAAAACAAGCATTGTATAAAGGGCGATTGAAGTCTGATGCAGAGGAGACTGATGCAGAGCACAGAGTGCCACCTACAGAATTCCTAGCAACACTTACTTCAACACATTAGTTCCCTTTCCATTCGCAGATCATCTACAATGATGTTTAGTTAGTACCATCTGTGAGACTAAATCCAAGCTGCACTGCTCTCAGAAGCAATACATAAACTGAAAAGTGAAGCAATATAAAAGAAAAGCAGCCAAACAAAAGAGATAATTGAAAAAATTGCTAATACTGTTAGAAATAATTTTAGTAGTTCATAACAAACCTGCTTTAGATGCATAGTCTTTACACATGCTTTAACGCAGTGATACAACACATTTAATACTTACAGAAAATCTGCAAGACACAGCACCAGAAGAAAACCTCAAAAGTACTGCTACTGTGATTTTACTTTCATAAGGACACACAGGATTAAAAGATGTCAATGAAAAAAAGCACGGAAGTTGAAATCTATGTATTTCTTCCCATTCTGCCTCCAATAGCTGAAGGCCATAAATATGCTGCGCAGTAAGGATAACTGGGTGGCAGCTTTCTTGGTAACCAGAGGCTCATCAGCAGCTCAGAAACAGATGGTAAGTTAAACAGTCTCAGCTGGTAGGAGTTTTTGCTTTGGCCTTTTCTACTTCCCTTTAGACTAATACATGACCATATTGTGGTGGGAAGATTTTTAGTAGTCAAAATGTACAATAGACACTCCTTATCCACATGCAAATCTTTCCCTATCCAGACTACAAACTGTGGTCATCCATTTAGTGATGACCATAGAGATAATGCTAAGAAAGGTCTGGGCCATGAGGTCCACAACCTGTTTAAAAATATGCTTTGTTCTGGGTCAGTAATACTCAGATATTCAGACCACAACAAACAAGCATAGAAGGAAGCTGTGGTGAGGGTGAGGAGAGAAAAAAATATCTTTTGTATCCAGTATTTGTAAAAAGTTTTAAGAACATTTTTGTATGTGTGTATCATACTGCTTGTATTTCCTGAAAAATCAGACTATTTCGGGCTGAACCTCATCAGTCTGCTCAGTTTCAACGTGTCTGCCAAGGATTGAGCCAGCAACATATTGCAAGAGCCAGTGCAGTAATTATGCAATCTGATCTCTGCATGCTACCAAAATAAACTCATAGCTAATGATGGCAGTGCTACCACCATTTAGCAGGTTGAAGATGTGTGCCATATTTAATGCCTCCTCATGAGATCAGTTTTCTAATCTGAAAGAGATTTAAGACAGTCAGAGAGAAACGTGAGCTATTCCTTTCTGCTGTTTCCAAGCCGCCCCTGGTCACACTGGGCCTCTCTGCTCTATCCTTCAAATAAACAGAAAAGCTGCTTTCACAGCTCATCTCCAGATACGAAATTACTTTCATGGTGGCTGAGCGCTCCGTGCTATCCAAATTTCTCACAAAAACCATTGCTTTCATTTTCTTGCGCTACTGAGCTGAACAAAGATAAAAGGAGTCAAATCAAGATTATTGATTTAATGTTATCATTTCTCATTCTTTCTCCTCCTTAGGAGCATTGCTGTGTATTTTATACCAACATATGCAGGGGCAGCAGTGCTGTGAACAAGGCAGCTTTGTGACTACTTGCAGGCTTGAGTTATCAGCAGCCACCTGTGCCGTATGCTGTACTGAGGAATTAGTGATTTGGAAAATTATCCAATCCATACTATCAAATCAAGGGAAAGATCTACTGTTTGCAATTACTCTCACAGAGCTTGCTGCTGCTCTTCCTTGCATGTGATAAAATTCAGCTAGCGAACTACAGAACTGGCTGTTTGCAATGAGATTTCATCCAGCTTTTAAAGTTTATTCTCAATGCCACAAAATACGATAGAAATATCACTAGGGGATAATTATAATGATTTTTTTTTCCTCTCAAGTTGAAGCTAGTTGCACAACTTCTCAGTTGCACAACTGAGAATTTATAGTTCCATCCTCAATCCCACTATGCATACCAACATAAACAAATAAGAAAGTAATAAACACAGCATTGCAAAATCTCATGTCCTCCACGATGTCAATGACAACATGAAAATAACATTTTTTTCACATTTCCTGTAGATGCTTCATGGGGGAACCTCTAAAGATTGAGAGCATGAGCCTCACTGATGCCTTTCCAACAGCGTAATTAGCTTGGGTTCATTAAACATTTTTGCAAAGAACAGGAAAGAAAGACCCTTTCTGGACCTAGAATCTTGATAAAATATTGGCATGGCATAGCAAATGGGTCAACATCTATGAAGTGCAAAACACTGTATGTGTTTAAGAAGACATTATTCCTCCAAAAAAAAAAAAAAAAAGAAAAAGAGAAAGAAAAATCATTACTTAATCACAAGACTTCGAAAGAGAAAACTAAAAACAGTGATAGCCACAAGCACTATTTGATCAGTATATACTATCAATGTCTAAGTTTCAGGACTTTACATTTATATTACTAAGTACACAAATCATGCTTTAGCATGTATTTTATGACAGATGGGGAGTAGAAACAGGCTAACACAGTTACCTGCTTAGGACAGACACCTAAGGCTGCATTGGAACATGACCTTTATATATACCTAGCAAAAAACATTTAAGAAGCAGATATAACATCATGACCTTTTTAGATACATAGCATAAAATATCTACGGGGGAAATCCTACCACTCATCCATTCTGTCAAAGAAGCCATGGACATAGAGGAGCCACTCAGGGGGCTGGTGTTGCTACCAGGATCTGCAGGTTTTACTAAATTCCCAAATGTTGACAATGGTGGGACTGATGCTCAAATTTGCAACCTACATTTCTATTTCTACTCTCTCCATAGTCGCTGCAGGTTGGCAGGCAAATCCAGAAGTGGTGTTGGAAATAAGTATCTTAAGCAGAATGTAAGAATTGTAAAACAGAACATCTGAATAGTTTTAGAGATACTTCCACTGCACTGACTACGGAGGGCCTATGATTTACTGACTCAGGTTACCTCAAAGTTCTTGTAGCTCAAGGGATGGCACCATTGTCATACCTGTTGGTGACCAGAGGTTATTTTTATTTTATTTTTATTTAGTATGCAAGACAGCTTGCATTTTAATGGAATCGATATAGTGCGCAAGACTTAGCCAATTTAACTGTAGACATTAATATAACCATATAAAATAACTATAGAGATCAGCATTTTTTCTGCTGTTGCTACATCAAACACTTCTGGTCATTAACAGCAAATAATTTTGTAAAAACTGAATGAATTTTCTGTCAGAGATTTCTGTTTCTTTTTCTGCTACCATAAAAGATAAAAATCAAGCAAGTTCCATTATAAGTTTGAGGAAAAAAAAAAAGATGGGAATCCTAGGAATGACTGGTGATTGAGATTATCAAAGGCTTGATGAAGAAAGCAGGAAGATGAGAATAAATTCTTAATGCAAGATCTAATAGATCAGTTAAGTTAGATGCAAATTATTTAAAATTTGGAAGTGTTCAGTAGAGCCACAATGGATCTACAAGTTACAGCCAACACCTTAAAGAGAGAAATCTGAGACTCTAAAATGATTTTGAATTGAAAGCCAAATAAATGATGCTTGTAGGACATGAGAATGAGTAGAATGATAAAAAATTGCTCAAGGAAGAGAAAGGTACACCCAAGCAGGCAACTGATCCCTTGTCTCAGATGCTTGCTCCTTCCCAGTGATTAAGATGAAATATCGTCAAAACAGAAGTGCCAGGCATCCTGGAACAAATAGTAAGCATCCAAAGTTTTTGACAAATCTCATCTGCAAATTTTCTGAAATGTATATAATATGCACTCTGCTGCTTCAGATGCACACAGCACACTGCAGCTACATTTAAAATTAATCTAGAGCTATAGAGTCACTCGAGGGAAATACTGCCCAGTGGACATACATGGCAGTTGTATTAAATATTTTAAAATAAGATCAAATAACCCTGTTCCACAAAGTGTTGTGTTCACTACAACAGGGACGGTGACAGTGGCATAAGAGAAAAACACGAAAGATGTCCTTTAAGTTTGGTTTGGTGGTGAAGAAAATGTCTTAGAGCTACATTCTTAGAAACTTTATGATGTATTGATGAAGTAAAGAAGAACCTTTTGACATAGTTCATTCAGATTGCCAAAGATCAAGATCCCTTATAAGAGATGAGCATAGGTAAAGAATTAGAAATAGAAGAAAACACTGCCAGTTAAAAAAAGAAAAACATCCAGAAAAGAAAAACACCAACAAAGAATGTGATTGAATGGTGGGTTGTTATCGTGATAAAATGTTAATGACAGGGCATCTCATGGTAACTTTAAGAACTAGAGAAGGAAAAAGAAATACATAGTAATTTTTCAGGTTATTCAGAACTGAGAGGACAGTGAGTTCAGAGTATTGCTGTAATGAATGTTAGACGACTTGTAAAAATTTTGTCTTTAGTTTTCAGCAACTACTTTATTCTAAAACCCCCTGGAGTGCTCAATCTAAAATGCAATATTCTTATATTCCTTAATTCTTGATAAACTTGAAAGTATTTTTATTTTACCAGGTAAGCCTACAAGTTACACGTGATGATTGTATTTTTTTTTTTATCTCTACATTTTTCTTTCAGAAAATCTACCAGAAAAGAATGTAGACTTTAACAGTAACAGTAATTAAGATATCAAGATCAAATATCATGAAGTTCTAGACACCAAGCTTAGTCTAACAACATAGACTCATCAATGCATCAGTATCTCTCAGATTTTACTTTACAAATAAGCCTATTAAATAAAATTAAAAGAATAATGAAAACGATCTTGTTCTTACCAGATTTCTAAGACACCTTTAAACTTTTATACTTAATATCACTCAAAAGTTTATTTTGAAGACACATTTAATAAAATAAATAAATTGCTTCTGCAATATTAGTTTTGAGAGCTTCATCTTTCAGTCCATCTCATGTGAACACACAGACACTATTATATAACTTTTAATTTCTTTTTATGCCACAGCTCTACAAACAGAAAAATTGTCAAGTTCTTGAAATCAGCACAGCAGCTTTACCCGATATACAAGTGTGGAATCATGAGACTATTTCTTAAGGTCAATGCAGCTTATGGTAATGAATATGGAAAGGTTACTATTGTTGTCTTTTGTTGATTTCGCCTCAAAAAATGCAAAGAACAAAAAGGTCACTAAGCAATGTTTCTAAGCTACCTTGGAATTTACTAATCTATCACTGAAGAAAATAAAAAAGGGTTAATAAAATATACTGTAGACATAGAAAATCAGATTAGAGGTGGCATTTCACTGTGAAACCTTCTTTAGACAGAGAAAAAATAGCCCCATAATCAGAAAGAAAAGCTAGTTTCAGACTTTGATCACTAAATAAATATTTACAAATCGAATAAAGCTTTTTTTAAATACGAGGCAGGAGCACCAGAACACATCATTGAGGAACACATCTGTGACAGTGGAACTGACATCCAGTACTGTAATGAATGCTAGATGTAACAATTTTATGAAAATTGTGCTTGTCCAGATCAGTGGGAGATGTTACTGTATAATGAGTTTTATAGACCAAGCCTATACAGGAAAGAAGTGACTGGAAGGTGACAGTGAACATCAAGGTGAGATTAGCACTTAGCACAATGTACTGAATTACCAGCTGAGAAATTTTCCACTCTGCCTGCACTATAGAGCCTGGATAGCAAGAGGTTTGAATCAGGGGAACTTCAAAATGAGAGAAGAAGCCCATTGACGGCAGTCTAGATTGGCAAGCTGGAAAAGGGACAGAAGCATGTCTAAATGTACTGCTCATTTTTGGGGAAAACTTAAACACGGTCTAAGTTAAAACACAAATCTCTGTTCTCTGATATGCTTTTGTCCTAAGCAAAGAATTAATTTACTTCAAGCCATTATTTGGTTTCTATCAGTGTCTCAAAATGAGCACATCAAAACTCCACAAGTAAGTCAGATCAACAGTGGAAAGCCCTGGAGAAATCTAGGAGCAGACAAACCAAAGAAATTAAGACTGAAGAAGGAAAAGCTTTTATTTGTAACTTAAATCACAGAGTTGGGGATAGAGAACCAGAGATGGACAGAGGTGAACTTTAGGAGCTATCTGAAACAGTGTGAACAAATGGTGACATTTTTATAAGTAAAATTAGAAAGAAACTAATTGTGCTTCTAAATGGATATTTCCACATATATGTCAACAGAATATACACAATAGCCCAGAATCCATGCTGTTCATATTCATTTTTCTGTTGTATGCCCCTTTAGCTTTGCAGTAACTTGTCTATGGTACTTGTGTAGTTGATGACAGAATGGGAGAAGGAGCATAATCTTGTCATTTTGGCATTACTCTTCATTTATATTTTCTTCTGTGTCTATATAATTTAGAATACCAAAGGTTCAGACTACGTAGATAAGACAAATTCCATGAATTTTAATGGGAATATTTTATACTTTAAACACAAAATAGGCTTCCTGTTTGAGTGGAGAATCAGCCTTGAAGATAACTGTGGAAAGAGTGAAATGGTTGAATGAGCCATTTGGTAGAATATGTTTTGAATGATGGTGGACACGTAAGCCTTTTTATGTAGCAGCCCTCTGACTCTTTGAATATGGGTTAATCTATTTTAGAAACGTTGAAACTCATAAAACAACGTCAGGTTTCTATGTAATGGCTGATGCTGCTGGATATATATGATCACTTTTACACATTATGTTAAAAAATAGAGATTACAGAATTAAGGAAAATAATAAAACAAGTTACACTGGAAACAAATGCCACTAATTTATCCATTTCCTGTTATATAGAATGTTATTTTAAAAGCAGGAAATTGAAATACTTTTTTTAATAGTAGGAACATTTTATTTCATGCTGAAATACTCTTTTGTATGTATGTCTGTATAAGCAAAATTTATATTGATACCACATATGATGTAAAGTACAGATGAAGTGCAGTGGGAAGAAATGAATTTCAGGTTTCATCTGCATTTTCATTTCAGTATATATGTCAAATGCTTTGCCTGGTTTAGATAAAGGTCAAGAAAGCATAGATTTTCTTTTTATCTTGAGAGTTTTTTATCGTGAGAGCTGGAAAAAATGTAGGCAGAATCATTTGGAAATGAGTTTCTTTCAATATTCTGTACAGTGGTCCATTCAATTCCTGAAAATACTGTTTAAATGTTGAAAGATAAAGCTCTATCAGTGGAGGATATAACTACTCTGTTTTGCAAAGAGGAATAAGGAAAAAATGGAGAACACGACTCAGTCTGTCATGAACTATTACATAGCAACAGAGTAGGTAACGAGTGTAGTAGTGTTGCAGGAGGATAAAAGTGAAAATAATAATAATTTGGCCTATTTTCTGCAATAGGATTATTCCAAGACACTTTACATTTAGTTGTGGATATGTACTATTTACTTCAACACTTGGAAACTAAGCAACAACATGAGTTCTGGGGAATTGCAGCCCTCCCTATTATTACATAGTTAGAATCAAGTGATGAGTAGTATTTATTATTTTTCTAATTATTTCACTCATTACTATACTTGACTGAGTATTTGTACAATTTTTAGTAAAAGACTAAACAGATATTACAATTTGACTGGAGGTCAGACATGCTCCTAAAATAGACTTACTTCAGTTTAACTTTCTGCATCTGTCTCAAATTATTATGTGACATCTCACCTTTTCTCTGGAATAATTATGAGGTTGATACCTGTGCTATTTACCCACTTTCAGGGTGTTGTAATGATTAGCTAATACCTTTGGACAGAAAGGCAGCAGAATACCCGTGTATTACTTGGACAAAATCAGTAAAGCACTCTGTTATCACAAGTTATCAAGGTAGCAAGGGATTAAAAACTACTTGAGTACTCCTGTAAGAAAGCAGTCATAATGACTTTTCACTCACTATGGGTAAAATTTAAAAAAATATATAATATATTATTTTTGTAGGAAAAAAGTATGAAATCTAAGAAAAATTAGTAGGCATTGCTCATCTCTGCAAATAGGCCTGCATGAAAGTTAGGTATAGAAAAGTTGCACTAATGGATTTCTAGAAATAATTATCATCACTAACCAAAACAAACAATAAATGAAATGACCTAATTTCAGTTATGATATCAGTCTACCAAGCATAAACAAAAACAGATCAATTTCTTTATATATAATTAAGACAATACCAAGAACAAACTATTTCAGAGAACCTTGTCCTTCCTCATTGAAGACTTTCACTTCCAGGGACAAGAAGTTGTAGAAATTAGGTGTGAACAGTGTACTGAGTAAGTAGACCAATCTGCACTCCTTCCTCAGATACAAAGCTGATCATTAATAAACTGGTCATAAGGGAAAAAATCGGGGTTCTCAAACACTTTTCAAAACCAGACCGGAGGACTGCATTCAAAGAATAATGACAGCAAAGAAAGAATAAAATTGCAACTGACTTTCTCACCTTGAAAAAAAAAATCAATTTCTAGCTAAATGGAGAGTCTTAGATACTCTTCACACAGAGAACAGAAAGCACTGTAATTATTTTCTGAAACATATATGAAGATAAATACTTTAATTGGTGAAAGAGAAGCAGATGACAGATTTAAGATTTTTATCTCTGTGAAAATAAGTCAACTCTTGTAAAGAAGGTCAGCAGAATTTCCAAAGGATTAAATAATAATAATAATAATAAATGTCTAGCCTTTACTTTATGCTTTTCTCTTTGTTACTGGGAGCAGAAAGAAAGTCCTGCATGAAAATGTCTGTTTTGTTCCAATAACACATAGCAAAGTTTCCTCATGGAGCCCTTCCACAAATAAACAGCTTTGTATTGCGTCGACTGCAAAGTTAGTATAGCACTGTTAGTCTGGAGCAGCTGCAGCCAACAAATTAAATAAATTTTATAAAACACAGGGATTGGTATCTTCAATAGAAAATAACAGCTAATACAGATGAAAATACAAGAAAAGGTTTGCATTTATCCCCAGTTTATTTCATTCTAAAGAATGAAACTTGAAATGTGGAGAGTCAATCTTAGAAATGATAATTCTGAATTCAGGATAATTTGATATCGTTTGATACCAAATGACAAAATTTTGGCAAGGGAAGCTTGGAAAGGAATGATCGGGAGAGTTTGAAAACTCATGCCTGTGAAGATTTAAAAATAAATTATATGCACTACCCCATCTCAAAGATGTTATGTAAATTTCTCTTCAGCTTGGCTAAGGAATCACCTGATATCTTGATAGAGAAAGAGGTTTAATTGCTTTTCTCCAGGAAGCTGGTGCATGTTTTCATCTTTTCTGCCCCTTAGTGCCAACTCTTAATTTTGTCTTTACACCTCAAGTATCTACGTGTGAGGTCTCTCTCCTCTTGGATCCCTAGCTCCCTGATGAAAGATGCTTTCAGCAGAGCATGCCCACAGACTGCTTACAGAGCGGAGCAATCAGCATGGCAGCAGCTTTCACTCTTCTCCAGGATAACAGTATCAAACCTCAGGGATTGGCAGTGGTCTAAAGCAGATCCTCTTTTGCACCTCTCCCTTCCAATCCAGGCTACGCAGCCCTCACACCCTGAAGGCAGGGGATGTAGCACTTAGGTGATGCCTATGCAGCATCTTCCTATTTACCACACCTCAAAGCTAAGGATTTGTCCTAGTTAACATTTAATTCATAAAGGCCAGAATTAGACCTCGCAGAAGTGAATACAAGCACTCCATGCAATGCTGAGGTGCCATTTGGTCTGCAGAATTTGAAAACAAACCCATAATCCTTCTCTGTATGAGTCTGACAGTTCTAATATTAATTGGCTATCATACAGCATCCATGCATGCAGTGCTGGCAATTAAGGCAGAGTCAACAGTTAGACACCTCCAGGTTTAAAGTAAGATTGCTTTGTTAATTAGGATACAATTTGGTTTTGCATGCTTCTAGAAATTGTTCCAATAATGTTTGTGTATTATTATTACAGAATTAAAAATTGTGAAAGCCTATATACCTAATAGTTCTGACTTAAAGACATAACACCTGAACTTTGAGAATGATTGTTTGAACAGCATCAGAAACAACGCTGTTCATCTTTAAAAGAGTGAATTTAAACATGGTTATTTAGGGAGAAAAATGGTTTTCTTCTTCCTGTTTTTCAGGAATGATAGACAATATTCTTTTTAGAAATACAGCTGTATTCAATTAACCTATTATTACAGAGATAAAAAAAAAAAAAGAGACACATTCCCTGAGTTCAACAACAGAAGAATTTGCAGTTTTAGGACCACATTGCAAGAACTTTACATACTGTATGTGACACTGTACCTGTTACCAAAGATATGCAACTCAGCACTGCAAATTGTCATTTTGAGGGCAATGCATAGCAGGGAACAACAATGAAGAAGGAAAAAAAAAACCACTACAACAGTATAAGCTACAATAATGGAGTTTAGGATGTAATCACTTAGCCGCTGTCTCTGACCACAGTGGTAGAATACTACTTTCCAGCTGAGTTTAGTCTCTGAAGGTCATTAGAGATGTGTACCAATAAACATGCACTCTGCTATCAGATTAGCAGACAAAACAGTTTCCATGGCAACCATTGGACAAGAGAGCTCGCCTGAATTCAGCATTAATTTAAAATATTTTTTTTCCTCCCTCAGTCTCCTTGGAGTCAGTACTGTGGAACACAAGTGCTTGCAAGCTCTCTAATCTGCGGCTGCCTTTGAAAACCCATCCAATGTGTGTTGAAGCTGAGCCAATTAACGTTATGAGAATTGGGTAAATTGCAGAGAATCTGGCAAGGCTGTGTTTACCAATTAGGGTTTTTTTTATGATGCAAATGTTGCACACCATGCATCAGGAATAAAAGCCAGCTATGCTGAATATGAAACTGTTAATTGCATTTTTCAGAGACACAGCTACAAGGTGAAACTAATCATACAAATGATAACTGGTTTTTACCACCTACAGTGCTTTGGTATTGCACTTTCACTAATCTCTATTAAAGTAGCCCATAAATTTTTACAGCAATGGAAAATGCAGACTTTAGTACACCCTTATGAATTTGGGGGGACATGAGAACCATGGAAATTAGATATGGTTTAAAGGAAGGTAATCAAATTATTATTAATACATTGTGGGTTTTTTGTTTTTTTTTCTTTTTGTTTTGTTTTTTTTTTTAAAGAAAATACACATTTGTTACAAGACAGAGAAGTATAATCTATTCAGCTTGCATGAAAATTCTCCTGGCAAAAGAGTCTGGTAAAGATGTCAATGAGTAAGTTTCCCTGATGAATCAGGACAAATGAAGACTGGGGAATGGAAAATCCTCAGATCAAAACTCCTCAAGGAAATGAGATAGCATATAGGGAAGTTTACTAGATACTTTACAAACAGCAGGAAAGTTTAATACACAAGGCTTCAGGTTGCACGTAGGATTTGGGCATACTTTAACCTGAATATATCTTTGAAAGGAGTGAAATACTACTCATTTTCTAGTATTATTAATCAGTATGTGAAAGAATAGAAAAATGAGATAATTTAAACCTGCTATCTCCGAGGGTAAAATTCACCTTAGTTAAGCAATCAGCGAGAAATATCTAAAAAAAACCCCAAAACTTAAATTATATTCTTCAATAAAGCTTTCCACGGCATAGCACTATTCAGAAACACAGATAAATTTTATTTGAATGTCTTCCTCATAAACTTCTCAGTATGGAAAATGTCCAAGCAAATTAGATTTCCACTTTTTTCTCGTGTACTGAAGTTTATTCATTAGATAAAAATACCTGATAACTTCATCTCTTGAATATTTGGAGGAAAAAAAGCACCTCAAACTGCTCTCCTTACCTCTACCAATAAACCACAGATACTGCCACCAACACTGCCACTGTCTCATCCATTTGCAAATAAGCAGTACACTACAGATGCTTAACTAATTAATGGTTAAAAGGAAGGTATTATTATTAATAAATTATGACTTGTTTTTGTTTTCTGTGACAAATTATGTTAAACAGTGATGGCAAATAAATCCAGAGCCTCAGAACATTGGAGTAAGTAGGTTTAATTATCTTCAGGTTTGATAAAGACCACAGTAATTTTGGGACTGGAGTCCCAAAGTGCTCTTTTAGAAACTTAAATCAGTTCTTCTTTGCATATTTATTTATTTATTATTATTATTTTTAAAGACCTTTATCATTCTGGAGGTGATTTTTATACCAAGCTTTCCCTAATTATGCCAGTCACACAGAACTAGAAACAGATCCAAAATCTCCTCTCATCAATTAGTTAGTCATAAAATTGTCCCTGTGCCTACACCTTTGTCTTATAGAAAATAACGTGTAAAGACGAACATTTGGAGAGCACAAATATTTGTTAATCTAATGAATTTTGTAGTCACCATCACATGTACATGACACTTAGCAAAAGAAGAAAAGCATCAGGCAGAGAGGGGTTTCAAATAGCGCGTTTAGAGAACAGGATCAAAGTAAA
Organism: Callipepla californica brunnescens; assembly: GCA_023055505.1. Classification (NCBI taxonomy): domain Eukaryota; kingdom Metazoa; phylum Chordata; class Aves; order Galliformes; family Odontophoridae; genus Callipepla; species Callipepla californica. Next base: position 6,555,015 of record JALIRH010000006.1, read on the forward strand.
TGCTGCAAAGAATAACCACAACTAGAGTAATACACTAGACAACTTCAATTGAAAGTGGCATGGCTTAAAGTAACAAGATAATAGGGTTGAATAATGCAAATGACCATATCCCATGTGGGTTTGCACTACAAGAGATCCTAAAACCACAGAAAATTAGGAAAAGGCATTGAAGGGGAGATTCTTGAAGAGATTTTCCTAAAAGAATAGAGAAAATGAGGACAGCTGGGAACCTTGAATGCACAGCAGGATGAGGGGCAAGGGAATGATTTGCTCTATAATAAGAACTGAGGGAAACAGTGACAATTGTAGAAAGTGCATGAAGAAAACTAGCCAGAAATGAATGGCCCATGTGTTTTTGAACTGTGCTAGCAATCAATCATCTATTTTCCAGCAAAAGACAAAATACACATTTGAATCGCAACTGCTGCCAGAGTGTGCTTAGCCCAGATCAGTACAGCATTAAGACAGCAAGAGAAACTCTGTCGGACTTGATAAAGCGGTTATTAGGGAAGGACTAGTTTTTGTTTGCTTCGGGAGACAGATGGGTCATGTCAGAAATAAACTGCTTCTAAATGACTCGCTCCTCTCCGTTCTTTTGTGTATTTATTTACTTGAGATTTTCATATTCTTGGGTTGATTAACAGGACACTAAAGACATCCAGCACCACTGGCATGAATGACTCTGAGAGCTAAAGGTTTGAATTCTGTTCAGCATTTTCTTCTAATCAGGAATGTACTGTATATCTGTCTGGTTCTATTGTCCCCAGTGTTAAAAGACACAGATTTGTAAAATTTATTTTTCAAGAACTTAGCAGCTATTCAAATATGGCCAGAAATCGTTTTGATTTCTATTGTTGCAGTGCATAAATTTGAAGACCTTGGATTGTGGGCAAGAAAAGGAAGAGAAAAAATTAAAGTAATCGAGATAATAATCAATGGATAACAAAACACAATTGTTACAGAGGGTTATAAAGCACTGAAAAATCTGACTGATTATCTCTGCAAACAAGCTATCAGATTGCTGGAAATTGTTGGATGCTATTGGGAAAAGATAACTTTGCAATGAATGACAAATTTTTGATCTGTCTTTTATCACTGAAGTTGTAAAGAGATGAAAAACAAATCATCTGATTTTTGAGAAAGAAGGAAATCTCACTTTAAAATTATTTCTTGAACAGCAGTCCAGCATCAGAGTGTAATAAAACTTACACTTTTGAATAAGGTTTACTTGACAGCAGGAAGCAACTGGGAAAGTAGGAACATAAAGCAAATATTACAAATTATTATTTTGCAGTTGCAGGAAGTGAGACATAGGAAACTTACCAATACTTAACTGATTATCTGAGAATAATTCATATGCTCAGGTAATAAAGTAAAGAAAGCAATTTAGGCCAGAAGATCACTAATATTAAATTTGGAATCTTTCAAAATTCTCGCTCTTTCTTCACAAACAGATTCTTCTGCTTTTCACTTTTGTTTTATTTCAAATATGAAAACTTGGTTTCGCACATCATCCAAGAACCACACAAATCCAACTATTAAAAATTATATGGCAGTAATAGACATTTCACCATATTCAGAATATATCTGTGGTCAACAGACATACAAATGATGCCTTGAAGATTATCTGGTACTAAAAAGAGAAGAAAACCAGGAAATAATTAATCTTAAGTGACTCAACAGGAAGAGGTACCCCTCCTTTTTAAAGAAGTCTGAGAAAAATGTAACTATAGTACTCTTTAGGATAAATATGCTTCTTCACATGCCTTCTTCATCCTGCTTGAGTTTGAAATCCCAGCATAATAAAGGACGTCGGTACATAACCAGCAGTAGAAATGCGTTCTAAGTATACTGGAAATCTGAGTTACTTCTATGTTAACAAGGAACTTTTCCAAGTTATTATCATATCAAAATGTTGTCTATGTCACAGAACCATGGTGACTGCGGCACTAAAAATAAGCACCGTCTACAGAGAAATGAATGAAGATATGTATGTGGCATTCTGTAAGCCACAACCAATAAAACCACTGTAATTCGAATGAAAATGATACGTAAAGAACACTGTCAGTTTTCCAACAAGCATTTGAAATTCAGCTATCGCAGAGATCAAGCTAAATCAGAATGAGAGTGTAGAAACTTCCAGAAACTGACACAGTTTCAACAAACCTCTATAGTGGACTTGAAGTCCAGATACTAAGGAGTTTCTAGGGGTTGTAGCTTACTAACTTTACAAAATATATGAATGATAAGCCTTGCAATTAAAATATCTTGACACTCTTTTCTTGTCTAAGATGAATCTCATTTCCATGCTACTTCTGCTTCTCCCAAATTCAAGTTTCCATTGAGTTAAATTTGTATTTTCTGAATTATAAGGTATAATAATACCTTGAAAAATAATGTTTGAACCACCAAGTATTAGGATTTTTAATATGACCTGTGTTATTGCACATATGTATGTACTACTGGTATCTGTGAAAAGTTACTGTAATCCTGGAGTTAAAATGAACTGTTCCTTCTGTACAAGTCATTGAGACATCCACAGAGAAGATGACCAATCAAAGTCCAGGATGAGACTGAATAGTGTATAACTGACAATATAAAGCAGTAAAGCATTCATTAGATTTCAAAATAGTCTGCTATACAGACTTGAGGTAATGTGAGAAAATAAAGTTCCCATTTATTCCTTTAAGACTTTCACAAGTGGAGTTTGCAAGATTCAGCCACTGAATAGAAAAGCTTCAGTTCTCGGAGAAATAAGAAGGAAAAGAACATTTTCACTTGTGGATTGGAAGTAAATGAAAAGAGGTGACGCAAGAATATTCTTTAATCTACGTCCCTAGACTTCTGTAACTGTCGTGACTTCCACTACCTCAAATGGTATGGCTATCAAGTCAAAAATAAACTCACATATGCATGATACATGAAGACTGTGTCAATTTTCAAAAAAACTGAAAGGCATAAACATATTGGAGAGTGCAACATTAATTTCCCTAGACATCTAAAGTTGTATAGAAAAGTGCAGGGTTAGCCTGCAGATATGAAATGATTGAGGGACAGGGTGTAGACAGCTCAAAAACCACTGTGAACACTGGGATCTAGCAGTGAACTATCTTTGAGCAGGAAAGGATGCATGAAGTCCAACTGGAGGCTCACTAAGGGTGTCTGCCAGCCATATGACAAGTGATCTGGTAGTGTGGATTCGCTACAGACATACCTATTGAATGGGCTGAAACAACTACAAAAGATAAAAAAGGCAAAAAAAACACCTGGACCTTGCAGAAAGGACTTCAGATAATCTCAGTGCTTGTGTTCAACTGTTAGTATTGAAAGCTTATGGAAAGGCTTCTAAAAATAGTCCAAAGGTGCCTTAAAAATATTTTAATCTCTTGGACTTAGAAAAAGATGCATGATGCAAGTATTGTCAATTCTCAGTGCATATTTGGAACAACTGCAGTTAGCAACCTCTACTGTTAATTATATAAACTATTTTTTATTCTATTCTCCTCAAATATGTCAGTGAAAGATAAGTAACGTCATAGGAATGAACAAATGGAAATGTATAATGTTTAAATATCATACTAAAAATAGATTTATAAACTGAAAAGAAACTCAACAGAATTATCTCCCATCATTTTCTTCTACCCTTTTCATTCATCTCAAGGGTTTCTTCTCAAATAACTGCACAGTGCACAGCAATGACTGCTACAGTGGTTGTTCAAGAGTGGCAAATATATTTTCTAACAACGGTCCTGAGACTCTTAAAGTAGTAACCATGAAGTTCCATTGTTCCAGTGTAAACACAAATTATGTTTCTTGGAGCATTCCAAAATTTGGGAAGAAATGCTTAGTGATAAATGCCTCCCACATGTTTTTCTCCACCTCAGCCCATGAAGAGGTAGAAGGCACGGTCTTCTTTGTAGGTCCCTTCCAAACAAACTGTTCTAAATCCTAAATCTCCTGGGTCAATGTGAGGAAAAGAGAATGTGATGCTCCCACATCACTGGGCCTTCACATCAGTTACAAAGATGTTTGAAAGATGAAACTGTTCTCTTTTAGATACTGTCAGGACACCCTACTTTGAATAACCTGTCCTGGGTATTCAAAAGTCAGCATCACAGGAGACAAGTTGTTATGATTCACAAAGTTTGTATCTCATCCTGAAAACTAAAGTTATACATATAAATAGATATATATCCCATAACAGTTATGAAGTATCATACCTGTTGAATCGTTAATTGTGAAATACTCTGAGATTTAATAGCTCCATGTTAATCCATTTCAGGAGAACTTTAAAAGGTGGAAGCAAACCTACCTAATGCTTTACAAAGCTTCTACCCAGGAAACCTGTCCTCTCCTGGTGGTATGATAAAACAATCATATTTTGCCAGAGGCTTGTTTTGTCCCCCATACATTTTCTGCCTTGACTGAAATAAACACAACCATATATCAGTTAGGAAGTCCTCATCAGTCCCTGAATTTCAGAAACTGACTGGTATTTCTGATTGACATCTTGTAATACATGTCAACAATCATTTCATTTAACTTCACTGTTTCCATTCACAGTACTGAATAAAATTATTCAAACATACTTAAATTTCAGCAGTGCTATGGAAAAAAGAATGGACCTATAGTCCTTTAATGAAAGCTCAAAGTTAAATTCCTGCTATAGCTAGAAATATTTCTCCAACCAAAAAAAAGACAATGACAACAACAACCGAAAAAGAAAAAAAAAATCTATAAAGGGGAAAAATCTTTCAGCAGGTCAAATCCATTTATGTCTAGAAGAGATGCAGTACACTGTCAGAAAAATTCATATAGTAATAGAGATCAAGAGCAGAGAGAAATGCAAATAAGGTGGTTTTTTTTTTTTTTTTCCCCAAAGTATATATGACCAAACTAAAGCTTTCTGGGTCTCTTCCAACCCAGGATATTTTATTCTATGAGAAAACCTCCTATGAATCCAGAACAAAAATTTCCCTTCAGTTTATTTTCTGTTGTATTGGTTACTTTTCCATTTCACTGACTTTTGTAATGGAGGCAATTGGTCATTATTGACCATTTATATGGGGGTTCATTGGCAGTAGCATTTTGAGAGAAAAAGTGCCTTTCCAAAAGATCCTGTGTTGCTTTAAAGCATGTAGCAGTTTCAGTATGCCAAATGCACGTCGTGCTGTGAGCCATCACAGCAGTACACAGATATTGATTTAGATAGAAACCAGAGGGCTGGGGAAGATAGAAAGGGCACAGTGTGCTTTCTGATGTGTATGCATTATTTAGCTTTCATAGTTTCATCTGAAGTTAGTGTCTATTTAGATAAAATTATAGAATCGGTATCACTGCAGTCAATACAGGTACATCAAATTACTTCAGAACTAAAGAGATACAGATGATACAACTTATTTGCTCTTATAGCTCTCAAGAAAATGGCTTTTACTGATGATATATTTTGGTTTCCATTCAAACAGTATACCTGGAAAAAGTATTTCACCATGTTGTGAGAAACAAAGAGAACTAGTCTTATCTGCTTGGTTCACAAACATGTACAATGGCTATCATGCAAATTCCATCAATGCTAATAACAAGAAATCTTAAATGACTGTTGTGAAATAACTAATTGAGAATTTTTGAAGACAAATTACTAAAAGACACCAAAAAATTGAATGAAAAGGAAAAGAAAGGAGACAAGGAACATGTATTCAACTAGGAAATAAAGAATTGAAAGGTCACAAGAAATCATAGCATTTACATTAGTTACGTGGATTAAACTTCCTATTTTACTGAAATAGACAAAAAGTACTTCCTAGGCTCAAAACTGAAAATCCAAAATGAGCATACTTGCTCTGTACAACTATTTTCCCTTAGAAAACTACTGTAGATGAGACAACAGTTTTCTTGGTCCAGATCTTGCACAAAAGAATGTAATCACAATATTTACACTATTTTATGAGTGACATAACATGCAGGAATGAACAGGAGCAAAAGCTGAGACCTCCAGATGCCACAGAAACGTATGTATTTAGAGTACCTTATTTTGCAACTCTTATTACACTTGTATGTTGGTATAATGCCATTAGGGAATGACTGACAAATGGTAGTTTCAGAATATGGCCGCTATCCTTTTATTCACCTGTTCAGTGTGATCATCAGCTACCAGGCAATTGTATGGAAACAACCTATATTAACATTATTTATATTCACAAAACAATTCTTTAGATAAAAACTTTTAGACCAGATGAAACACTACACAGTCTCAGATAACAAGCTGGCAAATAAGTGTATTCACATGGAAACACTTATTTGGGTTAGTAGTGCAGAAATATTGACTTCTAAAAACACACAAGCAGATGATTCTTACACATTCAGCAATGAGATGAAAAATCTCTAATAACAACGAGTAGCCTTTAAATAAAATGAAATACTTCCCATTATACCTTTCTACCAAAGTATTAGATGAGATTTCAGTACATTTTAACATTTAGATTATGGTTAAGCTCATGTGTAAGTTACCAATTTTCAAGGAAAATAACCTAGCTACATCTGTCACAGGCATCATAGCTACCTGGATAATATATCTCCACATCAGAACATAAAGGCATGTACATATTTAGTAGAACATTAAAAAAAGCCCAAACAAATATGATCCAAAAAATGAATTATGATGGTAAATGATTTTTACAATGACAATTAGCTGTAAGCATTTTAAGAATAAGAGTGGATACAATACTCCAGTTTTGCATGGCATAAGGAGAAACATAATTTATTCAAAAAGCAAATTTTCCACGTGCCATTAATACTAGCCATTGCATTTTAAGCTGTTGATGATACCTTATCAGCATGTTATCCTTCTGGGCAGATTTAAATCTATATCTTTTATATTACAATTCTGCCTAGATATTTCTACTTACAACATAATATAGAAGTGGACAAATAAACAGAAAGTATACATTCTGCTGTGGAACTGCATGTGAAAAAACATTGCTCCAGTAGATTCTTTTCTATTATTCATATTCTAATTTAGAAATCCCTTGGAGGCCTTAGCTAAATTAATGAATTAATATCCAGCAAAACTTCAAAATGACATTTAAAATTTGAAAGAAGCAATATTTTATTATTTAAATAGAATTTAAATCACATCTTATCTAAAATAAATTAACTCAGTACCAACTCCCCCCCCCCACTCCCCAAACCCCAACAAAACACATGTACATGCACCAACAGCTTAGATCAGATCTTTTCCAAAATTTACTGGGAGAATATTTGTGATAGCAAGCCAAAGTCTTGAAACTTATGCTGAAAATAACACTTAGGGAGAAAGGGAAGCAAGGACTGGCAGATCATCCCTTCCCAGCCTTAGGCCTTATAGAAACAAGGAGGAATGGACAGTTCACCAGCATCATTATTTGGGGCCCAGTCTTTTCTGTGCACTTTTCCTGCTGAAAACATCACAAGAACAGCTGCTTTCATAGGATTTTTCATGAAGTCTCAGGGGAACTTCTTGTTATGTTACTGCAGTATTTTGAATGACAGTCAGCCAGAAAAAACAACAAGAACAAGATCCAAAGAGGAGACAGAGTGTGGGGATAGGGGACATAAAAAGGGAAATAGAAAGAGAGATAAAGAAAAATGGATTAGAAAAATAGGAAAGATCAGAGAAGATCCGCAGAAATATGTTGCGGAAGCAGAAAATGAGGTGAAGTAATTTGGAGGAAAGAAGAATTTTACATGAGAAAAAAGAAAAGCAGACATCATAATGCAGAACTCACTCAATTTGGAAAAAAAAAAAAAAAAGAAAGCTTAAATACAAGAAGAATTAAAATGGAAGGACTGAGTAAGGCCTATATGAAACTTGCAATAAAATGCAAGAGATGAATACAAATCAGATGCTGTCTTGCCAGAAAGACAGAGTAATCAAATGCAGAAGAATAAATGACATTCACAAAGCTAAGAACATGTGTATAATTTTACTTTCCATTGATAATAAAAACATGTGTTGAGTTCATATTATCCACTTATGTCTTCCCTAAAATATTGTAAGAGAAGGTTGAACTCGTTGCCTGACAAGCAATGATTGATTCTTGTATATTTATATATTTCACTTTTTCAGCATGTTTCTTGCATTCCTTGTAGTGATGCTGACATAAAGCTCAAATGCACATGTACAAACACAAAGTCTACAGACACATACAAACAAAAAGCCAAGATGTGTTTGAATTTCTTTGCACCCAAACCATATCTTCCCAAATATTAATACTATTTAAATTACTGCAATGGGAAGAAAACAGCGAGCCCATGCCAGCGAGGGAGCTACTGCTGGCACAGAACCCACAGTTAAGGTTTGATCCTGTTGCTTTCTGAGCGCTGGGGAATCTCTTGTGCTGGGACAAGAGGCAGCCACAACCGTGAGTATATGAACAGGAGAAGGAAGAGATGAGTCAGGATTTGAAAAGAGGACTTAAAAAGGATTTAAAGGTAGCAGCAATCATTGTGTGCATTAAGCCTGAGCTGAGGGCTACGGATGTCAGACAGAAAGCTTTCCTTAGCAACTGTGGCCTCTGACTCAAGTTCTTTTACATCCAAGAGGTCAGAAGGGATTATGTTTTGGGAAACTGAGAGATTGAAATCTTCCTACACGGGCATTAAAACCCCTTTTCTCTACCTCCACTGCGGCATCCCAGATGAGGCTGTGGGGGTTCCAGCCAGATTGCCAAGACCAGGCCTGGAGAGCACAGTTGCGTGCACACAACCTATCATGGTTTTCAAGCTAGATCACTGTTTTCCCTTCTCCTTTCTATTGTTAGAGACCATAGAACAGAAAAAAAAAATATACATATCTAATACTCTGTATTTCTGTAAAATGATCAGGACCTTCGGATCCTTATAACAGTGATGTAATTATAAGGCAGTATTTTGACTAATGGCTGAAATGACATTCCTCAACAGTATGCTTCATCTTTCCTCATCAATGAATATTTTAGGGGAAGAACAAAAAATATTTTGTAAAAGATAAAGTATGTGATTTCATTGGATAATAGTTCTTAAGTCTCCACTTAATAAAGTACCTCCACTTACGATGCAAAGTCTTAATAAGCCTCAGATTAATAAGATACAAAATGCTGCTTTCTTGAGCCTACCTCCTTTCTTGCTCCCTCCACTCCAAATCCTCAAAACACATATGAAAAAGTTTAATGACAGCATGAATAAAAAAGTATGACTTCAAGTATAATATCCAAATATATATATGTTTTTTCCTCATGCAGTTTTCTAGAATTAGCTTCCTAAAAGAAATAAGATACATCATAATAGCTAAATCTCTTTTCCATCTTAAAATATTAAAATATTTCTAATACACGAACTGAGAGGGTTATGTCTATTTTTACTTTAGAGAATGTAGATAAAAGGAAGGCACAGCCTATTTTTTTTCTCTACTGCTTCACATGCACATACACCCCTTTCCAGTGTTGTTTTAATCTCAACTGGAGGTGACTACTCATTTGTAAAAGAAAAGAGGTTAAGAGGCACTAAATAAAGATGACAGATAGCTTCATAAAATAATTTAAATTACTCTGAAAAGGAGCTGAGTAGAAAACAAAGATGACGCTGTTTACAGTAACAATATTTAAAATGTATTAATTAAACCCAGAGCAGAACTACAAAAGAGAGAGGTGCTTTGAAGATGGAAAGCTCTGAATGCCACAGGAAGCTTTGAAGTTTCTCAGTTTCCTTTGTTTCTCACTCATAATACATGAGGACACTCTGCAGTAGCTAAGCTTTAACTTTCAAGGGACCTTTTTCTGTTTGTTCCACCATTAATGAGAAAAAAAATCATACCCTGCTCTTGCTAGTCGTCTTTAGAATTCATGACAGAGAGATTCACTGCTGCTGTGAGAGTTTCTGGTTCCTTTTTGGGAAGGCTATTTCATCTATTGAAGGTTACTCTGCAGTCAGCTCTGCCGAATATATACCAGATTTTTGCATAAATTAATTCAAGTAGTCACCTAGTACAATTTCAGTTAAACTGAGGAGGTAAATATGATTCATTTCAAACAAGCTCTTAAAACTGAAAGTAAAAATCTTAATGCCATGTTCAGGAGCTTGATTTTTTTCTCCTTTGATTTATCAGAAACTTATATCAAAAGCTGGCAATATTGTCTATCGATTCCTTCCTCACATGTTAGGAGCACAGAATGCAGCCAACTGGAAAAGCCAGAGTTTGGGGAGAATTTTTATTCTAGATGATGTTCCTATCAGCTGTTGAGTTTAATATTTGAATATATTGAATCAAAAGGTGAACTCATACATACTCACAGGTTTCTTGGCCTGACCCAGTGGAAAAAAAAACCTTCAATTTTTACACGATTCCTACACGAAAGTAATTTCCTCTTCTCTTCCTCCATTCTACTTTATGGCTTTAGGTAAAGCAGTCCCACTATGGGCATTATCTCCAGAGATAATGCCATCAAATTGTTATGCAAACATGCAAATCACCACTTCTAGTTGCCATGGTTTCAAATTGAAACTCTTGCATCCTTCCATCATGGCTCAGAATAACTTATTGCAAAATAAATAAATAAATAAAAAGAATGCAGAAAGGAAGCTGTTAGGGAACAGGATCACACTAGAAGAATTTAGACAGATGTATTTTGTAGAGGACTTAATCCCAGGTATATTTTTTTAACCCGCACTAAAACTTCTTACTGCATTTGGGTTCAGTTAATTAAAACATTTTTACATAAACTACCTTGCATTGCCTCTAATTTAAACCTTAATGAAATGAAGGAATGTCAAGTTCCCAGCCATAACAAAATACCAGTGGGAATGTTCAGCCTTCCAGTTTTAACACTCAAGGAAATAGTGCATTAATGCGGTCAGAGTAGCTTTACATTAAGTCTATTCATTGATTGCTTTCACAGAGACTTAAGAATGAAATACTACAGAAATGAAGTTCAAGCTGGAGCAGCATGGAAGTCTGCGCTGCCCTGGCCAGGACCTCCTGTAGCCAGCAGGAATGGGCTAGAGTGGCACAGCCCGTGACTGCTACAGCTTTCCCGGCAGTTCCAGAGCTGGATTAATGGCTGGATGGATGTGGACACATCTGTTTGAAAGAACAGAAAGACCTCAAATTGTCTTGTATAAAATTAGCCAGCGGATGCCAGCTATTTTGAATAGCTATTAACATAAAAGTAGGTCCAGAAAAAAGAAAGTAGCCACTCTCATATGTTTCATCAACCTGAATTTCACCACTAGACAACTCAACAATGTTAGACATGTATCTTGTGGTAATCATATGAAGAGGCTGATGTTTCGAAGACCTCTGTAAACCAAAGAAAAGAAAGAAAGAAAGAAAGAAACTCCTACAAAAGGCAATTCAGAGTCACAGCTTAACTTAGACGTTCCATGTTGTCCTCTGGGGATGCTCCCTTTAGGAGACTGTCCTACAAATTGAGTTATAGAAATCAAGTGGTTTGAAGCTCAGGGCATTGAAGGGCTTCCCGACAGCTCAATAGTCTATGTCTGGATAAGAACACACAGAGCAAACAACACTGCAATTAAACATAAAGGTCAGGTTAGTATAACCAGACCTGTCCTGTATAAGTCCCAAAGTGAAACCTGGAGGACCTTCTCAAAATAAGGAAGCCTGGCCATAACCCTCTGCAGTAGTTACCATGGAAAATCTGCTGCTGCTTTTACAAATGTGGCTGTGATGGGACAGTGCCTTGTTCCTGATGTCTTTCCTGTCTCAAACACTTGAAATTGGTATTTTGTTTGTAATTCATATGAGATAAGCAAAAATAAAATCAGTTACCTGAGAGTTAATAAAACTCAAATGTTCTACATCAAAAAACAGAATCTGAACTCAGATTATTTAAGTATTTACTACGCAAGAATGCTCACTGTTATCTTCTCTCCCCAAAATTAATATTTATCATACTTAATTAAACTCTCTCTTACATCCATGTATCCACTTCAAGCCTGAATACCAAATGTTATTAATGATTATGGGTAATACACTGATTCATGCAAACACAAATCACATATCTCTAGAGTCCAAAGAGGTAGTCAGTTTTCATTATGGAAAGTCCCAAGACATGAGCTCTGGCACTCCAGATTTTATGGAAGATTTTCTGTGTATGTGCCTTCATTCAGTAAGTTAAAATAGCATGTAACTTCACATTACTTTGAAACCTCTTATGGATTTTTTTGGCAGCTTGAGGGTAACCTTTTCACTGTCTGCGATGCTCATGTTCAACACCTTCATGTCCGTGCCAAAGAGAATCTTTTTGTTATTTGTAATTTTAGTATGAAGAAGAGGTGTGATCTCCACTACTGAGACAGGAGAAGTAAAGCCCAGAAGTGAGAGTTTCTCCAAGGAACTCAAGAGAAACCATTAGTTTTCATTGGTCATTCTGCAATTTCTGTGTTCTAATTAGAAAATATCTCATAAAAAGGTGTTTTTACCCATTTTATCTCATTTACAGTTGTCAAGTAGGAATTTTTACTTTTTGACAATGATCAAGATCAAGCAGTGCTGCCTTTAACACAACCTATAATAGAAAAATGCATACATTTATTAGAAATAAAAGTATTGTTTTGAAATACAATAGCAGCAACTAGTCCTCGTGGTTTTGTGGTCGAAGAGCCCCCATTACATCCTAGAGCTTTCTATCACCCTTTCTGATTTGTATTCAGTTGCTTTCAGTTCTCATCTCACTTCTTTCTTAATATCTTCTTTGATGGGCCAATTACTCCACTTTGTTCATTCGGAGAAAAAGATGTTTAGATTTAAGGAGATGTAGGCTACTGCACTCAAGAAGTCTTATCCTTTTAAAGAAGAGCAAATTAAATTTTCACACCCAGGAAGACTTATCATCCTTTTAAAGAAATGTAAATGACATTCTCACACTCAGGAAACACACAAATAAAAAAGTATATACAAATACTGGTTATTTTTTGTACTTTCGTATCTTCAATATATGATACTTTTCCTGGGGAAAAAAAAAAATACAGATAGCATATTATTGGTCTCATGTAGGAAAAGAAGCATTATTTTAATGCCTATTTTTATATTAAGTCTCATAAGGGAAATGTTCTGCCTGTCTGCCAGAACAAACCAAGAGGACCCCAAATTATTTCCCTTCCAATTTTCCTTGGTGTTTATTCTCCAATGTGTTCTTGGTACATACTTTTTCTGCTACATGTGATTGTCAGATGATTCAGAAGTATGTAACCTCATTGTGGGTTCTCTACTTGATGTAGTTCTGCCAGTCATATTTATGTAACGTCTTAGTCTTTGAATGGAGGAAAATAAGTCACCTGAAAGCTGACTTTATTGCCATTGTTGCTTCATTGATTTCAGATAAATTCAAGTAGAAATAAATCTGGGGCAACAGGATTCTAGATAACATTATTCTTTTAGGAGCACTTAAAGACTTACTAATTAGTGTAAATCGTTATTATGATACTGAGCTGCAAATGCCAACATTCTTTAAACACAGAGCACAGATGCAATACTACACTGGTAGAAAGCTAATATAAGACAGAATACAGGAAGTCCTCTGATGGCAAAAATAATTTACCTTCTCTCCTTACAGTCCATGGAAGCATTAAGAGCAGGTAAGAACGAAGTTTAGTTTTTTCCAATAATAACCATCCCAAACTATTTAAGGAAGCCTGGGCAGAAAGCGAGATCTGTAGAAGTACCTGAAGAACAGTGCTTCAGTCCCCTGTAGCTAAACAAGAGGCACTATTTCATGTTTTAGCCATAAATGCTTTCCTCTTACAATCATTTGTGCATCAGTTTTTCTAAGCCATGTAAATTTTATTATTCACACTAAACTTGGGCAAAGACTATCGCAGCTTCATACTACTTTATTTGTAAACACAAAACCACTTTTTTGATTGTTAACTTGTTTCCCCGTAGTCAACACTGAGGACATAGATTCATAGATTCATAGATTCATAGATACATTAGGTTGGAAAGGACCTACAAGATCATCTAGTCCAACCATCCTCACACCACCATCCCTACCCACCAAGCTACTAAATCAAATCCCTCAGCACCTCATCTAAACGCTTCTTGAACAGCGCTAGGGACGGTGCCTCAACCACCTCCCTAGGCAGGCCATTCCAGTGCCGGACCACTCTCTCAGAGAAAAAAATTTTCCTCAAGTCTAATCTAAATCTTCCCCGGCACAACTTGTGGCCATTCCCTCTTGTCCTGTCATTAGTTACCTGGGAGAAGAGGCTGACCCCCTCCTTACCACAGCCTCCCTTCAGGAAGTGGACATCGTACATGCAGTGTTAAAAAGACTGTTACACAAAAACCAAAACTGATGGCCTCTGGCTTTTGTTTGGAAGACACCAGAAATACTCAAATCGTCCACTCCTCTCCACTCCAGTTATGATTTTATAGACCTATATCATATCTTTTTATCCGTCACACCACTTTAAACAAACTCCAGTTTCCCTGTACAACAGATGCTCCGTAGCTTTGATCTTCCTAGTCACACCTCTCTAAATCTTTACCTATAACAATACATCTTTCTGAGGAGGGGAGCAGAACTCCATACAATTATGTGTTCGTGTGAACACAACATGACTTGTAAAAATACAGTGTGATTTTTTCACTTTTTTTCCCCCTCTCTTAATTTCCCTAGCGTCTAATTTCCTATCAGTGTTGACATTGAGCCTGATCAGGAATTTTCATAGAACTATATAGAGTGCCTTCAAATGTGACTCTTGAGTATTTACAGTGAGCTTAGTGCCCATCATTGTATATGGAACTCTAGGACTGAGGATTTTCTCACCACTAAGCATAATGTAACATTTATAAAAACTGAGTTCCATATGCTAATTCGTTGCCCAGTCACTCATTTGTCCTTCTTCAACACTACACGCTCAGTCTTGAATATCCTTTCTACCTCAGCAACCTCAGAAAGTGACTTTTTCCCTTTTACAGATAGCTTGTAAGCCTTCTGAAGAGCACAAAGCTCTGTGGAATTCAGCTGATGTCATCCCTGTATTGTGAAAATGGATTATTTGTTCCTATTCTCTGCTTCCTTTCTTTTTATTGACTGTTTATAAATGTGAAGACCTCCCTCTTATCCCAGAGCAATTTAGTTTCTTTGGTGAGAGATAATGTCAAAAGCCTTTTGGAATTCCATGAGAACTACATGAATGGTATCTCCCTACTCTGCACCCTCATTATTGAATTCAACAACTCAAAGCTGGGAGCATAGCTTTTCTTTTCAAAAGGTGAGTCATCTCCAATACACCATACATACCCATGCTTATACTAATATTCTACTTGGAAATGCTGTTTACTAATTTACTGAATATAAATGTTGGATTTACTGACTCTTACTTTCTGTGAATTCTCTTCTTCTTCTACTAACTAGTGTTGTATTTGCCATACAATCTGTTATGATAAGGCTTTCTCATCATACCTAGTGCCTCAGCTATTCCCTTCTGATGATTTGTTTCAATTATTTCATGCAAGTATAATCAAAACTTTTTAATTTGACTGACTTGTTCCACAGATTCAATTCCAGACATCACCTCCGAAAAGAAAAATTCTTTCATAGAAACATTTCTAAGTAACTGAATCATGGTTTCTCAGCACATATCCTAGTAACTTCTATTCTCATTCTGTTTCACCATATCGGCTGGATTTTGGTCTTTCTCAACTTTTTTCACTGCATTGTATGAGTTTGATGTCTTCAAATAATCTCAAGATAACTTCAACAGATAGAGAAGAATTTTTCACTGTCTGTTTTAGCATATTTTTAGCCATATTTCTTCCCACTTAATGCATTTTCTATCTTTAAAATTAAGTGCAGGAATAGTGAATTAGTGTGCCTTTCCTAAAGTGTTAAATCTGAGTAAAACATAGTTTGTCTTAAAGAGCATCTCCCCAACAGAAACATGTTATGTCTTTTTCCAGCGCTCAGGAACAGGTTTCTACTTCTCACAGGTTCTCTGCCTGCCTACTTCCATCAATCATTCATTAACGAGATCAGCAAATGTATCTGTGGCTATTCGTCCAGTTAGGACACAGATTATCTAATGTCACTCAGCACATCTCACTGTATCCACTGTAAGTCTAACAACAAAATTCTTCTACTGAATTGCTTATGTTACTGTTTGTGTACAGCATTTTTTTTTTAATTTATTATTATTCTACTTCCCTGTGTGGACCTGGAGTTTCATTCATAACCTGCTGACATAGTTCTGTACATCATGCTAATCTGATTATCAGCTTTATATGTTAAAGCCTCGAAACTGAAACTCAGCATAATTCACTCAGACACACATACTGTCCTTTGCGCATTATCCTTGCATGATGTTCCTTCCAAATTTGTCATAGAGTGGCTTGAGTCGGAAGAGACCTTAAATCTCACCTAGTTCCAACCCCCTGCCATGGGGATCTGGCTGACCAGGGTCACATCCACCTTGGATTTGAACACTTCAGGGATGGGGCGCATGTTTCTTACGTTGATATTGAGATACTGCTTTGTACCTAAACTGGTGCAGAGTCTAGGGGTTCTGTCTAATCCTACTGCCCTTGAAGAGAGCTAAGACCAGTTGACCCAAAGCCTTCATTTTCATTTGGGCAATTTGCATGGAATCTAAATCCAAGCCAATTCTAGACTTCAGATCAGCACAGGAAAGTGAGCTGGTGATGCACTTTTGAGGAAGCCTGCAATTCAAAGCACTGTGTTCAGTCCTACCATGGACATGTTGCTATTGGGAATCACTAGCTTTGGTGAAAGCACTGCAAAGCTTCAGTTTTTCTTAGTAGACTAAAACAACAAAGCAGAGAAGCATTCATGGATAAAATACTAATTTACCCAATAAAAAGACCATCAAACGTGATTAAAATGTTAAGTTACACATCAATGTCATTTAGCAGATGCAACGCACCACAAAAAATATCATAAAATATTATTTAGAATACAAAAAAAATACGGCACAATGCACAGATTTTAATATCTGAATATTGAGGAATGTGAGGAATATAATTGAGGAATAGTGAGGAATATAATATGCATGCAGGTAACTCCAAAAGTAATGTCTTCTATTTATTTCTGTGGAAACTACAACATATAGGAAGGGACAATAAGACGACTTGAAAGAGCAGATTCTCATCTGCAGAATACTATTTGTCAACAGTCACCACCACCACTTGCTATTATTATTGTTATTATGCCAGAGATGAACAAGAGCCTGCATGCCACGCTCATAAAAATCTGCACCAGTGGAGGTGATCCGCTCATTGCCACTGCTAAAACACACCACCTACCACTCTTTGAACTCCAGAAGAGTTTATCAAGCATAGATGAATGTCCATGGGTGCAATTTTTTCCGCGTGAAGGAATTCAACGACACATCTCTGCTTCACATGCACTTTTAAGTCTGATATTTTACCCTACTGCCTCTCTGCTGCCAACTGTCACACACATGGCAACAAAACGTAATGAAATATTGGTGGGAAGGTTCAACATCTACTGCCATACCACCAACAGCCACCCTTGGCACCATGGGCCAACATAATAAAATGGGAGGCACTGATTTCACAGTAGCCCTCACAGCAGCCTAAGTAATTTTTAGCTTTTATCGCTCTGTGAAACTCTCCCTAAGATCCAAACTGTAAAAAACATTTCCCCTACCTGTACATACAATAACCAATTTTCCATACCTTAAGCACTGTACACACGGCAGCAAAGTCACAGGCTTCAGTAAGCAGGGAATTGCTCAAATGCAACAGCCATGAGCATAGAAACAAAGGAAGAAAGCTGCTTACCTTGAGAAGGCTTCAGGCATGCAGGAATCTTCAGCAAGATTCCCTTGCCTCCATTGCCAACTCAATCCTGGCTCCACCACTTCCAGTCATTCAGATGCACACAATGCTCCTGAGCTCCTCTTCATTGGACCTGCCTTCCTACCAGGTGCTCAACCACTGTTTCAAGCCGAGGCTTAGTGTTTCCACTACAAGCATCCTCCCATTTCAAGGGAAAAACTGTACACATGTTCTGCTTTTGTCTATATTGAAGATACAAATGGTAAGCCTTTCTCATACCCTATCACATATAGAAGTTTGTATTTTCCTGCCTCTTAAGAAGGCTGATACAGAGAAACACCATACATCCTACTTCCAGTAAAGAAAATTGTTTACTATTGCTGTTAACAGACATTGAGGAATATAAAATAAAAACCAATTACTGTTGGGTATACAGAAGCTGTGCAACACAAGATGTGTTTTTCAACATCTCATATGGTACATTTACACAGCTCTTTGCAAATTTTATCAAAGCTCATAAAACTTTGTCTTTGGCCTTCTGTTACCTCTCCAATTTAAAGGATAATCAAGGGACTTTACTAAGGTTGCACAAAATGGCACTGGTTAAATTAAAGATGTGTTTCAAACTGACTGAGCTTAGTATGTGAAAGATTGTAAGGAGACTACCACACACTATTTGTATCTTCAGTTCATCTGGCCTCCATCAAAAAAAAAACAAAAACAACCCACAACACAGAACTGAGATACTTTATGCAAAATAATAGCATTTAAAGAGAAATATACTTCACCTTAATGAGACAACTTTTCGAATATCTCATCTAGACTACTTAAAGTGGTTTCTTCCCAATTTACACTTCAAATCTAGCCTCTTTTTTTAGATTTAATTTCCTCAGACATTCATGGGTAAAGAATAAATTCAGACAATAACAAGAAAGCTAAGATTTTGCAGTGAACAATTAGAACATACACATAATTATTTTTACTTTCGTATCAGCACAAGTTTTGACTGGTTCCCCCTCTCCCTTCACAGATAAACTCTTAATGTGGGCAACCTATAGACTGGCTGACAGAGCTGAGGTTCTTCAGCCTGGTGAAGAGAAGGTTCTGGAGGATACTGATAGCAGCCTTTCAGTATCTAAAGGGCCTGTTGTGACAGGACAAGGGGAAATGATTGCAAACTAAAAGAGTGGAGATTCAGATTGGATAGAAGGATTTTTTTTATTATTATTTTTATAGTATGGGTGGTAAGGCACTGGCAGGGGTTGCCAAGAGGCAGTGGATGCCCCATCCTTGGAGACATTCAAGGTCAAGCTGCACAGGGCTCTGAGAACCTGATAGAGCTGTAGGTATCCCTCTTCCTGGACAAGATGACTTTAAAGGGTCCCATCCAACTCAAATGATTCTCAAATACCTCACAGGTGATTGTGATTGCAGTGAGAGCAGGGTTGGTCACTTCTCACTGGTAACAGGACAAAGGGAAACAGTCTCAATTTGCACCAGGGGAAGGTTTAGGTTAAATATCAGGTAAAGCTTCTCTATAGAAAGGATCATTAAGCACTGGAATAGGCTCCCCAGGGAGGTCACCATCCCTGAATGAGTTCATAACCCATTTGGATGTGATGCTTGGGGACATGATTTAGCAGTGGGTTGTTAAAAGTTATGGTAGCATGGTTTGGTTGCAGTTGGACTGGATGTTCTTGATGGTCTTTTCCAACCTGAGAAATTCTATGATTCTTTCCTATACTTGAAATTGTCTTTCCCTGATGTGGTTAAAGTCTAAGCAAAACATTAAAAGGAAGAGTATCTTAAGCATAACTCTGAAATGAGCAGTCAAGGAGTGTTAGTGTGCTAAATGTGTTTATGCACTGCAGTATGCTAAAAAATTCTAAGTATAGTTTCTGTTCTACAGTTGGCTAAAGTGAGAAGTCAGAAGTGCTCACCAAAACAAAGAATCCAGAGTATATTAAAAAAAAAATAAAAAATGAAGTGTATCTACCTGAAAATTGCATTTACAGGGAAAATCCAGATATCAGTGGTAAGGAATCAGAAAAGGAAAGCAACAGTGTTGTAAGTTTATATTTGCATGTATATGGTAGTCACCTTCAGTTGGCACATTTGCTTTCACTTGTGAGTGAATCAGTTGCAACTCAGTAAGTTTGAGCTTTTCCTATAAAAATTAGGTACTTAAATAGATATATTTAAAATTCCTGAGAAATTCCCCAGGGCAGGCAGGGTGGAAGTCTAAATGTCATTGCTCTTTTGGAGATAAGATCAACCTATAACCTTATCAGAACACAAATGATGTCAGTAAACAACATCCAAAAGCTGAAGAAGCATTTCAGATTTTTGGCATTGGATTTCACTTGCAGTTTTATAAATTCCAGGCTTTTCCTTCGCAGAAAGACTTTTTTTCTTCCATTTATATTTCTTTATTGGTTACAAAAGTCCAGAAAATCCATCACTTTTATCTTTGTGCATTTTCATGATGCATAATACTGATTAGAAAGTGTCTCAGCTGGTAATAAGTTCCCTTCACATTTTTTTCAAATGCTGTTTCTATGCAGTTCATACAGGAATCCAATTAGCATATCATTGTGACTGATTAAATATGCCTCACGTAAATTTACATGTCAAAATACATACTGTACTTAAACAAACAGACAAGGATGCCAGTCTTCTGTAAACAGCTTCGCATGCATAAGCGAACTCAAAGGCACAAAAGCTTAAATTTAAATTCTCAATGACTACCTGAATAAAGATAGAGTGAAAGAGAGACAGAAAGGTAATGTTACTCATGCATGAAGTGAGAGAATGAATATAGACATTTGTCTCTCTTTGTCTCTGAAGAAAACTATTGACAAGAGATTCCCCATCTGCATATGAGGCTGTCACGTCAGATTAGCTCATCAGGTAATGGAAATTTGGCCTCTGATCCAGAAAAGGTCCCTGTGCACTAAGAATCGAGACTGTTTCAAAGAGATTGTATTATCTTAGACAGCAGGATTAAATTAATATGGGAATGACTTCTACTGGAGGAAATTTTTTGTTAAACATGTGCTAATGTTTATTATGCATAGCATCCACTTCTCATAGTGATATTTTTTGACATTTATTACTTTTTGACCTTATTGGCAACTGAAAAACAAATAAGTGAAGTGCACCTCCTATGAAGCATGGATGATGTGGCTCACACCAAAACTGCTGAATACACAGTCATGCTAGCACACATTAAGGAGCAGTAGAAGGAAATACACTGTTATCAGATAGAACAAACTACTCCCCCATAAAATATACAGTCTTTTTTTGACTGACCTAGTAACAAAATTGATGTTATAGCTATAGTTCTTAAGCAGCAAAGAGAGGACTGAAACTGAAGTCTTTTCTCCAATAAATAGTGCACTAATTTACAGTAAATATGCAATCAAGAAAGGACTTGAAATCAAGTAATGATACTCCTGTGGAGTAGCCATATATAAGGTTACAGTTCAATGTTTCTTTCTGCTCTCATGCACACCAGGCCAGGAAACATTCAGTTATTCCCTGCAAGGTGTGATAGGTTCAAGAAGAAAAGCTGAGTCTCCTCCCAATACATACTAGCATAATGACCAAGGATGTGGGATCAAAGCCTCTGAGGTAGAGGAATACAGTGAATCTATACCTACAGCCTAACAGTGCATTTCTAGGATGATGCATTTCTAGGATGAGATAGAGCTTTGGCCTACAGAAATTAATCAGGAAGACCAATTATGCATATTTATGTTGTGTTTTTAAATGTAGATCAAAAGGAATGAACACATAAGGAAGACAGGGAGGGATTGTAGCACGTGAAACAAAAATCCCTGTATACGACTGGATATATTCAAGAGCTGCATGCTACTCCATGTGAAGTTTTTTTAATGATCTCAGTTGAAAATTGGCCAGGCTCTCATTGAGCATGCCAGAAAATGAAAAGACCATCTCACAGCCTTGACTTAATATTAAATATCACACGTGTAAGTGACTGTGGAATTATTTGAACTGTCATCATCCTCTGTTATCACATGAACCAGAAGAAAACAAACATCAAATGAATATGTGTAGATTGCTCTGAAAGTAATGCCTCCTATTTCCATGGAAGCTAATAACCAATACAAGGAGCACAGTAACACTATTTAATAGACCAAATTCTCATCTACAAAACACTTTTTCAACATAGTCATCACCAGTAGATACATGTTTTTGATAGTGATAAACAGCCTGCATACTGCACTCATAAAAATCAGCAATGATTCACTGTTCTACAGCTGCTGTGATGGTGCCATATCTAGGAAAACATTCCCTTACAGTCTTTCATCAGTCTGAATAGATGGAAATCAGAAGGCATCAAATCCAGTCTATACAGTTAGGTGTGGTAGGACAGTCCAGCTGAGACTGGCAATGTGCTTCAAACTTGTATGTGTCAGTGGCCCCCAGACCTGTATGGGGCCCAGTGTTGTCTTGTTGTAAGACAGAGGTTGTCATCTCCATTCTGACTCGGGAAGTTCAAGCCTTCAGCTTAGCACCATGACGTATTGATCAGAGTTGATGGTTTGTCTAGGTTCCAGAAAATCTAGAAGGATCACCCCTTTCCTGCCCCAAAATATAACGCACATTACCTGCTGAGAGCTGTATCTTGAACTTTTTCTTTGATGGGGAATTCACATGTCACTACTTGATAGACTGCTACTTTGAGTCGCCAGAAATAACTAGAAACCATCACCTTCAGCTTCATATTTGTTCAATAGATCCTGACAAACTTTCATAGAGTGTTCTTTCTGTTCTTCTGCAAGCATTTTCAGGACCACCTGGCACAATATTCCAACATTGCCACCATAATTTCCAACACACTGAAGTCAATCTTCAGTTCTATGCACAGCTCCCTTGTTATAACCTGCCAATTTGCATGGATGAGCAGATCGAAATCTCTTCATTTTGAGCTGTGACTGCTGTACATGGCCTTCCAGAATGTGGCTTGTCTTTTATGTTGCTCTCACCACAACCGAGACACACTGTCCACTGTGTGGACACTGTGCTCACACCCATTGTTTGGTTTTCATAAACAAGAAGAAGCATTAATGAAAGTCATTGAGTGTAGTTTTTTTTCCTGCATGCAGGAATTTGGTTCTACATCTTTGTCTCATATGCACTTCCATGTCAGATGTCATTTCGCCAACCTGCCCCTTTGCTTTCGTCTGCCACAGCAAAATGGAAGCAACAAAATGTATTGGCAGGAACATTCAACATCTACTGCCATACCACCACTATCTGCCTCTGATGTCATGATCCATAATAAAATAGGAGGCATCAGTTTCAGAGCTGACCATATTTTCAGCAGCGTGATGTTATATCTCCTAAGGGTGAGAAAACCTAATTGGATATCCCTACTGTCATTGTGACACCTCAGCTTTCCATTCTAGCATTACAGAAACATGTACTACATACTCAAGAAAAGGGATGAATTAAAGGATTTGATCGAGGGACATTTCAAAATTAGCATATTTTACTATTTCAATTGCTAAAAAAAGTCAGGACAATGAAATGAAAGCTTGGTATTGGCATTATAAAAAGACATGGCTTATTTCATCTAAAATAAAAGATATATATATCAGTGGTTGTTTTTAAATCCCTATACAGGTTCTTCCAATTTTTTGATATTAAATGAAGTAGAACAGATTCCTTCAGTGTCCAGTATCTAAAAAAATCAGCAAAATGTTTCCTTCTCAGGTCTACAATTGGCAGAATTAAATGTAGTTTAACTTTTATCTGAAATGTGAAGAAATATTTTTAACAACTTAGAATTGACATCCCAGCATTCAGTCTATATTAATAAACGTCTGAGTTGTGAATGTTCTAAAAGTAACTGAAAATGGAAGTTTATTGTTATAGTTCTAATTGCTATATAAAAAAGGATGATGTTATAATATTGATGTAAAATTTTTAAATGCTACAGAAAAGAAAAATGTTATTTTAGTGAACTCAAATCAACTGACTACACAGTCATTTTATCTTTACTTGAAACCGGGTACAGGTTCTTGATAAAAGCACACAGGTACAGATTCTTGATAAAAGCACAAAGAATTATGATTGGAAAATAAATACATTATTAGGAAATTTTAACTCCCTAAAAGCCTAAAAAGGATGTGTATGCCTTTTTATACACGTACCTCTAGAGGCACAAAGCAACTACTGATGTTTTAATTATTCTCAGAAAGCATCAGGCAAGTTATTTTAATGAAGAAAAAAAAAAAATAACTTTCAAACTTTTCCTTAAGACAAATTTTCAATCCAAAGGGTGTCTCACACAGCTTCTGCAGAAAACCTGAGCAAATCCCACACTTAAAAAACATTGCCAGTTCTCCTGGTGCTTAACAGGAGTAGCGTTAAGACCTCTATTGCACTAAGTACAGTAGAAGCAATGAATGGAACTTGGCTCTCAAATTAAGACATCTAAACCTAAGTGCCTATATAGAGATGCCTACATACCAGTTGGTTGCCTAAGCTCCCAATGTAGATAGTAAAGGCCAAAAGCAGTAGTTAGGAGTGCTACTCAGATTTCTCTGAATCAGACAAATTCTTGTCCATCTCAATAGCTCTCTGCTTTACAGACTGCAAAATGAAGAGAAAACTAGAGTAAATCTTAGTTATTTAAATGTCTAGGCTCCTTTCAAGTGCTGGTGGTTAATGTGCCTGGTCCAGAAGAAAAGGAAAACAAATTGAAGTGAGCTGTGTGATGGCTGCATAATGATGACCCTGACTGGAAGAAGAGTGCATGGCTTGGAACAACTCATGACACTGATTGAATAAGTGCCTGCAGGCACAGTTAAGAAATGTTAGAATATTTTGTTGACATGTAAAGGCAGGTGGGAAAGTTAAGAGAGAAAACTTGTGAAAGCTTAAGGGATGTCAGGATGTGTAATAAACTATTTGGATTGTCCATATCTGAATCTGTGCCTTAGACACTGCAATGAAGTTCTTCAAGAAAGTGTAAGTTTTTCAGATGGTAACTTCCAGAAACAATTCAAACAAAATTCAACTGACAATGACTGCAATATTCTCCCTATTAAAGGAAAGAGAAACCACAAGAAAATAAAATATCAAAACTCACAAAAACCACATCTGTTTTAGAAGCATATGACTATTCTCTTTCTTAGTTTTTAAGAGCCACGACATTTAAAACTGCTAAGATATGTTCAAAATGAATTTCTTTACATATTTATTCATAACTCAAGAAAACTTGGAATTACTCTTAGAATAATAAAAAGGTTATTTAACAACACAGTAACTTACTTGATTAGAAAGTGCCACAAGTAAGAAGAAGACACTGCATATTTTGGGAAGAATAACTATTAGTTTAATGGCTAATAGAATCATTTGTGCTAAAACATTCTTCCTGAAGTAGGACATTCCTTTCATCCTTCTGGCAATATTTTTCTTCAAACTGCAGTGAGGTAATGGTTTCAACAACAAAAAAAAAAGTAAAAGGTTTTGGTAATCCTCTAGCAGAGGAAGACATCAGGGATATGTCTTCCCAAGGGAGGCATTAATTATTTTCAAGCAAATAATGATGCTTTTCTCATTTTTCAGTAAATGAGAAAGATATACTTTGCATGTCTATAACTAAATAAAACTTTATAAAATCAATTGACTCTGAAAGAACAATCAGAAATTCTCCACACCACAGTAATGCAAACAGCTGCTGCAGCCATCAAGAAGACAGAGTGGGGAAAGAAAGTAAAAAGAACTGGAAGTGTATATTCAAAGTAAACTAGTATTAAAACAAAATAATTTCAATATCAATCACAACTTACCAAAAAAAGATATTCCATTGAGGTCTGTTGTTTTTATGCACTGATGTACAAATCAGTGACTACTTTTATCACATAACATCAATTATTGCCAAAAACAACAGCCCTCTTTGAATAGAGAGAGCCAATGATTGCTACAGGAGCACTTTATCTGCAACAAGCATTCCTATGAAGATATTTTTGTTTTTATTCCTGGTTGTTTTTTTGTTGTTGTTTTCTTAGAAATTGAGAGGAATAACGCGTGCGTACTTAACAATTAAGTAGATGAAGTTTACTCTTAGAAGAAGCTAGATGTTCATGGAAGTAGAGTGAACTATTCAAAATGGCTTCAATTTTCTTTTGGACACCTGGAATTCTCAGAATTCAAAAGACATTCAAAATAAGCAATCCAGTACTGATGTAACATAAAAGCAGGTGCAGTTAGGTGAACACTATGACCTACCTAACCACCATCACCTTCAGTCAGGTACTTATTTTACTTGCTTCTACCCTCAGACTACTTTCTTTAGTTTGAGAAAAATTGGAAGAAGGTCACATTTCCTTAATTAAAAGCACATACACCATAAATAAATAAGATTAAAATTTGAAACGCATATCTCAGAGGTGGTGGCTTAGAAGGTCAATGACTCCTAGAGAACTTGCAAATATGAACTTCATTACCAATTCAGTAACATCCTACCTGAAAGGAAGGAGTCATCACTCAGCTCCGTAGCATGGAAATCTCTTTAGATTCAAGCAAGCTTAGAACAAGCCTTTCATATGTTAAGAAATTTGACATCATGAACAGGAGTCATGAACAGGAGTACACAGCCAATCAAGAACACTTTCACAGCATAAAAACAACCAGTAAAGTAGGAAAGGCATACCTATATCTGATAATCAAGGCTCACCAGGAACTCCAACAAGAGATCCTTCCTCAGTCGTGGTCAGCCCTTAAATGAGGTCTGGGAGAGGTGGAGCCAGACTCCACCCCTTCTGGTCACACAGGTGAATTGTCTTCACCTGTGCTTCTGTGGCTGACTCAGTACTCACTCCAGGTGATCGATCAGTGGTTCAGGCCATGATTCAGCAGTTCCCATATATTAGCATGGGACCTGACTGAGGTGACAGAGCCTTGAGAAATAGTATTTTTCTAAAGCAGTATTTGTCAGCCACATGGGACTTTTGCTCACTACCCAAAGTGCTACCAGACTGTGCTCTTTAATAAACTGCATCCCATCTTCTCTGCATAAGAGAAAGCAGAAATATCTTTCTGTAAAAAATGATGCCTATTCCTCAACAAAAGATTTCTGAGTCCATATTAATTCCAATATCTGCTTTATAGGGGCTTGAGGCAGATCTAAGGGATTTTCTTTCATTAGGAGATCTTGCTTGGCCTTAAATTTAAGCAAGACTCCTGTTGTAGTTAGTGGAGAATAACAGGATCCTCGAGGGAATGATATACTCGACCTATCTTAGACACCAATCATAAGTGTGATAGGCATGTATGAGATAGATGAGTTATAGGAGATATGGATGAAACAGACACCTCTCATGGGATGAAATGAATTACCCTCTGGAAGCACTTATTACATTCAACTGATTGCAAAAGGAGCTGAGGTTGACTAGCTTACACTATAAGTATCTAAAAGACAGGCACCTGAGTTAGAGAAGATGAAATCCACTCTTAACTTAAATTTGATTACAAAGAATTGAGTTAGCTGACAAAATACTGACCATGACTGATTGGGTCTGTGCATAGAGGAACAACTTCAATTCAACACAGAGCTGCAAGGCAGCTACTGTAATTAGTTGACATGATGCTAAATTCTTGTTTTTCTAAAGCATATAGTCAACTCATTTTTAGCATGGGCTGAATTGTTTACCAGCCAAATGATGTTAGTCTCAGAAATATAGGACAGTTGAGAATGATGCATCTGAGTTTTATGGGGAAAAAAAAATTGCAATTCCATTACAAAAACTTTTAAATACAAAATGCAAACATCATTACAGACAAGCAAAGAACCGTTTCATTAAAAAGCATTTTAAATGGGAAATTACTTATCTTCCGATGAAGACATGAATTAGTATTGAAATAAATTTAGAATTGCTAAACTGAACACTTCTTTCAAAGCAGGACTGTGGTACTGCAAAAATTGACATATTTTATCATTGTAAACCTGCAATATTTGAAAGCTTTTCTTTAAGATAAAATGTGAAATTAGATTGTATAGTGTCAAAAGCTGCATGAAACTATCTCATTTTTAAACAACAAAATTTTTGTTGCTATGAGGAGAGACAAGAGAGTTTATAGATGTACTAAAGCTTAAAATCTCCAGGACAGCTTATACATATTAAGAGTTTTATGTAAAATACAGGCATAGAATTATAAAAAGAAACAAGTGACAGCATTAATGCATGAATGGCAATTTGTGTTTTCCTGGAGATGACTAACAAACTGAATTCCTGCGGAAATCTAATGTGCATGACATTCTCATACCTATCCAGTGAGTTCAAAATGATTACTGCTATTATAATGAATACAAAATTAATGAATAATAAATTAAATCCTCATACCAAATTGATATTAGGAACCTCTTTAAGTCATTAATTTTTTGTAACAGACAAGTCACAATCCATAATAACCTTCTGAGAATAACAAGTTATGGATTTAATTACAGATAAAAAGCAATGCATTGTATTAAAAATGTGGGAAATCATGCCCTAAAAAAATAAAAATGGAAATCGGCAAAAAATGTTCATAAACTAAAATAATAACATTAATAAAAAAGGAAATTAGAATGTCATGTTTTTACTTGCTATGTTTTCAAAAGAAATTTTTCAGGATTGAGATAGAAGATGAACAATTTATGAAAACTTTGAATAGTTTATGATATGTCAATTGCAGAGAAACTCTTTCATTTCTATACACCAAAATGCTGATACAGGAATTGAATTAAGAATCACAATAAATGTCATATCTAAATCTTGGAATACTCCCTCAAAAGTTATGAGAAATATAAAATACTAATGTGAATTTTTATTTATCTAATATTCCTAGAAATCTTCCTAAAAAACAGATAGCTGCCAGCTCCACAAGTATACATAATCTTGGAAATTAAACATTAATTGATATAGAGCGTGGGGTATTTTAAGCAGGCATGTTTTACCTGTGTTTTAACACATTTACTGTTAAGAGACTCTGTATGCCAATATTTTGGGCAAAGTGGACAACTTTTGGAATTACAGTCTACACAGGTTCAATGTAATATCAGAGGAGACCTATGGTTTCCATTGTACTTAAAGCAAGAGCAGAACCTGCCCTTGCATTTTGGAAGGCACTGTAGGATTCTTTTAGATATATGAATAGAAGACAAGGCCAGACGTTGCAAATGTAAAAACATTCAAGATAAAAGCACTTAATCATAGAACCATAAAATAGTCTCAGTTGGAAGGGATGTTTAAGACCATCTAGTTCCAACCTCCCCCTGCCACAGGCAGGGACACCTCCCTCTAGACCAGGTTTCTCAAAGCCCCATCCAGCCTCACCTTGAACGCCTCCAGAGAGGAGGAGGGGGAACCACGACCTCACTGGGCAACCCATTCCAGTGTCTCATAACTTGACAGTAAAGATTTTCTTTATACTATTTAGTCTAAATCTACCCTCTTTCAGTTTAAAGTCATTTTCCCTTGTCCTGTTGCTACCTGCCCTTACAAAAAGTACCTCCCCAGCTTTCCTGCAGGCCTCCTTCAGGTAATATATGGTCCCCCCAGAGCCTTCTCTTCTCCAGGCTGAAGAGCCCCAGCTCTCTCAGCCTGTCCTTGCACAGAAGCTGCTCCATCCCTCTGATCATCTTTGTGGCTCTCCTCTGGACACACTCCAACAGTTCCATGTCCTTCTTGTGTTAAATGACACTTTTTTTTCCCCTTTGTATGAGATACAGTAACTGTGTAATGTGTGTGGGTTTTATTTTTTTAATTAGTATTTTTATAGAAGTAGAGAAAAGAAATCTCACAAAAATCCTTGTATTGTCCTCTCATTGATGTTCACGAATAAAGAAAAGTTGAGAATCATACCGAGAATGACATACTGCATTTAAAAATGCGAACAGTAATGGTTTGTTAGAGTTGATTTCTATGTGAACTACCACATTTGGTTGCATTAGCCACACGTTTTATTTGTGGGAGTGTTTATAAGAAAAATACTGGGGAAATTCAGATTTAAGTGGTTTCACGTTTATTTTCCTCCTTATATACGCTGCTTTACAAATACTGCCTTTTTAATAAGATGCTAAAGAATGGAGAGTGTCTTTAAATATAAAAGGTATAATGTTATCTAATTTGAATATGTCTGAGTATCAACACAGACAACCTCTCCCACATAACTGTCTGCATGTGGGTAAGGCTTGGGCAACAACAGAAGTTTGCACATCTCTATAGGCATCAACCAGAAACTCAATTTTGCATCTTGTGACACTAATGACTAAAAATCATTTGATGAACAAGTATGAATTGCTTATGTTTAAATGGAAAAGGAATTAGGGAGGTTCAGGATATTCAGCAACTGTAGCAGTATGTCCCATGAAAAACTGGTAATGATAATTATAGTTATTACCAGGTATGCACTGAGGGCCAACATCTTAGATTCCTATGGTGTTTTATCTAAAGCAAAGGTTTATTTAGCTGTGTGGCAATACTCCACTAACTTCGTTTAAAAATCTTAAGCGTAAAATACAAATCATTTTGATACATAAGCCTTTACAGATAAATATATGTCAGTACTAATGCTTGTGATTGTTTGAAGTGTAACATATCTAAAGACAAAATTAGAGTTCCTAAATTCTTGGAGAGAGTTCTTACCACAAGCAACACACCAAGAAACGATTGTAAAATTGAAGATGAATACATTTATTCACTCTGGAGTACCAGAGAAATTAGAGCATTATATCATCATCATCAGCTTCATCATCAGTTCAATAACAAGGGAAAAGGATAAGCTTCCTCATCCATACTGTCACTTCTGGAAACATTTATCCGTACCTCTGATATTCTAAGCTTCCCACATCATTCAGCTTTCAGGTTTTTTTTCATTCATTTTGCTGATTTCAAATTTCTAGATATCCTATGAGAACTCTGTTAACAGCAGGAAAATGGATGATGGAAATGAGACGAGAAAAGGGACCAGAAAGGAAAAGCATAATCACAAGGGACATAGAATACCACTGCAATCATTAGAATTCATCCATGTTTAAATCAAAGAAACCAAGAGGGTCATCTGATCCTTTACCAGTTAGCTTAACAAAATATTAACTTGCTACCAAATACTAATTCAGCATAAAATACATAAGGCCAAAAATTTGCTTTATGTTTACAGAAAGCAGAGTACTGGAAGCAGTGATGCTAATTAAACTTTGTAAGCTAACTTTGTAAGCATTTTGTCCAAACATAAAATAAGTGGTTTCACAATAAGTAGATTTCTCAACTTGAAATGCATTAAAAATAATATTAAAATACTTCTAATTTAACAGAAAATAATACTATGACATGGTCAAATCAGTTGTTAAGTGGAAATAACTCTTGTTTGAACATGTCAATCTGTTTTGCAGCTGAGAGTATTAACTACACTCAGTGTGGTTGATTTTAGCTGCACATTTCCCATTAATGTTAATGTGAGTTTCACAGCTATATCACTGCACATGGGTAGAGAATGTACCCTCAAGTTATTAAATGGCAGTGAAAGAAGGGAATGAATATGTGGTGATTCCCCTGAAGAGGAAAAATGTCAGAGACAGAAACATCATAGAGTCATGTAATACATGACAGAGAATGAAGGATAGGGGGAAAAAAGAAAAAAGATAACTGTTACAATCTGGAGTTCCTGCAATGATTTTGCAATTGAAAAAGACTTAACTGCCTCCTATGAAAAGCCTACCACAAAATCCAGAAGAATTCAGCACTCCCTATTTTCTCATTTAAATTCTGTTTCAAATGGATTCAGATTGTTTCTTTAGATTTAGATATAAATCTTTAACTCTTATTTTTGCTCTTTAGCTGTATACTCTGAATTGCATGTAAAGTGAATAAGGATTACAGCACTGCATCCCTGTGACTTATCTTTACTGGGGACAGTTCAACAGTTTGTCTGGAAGAGCTGATCAAGGTTAAAAACAGCAAAAAAATGGTGTTTATTAACAGCCACTGCTGTGAGGTTCTTGTCCTTCTCCAACTGTAACCACTGAAATAATATGCCTTTATCTTCCTGAGTTTAGACTAAAGATTAAGTCATCAAATTCTGACCTGTATTCCAATGATACGTATCAGTCTGCTGCAAGTCATTACCTTTCAAAGTTTTGCATTTTTTTCTCTACATTTGGTATAGAAGGCTCTCATGTCTAAGCTAATTCACACCAAGAAACAAACCTAGATAGGATGAACAGTTAAGTACACGTATAATCAATGCAGGCTTAGGGTCACAGCTGGGGTTTGGGAGAACTGCTGAACACTTTGTGCCCCTATGAAATCTTCGTTTATCTCTTTCTGCCATATATAAATACACACAGACACTGTTGCACAAAGAATAGCACAGCAAGTCAATTTTGCCTTAGCCTGACCAGGAGTACAGTGACATAAAGAATAGCAGTGTTTTGTAGCTGAGAATTTGCTATTTGAACCAGTATTATTGTGCTCTCTGTATCCATTGTAGTTTCCAAGGAAATATGTAGGAGGTATTACTTTCAGAGTAGTCAATATAGTTTTTAAAGAGAATAATAATTTCCTAATTATTTTAATATATATACATTTTTTTAAGGGAAAGGTGAACTTACTTTCTTATATTTCACCAAAGTTCTTTATTAGTTTAAAATATATTGTAGGAATTAATTCATAATTATTGCTTAATTCAGTGAAATTGATAAATCTGGAATGAAAAATAGGAGGTTTTCTTTACATACAGTAAGACTTTCCGTGTGAAATTTACATCAAAATTCTACAGCCTAGTCAAGTTTAACAAATATTTTTTTGTTTGGTTTTCTTTGATTTTCCTTACATGACCAATATTTTTTTTATGCAGATAGAAATTATTAGCATTATGCATCTCTGTTTATACATATGCCTAATTACAAAGACACACATACCTTCATATGCATCCAGTGCCACACATACAGATATATGCATATAAAAATATATTTAACTTATATCACAATTTCAGTTTTTGCATATTTCTCCAGTTTCACATGGTATGCTTACTCCCAGGCATGCATTTAGCCAATGTAGTGAACTGGGATAAATGAAATTGCTTTGTATTATTAGTTCCCTTCTACTCAGGACCGAAACACAATGAAAACTGGTTTCCACAACTTCTAATTACAAAACATTATCTACCTGAGTCTTCCCCAGCTGAGCAGATTAGCATAGATCTTCTCTGCTGACAGCTTTGACCTTCACTCCAGCAAACACTTGTCAAAATGCCAAAAGTAATTACCTGGCTGTTTAGGAAGGAGTAATGGGGTGTAGCTACCTACCTTTTCCTGTTACTGATCTAAAATGTCTATAAAACTTTGCCAAGAAGCACCCTCTGGATTTTGGCATTCACATTCCTTTCTCATCTTTCATTCTGCCTTTTTTCCTTTTCCTCCTTTTTGCATCCTTCCTTTCTTTCTTATTTTTAATATCTCATCAAACATCAGCTGCATGATCTCCTGCCAACCAATCCCATCACCATTCTGGAGAATGGACTAAATTAACCAACTTGAAGGATCATTCTACCAAAATGATTTTGTGATTGCTGTCATCTTGATTTTGTTACACTGCTGCAACCAGAGGAAAAAGAAAAGCAGAAAAGCAGCAGCATGGGAAGAAATTAAAATAATTATATAACAGACGACCATACTGTTTACCCTCCAAATTATCTTTTAGAATCATCATGTCAATTCTTTTTTTTTCTTATTACCCATTTAAAAATAAGAAAACAGAGGCATAGAGAATTTACATGCACTTCATGAAAACTTGTAGGTAGGTTAAATTTTGTGTGTCTTTTGACATTAGTCACTGTACAACCTCTCTTAAACTGGAACTTCCAAATTTGTAGAATATATTTTTGGAAGAACAAAGAAAATTAATGTCTTCCCGAAGACTGGTTAATACTAGAAAGATTTAAGTATTTTCAAATTATTAAAATGGTCATTAGCCCTCTATGTAATCTTCACCAGACAATTAAAAAAAAAAAAAACATTTCTTCCAAATAAAATCAATATTAAAGCTCTAAATGTGATTCTATCTTCTCTTATATGCCAGAATGGTTACTTGAGGATCTGAAAGCTCAGAAAATAACTTTGATCACTGATTTTCCAGAAAACAAACACCACACGTACATCCAATCACTTGCCTTATAGTCACCATACTGCTCAACAACTCTATTGGCTAAGCATATCAGGTGGCAACAGCAGCTGCTGAAGGAGCCTTCAATCCATAGGAGAAAGACTACTCCAAAAGAAGGGAGTATTAAAGTGTGGGACTGAAATCTGCTAATCAGTGTGCCCTTGTGAGTACATACACAGCAAACTCCATAACTCTCCAAAAGCTCTCCAATAATTCTTGCCCCATTGTCACGAGCTCATTATTTCCTCTCTCAGGTACATTCCCCTATGAGCTACCAACAGCAGAAGGTCATGCAAGTGGCTATTTTCAAGGCAGATAATACAAGACTTCCCTGGGTCTCCAAACTAAGTACTTGTCAGGCAAAAATCCTCTACCTGCCCTTTCATCCCAGGTCATGTTTGCACCTCTTTCCCAAGATATCATCCCAAAATAAATTGTGCTTTACCATGAGAACATATTGCTACCAGCTTTGGGTCAGTCACCCCTTTCCATTGCTACCAAAACGCAGTGCTTCTGAAGAAATGCTTTTTCATGTTATTAACTTTTCCCATCAAAAAGGGACGATTCTGCATGTATTATGCTCTTTTCTTGTGCTTTGAATAATAGTTGTTTTCACAGAACCCTGTAGTACTGCTCTACCTACTTTTTATTTTTTTACATTTGGCTGATAGGAAAGCCATCACTTACAATCACAAGATTGCTAATCATCCAACCTCATATACTAAAATAGGATATTTAGTTGCAACAGATAAAGAAAATTTTCCCACTAAAGTAGCTGGTACGACTTTGTCCTCTATTCAGTCTGGTGTCTACATGTACAGTTTAAAATGATTAAGTTTCTCTTGTTCTACATTGTGAAAAGTTATAATCAACCTGTCTAATGGATGCAAAATGTTCTGACTGTTCTTTTTTTCAGGTTGAGGTTAGGCTAAAATACTACCTGACCTGAATTACAGTTTCTTTAATTCCCCTGTTTATAATTACCTAACAAGGTACTTATTTATTTAAAAAATATATATTATATCTGCCTACCTATTCTTTATACAAAAGCCAGCTAGCTTGAGATGAGCTAGCTAGCTTTCCTTACTAGATTTCTTCTTACTCTATCATTTCTAAATAATGTCTTAAAATATGCTTATAATCTACTGTGAACAAAAATAGTTTCTTAAGTGTACTGCACACGAATACATAAAGCTTCAAGTACTATAATGTATAATGATGTCTGGAATTGCAAGGATTATTATTGACTATGCCATATTACATATATATTTTTACTTTTCTGGAAAGTGGATAGCTTATAAAAATTTTAAATAAAATAGCACCAATTTTGCCAAATAATATGATGAAATATGACATTAAACTAGTTGGTTTGGGCTTGGAGAATTTTGCTTGCTTTGCTGTAAATCATAATGTAATTTAGTTCTCAAATGTTTTAGGGCAGGGACATTTCGATACCACGTTCACTGTTTGACCCTATGGTACAGAAAAAAATAAAAATACAAAAATAAACCATTTTATTCCAATCACACTAGGGTCTCCACAGCACTTGTTTCTTGATTTATACCAGCTGAGAACAGTCATTTTAAAAATTACGTCTGTATCAGATATGTGTGAAAGGTGGCTGATTCATTCTGTGTTACAAGCTGACTGCAAGAATCTGATAATTTAAAAATGTTACATGAAGCAATATTTACCAAACTCAAAATTTTTGGAAGTTTCCTTAATAATAATTAAATTTGGGGTTCTTAAAGAATTATTTGAGTGTGTAACCAAGCAGGGTCTGTAGGAAGACTCTGAAAGTTTCCTGCACTAAATTCTATGACAAATATCACTAGATTTTTTTTGTTATTATCTGCTGTTGATTCAACTATCATCAGCATCTATACATCAAACAATCCATTATTTTTCTTGAATGCAGAGACAACCTATAAAACTGGTTTAAAGTAAAGGCCTAACATCGGGGCATCTGTAACTGAGCTAGATGAATTCTACCCCACAATGCATTAAGTAATACTACACACTATTTAAAGAGGGCTCTTTAAAAAAGTCAACTTACAGTCATTATTAGCCTTTAAACTGATATAAACTACATCTACAGAGACAATTTTTACCTACCTTCATAGGTCTGACTACATGTTGTAGAGAAAGCAAGTAACAGAAACATGAGTAGCTGTAAGTCAGTCTTTGCAGCTAGATACTTCATTAAGCTTCAGTTCTGCTTACCTTTATACCTTTGATAGAACTGTTTAGTTCAGGCATAGACTATGGCATTCTAAGTAGCAATATATACACCATATCAACAGTATAGCTGTTTTCATCTTATAATTCAAACCTGATGTTCTTTTGTGAAAGAGTGGTTAGTGAGAGGCAACAGAATACAATGTGATGAATTACCACTGCTATAACTGCCGGACAAAGGCTACATAACCATACTTCGTTCTTGCTTTTTTTCTCCCGAGTTCTCTGTATCTGGCTTTAGAGTTCCAACATCTAAGAAGCTTTGTTTAGGAGCTCATGCTGGAATGACAGCACTTCACATGGTGAATGTAAGGAAGTCCTGAAGGTCTCTGTTACAACAGAAAGTGGACTTAAAGCTCTGGTTTCAAAGTAAGATTTCTTTCTGAAATAAGATACTTCTCAACTATTCTTAGATGACAAGTGCATTTTAGAAGAAAAAAACCTACTCTTACCGATTACAGCAATGAGTACCACCATTAGAAGGAAGTCACTGGGCAACTCCATCCTTGGCTGGGGGGTTGGAAATAGATGATCTTGAAGGTCCCTTCCAACCTAAGCCATTCCATGATTCTATGATTTTATGATTCTGTGGTAATTGAAGACATTTGCTCTTGTTCAGGACTGAGGCACATTTACAAAAAGGTACTACCTGTCAAAACTGCTAAAACTCATTCCAAGATAAAGAGGATATTGGCTGTCATAGTTGTATCATTCTTCAGTAGAAGAACAAGGTGAGAAGGAAGTGACATCGAAAAAAATCATTTATCATTGTATTTGATATTTGGTAACAGGTGATTCTGAATAATACTTCAAAAATATAATGACATTCTATATTCAGCACTGGAAAAAATGTGCAGAAAATACTTCAGATAGATTTGATGATACAGTAGGTAAAAGGGAAGTGATCCACTACAGAGAGGTCAAGAGGTGAAAAAAGGACGATGTGAACTAAAAAGGTTCAAGCAGAAGAGATAAGGTTTTGCTCCAAAAGATGTAGGAGAGTTAGCAGTAGAAAAGAGCTGTCAAAACTTTACTTTTCAAATTGAAGACTAAAGAATTGTAATCCGCCTTAAAGCAGAGCAGAAGCAAATGAAATCAGATGGACCTCACAGCCTTCTGGCTACATAGTCCAAAGTTTTTTACACTGAAACTGTCAGTTCACTTCAAAGATGAACTTCAAATTATTCACAGACACATGCTTTCTTACTGTCTCAGACAGATATCTAATTACATGATCTACAGAAATCTAGAGAAAGGGAAGGAATTCAACGACAGGCTTTAATCTTCCTCCATTCATTTTATTACAGCTGAATTATGAATTGTATTGTTGAAGATTTATTCCTTGTTGTCCTGTTATTCCTATTTCTGTCTCCTTTCTCTACATTTACGCATTCTTTATATGTATGTCTTTATATGTAGATTTATTATGTGATGACACAAAGTCATATTGTATGAAAATACAGTTGAAGACAGTTCTCTCTGAATGGCTCATAGAAAATATTGTATTATGCATTATTTCAAAAATATGGTGTTGTTTTTTTTTTGTTTGTTTGTTTGTTTGTTTGTTTTATCAGCAATGCTGGTATGGTCAGTACTTATTGGCTACAGAAAAAATTGAGTCTCTGGATCATTTCTGGGATTAAAAGACAATCAATTTAAGTAGCATACCAGGCCCTCATCAATTGATTCTGTGATGTTAGGTAAATTATCTTCTCTGTATGCATGACTTTGCTAAATTTCAGACTGTGACATTTATTATATTATTCTGTAAGCTGAAAATATACCACTTCCCCCAGACAATACAGTGAGAATTATATTTCATGATGAGTAGAAGAGAATATTCGTATAAAATAATCTGTAATACTTTAGACTTGCAACAAATTTGCTAAGAAGTTGAAATGTATTTTCAGTTAAAGGCTAAAATTACCAACTGCTGTAAACAGCTGAAAATGAATGCATCTTTGGTATAGACCAATCATTTGTACTTCCACAGTTAATTCTTTAAAAATATAATATTTGTAATAAATCTTTGTGTGACTGAATTTATAAGGAAATTATACAAATTGATACAAATTGGAGGGAGAATAAGACATAAGTACCTTCAACAATCGAGTCCAGGGTCACTAACATGACAGGTCATTTAGTCATCCTGATTAAGATTAAAACTATGACATTTTGGATCACAGTAAATCAATGAGATGGCATTAGCCTAAATCACTAGACAGAGTAAGTTAACTCTAAGAGCTTTGAAATACTGTTTTCATCTCAGAAGTATTGTTTAATGCTAAAAGCTAAAGATCTTATTTTCCATGTTTAGAGCTGATAATTTTAGCAAAATTATTCTATTTCAATATTAACAGTTCGGTTACAATATTTGTTGCAATGGATGTTTCTCAACAACTGGTCCAATAAACAAAATTTAAAGATGCTGAATCAAAAAATCCATCAGTTTTTATAAATGCAGTCATCTGCAGTTGTTTAAAATTGTTAAAGACTTCTGTCTACATGCTATTATCTATTATAACACTTTGCAGACAGTATATTTATCCAAATTCACTTTTTATATAGCCAAAATGCAATGATACAGTGTTTTTGTCCTCACCAGCCCAGGCTATTCATTCTCTATTTTTTTTGTAGAATTAGAAAATGGGCAGACAAATACTTTTTAGACAAGAAGGTTACATCATTCAGCAACTCACTCCCTAAGTCAAGATTAATGGTCTCTCTCAAATAATGCCATTTTTGAAAATGCTGGTTCTATCAGCAAGACAACAGCCATCTAAAGAAGCAAATCAATAGCCCAGTTAAAATCTGGGTGAAGTTAAATAATCTCTCGATATTCTAAAATATCTTCAAAATCCCTATTAAAAAAAAAAAAAAGTAGTAAAAATTTGTAACTAGTTTAAACAGTGTATATCACAAAATATCTTAGGTCCAAGAAACTGCACACAAGACCTGTTAATTCCTCAATATCTGGTTATGCACTGCCTTTCACTGTACTAACAGTTCCTCCTCCATAATATGCCTATGCTATGCATATGTCACTTTGCTCTTCAACATTTTTTTAACATGTAAGCAGTTTTCCTATAGAATACCAAATAAAGAATAAGCATGACTCTTCCTTGTGCTAGGCTACATTTACACATAAGCAAATGATTGTGCACAGGACTATCCTCTCTTTTTCATGTGAGTAGAATACATGATCATATTTTAGTCGTCCTATCCTAAAATTCTGTATTTGGAAACTTCAGAAGATTCATTTTTCTAATTATTTTACTTCAAATGCCTTTGCATTTCTCTCTGTTATTCTGGATTACCTATTCAGCTGTACAAATTTGAATACATTGCTCATTACCATAGTGACTATATGGCAATCTTACATAAACAGAATTATCTTCCTGATAGTTGTTCTTTACAAGATTTCTTCTAACCTTTAAACTGAAGAGAAATGAAATCCATACTCATTTGTCTAAATGATGTCATGTGCCAAGTGCAATTAGTCCTAGAACAGGTCTCCTATGTCCACAGAAAGTTTATTTCATCAAAATGTTGTGATGCACCATTGAGTCTGGCTTATTAAACAGAAAGGGGTCACAGGACAGTTACATTATGCAAGATATGTTCTACATCATGAACATCAGAATGTGCAACACTGGTAAAACATTGGCAGTTCTGTTCCATAGTGAAAAAACAAATAAAGGTATTGTTAATTGTATTTTGTATAGACTGAGAAAGTAGGATATAAAAAACTTTAAATTATTCTCCTCTTAGATTTCCTATCAAATTATGTAACCCTAGAAACTCCAAAACAGTAATCAAAACATTTACAAATAATAGGGACTGTGAGATACCAGATAAAATGTCTAACCAGCAAGAACATGGCTGAAGGACTTTGGAAAGATTTTCTCTCCTAAGCATGGGTCTTGAGCATCCAAAGAAGAATGGATCTCAAAGACCAAGAAAATATAGTACACCATTTTTATCATCATAATTCCCTATCTCTATTTTTCAGTAGATATTCTAAGTCATCCATCTGTTTGCAGAGTTGCTGTGACTCCCATGACTTCTCTAACCTGTATATTTGTTCAACACCAAAGGGGAGAATGGGAAACTTTACCATAGTTCTCTGTTTAAATTTAAACAGTGCAAGGACAAGATGGAATGTATCTATTTTGCTTACAAAAATATATACTACATAAATAATAAGAGCTAAGTGCTTCACAGAGTATGTTCCTATGGATAGTAACGAGACAAGAAGTTTCTATAAAAGCTGCAGAAATATATTCCTTTTGGAATGGATAATTCACATTCCCATAATTACTATGGCATCTGACTATCTCAATTTCTAAATCTGTTTAGTTTCTAAGGAAACTAAACTTTCAGTCCAAGGATGGACAGTGAAATTCTTCTGCCAGTTATGTCTATTCATTTTCTGCAAACAAGATGTGCACTTGAGGTTACTGGATGGACTCCAAGTAACTTAATACCAGGACACTGAGGAGTAACATATTTACCTGGGCTAGCCCAGGAAATATTCACTGATTTACTCTGCATCACTTTCCTTTGTTAAATTACATTTTTGAATCATTTTATCCAATACACTGTTGATTTCCAAAATTTCTAAGTACAATCAAAGCCTGAAAAAAAAATCTTATGTAAGTATATACTGCTGTTGCTCTTTCTGCTAAATTTGGTACTGGCTTTAAAGATCTGCAAATGAGAAAAAGTTTTCTTAAAATAAATGATCTGATTTACAAGTACATTGTCAGGATAATGCATCTTTATTTATTAGTTAGAAAAGAAGGAGATACTTTTTAATTTAGAATGTTTGACTCCTGGACATACATATAATTTATTTTTTATTATCATTTTTATTACTGTTATTATTTTGCTAAAAGGCAAATACTGGTTTTAGTTATAAAAAATATGGTTATACTTGGTGACATACTGACAGGAGTTGATGTAAGACTCCTACGAATGTTCTTCTGCAGCAATAAAACCCTGAAAATTTTAACACACTAAACCAACTTAAGTTAGGAAATGCCTGGAGTATTAATATATAGTAAATAAGATACAATTTAAATGATTAAAATAGGCAGGTGAGTCTGGAGAACTGCCTCTTGCTCCCAAGACCTTCCTACTTTGTCAGAAATCTTTAAGGTAAAGCAGGTGAAAACAACAACTTTGATCTCAGTGGGAAGAAAAACATAATGATACTTCAGTTTTGCTGAAACGAGCTACTCATAATATTTACAACTGCATTCTTATGTATTTTGAAAATGCCTTCTTCCAGCTTCATATGATCTTGAATCGTAAGAGAAATTGCAGAACCCATAAAAGACCCATGAATTTATATATAAAGCTATCTTTTATTCCTTTTTACATTTGTGTAATATTAATTTTATCTGACATTTTGAGTGTAGTCATTCAGTCTGGTCCATTTTTGGAAAATTCCTAAGATTCAGTTTTTCCTTTAATATGGTTATTATGGTTCATAACTTAGTACCAATAGTAGGCTTTCTTATCACATTGTTATTGCCCTTTTTCAGCTTATTTTTATGTTGGCTGCTACAATCCCAGCAGAGGTCCTTGCACTTTATCCTTTGAGAAAACTATTAATTTATTCCTACTCTGTTTTTTGCCTGCTAACCACTTTCTGACACATTTCATGTTCCGTGTTCTGTATTCTAAGAAACAATGAGCCAAAAGTTCTTGGAAACCCAGGCAGACTTCATCACATGTATCTCTTCAGTGATTCAACAAGTTTACAGGGCAAGACTTTGCTACCAACAAACCATATTAAGTTTTTCCAGATAAATTATACACATTTGGGTGTCCCACAGTTCAATAATTATTTCAATTAACTAATTTTGATAGCATACATCTATGTCTTTTTGGCATGCTAAAGTCATTTAAGAAAAGTGGTAACCCATCTGCTACTCTTTAATTACCAGCTAACAAGAAAAGTCAAAGTTTTTCACACCAATACTGCAGGTTAACACTTTTTGTCCTTACGTTGCTTAAAAGTCAAGAATGGATTCAATGTGGTGCTGGTGACTGCTGAATGTTCATTTGACTGTTTTTTATAACCTCTCTTACAGACACTTGAAGATAGATCCTTGATCCTACAGAGTCCTGCACAAAGAATTGGAGCTATTCCAGCACCTTTCACATCTGAATTCATCCATAGGGAAGCAGAAGTAGTTAGTGGACACTTCAGAGCTCCCAGAACTTCTTTTCTTTCTATTTATTTGTAAGCAATATTGCAGCTAGTTTGTTTATCATTTTTAAAAGCTATCAGTTGGGCAATTTGAAAACAAATCATTTATCAAGTCAGCTATTATAGAGAAATGACTTCTTTCAGTCAACAGCTCCTCCACAGTATAGTTGGCAGCCAA
Source organism: Callipepla californica brunnescens (assembly GCA_023055505.1). Lineage (NCBI taxonomy): Eukaryota > Metazoa > Chordata > Aves > Galliformes > Odontophoridae > Callipepla > Callipepla californica. The sequence continues at coordinate 6,597,626 of JALIRH010000006.1, forward strand.
GTTGATTAGAAGCCAGGAGCTGTCCTTAGAACAGTGATATTTATTCAGATGCAGCTTAGTTCCAGATATACAGTACTTACTGTCAGGATTAACAGGTCAGGAAAATTGTGTAAACAACTATATATCTTCTTTTGATCTGGAAATTAAGGCTAGGACAATACCTTTTTTTTCCTTTGAAAGTATCAGAAACACAATGGCATTAAATTGTCATTAAAAATATATATATATTTTTTTCTATGAGTTCATGACAACACTGATAGTTTTCTACCATACTAAGCTGTGCTTATGTGCCTCTGTTTAATCCATTTTCTCTATAAACACTAAATTCTTGGGCATTTCTAATTTACTTAGAGATGTTACACTTCCCATATAAGCCACTCACCCCTCAGTTATCTCACTTCTAAATGTCAGCTTTCCAGGGAAAATGTGTGGTCTCCATGTTGTCTGTCTGTCTACAGCTCCCTAAACTGGGAAGCCACAGTTTGTGAATGGAGGATAAGGATTCTTACCTGCTGCTTTGGCAACATCTTCAGTTGAAATGTTTTGGAGGTTTGAGTGAACTCTGAAGGTCACAGCTGGTCCCAGCATGCTAGAAAACATTATTAAAAAATGTAAGACTCATAATCAAGATACACGGCATAATATTCTTTTTCAAAATAGGTTTTTAAGGAGAAACCATTAAGACACCATTTAGCCCTGTTCCTTTTGCTTCATTAGCTACATTTGCATACATTCTTATACCTCTTGTGGTTTTCCTTTTTTTATGCGCATCTTATGTCTGTCTGAAAGAATTTCAGGGATATTAACTAAACTTCAAATCAGTCCTGTAAACACTATTCTTATAACAGAAATGGAAAAATGGAGGCATGGAAATTGTAATTCACCCAAGAGCAGCACAGAACTTCACTGGAACTGAGCGTCTAAAAAGATTACATAAAGTTTCAAATTAACATCTATGCAAGTTTAGTCCTCTTGTCATGACTCTAAATCGGAAGGACAATAAAAAACACTCAGAATACTTATGTTAGGCATGTTCTATAAGGATATACTTGGGGAAATGATTTTGGACTTAGCTGATCCAATGGCTGATTTTGACAAGAAAGATGGCACAAATTATTATCATTTAACAACAGAGGTAACCATCTATTTGAATAATTTATTTTTATGGTTTTAAAATCTATGGTGTATTTGCAGAGCAAGGTACTAATTAGCTAAAGAAAGAGAAAATATTCAGTTTCAAAAAAAAATTTTTGTATTTTTAAAGGAAAATAAATCTATAGGTGTTATACAGAATTCATTCTCATCTCAATAATATCCTACTTACATACACATCTGATTAAGGAATAAAGAAGTGCCCATTCTAATATTATACTAAAACGCATAAATGAATTAAAAAATAATAATAATAATAAAACACACCCAACTATGGTAAAAGCATTTTTAAGAAAATTTTCAGATTGAAAGCCACAGTAGAAACGGTACATTCATAGCAGAGTGCAAGGGTTGAACAAACATGAAAACTGGCACATGATTACAGTTTTCTTACGTTATACATTATGTGTCTAATTTTTTATTATTCACACAAACAGCATTGCAATTATACTATGGATAATTCATGCTTCACCTGTGGTAAATCGATGAGAACCATACAGGTAACATGCTTTTAGAGTTGAGACTCATGAAAGAATGGAATCTGAAAAATTGCTACATAAAAGTTGAAAAATAATTTTGCTGTATGGCTTGAAATGAAGTATTAAATTATTTTTACCCACATTTTGCATCTCTATTTTCCATTCATACAATGGAGAGCATTTAATGGAGTGCACTTAATTGCATCACATATATCCTAGACAGAAATACCTTTAAACTTTTTCCATTATAGGTAAAGAAAACTACTGTTGATCATTAAGACTTTGCTTTGAGGTCACAGAGGGAATCAGAGTAAGACTAAGGAGTCTCCTTTCAATCTTCTACTAGCAAAGCATGCACTGTGCACATTTTATTCTACAGTTAATAGGAACTGTCATTAATCAACCATTTTCCTTTAAACACTCTTCTGTGTGGGAGAAAGCTAAAATAGAGATTTTACTGCTAAAGGACACTCCAGATGTCAAGTCATTAACGCTCAAGAAATGTATTTTAATAATGTTAGGCAATTATAAAGCATTTAGGAACATCATTTAAGTAGTATGTTTGGTTATAGTACTCTATGATTGCATTACTTTAGATACATAAAATGTGTTACAAAAATTCAGGCCATTCCCCAGTTCTATCACTAACACAAAGATAATCAACCATAGCAGCCACCTGGGAGTGTCTTAATACCATGCACTGAATATAACCAATCTTGCCCTGTCCTTTTTGCATTCTCAACCCAAGAGAAATGATGATTCCTCTCTGCTCAGACACATACAATGTAATTAGCATTCAGCATCAAATAAAAGCAGGCAACAACCTAGTACATATTTGTCCCAAGCCAAGGACTGTGCAAACAAACAACTTTAGATGCTCCTCCCAAATCTACATCACCTATTCCATTACAGTCAAGAACCTGAAATTCATGCTAGCTTTCAAACACGGTGTAATTACACTTTGGTTTCATCAGCAAAGACAAAAAAGTTGACTCCATCTGGGTAAGCCCAGAGTACGTGGGACTCAGAACAGCTGAGTTGTGCCAGTGTGTGCACTACCACAAGCGCTGGCAATGCTCCTCATGGCTGAGAGAATGTAGGGAAAGATAATGACAAGAAATAGGGTGAGATAAAAGTTCCATATGTGAGAGGTATTATATCAATACCCATTCTTTCCGCAGGAAAGAAGAAATCTAAGAATCATTTCAAATGACTATTCCTGCACTGTTGGATGGGAGACTATATTTTCCCCATTGTAATCATTGAATGATTGAATGTAAGGAAACACTTGAGCACAATATAAGCCCAATTTCATTAGGAATGCTTGCAAAATAAAGAAAATACAACAGTTCTTGTCACAACCTTTTGCACACAGGCTTTCTGTCAATTATTTAAAAACAAACAAAAGACCCTGAGACTGTTTAGCCAGACTACTTTTCTGATAGATATTTTGGAACTGACTGCTTGAGGAGCTCATAAAATGAGACTTTTCTCATGGGGGGCTTCTGGCAAAAACACTTAATAAATAAACATTTCAATAATAATAGATGCCCTTTGGGGAATTCCTCATTGTTCATTTATATGTTGGTTGAGACCATATAAACAAACCAGTGATTATTTGACCTCAAAATATTTTTCAAAAAGACTCTAAAAAGATGGTGACCATCCTGAGTCAGGGTACAAAGATGTATAAATTGGACCCCTGGTGCTTCCTAGACAGAAATTTTTTATTAGATAGGTGAAACTGCTTTCTCACGCAGCTGTCAAACCCTCTGTAACCTAGCTAGTATTAATTGTCTAAATACCAGGGCTTGTTGAGGTGCACACTAATGTTTATGAACAGATGAATTGCAAACACACCACTGCCACAAATCAAAGCCAGCATGAACCAGCTCAGTGGCAGGTGACATCATGCCAGAGATCAGCTAGCCATACCCAAGAAAGATACCACCGATGTAAGAGACACCAGAAACATAAACAAACTCCAGCAGACACAATGCAATGTTTCTTCTCCCTTAACCAAGAGATTTAAAGTGGTAGGTAGTAGCATCTTTCACCTGTGGAAGTAATGTATTAGACAAGACTTTTGTTTAACAATTTTTCCCTAACAAGGTGTAAGCTACACAGCTATGGCTACACCTATGTTAATGTGCAGCTGACTCTTCTGATGTAAATGAACTGAAATCTACCTTGTTTTGGAAGTTATCTGAACTACAGTATCATAACCCCATACACTATTTTTTTCAGTATGTTTTCTTCTGATGTATTTTTGAATAATGGTAAGCAACTCTGGTGTCAAGGTTAATAAACAGTGACTTCTCTCTATCCAAAATGTAATGCCTGCTGCAATGACCTGCTAAATTTACTACTAGAAATTACTGCTGGCTGTCACAACTTCTGCTTGCTTTTTTTTTTTTTTCTTTTCAATAATTTCACCTTCTGCCATATTAGTTTAATTTATTTATTTTTAACAAAGACATTCAAAGCATATTGCAAATTGTCATCCTTATGCGCTGTTGTCTTATATTCTGTTTACTAGAGACGAAATAATTACAGTGTTTATACCAAAACGACTTGAAGGTTGATTGCTGATTTAATAAGGGGATCCTCCCCTTGGGTTTTTATTTCCAATCTGAAAGTGGAAGAGTGCACAACACAGGAATAAATAAATTTTCTTGATATAAAATGGAAGTATTTCTTTTCATTAGTAGTTTCACAGATTAACAACATTCTTATTCCATCTGTCAACAAATGATGATCTGAATAAACAGAGCTGGACCATGATCAGTATGGCAAGGTCCATATCACTTTCAGGCCTTTGGTTATAATTACAATTATGAATGACAGGATTTAAATCTCCATAAATTATGTACCAAGCTTTGCATGCCCATTCTTCTCCCTTGTGTGTGTACTTTAGTACTACAATATCATACAGAAGGTTTACTGTGAAATACAGTCACAGTCTATCATACCCCCTAGTGGAAAAGGATTTGAGAAACAAGTGCCAACATGGCTATAAGCATTCTTGAAGATGAGACATAGAGCTGATGCCAAGTGGAAATGAATTGAGGTTGCATCATATTTAAAAAAAAATAAAAGCAGAGTATGATTTCTTAAGATAGGAGGAAGATGAGGGGATCAGGGCAGGATATTGCCATCATTAAACAGTCTCTTAATTACGCTGTTTCGTACAACAGAGCTTGCCTTAATAAAGCTTAAATTTGAAATTAGAGTTGCCACTTGTCTATATGTTCATTTCAAAATCCTTTAATCTCTGGGGGTTAAGAAAAGCAATTAGTAACGCTCCAGAGGATTGTGCAAAGTAAATTTTATAGCAGTGAAGGTAATTGTTTCAGGAAATGTTTGGTGGGCTTGAACTAATGACTTGCGCTGTGTACATATTTCTGTGCTTACTGCATTTAGGAATTTGAAGTTTATGTCCATTGTTTATCTTGCACTTCAGTCTCCTTTTCACCTTCTCAATTTTGCAGAAGCAAAATGTTCACACTTGTGTAAATGTGTTATGTATTATAAGTATTAGCTATAAACATACTTATGTCAAATATGAACTGACAGAAAAAAAGCATGTGATTAACAGAGGTGTTTTTGTAATACAGTATGTTTGGATAACATGATTTTCCAGCAAAGGCACAGTAGTGCAGCTAGTCATCCTTCCGTATTACAGATATGGTTTAAAAGCACACAGTTGCTATTTTGAGCTCCTTCTGTTATTCAAAATAACTATAAATCCACCAGTAACTTGATTCAGGCCTCACTCATATTTTTTTACCAGAACCTTTGATCAAAAGTTACTTTGTGGATAATTGCTTCAGTTCTATTTCTATTACAGAGGCAGGCACTGGTTAAACCTCAAATATTCTGGAAATCTGTGAAGAGCATATTGTGCTCTGATATCAACTTCCCTGAAGTTGAAACTACACACAGAAACAAATCTTTGTGCCAAATTTGATGATTACAGCTCAGATTTACCTCTGTCATCCACATATATAGCCATCATAAACCAGAAATTATTTGGACACTTTCTACTGTCCTTACTAGTCCTTCATGTTGCTCCAATGAAATTATTCTCTGCATTTCTTTTCTCGCTGATTTAGACAGACATGCTACTGTCATTAGAATAATTTCAAGAGTAAGTCATACAAAACATGACTCAACCATAAAGGATTATTTTCCAAAATTACCAGTCCATCTTTGGAGAGTCTCTGATCCCAAACAATATTAAATGATTGACTTTCACATATTTTTATCTTAATCATCTATTATATAAGGGTTTTTTTTTTTAATTATTTTTTGTAATTTCTAAGTACACTGATGCTCATTTAAAAAGCAAAACACGATGAAAGAGTATTTCTGAGAATTTTACCACTCAAATCATCTTAGGTGAAGATTTTTTGCTAACCTTATAATTTAAAATATTTTAAAAATGGGCAACGTTCAATTTGGAGATTGATGTTACATTCATTTGTTCTTATTTTTGTTCTTCATAAAATGCAACCTCCAATGATTACTCAAGATCTATGAATAATGTGCAGTTTTAAAATAATTTTTCTATTAATCTGTCATGAGCCATGAAATTTGACATTTTCACCATGGTGAGTACATGAAAGTTGCCAGCTTTGCCTGCCATGCTAATTTGGTTCTTAATTAAAGCATCTAAAGAACAAGACATGCAAGTGCTATAATTTTTTTTGCAGCAAAAGATCTTCTGACTGAGAAAATGGTCTCAAAATACTGCTTAAAGTGTACAGTGAATTTTTTCACTCTCTAATGATTAGCTAAGTAATAACAAAATTATGTCTATTTTAAAAGGAAAAAAAAAAAGGAACAGCATTCTAGTATATTTCAATTTTTCTTTAATCTTTTGGTAGCCTGGCTAGTACACAAACAGAGCTCTTACATTTTTAGACAACAAACAGTCAATGTATTTTGCTGATATCAGGCCTAATTTGGCACACCTGTATTAGTAATGGTGCCTGTTGAACTTGCATGTAAAATCTGGCACCTTTGATGATAGCCATCGTATCCTCAGAACAAGTGACTTTTAATGGCTAATGAAGAGCATGACTCATGTTCTAGGAGTTCTACAGAGGTTAAGATTCAGCATGGTCATAGATTTGACAAGATCCAGGTAGGACAAAATTTGTTGTGATGTGGATTATACAGCACAACTGAGGATCAAAGAAAAAAATCTGCTACAGCCTCTATTCAAAAAGCTTAGAAACTCTGAGCTAGGTGGCTACAACCAGAGCCCTCTGCTTGCCCTTTCAAGAACCTGTTGGCTTCTCCTTTAGCTCTGAGAAGACCAATTGGAAGATTCAGTCCTGGGATTCCACCAGCAGTTGTAAGGGAGGGACGTGTGGCATCAGCCTTCTGCCTTTGCAAAGGAAGCATTGCAAGAGCAATTTATCACAATATTTCAGACACATTTGCTCCACTGAATTTATGATTCCTTAGGAATACAAACTTTTCCCAGGAAGCTTATAATGCAGCTCACAGGTCAGTATGTTTGTACAATACTTTCTGAATAGATGTTAAAAAAAAGTGAAGAAAATTTATTTGTACAGTTTGGCCATCAGGTCTGTAATACTCGTGTCACATATACACAGATGACATAGATATAGAAAAATGTGTTTGTGTGTATGTAGGAGATCAGGCAGACAAGGAGCAAAAGATAAAGAAAGACAAAGATTAATTTTGCATATTTCTTATAATTATCCTTTAAAAGAAATCTTGAAAGAATACTTTCTTTTAAATTTATATAAACAGTTCCTCAACATTATATTTTCCTGATTCTGTGATTGTGTTATTTGCAGACCAAGTTTTAGTTCAAGAGTGAGAATCACAGTCCTATGTTTCTATTTTCATATTTATCTGTCATCAAATTCTATACCATTTCAGAGAAAAATCGAGAAATCTGTCTTGAGTTTCATTCTACCCATCTGTAGAATGGAAATAATTACCTGTTAATAAAGCTATATAAATTCAATGCAATGGAATGTATTCACGGTACTGCTTGAGATTAAGGAGTGTATCTTCCCATCTTATAATATGATAGACTTTAATTTTATTAAAAATAAATATCATGTAGAGAAAGTAATATAGAAAGTACCAGAAGAAGCCTGAAGTTTAAAATAGATAAACTTTAGAAACTCATTTATCTATAAAAAATACTTCTCTTGAATACATGGATATATATTTGTAACATGGGATTTCATTCTGTGTTTGATTACAAAGGTGCAAATCCTCTGATTTAATGAGATGAAATGTTGTAATGGGAAGCTGAACTTAGTACATTTTTATTTATAAGAGTCTTCCTAGATTTTTATGGTCTCTCTATTTTGTCACCTACAATTCATAAAATGCTGCAGGCCAGAATCCTTCTTGCTATTTTTAATATATTTTTATATTTTTCTAGCAGGAAAGTTACAGTGGAGAAGGCAAAATGATCTTGGTTATATGCACATTTATTAAAGAAAAGCACACAAGATATATTGTACCTCAGGGGAAAAAAACCCACAGACTAATGTAATGCCAAAGCTGAGAGATCTCATTTTTAAGTGAAGGAACGCACAGTTGATATTTCCACCTTATTTTTGCTTCCTTATCCTCATTTCTATAAAATGATGCATCTTTTTATTAAAAATTAGTTGTCAAATAAGACAGTATGTACCAGAAAGCACAATGTAATTTCTGATAAAAGCCTGCATGCAGTGAGTTACAGCAGTACCTTTTTCAGACAATTTGTTTTTCAGACTCATTAAATCTGTAGAAGAAGTCAAGTTTGAATAAAAGTGGTGCCATTATTTCTAAGTTATGCTTTTATATCATTTTAAACAAGATTATGCCAAATAACCTCAGCCTGTTGTTTTGTTATTTAAATTCAAAAAATAGATGACAAATATTTTTCAATTTTTTTGAAAGGTATATATTTTTATTGACACCAAAGAAAAGTACAGTTGAAATAGAAATAAAAATTTTGCTTAGTTTATGGGCTATAAATGTAGTGAAATTAAAAATTCAACCTGTTGATAGTTTATACTAGAGAACAATAAGAAGACAATGGACTGTAGTTTTTTTTAATAAGCACAATATTTGAAAATTCCTCTCTAAATGGCATAGATGGAATAATCTAACATTCTAGAAAACAAAACTTATCAAGATTCTCCCACAGGGTACAGAAAAGATGTATCATACTGAATCAAGGAGAAAAAAAAACAACTGTGGAGAGCTTGTACAGTAGTGCGATGTTTCATGTTACTGGCAAGTACAAAACCTAACAAGACACTGTGCTACCTGTCCCACTACAGTTCACTGGGTTAAATAAGCCTCCCTCACACTACCCTGCCTTTCAAACTACCAACAATTTACTGAGATGTTCACATTTAGAGCGTACATATAGCAAATGTCATAATCCATCAGCATGATGAAGTGAAAATACCAAGTACTATTCCAGTGTTTAGGTTCTGGATGACTGAATATGATTAACTGGCTGATTGAGTTTTTCAGGTGTTAGAAAAATAACATGATAAACAATGAAGAAAACCTATATAGCATGATTAGGACACTACAGCCAATGCACATTCATAATAGGTGAGACTGAGAGCTCCACTCATCAATGTGCCTGCCCTTTTAATTTGAACAAGCTTAAAGCCTTCCTGAACTTTCACCACTTCGCTTGATTTTCTAATACCTTCCTACATCCACGTTCTTTTCTCTGGGATGGTTGGTTGGCTTTTCAGATTGTATTATTCCAGCCCAACCATTTCAGCCCTTCCTAAGAACAAGGAAAAGGATAAGGGTTGTTTGGTCATGTGGGATTTTCTTTGGAAAGGAGACAGAAAGTTTCAGCAATCTCACTACTCGAAACCAGAAATTTTGTTTGGCGTGAGTGTGCCCACAGCAGTTCTGGTGATTAGGCTTCCAAATTCAAGCTTTTGTTAGATTACTGTTTACACAATTACTTAAAAACAGAGTTGATGCTAAGGACATGACACAGAACAATAGGAAAAATCAGTCTTGACTTACTTTGTGTCTACAGATGCACTTAACATTGTCAAAATGCTTTTTCCAATAGGATCTCTGATTTTCAAGGATGAATGATGGTCAGATACTAGAGCAGTTAACTATTTTAGGATCTTTGTTATTGGCAGACCTTTGGTAGGATTTTAATAAATTGATATAAAGCTAAAAGGGTCTTAAAGACCTTTCATTATCTGATACCATCTAGTTCCACCTCAGATCCATTCAGATTCAGACTCAGTTCATTTGAAGCTAAATCATATCATGCTATTTTTTTTTTCTTCAATTTTTTATTTTATTTTATTCTTTACAGAAGAATTTTTTAAACTGAGAGCTGACTTCTGGGCCTGCTGAACACTCAGAATGGTAATTAAAGCCAACAAGATCTGTGTCTCAATATCTAAAGTTCTTCACAGAAGATGTTGTCTATGCCATACTCAAAGATATCAGCCTGGACAGTTGAAATTAGTAGATACTTTGACATTAATACTTTCATGCATAAACTCCAGCTCTGTTTTGTTCTTATAATGACTATCAATTTAAGTTTGTCAAATGCTTTGATAGACTAGAAAAGAGCACCACAGGAAAACAAAACAAAACAACAGCAAGACTGAGAAGAAATGGATTTTCTGACCTCAGAGCAGGATTTGAATAATGTGGAATAAAGAAAGCCTGAAGCCACACATTGAACAATGAAGATAAAATGGAACACTGAAGAGCTGCTCATTAGCTGAGCATTTCATTTCCTGCATGTGGAATAAGACAGATTTCTGTAAAAATATATATTAAGTTACTATAAAATATTTCAAGACAATATCATGATTAGTCATTATTGACAGACTATTTTTGGTCAGCTATACAAAAAATAATAATAATAAAACAAATACAAACGACCAAACAATAGCTTGAGTTTGCTCCAAAATCAATTGTTAGATTTTTTTTTCCACCAAAATTGAAGCATTTGCCTTACAAGTCAAACATAATTAAATTTTGAAATGAGTAATTTCTTTCAATTGAAAAATTATAGCATTTTACTTTCAAAATGTCAAACCACACTGCTGCGACTGCTAGCAGTTTTTAAACGCATTTGCCACCTGAACATTCTATATAGTTTCCATACGTAGCTTCATTTAATTTGAATTTTCATTTTTCATGTGAAACACAGTTCAACTAAAACACTGAGTTCATCTCTAGTCTCAATGTGGATAGTGAGAAAAGTCAGGTGGCAGATGAACAACCAACCTGAGGCCACTTAGTTAGAGCTTTAGGCTTTAACAGCTCAGTTATATAGTTTTTTAACTTAGCATCAATGTATGATACATATACAACCAAATGTACTGATGAAGAATACATTAAATTTTATAGCTTTGCAATCCAGGAACTCACATTAGAAAATTAGAATCAGCTTACAAAATCAGTTTACATTAACACTTGCAATTTAGTGTGAATATCCTGTGTATTCAAAAATTACATATATAGTTTAAAGGCTTATGTAGACAACAACCACTATGATCCAAAATAACAGTAACAGATAAACTTTAATGTTTTTCTATGGAATGAATACAGGGTGTTCTATTACAGATTATCTGCTGAAAAATTATGGAAATACTTTTTTGTCAAGTTATCACATCTCCTGGAAGGAGAGTTCATAGAGTACTTAGATTAAGTGTATTAAAAGGCAAAAATGACAAAGAGACTCATTAAAATGCACAAGAGGAAGCAAAAGTGGTAGAATAAAATTGGGAAAAAGAGATACATAGAGCAAGAGACTGTCAATGGCAATGAGGAAAATCATAAAAGGCTGAAGACAGAAATAAGAAGGAAAAAAAACAGAGTTACTGCACTGTACATCAAAGAATGTAATATTCAGCAGAAAATATCACACTTGACTGGAGGCATGGATGATATAATATGCAGTCTGAAATACTATGACATCAGAATAATTTGTTTTCCTTCCTTGTAAAGGTGTTCAGCTAAATTTAGAGCTGAAAATCTCCTATTAGCAATGTTCTCAATAAATATACCAAGTATAAGAAAAAAAAAGCACAGAAAAAAGTTGTATTCCTGTAAGAATCCAAAAAAAGTCATGGATGTGGCTTTTACTACATGCTCTGATTCTTCTTTCTACTACCTTCACAGCTGAGCTAACAGAATTTAGTAGTTTTATTACACTTGGGTGTTTGTTGATAACCTGTTGCATTTGTAAGTTTATTCTATAACGTATCTGGAGCTTTAATTACAAGAAGAAGGTCACTATTTCAGATTGCAGTGGTAATATTAATTTTAAAATTCATGCAAGCCCTACAAGCACTACTACCCATCTGACTTCAATCCATGAAACCAGTCCAACAATCAATCACCAGAGGCATTGGACACCCATAATTAGATTATAAAATCATAACTATAGTCATTTTACGTCTGCTTGCATAATTACATCAGCATGCTAATATCCTTTTAATGGTCTCTAATGATGTAATAAGAAATAATGGAATTTATTTGACAGCTACATAACCATTAACAAAACATATTAAGCATAACCATTACTTCCATAAAGATTCAGTCTGTATCCAGAAGTGACAGCTAACATGTTGGATCTTTTCTTCGATGTGGAAGTATTTCTAATTATGCATTTCCCAAATCTATTCCCAATCATCTGCTTCACAGGGTGAGCAAAGTTTATGTCAATGCAAACTTGACAACAAACCAACTGTAGAAGTGGACTGAACGCTCTGGGAGCCAAGCCTGAGGCTAAATTGTGAAATGCAGGCCATCGGTTAACGTTGGCAGGATTGTGGAAGAGAAGATAAGCTGATTACCACCATGCATCAAATAAAATCAAGAACAAACATGGTAATCAGTAGGAACCCATAGAAAAAAGCTGCTGTTCGCTTAACCAAACTCCAAGGCAGAGGAAAAAAAATAAAAATATATGGAGGAATGAAGAATATCTGTAGATACAAATAACTGAATGTAGTAATGTATTTGTGAATCAGTACCTCTGAAATCACTTTTTACAGAGCATAGGACAAAAAAAAACCTTATTTGAGAATTTAGAGTACATTAAAAAATTCACCACTCACTCTCTGTCCTCAGTTCTTTTATTCCTACTGAATGTGATGGCTTTTTCTGTACCCTGAAATTTGTGGTTCTCATTAAAATGACTTTAATCTGAAATCTTTGCAGTAGCCTAAAAAAGTCAGACTTACACACTCTCCTCCTTTTCAGAATTCTTCAAAGTGAAAAAGAAAACTGAGAATTCTAATCCAAGCTCATATTCAGGTCAGAGTTCAATCTATTTTCAGATTGTTTTTCACTTTCCAACCCCTCATAAATTCTTGATCTTAGGATTATTGATATTTTTAAAAGCTAAATCTCTGAGAAAAAAAAAAAAAAAAAAAAAAAAAAAAGGGAAGGTAGTAAAATGAAATATTTCCTGAGAGGTCTCATCCTCACATTTCAACATGTCAACGGTGAATCTGGAATAACCACATTATTATGTCTTTCTCAAAACTCCTCTCCAGGAGGCCATTCAGAGGGTAACCAGAGCTTTCGTGTCCGTACAATTTTCTAATGATGACTGTATAGTGATGACAAAAGAACAAATCCAAAAAGCATTAATTCTTTTCATCACAATGCCTTTTTCTAAGGCTTCTACTTCTGCTGTCTGGTGTCCAGCTCTGCATTTCTATAGAACTTCATGGGTTTAACCTGAGTTTAAGCACCTCATTTTCTGGACTAAAGATTTATTATGGATGAATTCTTCCCTAACTTGGGATTTGGGATAACCTTTCACAGATTTATAGATGTGTTAAAAAGGTAAAGATTTATGAAAGCATTGTGCTGATAGACAGAATAGTCTGTCCTGATTGTAATTATCATCATTCATAACGCTCTTTTAAAATACAGAAGATACCTTACAAGTACTCTTGGTACCATCATACAACTGCTTATTAACGGGTTCAAAATATGCAGCCTCCCTAAAGTTGCATATTAAGGAAAAGAAAAAAATTGTTCATAGCTTCCCATTTCACTGGAGGTATGTTTTCTATTAAAGAATACATCTACAGCATGACAACTGCAATGTTGTTGTAATTTATCAAATGATTTAAAAAAAAAAAAAGGCTTTATTCTAACAATTAGAAAGGTAGGTGAAAGTGCTCTTTTACTGTAAATGAATGAAGTTAATGAACTAGAACCCATTGATTCCAGCAGAGAACTTGTTCTGCAGAATTATCCCTTTGAATGTGCAGCAGACTTTGATTTATCTGGTAGTACTAAAATTCAAGGTTGAAAATTCTTTTTATAAGGAAGGCCATGTAATGTCATCTTTTTGTAATTATGAAATTCAGTTTTCATAAAAAATATATTTCATAAAATGCAAGTAAAAAGTTGTTAAGCTCTATAAATGACGGTTTTAACAAAATATATAAATATTTTCCTTCTAAACAACGAGATTATTTATGCCCAATTTTTGTTATATTTCTAAGCCAGCCTTTACGAGTAGTCTATTTCAAATCTCATATTCTGAAATATCATGGACAGAATTCCATTTATATTTCTTTTTTTTTTCTTCAAGTAATAATAAATACTTCCACCAAAAATGCAACATAGCATTAAAAATAAGAAGTCACTGGATCCATAGGTTAAAGAAAAAGCACAGGAAAGGCTGAGAAAGACACTGCCCTTCAGCAGTGTCATATGACTCATGGGGCAAACCAAGCATCCCCAAACACTGAAACATAGGCAGAACCTGGATGCTACCCAGATGATAACTGTTATTTTCTCTGTACCAGGATTTGAGTACAGCAAGCTGTAACAAATCATCCACAGCTGATTCTTCTTTTCCATTACTTCTTTAACAAATAATTTTCCATTTAATGAAGAAAAAACTCAAGTTTTATAAAGTACATGTTCCTACCAAAATGCTGTCAGAGAATCTACAATTTAAATTTTTTACCAAACGTGGTAAATCATAACCTCCTAACTTAGGAGATTAACACCTAAGCACATTTATCAACACAAATAATAGGAAAAGCAGCATTTTAACACAGCTGAACTCCCTGTGACTTGTTAAATGAGTATCTTTCCAAGCAGCATGACCTAATGTGCCGTGTGCCATACTTTCCTGGCTTTCAAGCCAGGAACCCAAGTTTTTATCCCTCTGTGATTTTGTATCACCCTCAGCCATGCTGAGTATGATGACCCTCTACAATACCTGCTTAATTCATACTCTGTTAAACAAGATGGTTTTATATTTACAGCACTTTGAAGAGATTTTTTTCCCTATGGGATCATAGGGTTATTTCAGTCTTTATAGTTTGTATTAAATATTTTTTTCTTAAATGTGTGTAGGGGATGTTATAAAGATGATCATAATATTCTTCTGTTTGTGCATACACTCCCATTAATTTTGGCATTAAAGAGAAGTAAGATGAAGTATTGAAAATAACAAATCCAATAAAATAAAAGGAGGCAAATTCCATATACGTACTTGACATCATCAAAAGCACTCATCTGCAGCTTCAGGAGATCTGCCACATCCTTTATTAACTCCAGGCCCTTTTCCACACTCAGGGGGCTGTTGAAAGGGAGCAAGAAAACACCGCATTACGAAAATGGAACTCATCAATACTTGAGAGGCTAAAAGTCCCAAAAGAGTTATCACCTTGGCCTCTTAGAATCTGAAAGCCACCAGTAACTGTATTCCTGTCACATAGTGATCGTGATATCAAGGGAATTGGGATCAGGTGCTTCTTCAGGCATGATGAATCACCTGAATTTTCCAGCAATAAGACAAACAATAAGGTGTAAATGGAATTGTTAGGAAGTGTAATGGGCCCATGATGCAGCAACCAGTTCATCTCGATCCTCAATAAAAAATGTAATAAAGTAAAAGGACAGAAAGAGAGAAAAGGATTGACGAGACAAGGAGGGAAACAAACAATGAAAGTCAAATTGCAGGCTCAGTAGCAAATGGACAAGGGAAAAGCATATTTTTAAATTCATTAGTTTTTAAAATGAATCTTCACCCAGTGAAAGGATACAAAATTATTATAGATTTGAGAGAAAACAATGGAGCAAGGCACATAGTCCAGAGGACACTGATTAGATACATAGGATTTAGTTCAGTGTGTGTATGCACTGCTGACAAAACCCACTTTAAATCTTTTTAACCTTTGTTGATGCCACATTTACATTTTTTAATTTAGAAAGCAGGTTGCAATCAAGCATAACACAAGAGGACTGCTATTACTTTAAAAAAAAACAACACTTATCTAGGTGCAAAATATATATTTACAAAACTTTCAGGTTATTAGATTTGCTGCAGCTGTAAAAGTGTATTATGAACATTCTGTCTCTAATAGACAGACTATACTTTGTTTAGCTGTTGTTTAGTGCTGTGAAACCAAATAAAAATGTATTTAGAAAGAAAAAGATATGAAAATTATATAATGAGCTCCACTGAGAACAACAAATGCTACATTCTCTACACTGTCATTATGGAATTATTCTCAACATTGTCAAAGCCCCAATGCTCATAACATTAAACCTTACAAGCCTGATACTTATCTGACTTATGCCACTTTAAATCAGAAACAACTTTGATGAAACTAACCCAGGGGAAAAAGGGTTCTGTATCTTTTCCTTCAAGGGTTTGTAACAAGTAAGAGAAGGAGGTGTCAAAAAAGTACGTACTGTTAGATATGATCTTTTGAGATGGACTAAGGGGAAAAAAAGACTCTCAAAGCCCTGTACTTTGGTTATTATCTCTGCTTCACAGTGAAAGTTTTTGAATCTAATTTAATTGCATTGTAATCATGGCCAAAAAATTATTTATTGTCTGCAATGAGCACTGCTTATTTATATATTTATTTATTTATTGTGCTGGGTTCTGCATACACTGCCCTAAGGGCACCGCTATTTAAATAATGGGATGTCTTGTGGATCTTGGTTAGGCTGGAATTGTTCAGCCTCCCTTCATGCTACTAACCCAGAATGCTCAAGAGACCTCCTGTCACACAGGCAGAGGTAGACCCTCAAGGCACCAGATAAATTTAGAGTTTTTCTAGATGTATGAGACAGAAATGTTCTTGTCTGAAAGTAACAAAAGAACCTGATTGTTTCTGTAAGGAAAAAAAAAAAAGTACTATAGATTATTCATAAAAATCCTATATTTCAAGGGCTGACAGTGGGCAGAAATGTGATTATTCTCATCACTATGAAAGCTGATTGTCATAGTGACTCAGGGGCTTATGTGTTAATTAAATCTTTTCTCCCAGAGACATTGGCTTAAATTTTATGGAAATGATTGGTGTCAGTGAGTGGGCTTTTACTGAAGTATACACAGAGGTGCAGGGAAAGGCTGCTGCATACATTGGTGTCATTTTTTGTACCAAGGGAGTCACATTTGTAAAAGCTTAACCTTCCATTCCTGCTTATCCCATCCTTCCCTGTGAAAATATTCCCCAACCTCCAAGCCAAGGTATACCACTACAAGTCAATGTAGTAACAGTAATATGGGATGTAATCAGAGCATTTGAATGCTGCAATCCAGCAAAAATACTGGAGAGAAAATGAGAGAGAAAAAGGTGCTGGGAAGTAATTCTGCAGGTCTGAGCATCTAGTAGCAGTTTTGTTAACTCTCATCCAAGAGCAAACTAAGGGGACTCAGGTTCACAAGCTCACATCTGGTGTGTTAGTCTAAGAAATTGTCATTCATAACAGCAAAGGAGAACTGCAGAATTTATACCTGTGTACTTTTCATAGGCATGGTGCTATCTGGATGTATTCAAGGCCAAAATGGATGGGGCCCTGGGCTGCCTCCTCCGGTAGGTGGCAAAGCTGCCCATGGCACAAGGTTGGAAAAGAATAGGCTTTAAGGCCCCTTCCAACCCAAGTCATTCTATGAATCAAAGATTCTACAATTCTTTGATACATTTTCCTCTTTGATGTCAGTATTATTATGAACACATTCTCACATTTGAGGACTCACACTAAGAATGATTAATTTATGCCCAAGTACCTTCTAGTATCACTTTTACGGATTCAAAACATTGCCACGTACTAGCACTGCTTATTGTAGTTCTGTGACAGTTGTATGGTAGGAGAATTGAAAATGCCTGATCATTATCCACACCCTATTTCCCTACTACTTTAATTCAGATTGCATTTTGCTCAGTGTTGCACAGTGTGCACTTACACGGTGTCTGATTTTAGCTTTATTTATGCTGAGTGAGTACACCATTCCTAGCAGTATGGCATTAAGAAAATACCCCAAGCCTAAGGAGAGTGTTCCACCTCTGATATATGAAAAGGGAGAGCTGGCATCCTCAGATATGGAGAAGGCTGAGGTACTTAGTGAGTTCTTTACCATGGTCTTCATGGTCAGTCAGGCTTCTCATGCCTCTCACATCCCCAAACTTCAAAGTTGGGGTTGAGAGAGCAAAATCACTCCTATTGTAAGAGAGGAGCAAGTCCAGACCACCTTATGAGTTGGAATGTGTACAAGTCTATGAGGTTAGACAACATGCATCCCAAGATTCTGAAGGAACTGGCTGACATGATTGTCAAGCCACTCTCCATTATACTCAAAAAATTGCCGTAGTCAGGAAAAGTCCCCTGTGATGGGAAAAAGGGAAATATTACTCCCATATTTAAGGGAGAAAAGGAGACATGGAGAACAACGGAGCAGTGAGTCTCACCTCTGTGCCTGGGAAGATCTTCCAAGATCCTCTTGGAAGAGATGTTAAGGCACATGTGAGATGAAGAGGTGATCTGGGACAGCCAGCACAGCTTCACCAAGGGCGGATTGTGCCTGACCAAACTGGTGGCCTTTTACTCTACGCAAGGGAGTGATGGCATCAGGGAACATAGGAAGGGCAGTCAATGTTTGGATTTGTAAAAGGCCTTTGACATGGTTCCACACCACATCCTTATCTCTATAATATTCCTATATAAATTCCTATATAAATATTCCTATTTAGGAAAAACATGGATTTGAAGGTGGATAGTTCAGTGGATGGTCACAGCCGGATGAATATGGTGAGTGCCTCTAAGCCAAGATGAAGGTTGATCACAAGTGGTGTCCCTCAGGGGTCCATCTTGGAGTTAGTGCTCTTCAACATCTTCATCAGTGATATAGACAGTAGGATTGAGTATAGCCTCAACAAGTTTGCTGATGTCACCAAACTGAGTGGTGCAGCTGACACAACAGAAAGAAGGGATGCTATCCAGAGGGACATGGACGTGATAAAAAAGTGGACACACAAGAATATAATGAGGTTAAACAAGGCCAAGATGCAAGGTGTTGTGCTTGGATCAAGGCAATCCCAAATAAGAGTCTGGGAGACTCATTGAGAGGAGCCCTGTGGAGGACTTGGGGGTCCTTAAGGGACCTTAAGGTTTCAGGCTCCAGTTCTCTACAACTAGGAAGACACAGATGGGGTCAGAATACATGTAAAATTCATTTATGAATAACTTTCTTCTGTTGCTTTGCTTCCTAGTGTCATCTCTTTCTGTAAGTTCTGGCCTAAATAGTATTTCCAGATAATAAATTCAGGCCATACAGAATCAGTAGCCGATGTCTGTTTTACTTGGATTCCAATCACTACGTCATTATTTGCAGAATATACTTTGTTTGATGAATTTTAATGACAATGAAGAAATAAAGGGGGAATAAAATATAAATATTTCCTTTGAGGTTTATGTAGATACGTATTTTCAAGTCTGGCACAGAATTATCTGAAAAATGCTGTTTTTGTTTAATCTCACACTGCAGCACACAGCACTTGCACTAAAATAGTTGTATCTGCTAGAGCATATGGCTTTTATCTCTGCTACCCATAGACAATACTATATGGTAGTACTACATCATTCCTTCAGATAAAATGACTCCTCGGCTGACTGCAAGATTTTGATGTCATGATTTAACATCATGACAAAACTATGAAAACTCTCATATCCATTTAACTATGTGAAAAATAAATAGCCCAATTGATAGCTACTTGTCTGTACTAAAATTCATGTTCCAGTCAGCTCTTTTTAACTTCTTCATGAGTTTTATCTAACAAGAAAAGCAGATCTAGGCTATAAAGCTCCTTTATTTAGGAATGGATCTTAAATGAAAGTGCAGAAATAAATATCCTTTCACTTTAATGTGAGCTCTTGAGCACTTCTGAAAATTAAGTAATCCACTTAAATTCTCAAGAGGAGATTTGAGAGATCAACTTTAGGTAATTGTTTGTTAAAACGTTTCCAGAAATTGTACTGGACACTGGATACAGGAAAATTAGATTGCCTGGTGAAAATAATAATCCATATCTTCCAATATCTAAATCCTTCCTAGTGAGGGAGTTGAAAACAGAAATATTTCTAGGAACAGTTACAGAAGTAATTCAAATAATAGAACACTGGATTATCATCTTCCTCTGCTAATGTCTATTAAAGATTTCACTCATCATTTGCTCAATTTGGAAGAAAAATGTAGGGTTGAGAAGTTATTTCTAAAATTTGGTTCCAGAAAGTTGGCACAATCTAGAACAATCACAGTAAGTGATTTCCTTCTCAGTGACTGTTACATACAATTTGTTAGCCCATTCTTCTACATATATAACTATCCCACTATCTTCAATGAGAATATCTGTTGATAAACAAAAGACGAATAAAGAGAAGAAGAGGCCAACCAGGTGACCTCAGCCAAGACACCTTCATGACCCTCAATTTCAGCATCTGTAAAATGAAGGCAATGATCCCAGCTTTTTCTGTCAGATGACTAGAATTGTTATTTTAAAGACTTGCATGCCTTCTGGTTCTAAAAACAAGACCAAATAGCTTGAAATTTAATTTTTAGTTATAAGAAAAAATTTCCCTATCAAAAATATTGTTGTAAATTTTTTCAACGTGAGGAACTGGCTGCCTTCAGAGCATAACTGACTGATTTTACAGCATGTTTAAAGCATCTGGATCCAGGTGAACATAACTTCTCCCTGACTGCTGAGTTGGTAGCCTTGCCAAATTCCTGCTGTGGGAAAATGATGTAGGCATTAACAACCTTATGGACCAGACATGTCTCACACATGGCCAATTAAACCACTCCAAAAAAAAAGTAGTACTGAATACTGTAGGCTGATGTTGATTCCAGGTAAGCTTCACACCACAGTTATTCAAACAATGCTACAGATGGATGCCACATTCCCAATAAATTCCCAAGATAACCTACAAATCAGACAAGTGAGAACAACCAGCTTGAATAATGAATTGTACATTTTTGACCTGGACCTGATTGTTTATTCATTCAAGGCTCAAAGCTTCCACTTTTGGTTAAAGAACAAGAAAGAAACATGTAAATGAAGAAACAGGAGGAGTTCTGCAGGGAGCGACATTGGCAGCATGGCCAGCTCTGCATGCTGAGTTAAATGGAGCTCAGATTCTAGTAAAAGCCAGTGGGCAATGTCAAAGGGAACAAGAGAAGAAACAGCAGTAAACAATGATAAAAACTATATGTTCTATATTTCCCAACATGCCTGTCAAAACAATCCCATAAATTGACCCATTTAGGTCTCAAAAAATCTGATTCAGTTATACAGATGGTTTGACTGCTCTCATTTGCCAAGCACACTCCCAGCAAGGAGAGCAACATGTAGCTCAAAGTTACACTGAGGTTATGTCAGTCTCACAAGCAGTTGCTCTCATTCACTTCTCCTTCTCCCAGCTGCCAAGTGTCTTTGAAAACCCACTTACTGAACTCTGAAATTCTCCCTTAGTGCCATCATTCAAATTATGTATTGTCTTTACCAGACTGTACCTAGTGCCCTTCCAATATTCTGTTTAGCAATTGTAATGCAGCACTATAATGGACATCTAGTCAGCCTTGTCAGATTAGTTCAATTGAATCATTTTCTGCAAAAATGAAGAATAATCTACAGTACAGAAATAGGCTTGACATTGGGAATAGCACTCCATAAACCTAAATGTCAGTCCAATCCCCAGTGAAATCTTAAGTAAGGTAGGATTCAATACACCTGTTGGTTTTTTTTTAAATTGGGACATAGGCATAGAAGTCCAGTTCACACATTTTTGAGAGTGCTGAGCACTCCACCAAAATTACAAGGCATGTATCTACAGCCTGAAAGTTGCCTGAATGCTTAAACACAGCCCTGCCAGCAGCATCAGAAAGCAAATGTTCTGCAGTGTCTGTAAGTGCCATTCTTAAAACCAGCCTCTCTTTTGCTGTCCACATTCAAGTGCAACATCTTCACTGCATCTATTTCCCATGGAGGAGGTTCAAAAAATGGTTACAACTGTACTCAGCTTGAGTTGAACCCACATTTCAACTGAAGGTGGGAAGAATGTGAACACTGCACCCAAGACTTTTGTGGAGAGAGATTTTTGATTGAGTCTATTTGCTTTAAAAACTTTTCAAATGCTTACTAATGTAAAATGCACACATACTTGAAAACTATTTGGGACAGCAGCTTTCCTTACTCCTGAATGATGTGAGTTACAGCCATGCTCTCTCTTCCATGTCATCTATCTTCCTCAGTCATGTCTATGCTTGAAGATGAAACTCTGTGCCCCAAAGAGGATGATGGACAGAACAACCCATTAGGGCTATTACCCAGAGCACCTTCTGATGATGTAGGGGCTAAAACTACTTGAAGTAAGTTCAGTAAGGTTTCCTCCAATTCCTACATCACTTTCTAAGTCCTGCACTAGTAAGAGAGACATGCAGGGACACTCCACAAGGTGCTGTTCGGCACAGGAATGCTAGATAGGGTGGAGCCCAGAATAACCCACTAGCTTGGCATGCCTCTGTGAGTCTGGGCTGCCTTCTGGAGTCTCACAAAGTTGATTCTAAACAGTAGAGGAAAAGAGATGCCTGAATCTCCTTGTGTGGATATGTATCCATTTGTCCCACAGGGAACTCAGTGAAGTCATGGGAAGTGCATGACATCCCCATGCTTCGGGAAGATGTGTAGTTCAGCACTTACTGAAGAAAGTCTGGCTTTCACCCTAAATACTTAAAAAGGCACTAACCACAGAGATAACAGGAACAATGCTCCCTGAAAGCACAAATAGTAAGGACTAAATCTGCTGACAAATTTACTTCCAGCTATCAACTTGAATAAACTTTAAGTTTTTTAAACTTAAGTGTAGACTATGCCAGGTGGTTGTTCTTTTCCCTAGAAGTTAACTGAGGCTCGAGCTGCAAAATATAATTCTGTTGCTGTTGCTAACTTTATATTTGAGTACTTATACCTCAGATTTTTAAGAAGTTATCAATGCAGCATCTTTCATGATGAAGGTTTTCTTTTGTTTAGTACTGATCTTAGATACTTTTTTATTCTCTAGACTTCTACATTTCTAAAAACTGAATTTTAAGATAGATACATTCTTTAGTTTAAAATAATTTCTTAATGAAGTTCCACTTGGCCATTCTTCAGTTTTGTCTGTGTACTGACATCAAAGCGACTTCCATTAATTAACAGAGCAATGGTCTATTAACAGTATCAATTTCTTAATATGCAGCAGAGTTTTCCTCAATAACACAGATAAAAAGGTAAATCAGGGAAAAAAACAACAAAACAAAACAAAACATAAAGTTCAGAAATACTGAATATTTCAGAGTCCAGTATACAAGAGGCCACACTTAGCATGAATAAAGGTGAGGATTTGGTTGCTCAGGCTGCTAAAACTATTGGGCAGCAGCACTGATTAGGCAGCAAGCAAATATCTTGCTGATGGACAACTGCCAGGAGCAACCTGTCCAGCTCCAGCACAAATTGAAGAGGAGCCAGAACACCAAAACTTGAGCTCTACCTTTCTATGAGCGAGGAGCTGGTACATACCAACTATAACTGCTCTGCCTACTAAAAGTAGACCAGAAAAAAGGGTAAAGAGATGGAAAGCAATTTCCAGTTCCTGGTACTGGGATTAAAAATATGCGAGAAGAGCAATTGCTGCTGGTAGCAGATCTCCAGCAGTACACGAATTTTGTAAGGGTAGGTAGCAACAGGACAAAGGGAAATGGCTTTAAATTGGAAGAGGGTAGATTTAGACTAGATATCAGGAAGAAATTCTTTACTGTGAGGGTGGTGAGACACTGGAAGATGTTGCCCAGAGAGGTTGTGGGTGCCCCCTCACTGGAAGCATTCAAGGCCAAGCTGTGAGGCCAAGCATTCAAGGGGCTGTGAGCATCCTGGTCTAGAGGGAGGTGTCCCTGCCTGTAGCAGGGGGGTTGTAACTAGATAATCTTAGAGGTTCCTTCCAACCCAAACCATTCTATGATTCTATGCCAACTCCAGACTTCGAATCAGTTCTCAGCAACAGATGTGAGCACAAGATAGGAGGTTATGTTACACAACCTTGGATGTGGTACCTGATTTCAGCAAGACAGCTGTAAATTGGGAGAGTCTGAAAATAAGGATGAAGAAAGAAAAAGAAATCCAAGACATGCTGGAAAAATTCTTGAGGAGGATAGAAGAACTAATTTTTTTAGATACAGCTTTGTAGGGACTAACTGCAGAACGGTCTATCCTGGGAGAGACAATGTGGTGACAAACAGAAACCTTTTGTTCTTTAGTTTTTTTTCTTTTTTTAAGTGAAAAAAGCAAGATGCTAAGGAAATCATCCAGTGACAGTTTTCAACATTGGTCTCAGTTCTCCGAGGAAAACGTTAGAGGTGTGAGACTTGCTATGAAATTGCCAGTATTATGGCAGTTGCTCAAAGCCCACTCAAAAAGTTGCAAAACCTAGAATAGCTGGGAACCCCTGACCTAACACAGTACACAAGATTAACCAGATTCTATCTGATCATTGATTTGACTCTAGAGGCACTATAATGGTGGCATTTTTTCCTTACATGCACCTTTTGTAAAGCATATATTGTGTGTTGCAAGACTGGGATGATAACCTCAGCCACGCACTCTATTGCCATGCCCACTCACAGCGCTGCGTCCTGGGCAAACACTGGAGAGAGATCTTCTTGCCCTATACTCTGAATCAAGAACATTCCTTCAGAAAATAAATAAGTAGGATTATCACTTTCTTCCACAAATAACTGATTATGCATTTAGTCTTTACTTACTAAAATCCCTTTTCTTTTAGAAAATTATCCTGCTGAATTATTGACCTCAGTGGTATATTGGACTGGTTTGTGTTTTAGAAGTGGAAAACCTAATTCAGGATTTGCATGCCGTCTTTTAAATTTTCCACTCTGAAAACTTGGTCCACCATACCAATGGCAGGATTCATGCATCTAACCATGGCATCTTTTTCAAAATTTTCCACTGCCCCAGAGCCCAGACTATGAGGAGTTGTAAGAATATCTTTTTTTTTCTTTTTTTTTTTTTTCCCAGAAGGACTATTTTTGTTAATGTCTATTATTCTGTCACACTTATTCGAGCTGAATTTCATCTACCATTGTGCTCCTTAATCCCTCAATGTATTTAAATCCATCTGGAATTTTTCTAAATCCTCCATAGTTCTTCCTAACAGAGACAATTTGCCCATGGGGTACCACTAATCCCTCTACACGCTGAGAAGCAGCAGTTCATGACGAATCTTTCCCTCCTATCTCATAACCAGTTCTTAATCCGCAGAGACACCGTGGCCCTTGCTCTGTGAGTCACACTCCTTAAAGTCAGTATGAAGAGCATCCCATTTATCTCCTGTTGATTTGGAGGGCAGGTACAACTTGTGGTTTTGCTGTGACAGCAGCTTTTCTCCCAGGAGAGGCTGAGGCATCTCCTCAGAAGGCACTTTGCTCCCTCAGGGCTCCTGGGACCAATGCTGCTGCAGGGGTAAAGAGAGATCCCCTCTTTACCTGAAGACCTGGCATGGTCTTCAAGAGACTGAAGCACAGAAATCTTTCGAATGTCTTCTAGAAATAGCCAAGAAATAAGATGTGAAAGTGGTTTGTCAGTGATGAGGTTTCTGAGCGTGGGGTCACAGCACAAAGAAGCTGAAAATGATACTTATATTTCAATGAAATCGTTGTTGTTGTTGTTGTTTTTTAATTTTTTTTCCTCTATTTTCTTCCTTTTTTTTTCCTTCTTTTTTTCTTTTTTTTTTTTGCTAACACCGGTAAATAGTGTAACACACAGCATAATGGGAAATCCAGTTACTGAAGTATGAAATAGAAAGATGTAAACTTTGTGTGCAAATAGTAACTGAAGAACAGAAGAGCTACATCACACTAAAGAGACATAGCTTCAACAAGGCTCCTCAAGAAGCCTGCAGTTCCATCCTCCCATTGATTCCTTTGACCAGGAATTCATCTTCATGACACCTTTCCTCAAGCTGTAACTCCCCTCTGAATCCAGAAGTCACTTACTAAACCAGCTGATCTACCTGCAGGAGGATTTGCATTGCAGTGGAAAGCCACTGTATTTGCCAGAGAGGGATGTCAGCTACACATGTCCCATGGAAGAAGTGAACACTCCTGCATGGCTGCATACTGGTGGGACTTTCCCATTCTTGAAAGGTGTGCTACACCAATATAAACTATTGAATTTTTCCTTTTACAAATCTTACTTTTCATTTGCTAGACAGAAAGGGAATCTTACCACAAGAAAGATCCCATGCAACAGAGAATAAACTGAGACATTAAAGGAGTTCATTTCAGGATGCAGAGGAAGTACAGCAAGGACTACTGGGAATATTTTAGCATCAAAGTAATTCATAGTGTTACCATTTTATTCTATCTGAGCCCACAAAGCCTAAAGGATATTTAGACACCAAAATTGTATTTATTTTTCTTGTCTGGAACTGCCCCTGAGACAAACTCATGTGACGTTCTATAATGAAAATCCTGGGCACTGATACTTCATCAAGTCCATGGTGTTACAACACCTGCTTTGTCTGTCTGAGTTTGAGTCTTTTGTCTGTGTTTCAGTGTAGCTTCATACGTCTTGAAGTACTCATCTCCAGTATGTACTGAGAGAAGAAATGAATTTCAGTGCTAAAAAGGTTTTATCTGGTTTAAACTCAGCCTGTACCTTGAATTCAGTTATATCATAATGAATTTTGTAAATGATTCACATTTATTCAGGAGTGATGAAAGCAAACAAATAATGTCTGAGCACAGTGTGTGAGCTACACATTGGGTTGCTGGGAGAGCCACCTGATGTCATGACACTGTGACTGTAAACATTTTAAGGACACTGCAATTTTATTGCTTCCGTTGCAGTTTGCTTTAATATCCTGTTTTTTTTTTCACTGGCTTTATTGGCCTTTAAACCTGTTAAAATTCAGGGTTTTTTTGACAGCTCAGCAAATTCCCACTTTCCATATTTTTTCCATCTTTTTCCACCACAAATGAGTGTGAATTTAAACCTGTTAATACGGACAGATTCAAGTCCAGACCAATTTGTAACACAGATGACACCTGGTAAAAATCAATGGCAGTGGTAAGGCTATGAAGGTCAGAGTGATAACAGCATTGTGGAAACACAAGAGTGATTGAGAAGTCGTGAAGGATCAACTCTCTGGAGTTATAATTGAAGTGTGACCCTGTTCCAGCCTGCACTTTTATTGTTCCAAATAAGCAGTACCTCCAGCTATGTTAATAGTGACAAATTCATACAGGCACGTTATTAATGGTGGAAACATGGAAATGATGTCAGTGATCTGTGACATAATGATGATATCCTCCTTTCTGAAACTGGACTATACCAAAACACTCCTTTATGCATTTTTAAGCTGAATGTTTGAAAAAGTGATGGACTTCACTTGTCATAAACCCTAAATTTGATGCAAAATAGCCTTGACAAAGAAATATTGAAAAAATATTTTTCAAATCAAATTATTCCTTCATACGAGTTATTAATAAATGAGGTTGAGGACAGCTAGTGATGTACACTTCAGTAGACTTTTGACTTTTTGTATACTCTCTACCTTAATGTCAACCAAAAAGGTTTTTCCATCAAGGTAATTCAACTCCCAAACCAAATTACAAAGCAGATAGTTTCAGTCACAAAAGACAAAGCATGTCCTGATGCCTAGTGTTCAAAGAAGGAAATTAAAGAAAGAAACATTTCTGTAAGATATAAAAATGTTTAACATTTAAAAAACTGACTTTTTCTAAAACTCAGTCTCTATTCTATCAATAAATTAACTCTGAACTTAACTCTCCATCAGGTACACCGCAACCTGTAGATTGTGGTGTATCTTCTTTTCAAATTGCCAGTGGAAATATCTACTTAAAAGTGAAATTAAATTATTTTCTCTGTTCTGATTTATTCTTAATGTTCTGAGATAATCTTCACTGAACTTCTTGAAAAGCATTTCTTGCATGTCATAAAAATTATTTACAGTGAGAAAAAAATGACTTCATTCTAGTTTTTAGTGGTCAGATGTTTACATTGTGTACACATTATCTGAGTCAAGAAATTCCAAAAATTTATCGGGCATGAAAATCAAATAATTGCATATTTACAGCTGAGCCTCCCAGAACTGGGCAAAACATTGATGAAGAAGTGCTAGTAGATAATAGACTGCATTATAATTCAGTTTGATGAATTCACAGGAATTCCAACCTTTCTTTTTCTCCTTTTCACTCATTCCAAAAGGTTAATATTCATCCCTCTTTTACAATGATTTACACTGTAATTACCAGAAAAACACCTTAATGGACTGGAAGTACTGACCATATGGTATTTTGAAATACTGCACCATCTCAGAGGTTTTATGTCTACCACTGTTACAGAAGCAAAACACAGCTTAGCACACCATCCCTAGCTCAGATATGAAACATGTACCCCAATGAGAAAAGATCTCTAGCATGGAAACAGCAGAGATGCATGAACTCACTCAGAGAGAGATCGTGGTGCCTCTGCACTGTCTGCAGATCCACAAGACCCAAAGAAGGAATGCTAATGCAGAAGAGAAGACACGGGAACTGCTAATGGTTTAACTAGGACCATTTCTCAGAACACCAGCCATATTTATTCAGCTGAGCAGAGAGATACAGATGTAAACTAGTCATGGTGGCACTCCTGGGGCTCCAGGTGCACTGCTAAAATTACCCAGTGCATTTCATCTGTTTATGGGATCAGATTCAGTGCCATTACTCAGTGTCATGTATCAGTTGGTCATCAGTTAAATCAAGCCAAAATCTGCCTCTGGATGTTCCTCTAGAGGTGAACCACAAAGCTTGACCCAATAGCAAATAGAGCAAAACATCTGGGGACATGAAAAGCTTAGAGGGCATGCCTGAATGGACTCTAATGAAGTTATTTACATCAGTAGGTTAGAACCACATCCTGGGATAAGATAGTTTAATGGATTTTGGAAGCACAAAAGCAAAGGGTAACAGAAGTAGAACAAACTATCATACTATCTCTGTGCATACAACAAAGAAGAAATTAAAAATATTCAAAGATGAATTCTCATAAAAAAGCTATGCATATCCACTGTTTCTCTGTTATTTCTTGTGCAAGGAAAATATGAGTGAAGTATAATTTTCTTACGGGAAAGTATAACGCTAGAATTACGGTGAAGGATGCGATTTCTGCCACTCTATATCACAATAAAACTGGAGAATTAAAGAGGAAAGAATGAGTTTGTGGCTAAAAAACGCTAGGAAATGTGAGTAATCACATGTAAACAGCTAAACAAGGAATATTCTAGATTTACTTTTATATATTTGTTATGGTACTGAGACAGTGACAGAATTGTCTCTCATAGATAAATTCATAGGCAAGTATTTTCTACCTGCATTATTTATGTAGCGGATCAAGATACATTATAAGAAGAAGAACTTTTGTTTTTAAGTTCATTGTTGGACAGTTATTTATTTATACACGTGTAGAGTCTTCTCATGAAAGTGATAAATTCAGCAATAAGAATGTTACATTTTTCCTTTTTTTTTTTTCACCTGTGAGCAGTGCTGTCAGAAACTGTTTTTAACAAACTTTAATATCAAAAGCATTTCTGTTATTTGTATGTTTAGAATTTCTTGTAGTTTTTAAAGCTAGCAGCAGAAGTTACATGAAGAAAGTGAACAATTTTTTTCCCTTGATAAAATGTAATTGCATATATAGAATAACAACTTCAAAGAGGACATTGAGTTATGTAGGGAAGGTCAAATCAGTGTTTCTGTTTGTACATGTGTGTATTAAAGGACAAGAATATTCTGTTATTAATTTCTAAGGAGAGCTTAAAAGCCTCATGAAATACATAAGCTCAGCTTTTAAGACGCATCAAGACTTTCCAGTAACAAAGAACAATAAAACCTATCATTCCTGTTTCAGTGTTGTATACATTGTGATTCATTTTTATTTTATATTTCATTGTTAAAAGCAATTAAAATTCCCTGCATATCTCTGATAGAAATAACAAATGATGGAGATCATGAAAATACAATTCTATAACAACTTGCCTAGGAAAACAGAAAATTTGCAGAATGAACTGAGAATTCTGTGCAACCCAGCTTCAGGGTCCTAACCTCAACAACATCCATTGGAAGTAATCATTATATGCAGAGCACCATCCTTTATCACCTTTCTGAAGGTGTAGAAATAGTTTCAAGCTCTTAGAATCAACCTAACCCTTAACATATTAAACGGGTCAGACTAATCATCTTCCATAGCAGTTTTATGCTATGAGCAGTAGATCAATTTTCAGCTTTTTCAGAATTAACTGAGAAGAATACCAGCTACCTCAAACTAAAAGCACAGAACTGACTGTATGGTCCAATTAAGTTAAAATGTTGTGAACAGATTTACAACCTAATTTTACAGAGGCAGTCTGGAATTGAGTTAGCATGTGACAAAACACAAACTATCTAGGAACTGACTATTACAACAGCGTCAGAAGTTGGCTCACAAGACAACAGAACTGCCATGAATAGTCTGAGAACTTGAACATATGTGGAAAACCTTAGAATTTAGAATAGTTCAATTGGAACTGACCTAAAAAGATCATCAAGTCCAACTGTCCAATCACCTCAGGGCTGAACTAATTTAAAGGGCACTGTTCAAATTCCTCCTGATCACTTTGACAGGCATGGGACACCAACCACCTCTCTTGGAAGCCCGTTCCATTGTTTGACCAACGTCACATTAAAGACATTTTCATGATGTCCGGTCAGAGACTCTAACTGTGCAGCTTCTGCTGGTCCCACAAGTCCTGTCTCTGGGTACCAAAAGAGCCCTCTGCTTCTCCTCCTTGGGGAGATGCACAGAGCAATAAGGTTATCTCTAAACTTCCTTTTCTCTAAACTGTCTCTAACTGTTCTCGTTCTCTTCTCTCAGGACATGCTTTTCAGCCCCTGCTTTACAGCACACACATTCTGATAAATCACAAAGTGAGACAGGCTTCTCTCAATTTGAAATCCAAAATATTATGATTAAGCAGTGAAAAGAAATGAACTTTCTACTCTCAAACTAGAATTTCCCTTAGCTCGTTTAAGTCTAGCTACTACTTACGAAATTGCATGCCAGCTTCACCATTTACATTGCTGAGCAAGCAGCTGCTTGAATTTAGTTTTGCTGGAGAGAACTACATGTTCTGGATAGTCAGTCTTTGGACTCCGGAGCCCAAACGATGTTTAAATATTTTGACTGCAAGATTTTGGCCCACATCTCAGAGCCTGTCCTGCCATACAAATGAGAGTATTGGCACCTTTTCATGTAAAAAAAAACGTTTTTCATACTTGAAGAACTAGAAGTTCAAAAAAGAGGAAGAGTTCTTCAGTCTGAGACTTCTCTGATTGGAGAGTTCCCACTGATATATTCTCACTATAACAGGGAAGTATTTTATAACTACGGCTGAAGCAGCAAAGTGAATATAACTTCCTTCAGATAATTTTATTTTATAGGATTACTTCAGAATTTCAGAGCTAAGATTAGTAGACACAGTTCGTAGCAGTAATTCTGAGAAAGAAACAAACCTCTTTCACACAAATCCTGCAGAGGTTGAATATCAATTTTTTGAAGGAGAAAAGAGTAAACAAAGTAAATCACCCAATTTGATTGGTTTCCCAGCATAATAAAGTGCTGAAGCAGCACAGTGGAGGATTTGCTGGACAATTTTCTCCACTGAAGCTGTCAATTCATTCTGAAGCTTAGTGCTGATGGATATTATGGATTGGTATGGATTGCACTGCTCCAACCATCTGAAAGGTCACTAGACAAACACAGCAGGAGTGACCTATTGTTCTTGCCATTGACAATCACACTGCCATTTTGACAAATCTTTAAACTATCACAAATCTTTTATTTAAGTATTACATGAAAATGTTTATCTTTTCTTTGTGGCACAATTAAAAGTTGGCATCTTAGGAGTTCACTGAAGCAGTCGTAATATCTCCTTGGGTCATGCTTGCAAAGCCATGAAAGCCTGAGAATCTAATAGTGAATGGATCACCTTTGACATCTGTCAACTATACCACTGAGTATAATCTTTTCAGTTCCATTTTCAGATCACAAGGTGAAAAGAACGTAAGCTATTATCCCTAGTGTACAAATATGCTGGACTACTTCCCTTTCTTACTGAAAGACCACAGTTTCAGCCATAAAAATGAAGCTTCACTGCACCAAAAAATCATGCCCAATAAAAATTGATGGGTTGGAACTATGACATACTGGTTTGTGGAGAAAAGAGAAAACATACAAAGGCAGTATTAAAAGAAAATAGAAGTACTTCTCACGTTATATTTCAGAATTTCATTTCATGTGCAGAAGGTTGGGTTTCAAAGATAAACACTCTAATCGTAATTTTAATTCTATAATGTTAAATGTGCCTATTGCTGTTAGAAACATATTTCATATTTGTCTAATTCAGACTTAAAAAAACATAATTTATACATATATTTACCTCCAGCTTCCTTCATATTTTAAATAGAGCATTTTAAAGAAGCCTAAAGATCTAAACACAAAGTATATAAGATCAGTCGTCAAACTGATTTCCTGGGTACTTACAGACTACAACCACCTCTCAAGCAGAAGTGATTTTAGGTTCAAATAGATTAAAGAACATATTAGGAATAGTTCCAGTGCCTTTACTTCACTGTGGGAGTATAATATACATGCACAGATACATATAAATGTGCAGCATACACTTATAGCAAAGCCATTTGTTACTATTATTTATTTAATGCAGAAAGTGACTGATTTTGTACTGATTTGCAGTATAAAAATAAACAGGGAACATTAACATTTCCCTTCTGTGCAGTAATAGTTAATGAACATTATCACTTTATCCTCTCCCTCCTCAGAAAGGATACAATTACAGCAACACTCATGAAAACAAGTCTTTATTAAAACTCTCAGCTACGCTAATCCAATTGCTCTCTAAGGCCACTTAATGGACTAAAGAAATGTTTATGAGAAATATTAGTAAGTAATAGATACCTCCAACCATTATAGAACATATTTCACTGCTCCTGCAGAGTGGGCAAGTTCATTTTTAGTATGTGCGATTTCCTACCTTTCATTATTCTTGCAAAACTTCAGAATATAAAAAAAAAATCCTTTTTTTAAAAGAAGAAATGTTTCCATTTTACTTTTGCATTACATTTAAACCTATTTAAGACAAATAAACAAACAAAAAAGCAGTACATTCTGGAAGTCAAAGTTCTGAGAAAAGTCATATGCTACTGCAATGAAAAAGGTTTGCTGTAGTTCAAATGCTATTTCATTCTGATTTAAAAAACAAAAATCATCCTTCAGCTCAAATTAACCAGTTAATTTTATTACTAACTCATTCTAGATTAGGAACTGAAAAAAAGCATTATTCACATTTTCTTTACAGTGACATGGAAAAAATGAGATCCAGTAGTTCCTATTGTGCTAAGAATGTAGTGAGGAGTTGTCAGTTAATTTAACTGGATGCAGATGTTATATGCTTTGTGTAATAAGCTGGTTACCATTACAAATATATATATATATATATAGTAATGTGCATAAATATATGATAAACATACATTTGAAACACTTGAACTAATCTCATTTACTAAAAAATGTATCTGGGCATTCTTAACTATATCCCCATGTTTATTTAAAAGCATCTTGCCTAAAATGACTAAAACCACAATAACCTAATATGTAAGAAATGTACCTTTTGTCTTTTATTAAAATTAGTAAAGGAGCTGAACTAAAATTAGTAAAGGAGCTGAACAAAACTACAGTCCTCTAGGACCAGGAGCCTTATGACAAACTATCCTCTTCAGCAAGTTCCACTGAATAACAACAGACGTTAGCTGGGCTAACTAGAAAGAAAACCTGGTAGGATGAGTGGACAGTGTACATGCTGCAAAGACTGGAAGTCAGAGCATACACTTACACAAGCTTTTAGAGAATTTATGAGTGAACTAAGTTAGGATGGTGCCAATTGGACTTCAAGGTGCCTTCCAGCTTGATGGGAGTTAATGAGAAATAACACTGAGCTGTGATAAAAAGTAGCTTCTATTGTTTCACATGGTATTCATATGCAGGACACAGAGGTGTGGTTAAACTACAGTCTCCTGTCAATTTCTGGTATACTGGTTTCAATAACTTAGAGATTCCTGAGTGCCTTGTTAGCAATCTACTTGAAGGACTGAGGTGTGGCTAAAACAAATGACTTGAATAATCTGCTAATAACTAGCTTTCTATTTTTTTAGAATAGTTAGCCAGGTTCGAGTTTCCAGTTGTATCCAGTCTTCAAGACTGAACATGTTACAGGAAAACATCTTGTAGTTGCAAAAGCAGCTTAATCTGGTTAATTAAATCCAAAACATTTGATGATTAAGTGACTAAAAACTGACAAATAATATAAATGTGAGAGGATGCCAAAACATTTGGGACTCTCCTTAAAGCAGATACTCCAAAACTCTAAAGAGTAAGCACCCTCCTTCAGGATTTCTGATTCTGATGACTAACTTTTATTTTCTGCAGGGTAACCTCTCTGTTGTTATGACTATATTCCTTACATTATCTCTGAGAGCGGGTGTTTGTTCCCTACCTTTTGAGAAATCTCTGTCTCTTTGATGAGAGCTTTCACTCTCCTCTCTACTGGCTGTCCCTCTATGTGCTACTTAAAATCTCTTACCCCAAAATATATTTTCTTTGCCACCTCATCTTTCTCAAGTGCAGCCCCTGGAGAAAGCTGTTCTTTCTGGTACCCATCCACAGGCATTTACAAACAACAGAATGTGGTCAAATCTCATTAATGAATCAGACAAAAGAATCTATCCATGCTACAGACATTTCTGTCTCTCTTTCTCAACAATATCGAGCAGTGAATTGTAAGGTCATCCTGGAAGTTCCTAACTTTTTAGACAAATTGAGTTAGGATGGCTAATCAAATATAGTATTGCTATTACAGGATGATAAGGATGTAAAAGCACTCTCAATGTTCTAACTCCCAGATGTTCTTAAGATAAATTCTCTATCAATAGCAGAAAAAGTTGCCTTCTGAAAATATAGTATGAAATGTCAAATTCATTAGTGACATGACCTGAAATAATTAGGTCTTTCTTTCTAAACTAGCTGCATATGGGAAGTTTAGATTCCTTTTTTTTTTTTTTTTTCCAATCAAAAATGAAACCACAGAGAAAATATTGAGCTCTATTATTGTGTGCCATTTTTTCAAAGCGACTCAGGCATTGATATTTAGGCCACTTTCAAGTCAAATATTTAAAGAGCACATCCTAAGTATAAGCACACTTACTGACATATTGGAAGGTCACTGGAACATGAGAAGATAAAGTCTAAGCAAAAGACCTACAAAACTAAGTAACTTCCATATTGGAGGAAAGGCAACTGTAAAAAAAAAGGAACTGTTTTCTTATATTTTCATCAAAGTACTGAACCAGCAGCAAACAGTTTCAGATGTATTAAAAATCAAGCCTGTGGCATTTTCCTCTTGTGCATTCATATTTCATTAGGTGCAATGACTTCATCTTTTATACATTTAAAAAGCCATTCAAATTGGCTGCTATACTTACTCTTTCACTGTCACAATATAGCCATATTCTTTCTCCTCTGCAGACTTCACTTCAAGCTGTATGCCTTGTCCTGCATTCTTCTGAGGCTGCTCATAGGACTTTCCATCCTGTATTAAAGCATTCTTAATCCTGTAGCGGGTTTCACTTGGGTCTGTGGAGTCAGATTCAGTGCTCTTTGCAGCTGTCAGCTCCCTCGAAAATGTCTCACTTTTTACATTTTCCACACCTGCATTCATTTCTTCTGAGGAAGAGTCAGTGTCTTCAGATTTCTTGGTTTCTGATTTAGTAGATTCTTCAGGTTGTAGGTCTTTAAGCATACTTTCAGGTAATGCATTATTTTTCAAGAAGTTAATTAATTTTGCAGTGTTCTCCTGTATTAAAAGAATATTATTATTTGTAAAACTAAATGTGTTACAATTTAAAAACCTGTACATATTCCTTCAAATTTATATTGATATGTTGGAGTATTCAGAGTATGGTCATTTTATTTATTCCCACATACTTCAAGACTATGCAGGAACACAAGATTTAATCAGTAATAATAAATGAACATTAAATCATACCATTGCACTTTTCAATGGGTTTAACGTGGGTGAAAAATTTTTATAGTTTATAGTTATTTTCTTATTCAAATACATCAGTATTCTTACTCAGAGAAAATCTGTCTAATAAACTGAAACAACAAGCAAATGAGCAAATGTCAAAACAATTCCCTGGAATAACTCAATAGTTGGATTCATTATATAAAAATTTATTGCAGCCAAGGACCTGGGAAGAGATGATGGCTTATGGGCACTTTGTGCTCTGCGTCAAATATATTTTTTTCACATCCTCTATTCAAAAATGTCACCAATAAATTAATTCAAGGGATCCACTATAAATCAATCATGAATGCACCGCTTTATCCCCCAGGAGAATTTCGTGTGGGTGGTTAGAATTCTTGCCAAATAGTCCACCTATGTGTTTTGCTTGCTTGGTAGATGGACAGCTATTGAAGAGATTTTACTGCAAACAGAAAAGGATTTACTCAATTTTGACTCTTGGTGTTGCAGCTTTTTGATACATAGTAAAGCAGAAAGAGTTTCACTGCAGTTCTTAAAAAATATTTCATTGAGTATTTTTGCTCCATGAAACCCATAAAAAGAATGATAAATAGACCTAATAAATGGACAAATATAGGACAAGTCTATAGGGTATGATTCAAAGTTCATGAGGAATATTATTGAAGTTATTTGGGTTAGAATCCCAAATCTGATGTTACCACCTTGGGAAGAGTTTTAATGTCTAAAACTTTTGAATCATATCTGATACTAAACAATTTTGAGTAATTAAATGTAAAGTGAAAAACTGAAGAACAGCAGATCCCATGCAAGGAGAAACAATTCAGAACCCTCCCACATACAGGTGTTCTCAGAGAGAACGTGTTTTACTCAACTGCCTCTCAAAACCAGGTCTCTGAACAATCATGCTTACTTCCCCCAGAACCAGAAGCCAGATGGTAGAGGAAAGCAAAGTATTTTCAGTAGAACACCTCAATACTCCATATTTATTAACCAGGGAAAGAGCCTGAATTTCTCTGAACTTTGGGATCTGAATATGAATTCTGACTATTTCCAGCTGAAAGAACGTCAAAAAACAAAGGATTTAATCTTGGTTTTTAGAACCCATCTTAGATAAGTTTTAGGTAAACATTTAATATTTCAATGCATCAACAAAAAAATTCTTATTCTGTGATAATGAATTATGCCTTCACAAGATATAATTTTTATGATTCAAAAATGCAGTTTTGATCTTCACTGTATAAAAACCTGATAATCTGGGATGCACTGTTTGTTTTGTTAAAATACTGGTACTCTACCTTTTGGTCGGTTCTGGCACTGGCTTCATGCACTCCATTGTCTGTAGAATGTGAAAAGCACAAATACACAGTTATGAAGGGAAAACATCACATATGAAACAAACACTGCTTATAGGCTGCTTTGTTTGTAGTGGTGGCCTTTTCATGCAATTTAAACATTAAGACATCAAAGCTGAAAGGGCAGAGTAAAGAGCACTGTATAATTCAGTATTGTTATTCTAACCTCAGTTTGACAGCAAATTAATGCAAGATCAATAGACAGAGTACTTCAAGAGCCAATCTAACAGTGTTATTTTGCTAATTAAGTGTCTGATCTTCATATCAGTTTATCGATATCTAAGAAAAAATCAAAAAATATTCTAACTGGCTGAATGGACATTTACATTAAAGAAAAAGGAACATAAATACCCCTCACGCTTTTCAGTGGAAAAGAAAATAATACTTGTTTTTATATTGTCTACCAAAATCACGTTACAGTTTAAGTACAATGATTATATGCAGCCACTTCATACACCTCAATCATTGTTGAGTGTTTGGTTTATGAACTGAGACTTATTCATTTCTTCCAGCATGATTCAGGGCAAATTCTCAAAACTGCTCATTTTCATCTACAAACAGAACTGGCAATTAAAATAACCAGAACACCTCTCACTAGTAAGGTTTCCAATGTATCCCCACTGTAACCATTCTCCTACTTTTGGGAGGAAAAGAAGGCAATAATTTAAAATCACTGATGTCATTTGTTTTTTGGTGTAGTAGGTGTCATAATATTCCTAAAGTAAGGAATGTGTAAATGGAAATTTGAGTTCTGCTGTGATAACAGCTCATTAATGCTAAATACTGTAGCTCCTAAATCTGTATCACCACGGAAATATATGTACAGAATGAAGCAAATAATCATAATAACTCTTTATGTTCCCTAAGCATGTAAAGGTACAAGTTGTTTTCTATGTGTACCTGTCCAAGACTCTTTTGCAAAACAATTGTGGTACATCAAAGAATGATTATCTGTAAAATTAAATTATTTTTTCCACAGATTTTGAAACGCATTCTTGGAATACAATCATCTTTCATTATCCTTTTGCTTAAACATCTCATTTTAAAGAATGGGAAATTAGAGTACACAGCATTAAGCAATTTGTCTTTCAGTATTACTGAGTGTGTAGGCTTATCTTGTTTGTGAAATCTGAAGATCAAATGTTCATAAAACATGTATTTTAGGTAAATAAAGTATCTACTGTAAAAAGAAAACAACAAAGCTAATTCTTTGCAGCCTTTGGGAAAAAAAATACAAAAACCTTCCCTTCTGTCTTCTTTAAAACGAATCAAATGTCTAGCACTAAAGTAAAACAAAGGAAAATGAGGCTAGCTATCCTCCACTGTACTTAATTCTTACAATCAATACCTGGTATGTTAACACTGTTTTCCATTAATCCAGTATGAATTTTTGCCATTCCTTGAGCATCTCCTTTCTTAATTTTTGCTTCTGCTTTTTCTTCTCTAGTTCTTCCAGCACCATCTTCTGTTTTTTCCTGAATGCCAGCAGTCTGAATTGCATCAGCAATAGTATCAGCGATCTCATCCAGTTCAATAGAGCTGAGATTCTCCACATTCACCTGGTGTTTCTCTAGGTCCTTCAGTATGCCTTTAATAAGTGTTTCTGGATCACAAAACAAAATAAGCACAAGATTTAGCTGTTTACAAGAAGCATATGTGCTTGTATCAGAAATATCTTTATTTCCTGAAAGATGTCTTTTCCTTTTTGAAAACTGTCTTTTTTTTTTTTTTTCAGAAGTGCATACAAATTCAATACATAAACTGAAGTTAGCTGATCTCCTCACGAGAAACACAGTATTAAAAATTGATGTTACAGTTTATGACAAGGTGAATCTATGCAACTACAACCTATGAATTTGTCCTAGAGAGTTGAATATAAAATTTTCACTTTTTCTTTACAAACACAGCACTGTTTCATAGTCCAGAGGGACTCAAAAACTGAAGAGAAGAACTAGCGCAACTCAATTTTCTTTCTTATGCTGCACTAAAAATTAGTGCCTATATACTACAAATACAATAGTATTTATTATATGGCAGATTTATTTACTGATTTGCTTTTTGCAACTATATAAAGTTTTGGAAAAGGAGCAGCCAGGTATTTTGTCATTCAATATAAAAGCTCCACTACAACTAAGAATATTTAATACATGTGTATGTAATGGACAAACCTTCTAAATCATAATGATTTATCTTGGAAAGTATGTATTTTGGCAAAAATGAACTTCACTAAACACTATTCTGGTTTGTCGGCTATGAACAGCAAGGGGAAAATGTTTTATACCTCATATTACTGAAAGAAGTGTTAAGATGACAGTCCAGACCAAGAAGATCAAACGGACATATATTTAGGAAACAAACAAACTAACCAACGCCAACAGAAAAAAAACAACATTGGAACCAACATTAATGTGAAAGAAGTTTTGAAGATGAGAAAATTCAAGGACAGTGGATATTAAGGGTGAACTAGAAGGTGTAGTGTAGCAGCTATTCAAGAAAGGCAGTTTTCTGACTGCATATATCATTTAGTTCCATTCCATATAACTGTAAAATTCAGCATAATCTCTATAGAAGAAGAAACACTAAATTCAAGGGCATCCCAAAAACCATTTTCAATCCTGTCTCTGTCCTGCTTATTCATGTTCTTCAGAAATTTAACATGCAAGCAAGAACCCTTTCACTGGTGCAAGAAGATGAAGTCATAGACTGCTGAATGTTTAAATTCATACATAAGCAGTCTGAAGTTAACATCCAACCTCTTTTCTTCTAGCAACATTGTGAAATGCCTTACCACCTCAAGGCTAATCAAAAGGTAAAATATATTACTGAGAGCATTATCCAAACCTCTCACTCTAATGGGCCTGGAGCATCACATCTAGGAAATCTGTACAAGTGTTTAAGCACCCTTGCAGTAAAGACACTCTTCCTAATGTCCAGTCTGACAAAGGGTAAAACATTAAAAGAAGAAAAGAAAAAAAAAAAACAACACAATAAAACACTTTTGCTTTTCACAACACTAAGTAATTAGTAGTAGCAAGAGAGTTTCCCATTCCAGGGAAAAGGCAGCAGAACACCTGCCATTTTGCAGGAACATGAACCAAGGATTATTTCTCACTGTGGAAAGACATTGGACATTTCTGTCATCTTCCTTTTGATCTCACAGTGTTAAAATCATAGAATCGTCTGGGTTGGGAAATACTTTGAGGATCACCAAGTCCAACAAACAACTTGACCTACACAGGCCTATTGCTAAACCAAGCCCAGGTCCCTGTGACTCACCAACTAAAGTTGCCTTATTTTCCCTGGATTGTTAAGTTAATAAAAGCCAAGATAGCTTAAGCATTTTAAATAGTGGGTTTACAATTGAATGAATGTTCAGCAAGAGAGCTGAAGACTAAATCCCACAACCTGTGCCAAATTCTCTAGTCCATGATACTTAGAGATAGAAAAATTAGAACTGAAGTCTGATGGAAGCTAAGTAATAAGGAATGTTGAACAGTTTCTTCTTATTGTATTGTATCTAATCCCTGTATTTAATAATACAGAAGAATAAAAAGACAAAATACTCTATTTTAGAAAGATAATATACAAGAGGAAATTGAATAAATTTAATTGATTAAAACTAGACATGACCAGACTGAATTCAAGAAAATTTTCTGGGAAGCACAACAGCTTTTTAGTGAATGGCCATTAGGAGAGGGTGTTACAGTAGGCAGAAATGCAGGAAATTAAGCTGTAAGAAATACCAGCACTGCCAGATTACTACACAAGTCTTGTTACTGCTTAGGTATCACTTCCATTCTTATGTTTTATAGAACTATCGCCCAATGACATGACAGAAAAACCTGAATTATTGAAGCAAAAGTAATAAAGTCAGCAAAGAAAAGATAGAATATATGTCAGTTCAAAATCAAAACTAAAACTTTTCAAGTAAATGCATAAAGACACCTTGCAAATACACTGCAGTAGGAAAAATTACTCTTGGAACAGTCTGTCTACCTGACATTTGTGCATCTACAACAGAATGAAAACGACAATGATTTCAGTAGTTATTTTTTTCAAGAGCTTTTATTCACTTCTCCATTGATATGAATAACCCATGAAGTAGAGTAGTTAATAATCTATGAATGAAATTTTGAAGTTTTTTGAATACCTCTAGAATAATATTTAGAATCACTTTTACTGCAGATGAGGGATCCATCTCTGCATTTCTAAGCCCCCTTGTAAAGGTGGAACGGTCACAGAACTTGTCTATAAGAAGACAAAATGATTTTTAAGAACAAAAGAAAAATAAGAACTTTTTCTAAGAACACATATCATTCATTATTCATATCATCATCCCTTCTAGGCAAAGAGGAGCAGCAGATTGGAGCTCTGTACATGAGTTTCCCACAATCCAGATGAGTTTCCTAACTATTCAATGATACTAACTGATTTAGGGTCACTTGCTCACCTTCCAACAATAGTTTTGAAGCATTTTCAATTTGTTGAGCTTCAGAACAGAAACCACATTTCTTTTCCTTAGCTTTAGGATGCCTGTTTCTAGCCAGAACATGCTGAGAAAAATGTCATTCTGCTGCTGTGATTTTCAAGCAATTAGGAAGCATCTCACCAAGAAATAAGATTTATGAAAAAGTGTCAAAAACACTTACATGCCTAGTTGCTCAAGCTCTAATTTTTAAAAATTTAGACTCTTTTGGGTTTCAAGTTCAATAAATGCTAGTGCTACTTAGAGTCCTGAACATTTATCTATTTTCCAAATACAGGAATAAGACTTTTGAAGTACTGCAGTGTTTAACATACTACAAAGTTTGACAAGAGGAGATGTTTCAAACTAATTTTAGAAAATAGAACAATGATCAAAACAATTGAGTAAAAGTTGTGTAAGACAGGTTCATTCATTTAAGATAATCAAGCTAGTTCAAATTACCAGAATTCAGTAGCAGAGTGAAATCTAAAGTTGTTCAAAATTTGAATTTGAAAAATCATCAAACTGGGGTTCCAAAGAAGAAAATAAGATTTAAACCCCACAAAAATAACTTCCTTCTGCATTTGTCCGTCAAGTTTTATGCAAGCAAGTTACTGGCCATTATATCAATATCAGAAAAAAAAAATCTTAAAGCAGAATTATGTTTCAGGTAATGTACAATTAAAAGAGCTCTATTAAAGTAGCACTACTGAATTTCTTTTTGCTTGATTCAGTTCCTTGGCAGAAGCAACTAATGAGATGGTCAACAACATGGAATCAACATACAGCCTTGTCATTTCCATTCCATTTCATTTTTTCCAAATGTACTGTTCTCCATATTTACTACTTTACAAAAACATTATCAATAAAATAAAAAAAAAGAAAAAACAGGAAATGAAAGATGGGGGGGCGATCACATCAGAAAATGAATGGCCACTGTCTGTACTACAGTTACTACTA
Organism: Callipepla californica brunnescens; assembly: GCA_023055505.1. Taxonomy (NCBI): domain Eukaryota; kingdom Metazoa; phylum Chordata; class Aves; order Galliformes; family Odontophoridae; genus Callipepla; species Callipepla californica. Next base: position 6,640,567 of record JALIRH010000006.1, read on the forward strand.
ACAAGCTCACTGCAAGTCCTTTTTTTTTTCATTAAAAAATGTTATAGAGGAGCTTCCTGTTCCTCTGACACTGCTGTTCCTACTCTGGTCAACAAAATACACGCTTGTGCTAGTGTAAGTGAAAACTTAGGTGGCTTTTAATGAACAAGAATGCATTACAATTCTGCGGACTAAAGGCAATAACCAAATGTACAGAGGAGTACCACGTTTACAGTACACTGGGAGGAAGAGTCATCAAAAGTCTGTAACAGCCTGGTGAAACTGAGGTCTACACAGAGTCTTCCCAGTTTACTGAAACGCTGTTGCAAAGTGTCCGTGTCCACTCTTTATTATGGTGTCTGTTCATTATTGTAATTCATTAGCAAACAATTTGATACAGCTAATACACACAAATAGAAATGCATCTATTTACAAGCATTTTTTGACAATTTAAAGGAATTGTTATCAATTTTCTAAAATCAGAAAATATTGCTGTAGGAAGATTGCAAAGCCATGGGCTACTGCAGTGGCACAGCAGTTCAGGTGCACACATTTGAGCATCTGTGTGTCTCTGTACAACCTTAATATTCTCCTATCAGTCTTTGTGAAATGGAGTCAGCAATGTTCAGCCACGCTTCACATTGCCTATACTGCAAACCAGACTTCTGTCTTAGCTTCATTTTCTTAAATGAAGAAGGCAAGTTCCCTTACATAGTTACCATAGAACTGTGATGACATTAAAAGCACATACATCAGAGATGATATAATTTTTAATATCAGCTTCACCGTTTGAACTCTCCCTACTCAGTAACAACAGCATCTTAACAAGGAAAAAAATGGCTTTTCTTGCACAGCACTTAAATCACGCTCCATAAACCACTGACTTAACTGCTACAGCCAGTTTGCTCAACAAGTGGTGCAGCAGCAGTAACTGCTGAAATCGTAACACGGCCCTTCCTCCTTGCACTCAGCAGTCCATCAGGGCAGACTGTTCTTTTGTAACTCACCATCCTATTCAACACACATCAGTTGCTCTCAGCAGCTGTGCATCACCCAGTTCAGTGGCCACAGCATTTTAAGACAGAGAACACACGAATACCGCTGTGCTTTATAAATTTGGAAATGTGCTATTTTTGGAAAAAAAAAAAATATATATATATATATGAATTACTAATTTTGTGACTTTATCAAAGCATTGGAGAGAGATATTCTGCAATACTTCAATAGCAAAAATAAGTATACTAGAACAAGTAATTTTTAGCAGAAAAATTCTAAATAGTGCTGGTGCTGAATGCAGATTAATGATTCCCTGGTTGCACAGTGACTACAAAGGCAGCACCCACGCACATCATTCTACTCCTAGAGGTAACAGTTTTCAAATCTGATAAAAAATAACTCCACGTTTTCTTCTCTTCTATTTCTCCCTCAGGGTGCCTTGTTAGCTAATTCACCTGCCACTGTTTCACCACAATTCTCAGTGCTAATCTGCTCAGTACCTTCTCGACTGTTCTGCCAGACAAATTGTTGTGTCTAATCCTGCACCAGATGCAGCAGAGAACTCACACCACTGTCCTGTGCAGTTTTTGAACAGTTCTATGGTTTAGAGAATGCAAGAGAGAAACAACCTACATACAGAAGTTCTGAAGCACCAGAGAGACTGTAGAAATGTTAAAAGTAGAAAAAGATATTAGTCAGCCTGGAAAATCCATATCCAAACCATCATCATTCTAATAAACAGCACTTTAAGCAATGAATATACTTGTATCTGACCTTACAACTTCCTTATAAGATTATTAATTGGGTCAAAAATACAAAGGAATCCATATTATTTCCTACTCAAACGATCATAATTTTATGTCTATTAAACATTTAAAAGCTAACGCAATGGAAGAAGCTCCTACAGGGCACGTTATGTATGTGAAGTCAAAGCAGCGCTACCCGATGAATTGTGAAACGTGTTATTCCCTCTAAGTGTTAAGCATTTTTTTCCCAGTTGGCACCTACTAGGAAAGGTGAAGTGGAACAGCTGGAGGATAATGAAACCAGCATGTGCCTAGTTTGTTTTGAATCTAGCAACAAAATTGTCTAACCTGTGCGAGAGACTTGCAGTGCCACCTGGATTTGATTTTACATTATAGTTCGTTCTTTGAAACCTATTATCTCTGGGCACCATACCAAGAATGCTTTCACTTCTTTAGATTGCAAGCATTATCTTTCCTGGCCGCAACTTTGATGTTTTCATGTGTTCTGTTGTTTTACTGTTGGTGTTGCTTTTGTTTTACAGAAGAAAAACAAAAAATAAAAAAATCAAGAAGAAAAAGGAAAAAAAGCACCAGAAAACTAAGAACAATAAATATTATAGATGATGATAACTACAAAAAAGATTCAAAGAAACCTGCTTATATACAATGAAAATCTATTGGGATAGTGGTAAATACAGTGTAAGAGATGTAAGTGCTTCACAATCAATTATTTCATTTTTCAGACATTTTGTATCACTGGAATAACACTACTAGTTAGGTTTGTTTGTAGAAACACAGAGTGACTGAGAGTTATTTTCTAAACTCAACCTGATCACCTCCCACAGTATGAAAATCTGCCTTGCAGTACAAAGCAGCACTTAAAATGCATCTTGGTGTCCTATGAGATATTGCACTGCATGTTCTTTTAAGTATCTGTCAAACTATCACACAGAAAAGGAATCAGGATCCAGTCATAGCTAAGTTGAATTAGCAAAAAAAGAAAGATTAAGAAAGCACAGCAAATAAGTTGTAATAGGTGGCCCAGACAAATGTAGCTCTAGTTCCATCTTCTTGTAGAATCATTGAAACAGTGAATACTCTGAGTTCAAAAGGACCCATATGGATGATCAAGTCTAACTCTTGTATTACACACAAAATTGAGATAATTTTCCCCTCCATGTGTTCTGCGCCAAAATCTATGTCTGTGTTAATTTCTGGGTGTAATTTTCACTTTTACCCATTGTCCTTGAATTTCTAGATAAATAAATAAGAATGAATCAAAACTGGGCATTTCTATATTACCTACGTATGGAGTGGGATGCATTCATAAGAACAGATGCAATGGCAAAGATGTAATTATGTATTGTTTGTAAAGTGCTTTGAAAGTATAGCAAGTTACATAAATGCTATGGTTTATTGAGTGCCATGTATATCTCTTACATATGGAAGGTGGGTTGAAGAATGTGGGTAGATGTTTGAAAGTAAAGAGGGGTTAGAATGGTGAACATTATTACTCTGAGATAGAAATATGTCAATAGTAGGAGATACGTGTCAATGTCTATTTATATTGAAAAAAAAAAAAACAAAAAAAACCTCAGTGAACATGAGGGAAACTTCAGAAAGGATAAAATAAATAAGTACCAACTTTACCATCCACTACCCTCAGCGGGTCCTTTGGATCATTCTGGGAAGCAGACTTCTGATTCAGCATCACTGGGGCTGGCCCCAGAGCTCCAACAGCAGACTGTGGCTGGAACGGTTTATTCGTTTTGAAATCTTCTGCTTTTCCTCTGGAAAAACTTCCATCAAAAGGACTGACTTGAGAAGAGTAGAATCTATCAGCATAAATGTGTGACCCTTTAGTCCGACTGTGAGAGCTTTTATCATTGCTTTGTGCTGACAAGTTCTGAGTGATGTACGTATGCAGTGCAGCCATCAGAGCTTTTTGGTCAAGCCCTGCTTCTGACTCCATTGAGTACTTGTCTGGCTGAGGCTGGTTGGAGGTCATCCCATGGAGATTTTCACCATACTGTTGATGCGATGTTGACGTATGGGCCAAAGGAGCTGCTCTTTCTTTGGGTTTTTGCATCAAGTAGTACCTAACAGGATCATTATAGACATAGCTCTGGAGAGAATAGAAGGTAGAAAGAAAGATCTGGGTCAGTATTTCTTTGTAACAATTTTTGTTATACAGGAATCACAGGTATAAGCCATCGGGAAAACAAGAAAGAAACAGAACCTGTCAGGTGCAGGGAGGCACTATCAGCTTGGCAAAAATTTTGCTAATCAATTCATCACATTATTAAAGCAAGAGAAAGAGATTAGAGAGAGAAAGAGAGAGTGATAAAATTCAAACTTGATGTTAACTACGTATGCACTGATTGTATTCATTTGGACAAAGAAAATTTAGTAAAACCAATTTCCCATTGTATTTTAATAGACTTCTGAGAATAACTCCTATTTTTTGATACTTGGGAAAACCATGCAAGAAAAAACAGAAATACAATCTTGTAAGGAAGAAAAGTATTTTGTATATAAAAGATATTCTTGTTCTGTTTAAAATTAAATCTTTGAATTTTTGACTAAATTAAATTTGTAATCAGAATGTCCTTTGAAAGAATAAAGGAAGGCAAAAGCTTTTGATTCACTGATTATTTTTAAATAAAGCTACTCAGCAAATTAAACAAAAAATATATAAGATGTTTTAATTACCAAAAAGCCACAAGGAAATTAGAAAAAATGCTGAAAAAAACTGGTAAGAGTGGGCTGCCACTCAGGTTTTCTTTTCTCAGTTTCAGATTTTTCAAAGATGCAAAACGGGAAATTCAAAATTGCAAGAACTCTATAGTTCTCGTTTAACAATTTTTTGTAGATGAAGAAATTTAGTTTTAAGGACAAATTCAAAGTGCCCCTTAAGCACTTTAATCTTTACTCAGTACTTTAAAAAACAGCAACAACAACATTATTTACTATTACGTAGACTGTAATTTAATCATAAACAAAATATTTTGTTATGATCACAACCCAAAGGCAGAATTTTATATTTTTGACAAACCAGTTCCACTCATAAATTATTTCACTCCTTACTACATGCTGATTTGAACTAAGAGATTTATTTATGTTCAGACTTACTCCAACTATCCTTCATTATTCCTTTAACACAGTTTGCTGTAGTTGTATCGTTAGCAGTGTCTGTTGTGACAGGGCAAGAGGAAATGGTTTCAAACCAGAAGACAAAGATTTAGATTGCATATAAGTAAAAAGTTTTTGACAGTGAGACTGGTGAGGCACTGAACAATTTGTCCAGAGAGGTGGTGGACACCATTTACCCAACTCTGGGAACACCCAAGGTCAGGCTGGATGGGGCTCTGAGCACCTGACGGAGCTGTAGATGTCCCTGTTCACTTCAGGGAGTTGGACTAGGTGACCTTTAAGAGTTCCTTCCAACTCAATTTTATGATGATTCCATGATCACATACTGCAACATCTTGAAGAATATGTCCTGGATCTCTGGATTTCTGAATTATAACAGATCCCTGGTGAATTTGCATTGACAATAGAACAACTGGGGACAGAGAAAGCTGAAGCATACAGTCAAAGACATGCAGAAACTGTACACACCAGAGGACAGCACCAAGTAGAATTTAGCCTGAAAAACAACCTCACTGTTTTTAACAAATACTATTTACATACTTAATGGCAAATCCTGGATGTGAAAATCTACTAGTCACAAACATTCATTTCCTAGTGCCAACATGTCTTTGCACTGTGTAATTAACACTTTAATGATACTACCCAGAAGAAACCACAGAGGATAACACAGCTGATTCACACAGTTTTTCTCCATTTCCTACCACCTCATGCTTTTTTCTTTGATGTCTTTTGGAGGACCTTCTGGGGACAAAGGCAAGGAGAACACGAAAGGGGAAGAGGAAATTCCCCATTAAAACAGTGGAAAACATGGAATCAACGAAATCCATATCATGTCACTATACTTCAGTTGAGATCTTTCACCTACATCCATTCAAACAAACCAAATCTTAGGGAAAGCATAGCTGCTAGACATTCTCAAAGCACTCGTGAAAGGTTAGGGTCAGGTGATGCGGGCTGGCTTTTGATGAGCTATTTAACAAGTCCAAACAGACTTTAACATTAACAAATTTGTGATTTCCTTCTCTTTCAGAGAAGATCATATTGAAAGAAAATGCAACAGAAACACCAAGTGATTGTACACAAATTGCATGTATGTGAGAGCCAGCCCTGGGCTCAGAGCTGCACCTTTGTCAAGAAGGGGCAGCTGCTCGGCAGCTTGACAGGTCACACTTTGGGCAGGAAGGGATGAAATATTAAAAGTTCTAATTAAAGCTCAGCATCGACAGCTCAGCTGTCTTCACAGTGCCCTCAGTTACCAGCCCATCTGATGTAGCTCTGTCTGACTTAATTAAAGGGCTCTCACAGCTGTATGGCAATCCTCAACGTGGGTAAGAAAAAAAACAAAACCTGTTCCTTGCTGTTTGGCATCTCAAACAAAACACAGCACCAAAAAAGTATGTGCAAACAGAGATAAACAAGATAAAATATAAATAAAAGTGCAGCAATGGATAATTACGCTAGACTCTGAGATTTTTCTAAGCTGCATGAGGAAAAAAAATACGTATTTTTTACAGAAAGAGACAGGAGAAAATATCTGTTACACGTAGTTCAGTGACAATTTACATCTTACATTATTAATAAGGAAGGTTTGCCTCACTCCAGACTCCTGAACATGGATATTGCTCATCTGACTTATTTCAAAGTTAGATGAGATAACCCATGGCCAATGAAAAGAATCTGTACAGTTCCCCAGTTGGTGCCTTTGGAGACCCTGCTAACATCATGAAGAACAGGAAAATGTGGACCAGGGAAATTTTAAAAAAGAAAATTCATTTCTACACTGATTAAACTGCCAGTAATCTCAAACAAACAACAAAAACAAAACAAAACAACCAATCAACCAACCAAATTAAAAAAAAAAACAGTGAATGAGATGTGTAAAACTAGGAAGAAATACTACAGTATGTATATAATGGTTAGCAGGCACTTCCCTATTATAGAATAATAGAATCCTCAGAGTTGGGAGAGATCTTTAAAGGCCATCTGGTCCAACTCACCTGCAATGAACAGGGACACCTAGATCTCCATCAGGTGCTCAGAGCCCCATCCAGCCTGACATTGGGTGTCTCCAAGAATGAGGCATCCACCACCTCTCTGGGCAACTTGTGCCTGTGCCTCACCATCCCCACTGTTAAAGAGTTTTCCTTACATCCAGCCTAAATCTACCCATTTAGCTCATGAATAAGAACAAATTTTTTACAGTTATAATACTGCTCAAAAATCTCACGTTCCTAATACATCTTTAAAAAGTACTCTGAATTGCTAAAACACTCAATTAAAGAAAAAAATCTTATTTCTCCATCTCACAAGGATTTTTTTCCCATTCACCACCTTTCAAATAAGTTATATCGATAATTCACACATTATCAACCCCCTTATACACACTAACCTTTCTGAAGATGGAATTGTTAGGGTGATGTCTTGTATGGTTTAGCTATGTAAGTAACTGACATTTTCTGTATGAAAGTTCACAGAAGGGCACATTAAATGACACCCTGCAAATGCACTCTAAGTCTATGAACTATTTGTTTTGTTTAACAAAAAAGTAATTTAAAAAAGGGACAGGATGAGATACATACATCATAAGGCTCAGATAAATACGGTGGAACTTATCCACCAAGGGGCAGATTGATCTGAATGTCTGGCCAAAGGGCAAAAGGAAAGGAATTAAATTTATGACAAAATACTTCATTTCTTGAGAATACATTTTCTTAATCTTAAGGGGAAATATGCTAAAATTCCTTAGGTATACACAAAGACGAAAATACCTTCCTCACCCAGTTTCATTTGGCCTTTTCCCTTTGATTATTTTTCAGATATTAATTCATGTTTGCTACCACCCGAATGCGGTTGGACTGTGATTCCATGTACATTATTTACTGTGCCTATGTGAGACAGTGGCAATACACTCTCCAAAATTAAAAAAGAAACAATGACACAGAACAAACACTAGAACCAGGCTGTCCCTCAACAACAGAGTCCAAGGGCTACCAAAAATAAAAGGTTTCCATGCTTTAACTCACTGTGTGGAGGGAAAGTTTAGCTTTTTCTACCAGGACCAGTGTAGGTGCATTGCAAAGTACATGCAGTCACCTCGTACCAACCTGCTACATGGGAAATAATACACATTCACCTGAATCACTGTCTCACATACAGCACAGGGGCACTGTGGGCTGTGAGTCTGTACACATCCATTTATCTTTGCCTTGAGAAAAATCCAGCTGACAATGAAACTTGAGGGCTGTACCAGTGCTGTGGAGTGGATTACAGTGCAAAAGTTCCCAGGTTGGAGCTGGATAAGCAGTACAGCTGTGTCCTCACAGTCAGACCTGCACAATCCTACGCTAACAAAGCTTTAATTCTTCAAGTCTGTGAGCTGGTGTATCCAGGCAGTGCTGCACTGTGAGGAGGACAGCTTAGCAGGCTTCAAGCTACCTGAAGGGGAAATTTCTGCTCTACAAGTCTCTGCGTGCTGTAGATGTGATGTTACATACATAAATTCATTCTTAGGCTTGTCTGAAAATAATAAGTAAAGCCAAAGAAAAAAATTCAATCTTCTGAGCAGTAGTGGAGCAAAAGTATTTTCCACCAACTGATAATAGCCTTTTCACTTACAGTAGATAGTATATTATATCATGCAAGAAACCACTGCTTAAAACAAACAAAAACCCAAAACAAAACAAGAAGGACTCTGAAGATTAATGTGTAACCCAGAAAGTAGTACAGAGGCCAAACCAGTGTCTTCTGCAGCAATGAGATGCTCTCAGGCCTGTGGTCTTTTGACAGATTCGTAGGCCTAAGGCAACAGGGACAATTACAGTCATCTCACAAAGCCTATTTTTTCACTAATAATTTTCTGTAACTATCTCATATTTTCTTCCTGAGAATTACAACAGCTTTGAAACCATTTAAGAACTACATCAGAGAAGTAAAGATGGCAAAGATTGTTAATTAACATCCTGTAGTTTGCAGTGTCAAAAGCTTGATCAAGCAAAAGAGCTCCTCAGAGCCTCCTTTGATCAAAACTAGCGATGACTTTGCTTCCTAATTCTGGCTGTGGAACTGCATCATAACGGGACTGTCTGGAGGTCTGCCTGTATATCATTCACTAATCTACATTGCTGTAATTTCTGGCGGCAGATATTTGATTGTGAGCAGCATATTCTACCATTTTTAAACAAAATCACCTCTAAAATAAAGAAGAAAGAGAGGATAACTATGTTGGTTTCTTTCATGTATAAGTAACTATTTAAAAAATTCACTTTTAAGTCTCAAATGTTCCCGGCCATTCTTGGTCTCCTTTGAGATGTTCTTAGCTACACAGACTTCCCTGCATAAATAATTCTTATCATTAGTAGCCACTCCTCATTCTGCTGAGGAACGTGCTAGCTGTTTGTTCTCTCTGTTTCTGACAGATCTCTATCCATCGTGAACTGAATGAGATTCAACAAGGCCAAGTGCAAGGTGCTGCACTTGGGTTCAGGTGATCCCAGACATGTGCATAGACTGGGAGAACTCCTTGAGAGTAGCACCAGAGGTAAGGATTTGAGGGTTCTGGTGGATGAAAAGCTGGACATGAGCCAGCAGTGTGCTCTTGCAGTCTGGAAGGTCAACTGCATCCTGGATAGCATCAAAAAAGAAGGAGCTAGCAGGGCAATGAAGGTAGATTACTGTTCTCCTCTCTTTTGTCCTCACAAGGAGCAAAAAAGAGGGGAACAGTACAGAGCCCCCAGCACAAGAAAGACTTGAAGTTTATGGAGTGGGTTCATGGGAGGACCACAAAGATGATCAGAGGGCTGGGGTGCCTCCCCTGTAAAGAAAGGCTGTGGTAGCTAGGCTTGTTTAGCTTGGAGAAGACATGGCTCTGGGTAAACGTCATTACAGCGTTTCAGTATTTGAGGGAGTTTATTAGCAGGAGGGGATCCGACTTTTCAAATGGTCTGACATTGGCAGGACAATGGGAAATGGCTTTAACTTTAAACATGGAAGATTTAGATTAGAGATTTGGAGGATTTTTTTTTACTCAGAGAGTGGTTAGGTAGTAGCAAAGGCTGCCCAGAGAATCTGTGGATGCCCTGTCCCTGGAGGTGCTCAAGGCCAGGTTGGATGGGGAACTGGGTAACCTGATCTGGTGGGTGGCAACCCTGCTCACAGCTGGGGAGTGGGAACTACATCATCTTTAAGGTTCCTTCCAGCTCAAGTCATTGCATGATTCTAGGATTCTACTGAATAGAATAACATTTCTAAAACACCACTTTTGGTGTAGAAAGAGTGCATGTAAGCAGGCTGGCCAGTACACTCGTTTGACCATGCTCCACATGACAATGCCACTGCAGTCTGTCCTGCCTCTCCAGTAGACTCCACTTCTTACTATCCTTAGGTGAGAAGCTGTCTGTTCTGTGTCCATGTGTACCTACAGGCCAAGAGCCAGAGCCGTACCACCAATCCTGTGATGCATGTGGCATATGCTCACCCTGGCTACTGGCTTGAAGTAGGGACAGAAAGCTGAGGCAGCTTCACCAGTGTCAGGCTATTAGATCAATCTGCTCCCTAACATTAATAACAGGAACCAGTGAAGTGACAGTCGGCCCCCAGTGGATGATAGAAACTGTGCAGAATGGTGATGAGTGCTGATGGATATACTTGGGTTTGTCAGCCTCCCTCATCTGAGAACAGTTTGCTCATATGTCAATAAGCCTGTTACTTAAGATTTCAGTGAAAGATGTTTAAACACATTTTCTCTAGGCATATGCTGGTAAATTGAGTTAACTCATTATCTAAAAATGATTTACATAGAAACATGAAAATCTTCATCCGCCAAATTTGAGCACATTAGCACCAATCCAACATATTTATAACTTCAACATATGAGCCTAGAGACTACCTTTATTCAAAGAAATATAAATGAACAGAGATCTGCAGTATTCACGTCTGTAACAATGCCTCCAAAAGAAGCTGGCCATTTGCTGTACAACTGCTTGAGGGCATTTATCATCCAACTAAAGAAAAAGAAATTGTTGGATTGTCCTGAAATTTATATAAAACCACAGTCACACAGATGTTAAATAAAACAAGATTTAAAGTTTTGTGAACTCTACCTTCTTATTTATTATGACCTAAAATAAAATATGGAATGCACTTTAAAATTTGTATAACCTCCACTACCTTCTTAATTACAGAAACAGGAGCCTCAAACACGTGGCATTTGGAAAATTAAAGAATTGATTTTGAAAAGGTGGCAAATCTGAAAAAGAAGGAAATCATTCAGCATTTGAGATTTTAAAACTATCAATTAATGCTTTAGAAATTACTAGGTAATTACTAGCAAGTAATGAATCAGTCTCATAAAAAGCCCCAGACCTGACACACATCATTTATTAATACCATTTCTATAGCTCTTGCACCCTCCAATTGTTGTACAAACTACTAATCTTTACAAGATAGATGTGTGATAAGCGATTAGGATTTCTGATTAGTCATAGAAATGTTGTCAATGCCATTGTACACAAATCCAGAGACTGAAAGTACAGGCAGGTGTTACCTCTAAGGCTTAAAAAGTATGGTACTGGCACTAGAATCTTCACTTGCTATATTATTAAGCTAAAAATGAAGTTGCAGGTCATGCTAGTATTTGTGGTGCAAACAACCTGAATGTAATTTAACTAAGCTTTGTAGCCATGATTCCCTCAAAAGTATGGATAACAAGCTTTCCCACAAGAATTTGAAATACACATCAGACACATTCAGACTTTGAATTTACAGCATATAATTTTATGTATTTAGGTAGCTGTAAATTTATGTATTTGCATATTCATAACATATTTATAATGTGTATATATATATATATATTTATGTATTCCGAGTCATATATATATTTATGTATTTCAAGTTATAAATAGCTTGGAAATTCCCTTTTCTCTACTCTGTTCATAAAATGAGCTTAGGCTGACTTGAACTAACACAAACATTGGTATTTTTTGAATGAATTCTTCTCTAATTATTGTGAGCTTTTGTTTGTTGTTTTGTTTTGTTATAAGAGGACTTTAATGTTTCTATTTAACAGAAAAGAAAATGATCAACAGATCCACTACTCACCTGAGGCTTAACTTTTAGTCTGCATTCTATCAAAAAATTCCTCCATGACCATAGAAAAGCCATCTAATCATTCTGTGAAATAGGGATATTAGTTCTACCCTACTTTCTAAGTGCATTAAGTAAATGAGTACATCAATGTTTTGTGACATTCAGATGTTAACTCTAATGGCTCTTGCACAGATATGCCAATAGGCAGGAAATTCTGTGGCTTCAGGGTGGTACTCCTCTATCAATTATTCCTGATATTTTTACTAAACTGCTTATGCACAGGGTATATTAAATTTTCCTTCCTTGTACAGAATCCCAATAATAGGAAATATTAATTTTAACATTTATAAAAGCAGAATTTAAATGTATACACTGCAGAAATGTCCTTTGCTTTTCAGCAGTCAGCTACCAAATCAATTTTTGACAATCTTCATTCAGCACTGTATTTTAATCAACATTAGACAAATAAGGGTCCTGCTTTTTTGAATTGCAGCGCCAGATTAAAATGAGCAATGATTGCATAATTTCTTACTAGTTAATCAGCATAATCGCTGTTTGTAGATAAATTCAGAGTATATCTTTCAGCATTTTTGTGCTCTGATTTTCTAAAACAAATAATAATCCTTTTAATAATTATCACACATCTTAGTTCTTTCAGGAGATCAATTACAACGTGACAAATAACCGATTTTCAACCCTGCAATCTATGAGTGCTCTTCCCTGAATGTGAAAGGGGAGAGTGCAATACCCATCCTTGTACCATAAGCTGAAATATAATCTTTACCAAATGCCTGCAGGCTTTGAGATTACAGCAGACTAACTCTGCCTTGAGTGTTTATTTGCATCTTTTTTCCTTTCAGCACCACTGTACTGCTGATCTACCAATCAGCCATTGCTGGCTGCCACTAACAAGACTATTTCTCTATTTTTCTTGCTCTTTGCAATTCTTTAGAGATCTTTATTAGTTACTTCTTTAATGTAAAGAATTTTATTTTTTTTTTTTTTCAAAATGAAACTCCCTGTGGACTCTAGGTTAGTCAGTTTTCTCTCTATACGATGTACCAGGGCCTAAGAGGAACACTAGCCTAAGGAAGACCTTAGTTGCACATAGTCCCCACATCTGAAAACTTCAAAAGTCCAACTGAAGGAACAAGAGCAATAAATTTCTTCTTCTATCCCTAGAATACTAACCCATAAAACAGAGAACTCTGCAACAAGAAATACAACATTCTTATAAGTACAGCAGACAACTTTCTTAGTCCTATAGCTGATCAGAAGGTTTTTTGGAGTAGCTGATTGAGTACCAGATCCAAGAGGAAAAAGAGCAAGAAACAAGGGGTAAAGTATTGCATCTAAAACAAACCCACTGCAATCCTACAGTACCAGAGCAGAAAACTTTTGCTAGCCTGAGGTTTTAAAAATTCAAAAGTCAGGTTACCACAAAGCGTGAGAATATGTTAAAATATTAGTTTGAAGAAAAACCAAGCCAACCCAGCTGAGTTTTTCTTATTCTTTTTCTGGATTTGAGACTTTTAAGGTCGCACTTCACATCTGTGAAGACTATATAGAGGAAAAGGACCTGGGGTTGTTGGTTGATGCGCAGCTTAACATGAGCCAGCAGTGTGCCCAGGTGGCCAAGAAGGCCAATGGCATCCTGGCCTGTATTAGGAATAGTGTGGCCAGCAGGAGCAGGGAGGTGATCATCCCCCTGTACTCAGCTCTGGTGCGGCCGCACCTCGAGTACTGCGTTCAGTTTTGGGCCCCTCACTACAAGAAAGACATCGAGGCCCTGGAGCGTGTTCAGAGAAGGGCAACAAAACTGGTGAGGGGTCTGGAGCACAGGTCTTACGAGGAGCGGCTGAGGGAGCTGGGATTGTTTTGCCTGGAGAAAAGGAGGCTCAGAGGAGATCTTATGGCACTCTACCACTTCCCGAAGGGAGGCTGTGGTGAGGAGGGGGTCAGCCTCTTCTCCCAGATAACTAATGACAGGACGAGAGGGAATGGCCACAAGTTGCGCTGGGGAAGATTTAGATTAGATTTGAGGAAAAAAATTTTCTCTGAAGGAGTGGTCCGGCACTGGAATGGCCTGCCTAGGGAGGTGGTTGAGGCACCGTCCCTAGCGCTGTTCAAGAAGCGTTTAGATGAGGTGCTGAGGGATTTGATTTAGTAGCTTGGTGGGTAGGGATGGTGATAGGAGGATGGTTGGACTAGATGATCTTGTAGGTCCTTTCCAATCTAATGCATTTATGAATCTATGAATCTGTGAATCTTTTTCTGCAATGACTAAAAAATTATTTTCAGTCAGATGAAACCAGTATAACTGAAATCATCTGTACTTATTAAATCACATGCATTTAAATTTTGAAAAAAATATACATAAGACCGACCGCTGCCTAGTGTCTGGGGTAATAGCTGCTGAAAAGTAGACAAAAACAGCATTTGTTTCCATCCTGTTCAATTTTGCTGCCTCTCTTTTTGCTTTGCTGTAGTGGTCACTGTAGATACAGCTTTTTTTTTTTTTTTTCATTTTTTTACTTCTCTTACCTAAAGTTTTCCTCAAGTCTTGGCACACTCCCCACTACGCACTCTCATGCAGAGCATATCAGCAGGGCTACTAGCAGCATCAGTGCGAGTGAGATGTCCTCCTACAGCTGGATGGCTTTAGTAATATCAGCTGTGTGCTGTCCCTTATATCCTAGCAAAACTCTGCTTCTAAATCTCAGCAGAAACAGTGTTTTTCCAGGTCCAGGTTTATTTGTTTTAATTAACTGGACAGGAGACGCGCAGAAGAATTTGCGTCACTTGAAGTCTTTGCATTTCTTGCTTCAGTAGATTAGATAAATCAAGATCTCTCACGCTGTTTGTGTGCTTGGCAGTATGTTGTTTTACATACCAAGTACGGGTTTAATAGAAAAGAATCACAGACTGATAATGCAGCATTTTGTGAATGGTAAAATCTTCATTAAGACGAAATGGGGGAAAAAAAAAAAAAAACAACTAGCAAATGTTTAAGTAACAAATGCCACCAAGTGCTCATTTTCTGAACAACTCTTTCCAGCTGAACTAAAGTGAAATGTTCTTTACAACCATAATCCTCAGGAAACAAACTCACAACATCTTCCAATTTACTGTTACTTATCCACAAGCAGAGTAATTACCAGCTGACTAGATTACAACCTGCAGAAGATAATGTCTCAATACTGAGAAAAAATTATCTCAGTGCTTCAAAATCCACTCAGAGAAGCCCTTGCTATAAAAGGTAAAGTTGCATGATTTAAGTTAGGTAGTGTTATTTCTGTCATGTCAAACTTCTGGCTGACAGTTGTTTGAACATGAGAAATATGAAGCGAGCTTTTAAGTTTTGCTGTGCTTCATTTTACAGCCTTGTGCATAACTGTATGGATGCTCTCTGCTTGGTAATTGTAAAGCCCTATAGTTTTATTCTGACAACGCACATGTGGAAGATAGTAGAAAAAATGACCAAAAGTTTCTAAAGCAGTTCATTAAAAATTTCTAAGTTAGGATACTAAATAAAACTTTTTGATTATAACAACTGCTTTAAACTCTCCCTTTTTTTCTTCTTCTCTCTTAATTTTGGCTAGAGTTCTCTGATGACAGTTTTGGAACAAATCAGAATCCACTCTGGGAGGCTGCCTAGAAGCAGTGAATTTCTGCAAGGTTCAGCTATACTTCATAGAAGTTGAGGTATCAAAGCAACCAGAGTGGCATTACATTTCCTGCTCTGACAGTAAGGACAAAGTAATGGAGGTAAATATATACTTGAAAGAAAATGATTTTGTAAGAAAGGCAAGGGCCCTAAAGCTGCAATTCTAAGTAAGATAAAGTGTCTCTGTATTAAACCTTAATTTTAATCGGAATAATGCAAGAAAGCTAAAAAGATAAGAGCTTGCTACAGTTATATAGCATAGGTTGATATAGGAACTACAAAATAAAGCATTGAGATTCACTTGAACATGCAATAAAAGTGGTTAATATAGTCATTTACAACTTAAAGTGGTATGACCGTATCAAATGCAGCTTCTACAATTACTTTCCTTCCTACTCATCTCTAGTCACTGATATTTACTTTTTTTTTTTTCTGCTTCATGAAGGACCGAACATTGCCTTCTATTTTGTTTAAAGTTATTCCAACAATGACCCAATGAATCAAGGTACAAACACCGTGTCCCTCTTGTATCTTTTTAAAGAATAGCAGTCACATCTGATTTGCAGAGCAAAGGGCAGCTTCTCCAGGATCATGTAAAATTCATAATTTATTACTATTTTTTAAGATTTTTTTCTATATATTTTTTTAATTTAAAATTGTAGGTAACATGTCTGACTCAATGTCTGCATTTTAACATTCTTCTTAGTAAATAAAGCATACAGTTTGCCTCTATACATGTCTCATTTCCAGATTTTCTCGTCTTTATCCCACTCCCCCAGGCTTCAGAGTGCCCATTTCCATGGCAACACTTGATAAGGTTGGTGGGTGGTGTTATCACAGCAGGCTTCCCCACAGAAGGTCTCAGCCATATGGATTATTTATGAACTTGGATGACAGCACCAGACCCACTGAAATACTTCTTGGGCAAGTTTTTTCTTCTCTCAAGCCAGTGATTCAAAGCAGGGCATCCTCACTGCAGTCAGCATCCACAAGTAATGAGCTGAGGCAAAGCATCCCAAAGGTGTTCACTCACCCATCCCCAAAATCTGCCTCACCACTGCCTGCAAGTTTCTCTTACTCCATATGAGCACCCACTGGCATATGCCACAAATTGTAACCTGGTTACACGTGCCAAATAGTGAAATTGAAAATCTGCAGCTTCTGAACAGAATACCATTTCAGATATCCCACAATTAAATAGCTGATAAGACTTTTACTGCTGTTGGGCATTGCTGATGCATATACACTGAAGTAGATTTATATTTCTGAGTTAGTTCTAGAAAAAGCTAGCAGTTTGGCTTAGACGTATTTTCTTCATCTGATTTTTTTTTTCTAATTGCTCAGTAATTTTTTTTATCTGAATTTGTTGCAATTAAATTGTGTTCATGCAAATAACCCACTACAATTTTTTTTGTAGGATCCCTAAAACAATAGCCTATTTCTTCAAAACAATATAGTTTGTACATGTGCATTTTTTTAGTATAGTATCTAGGGTTATGAGGGCCTGTCACATGCATTCACTTCATCCAATTATTTTTTGGAGTTTATCAAGCTCAGTCCTAGTACCCATTAGATTTTTTTTCTAGGAAAGAAAAACATTGTTTCAGATGGCATTCCTGTTTTTCTGTTGTTGCTGTTGTTGTTTTTACAATACTCAAGATTTAACAGATGTAATTTCTCTTCCTAGCTGTATTTATTATGCACACATCTGCATCTTAATTGATTGTGATAGGCTTCCTTTATGATCAATAAGAATTAGGAATTTTTGAGGCAGAACCGATCAGATTTATTGTCAAAATCTACTAAATATTTTTAATAATTGTACTCATATCATCATAAGAAACACCAAGAATTGACAGTGCAGTTTATAGCCAGTTCTGTTTAGAGGAAGGATTCAGGTGCTGTAACAAGGTTTCAGATCAGCAGGTGAAGGTGTTACAAACTTCATCCCACTCTCCCTCCTTTCTAATATACAATCAGACTCTATGTAAGTTAAAATGTTCCAGATTACAAGAGCTCTATGGTGTACAGTGCTGAAACTGACTATTCATCTGAGGTGATCTTGCACTTAACGATAATCAATTGGAAGAGACCCTAAGAAAAAACGTTAGGTATCAGGATAGGAAAATAGAAAAATAAAGAACATTCACAAGAAAAGAAATCTTAGAATGTAGAAACTACATTAAAAATACAACCTTGACGGAAGCTTTATCATTCCTCTTCCTTGGATACAAACTTGTAGCTGCTGATCGAGAGAGAAGACTTAGATATTTAAGATATTGCTGAAGAGACTCGGCCAAGTTCACCTCGTTTTCCAGATTAGATTTTCTTTCATTATCTTCATTCTGTTCCAAAATCCTGCACAGCAAAAGCAAATAAAATATCATCAGCCTGCACAACATACATGTCTGAAAAAGAAATCAGTTTATACAGTAAAACACTGAAATCAGTTCTGTTAATGAGACTTTAACAACGACAACAAAAAAAAGACACTGTAAAGTCCAACAACCACAATTATACAGAAAATTCGATGCTTCAAAAGAAACAGCTCAAAAACCTGGCACTACTAAGAATTTATTGCATGAATCAAAGTTAATGTTCCAATAGTAAATCAAATAAATGCCTACATGGAGGCAGTCAAATTCAGGAGAAATTTGTAAAACAAAATGTAGAAAGAAACTATGTGTGACTAAAATGCATCCCCCAGAAAGATAAGAGATGGCTCTGACTTCAAAAATTTGCTAGATGATAACAAGAATAGGTGCTATTTTGGTTGCGCTAACTAAGCCACATACTCCTGGACTAAGCAAGTCAGTTTTAGCAACAAGCTTAAAAAAATACTGAGCTGGAAAAAAGCATTTCATGTGATCTTCTCATACACTTGGGAGTCACAGAATAGCTGTTTCCTGACTCTTTTAGACAGATCTTAGCGATGTTTGTGAAGAGCTAAAAAGGTGATTAAACAACAGCAGTGTAGAAGCTCTTATACAGGATTCAGAGTGATGTGTGCAATGAATCTGAATTATTACCAGCTCTCCTCATCTATCTCAACAACATGTCAATGATTACGATAATTTAAATGTCAACACCCGCAACTATTTCCCTGCACATGCAAAACAGCAGAGAGAGGATCCTCAGTCTGTTTCCTTGCCCGTGAGCGGCATACTGTTCATAGAATCGTTTGAGTTGGAAGGGCCTTTTAAAAGTCATCTGGTCCAACTCCCCCACAGTGAACACAGACACCTACAGGACACCTACAGCTCCATCATGTGCTCAGAGCCCCGTCCAGCCTGACTTTGGGTGTCTCGGGTATGGGGCATCCACCACCTTTAATGGGCAGCCTGTGCCACTGCTTGTTTAGAGGGAAGTGTCAGCATTTCCCACCTACATGCTCACACAATTCTTCAGTGAAGAACAATTCCAGGTGGAGAAGATTTTCAGCTCAGGAAGACAAGGCATCATTTCACTTTCAACACTTTTAGGCCACTGAAAGCTCATGTCATGTTGCATATTTATGGACACAGCTTGAAAGACAACCATTATCTCATTTTCCAAATCTTAGGTATAATTATATTACTTGATGCAAAGCAGAAGTAGCATTTCGTTCAATGTCCATAGCCGTATCAAATGCGTGTCTTAACTGATTTCATACCGATAAATAAAATTAATGATCCAATTTGCTGCGGTGGCGTTGCTACCAAAAGTTATCACAGTGTTGCTCACTATGAAGAAGCAGAAAAAAGCTTCCACCTCCATCCACCAAAGGACAGATCCTAAGTGGAGAAAATCTCATTGTGCGTTTGTGTAGAAACAGATGCATCATGGTACAGGAGGCCGGGATCTGACTTGCTACCCTAGCTGGGGTGCCTTGGTCTCCCCATGTTGAAGGGTGGACGCACAGGTAAAATTATCCAACTACTTTTCACATTTAAGTCAGGCTAAACCTGTTCTGCACTTTTAGAAAGATCTGGGCAGTATGATTTCTGCTTCAATAGAGATGAACTAATCCGAAGAGGTCCTCATCATAGAAGGTATCCCAGTTCAAAGCACTCATCTCTCATTCATCAATTAATTCCAACATCTCCTTTCTTCACTGACTTTGAAAAGGAAGGGGAAATGGTAATACTAGACCAAATTCTGCCCTGAGGATTTCCACTAACGCTAATGGGAACTGAATGCTCAGATAAAAGACAGTATTTAGATTAGATTTTCAAACTATTATTTACACTGTATAATTGCTCTCACCGGTGCTAAAAGCAAAATCTGAGATGTATGTTTCCTAATTTTTCTTATGGAGATAGCAACTGATCTCAAATTATGTTTAAATTCCATATTAGATGTAATATTTTATATTATAAACTAAAAAATAACAATTAAAACATAAAAGGCTAACAAAGGATTACATTTCTAGTTGAAAATAACTTTAATAAAATCTTACAAATACATCTGAAACATTTCTACAATCTTTGTAGTTCAGCAGTATATCACTGTTGTTCCTCTTGTTAACACAGAAAGTCAAACACATTATATAAGCTATTATTGCAACTGAATTAAAATATTTCCTTTAAATTTAACAAAATTATATTGGAAAATGATGAAAGAGCAACATCTTAAAGCTCCCATTGAGTATGAGAAATGACTGCCAGTTGAATTCTTGTACGCTTATTTGGAAGTATTTCCAGTTTTAACTTGCTCTGAAAAAGGACTTTGCATTCATAGAACCATAATGCTTAAAGACAATAACTGAAATAATTATTTTTCCACAGAAATAATTACATATTTACTGAAAAGAACAGCACACTGGAAGCTTTTTCATGGAAATACACGAGTCTCTGCTCTTCAGAAATCGTATTTTTCTAGAATGTACTCTATTAATAGATACCACAATTTAGAATAAAGGGTTTCTCCCTTTTAAATGCTGTTAGAATCTGATTACTGACTTAATGATGGTTTTACTACAGAAATAATGCTATACCCCACTTTATACATTGAAACTTGTTGGAAACATTCGTGGTTTTGCCTAATTGCACCAATGAATACAACTGACATTTAATCCCTGTGTGCAGAATGGATTTTTTTTTCCTTTATCTTGGATCCTCTTTTAAGATTTTTTTATTTTATTTTTTTTTAATTTAACAAGGGCCCAGGAAATGCCATGTACACTCCAGTTAGCCACCAAAGAACGAACTTTCATCTTGAAATCAAGCTCCTCATTTCAGGGTTTTCTTTAAGATGAAATCCATGTCTTCTGTTCAATCAGATTTCATACACAGTAATTTAGCCTAAGTCAATTTACCTTTCAAGTGTCTGGGTCTATCTTCTCGCTCTCACTAACTCTGTGGGGATTAATGACTCATTAACATGACTTCATATTGTCTTATTACACACTTTACCCTTAATAAAAGGTCTTCCTGCCATAATGTTTCTTTGATAATGAGATATCTACACTAAGTTGCTTTTTTAATTATTTAATTATTATCTGATAATCCTTTAGCAAGTGTATGTGCACAATGGGCTTAAAGCAAATTGTATTAGAAACTACAAGACAGGGAAAAAGTTCCTACTGTTCTCTGACCTACAGAATACATTGCAATTGGACAACCAGAAAAAACAATGTTTTAAACCTTTGGCACATAAAATAATGCTTTGAGATGCACAGCTTGGTAACTTCAGAAAACCTACCCACAAAGGGACCTGCTATAAGTGGAACACATTTGAAAGTCTGATATACCTGAAGTGTCAGTACACAAAATGTGTGTTGTTTTTTTTTCCAAGTATATTTCTAGTAAAATATACAAAACAGCTCAAACCTGATTCCAACAAAAACTTTTAAAAATGTTCATTTGTTCCTAATCTAAAGCCTACATTATTTTTCATATCTTCTTATACATTTTGTTTTTGTGCAACTATGAATTGGGAACACTGCAGAGTGTAGATTTGATTTTCCAGAAATCTGGCCTATTTTTTCTTAATCTCATGAATAAAAGTTCTAGATACACTCATAATATTAAAAAAACTCCATAAAGATCTTCAAAATCATTTCTGATACAAAGTCATGGCATTTAGAGCATCTACGCAATGAGAACAGGTTTTGGATTCTAACATGTGAAGTTATCAGCGTTATGACAAATGATAGATTACTGCCTTTTTTACAAGTTAAACTTCTATCTTACTGCACTCCTGAAGTGTATGATGTTGTGATTTTAAGACATTTCTGTTTCTTTTATATTAAATGGTTCACAATATGGGCAAAACAATGGGATCAGACTATGAATTATATCAAAACAAACTGAGGCAAACAAAGCTGCAGCTGTTGGGCATTTCCAATTGTGGTGTTATTACTTCAATTAAAAGAATAATTCAGCACAGAAATGGTTTCTTATTCTTTGCTGTTTATGAAGATCCAACAAGCAGTATCTTGCCCTTGAAGGCCAGAAGTTTAAGCTTCGTTCCATTGTGAAGAAAGTTTTTCAGTGAAATGCCATTTCTATCAATTTCACTGATTTTGAGATTGCATTTCATTAGATCACATAGGAGAAATCCAAATTCTCGATTTCTTGACACTTAAAATTTTATGTGGTGTTTTAAAATTTCCTTCTTAGGGATTGTGCAATTGACTTGCACTTGAAAACTGCAAAGATAGAACAGGCTAAAGTCTATTTACATGCATATGAAGAAGTGTATAATTATACATGAATTTATACATATATGAAGATGATATAATTACATGCTAAACATTCATATCACTCTACACAGGTACAGATGCTGTGTCTCTTGCCACCAATAATGGCTTCTATAATGTAAGGAATATGTATACACATCCACAATTTCTCTGCCATAAAATCTTCTATGAATCTCTCCTTCCTGGACAGATTTTGCAAACAAAGCAAACTACTTACAAATCTCAAATCAGTTACAACTGTGTATTAGAAAAATATGCATTTGGTATCACTGTTGAATTAGTTAACTAGGCTCTCTTTCAATTCTTTCTTTTGCTTTGTTTTTATTGGCCTTCCTGTGGAAGAGCTGCTGTACATGTCTGTCTTTTAAAGCCAGTCTTAAGTACAGCTGGCTGAACTGAGACTTGACACTGCATAAGTGGATAGGAGATCTGATGTTTGGATTTCTGACACCAAAACTAACAAAAGACCTTAACATTTCCTTAACCTGATGATAACTAGAAGAAAAGGGCCGAGGGCTTTAATCCATTCTGTCCACTACTTTCCTACCAGTTTCCAGTGCTGTTGTACAATTGTTCTATAGTTTAGCCATGCGTTTAACACAACTTCAATATCCCATCATTTACCAAGACTCATCAAGACCTACCATGCAAAAATACCATAGAAGACTTACCTTCCTGGGTCAGATGCTTCGGATGCAAAGATGTCAGGGCGTCTGCTGTGGACTTTGTGGATGTTTGAGAGTTCCTGACCAATAACATGCTGTGTATAGTCATCTTGCCAGGTAAAGCCTGAAAAAAGACAAACAAACAAGAAAATCACTGTCTAGTGAAAGTTTGTCAAGAATTTGTCCTATATAAACAGTATAAGAAAGAAAAAAAGCAGCTTTGTTGAATTTGAGTCCAAGAGTGAACTACAGACTCCTTTCTCCTGTAAGAAATTTTGTTCATCAAGTTTTTCCTAAATTGATAGAAAGACAGAAGATAACACAATGAGATTCTGAAAGGCTTTATATTTACACAACTCTAGCTAGTTACAATTTTTTATGTATATATATATAAAAAAAGAGTTCTTTGGGGATAGTTATAGAAAAGAGATATTTCACTAGCTGGCCATTAAAGGGCAGAGCATTTTAATTCTGATTGCTAGTATCCATCAAATAATTGCTTCCAAGTGGTGATTTGTTCACTTCTCCCCCATTCACACCACATTGCTCCTTCTCAGCTCTCTCCATTAAACTACAATTTTAGACTACTAAGGAGCTAGTATTGCAGTGGAAAGAAGTGTGCTGAGTTTTAATATAAAACATGTGGAGGTCAATTTATTTTATCTTTATATTAAATGTTGTGACAAAGAACTTTACAACAAGGGGAAGTGAAACTGCACAGGCAAATTCCAGTAATTACTCATTAATTACATGCACTGCCAATCTCATGGTAATTATACTTAGAATAATGATATAATTATAAACATAATTGTTATCCGATTTGTAGATTTTAGATGTTACAGTAATACTTTAGTTCATAGAACTTGCTCATGTAATTATCTGTAATTATCTAATAACTAAATATCACATAATTGCAGTGAATTTCTTATACACCATGCACAATAAAACACCACAAAACTCTCAAATGAATATTGATAAAAGTCCCAGATACAGTGATCTTGCTATGAATTTCCTAAAAGAAGCCATCTACAGAAAAATCTCCCCTAGATGCAGATAGGAAGAGATGTAACTGTTTGTTAGAACCAGGCTTGGAAGAGGCATTTCTGTTTCAGTTTTCTGCTTCATGCACGTGCTACAAACCTCTGCTCCATTTGCAGCCAACAACAGATGTGTTGGCATAGGCACATTCAGGACCATCAGACTCAATAGAACCCCGAACTCAGCCATCTCACTTCTTGGATGAGTGCTTTATCTAGCAAACTCTTCAAAAAGAGTTATATTCTTTAGATTTCTACATGGTACTAAGGTGGTGCTCATTGTCTGTTTACATAAGCCCAGATTTTAAAACAAAGTTTAAATAGGAGGCTCTTTCACTCTGCCAAAGCAGACAGTTCTGAGAATGCAGAAGTATAAATAACATTTATCAAATTTTCAGCTTCAGTAGAAGATACATAAAGAAGTTAGAGAGGCCTAAAGAGTATTCCAACTGTGCTGCTGTGTGGGATTTAGGCAAGTTTTAGAGGAAAAGCTCCAGGGTTTGGAAAAATGTGGAGTACCGCAGCATTAACTTTTTTTCCACTAATGAAAATGATGATAAACAATCTAGGACCCATATAAATAGGCATGGCCTTCCACAAACAAAAAGTCTCTTTGATACCTTTCTTAAATAAAAATGTTATCCAAGTTTACTGAGAAAAAACTTCACCTGAAGTCATGGTAGATGATAATGGACACAGTAGATAGTTCCAGACATTTGGAAGAAGGAAGAATCTCTGAGATATTTTTAGAACTGATTCACCCTTTTCAAATGCAAATCTCACCTTTTCAGATGTGCCATAGAAATAGACTGATTCAAATCAGCCTAAGACTGCTCAGAACAAGTTCTTATGTGAACACACAAAGATGAGTCACAAAGCCCTTACGACTATTTTGGTGTAGTGTTATTGAAATTTTGAGCTTACTTCTCTGTTGTCTAGCATTACACACTTCTGCTGATGCATGTGGAATAAGCAACTGTGATAACATTCAAGTTTAGAAGAGCAACAAATAAGTTTGGGTAAAATTCACGTTTATATAAATAATGAGCATAGCTATAAAACTACTAATTTATGAACTGTGATTCCAAAATCACTGCAATTTTACTTTCCAACTCTAAGCCAATTCTGGCCCTATTAAATGCTAACCATTATGCAGTAATTACTGTAAACTTTGAAGAAAACGGCACAGAATCGCTCTCAAGAGTTCTGTTCAAATTAAACCATGAAAGTTCATCTCTGCACTATCTGCACAAAGACATAGAATTAATCTCTCTCAGTCCTGAGCAATATATCTGGGAGCAGACAGAGGTGTCATTAGTTAGGTATGTCTTTATGCCTCCACAATTTTTTTTTTTTTTTCATAAAAAAGCAAAACAAACCATTGCAATCCCAAGACTCATTGTCCACACGTCTTTTGTTCAATTGGGAGAATTTCTTACTCCTACTGCATAATTTTAAGATACAGTACTTAATACTGAAAAAACAAAACAAAAAAAAAAAAAAAACACAACTGTGGCATTAAAGGAGAGCAAAGAAGTGCAAGAAAAACAGAACATTTATTACAGAGCTTAAGAAAGTAGAATTAAGGGAATACGTTTTCTCGGATGTATCTCCCAGCGTTTCTAACTCAGATAGAATGCATGGATGAAAATTTTTTATCTAGCTCCAGGAAATCTCTCCTCTCTGCAATTAGCATTGCTGTTGCTTATGTGACTGCCTCCCGAACTGCAATGTGTTCAAAACCAACCTTACACCAATCATTTCCCAGCATTGTTTCACTTTTGAAAAACCATCTCTCCCACACACTGAGCTCAACAGAATATTGAAGAACTCTAACACCACTCTGACAGCTGCAATCAGAATTAAAGTTGGGAAGGAGCGTATGAGGCCGGATGGTGATTTCCTGTCCCCTTTGTCTCCCATGTCACACCTAGCACCAGCGTCCCACTCTCCACCCAATTACAGCGATTTGTCTCCGCTGGCTGATCAGGATCACAGGGTGCTCTTGTCCACATATTACTTCCACATCAGTAGTGGGGAGAGGCACAGGGACACCCAGCATGGTGAGCTCTGTGCTGCTGCAGGTCTGCATTGAGCTTGCACTTCCCAGCCCTGGGTTCCCATCAACAGGCACAAACAGGAGGCTGATGGACCCTGAAGTGATACAGAACAAAAAAAATTGCCGTTGGCTGAACAGCAATGGGTTGTGAGCCCTCATGAAAAAAACAAAAACAAAAACAAACAAACAAACAAACAAACAAAAAAACTAGAGGTAAAAGCATTCTCCACAAGAAGTTATGCTTCACCTTACTGACAGAGTCAACATTTTATTTATCGCTTTGGGTCTTAAATTAAAAATCAGTCATAGAATTATGGAGTGGTTGGGTTGGAAGAGACTTTCAAAGAGCATCTAGTTCCAACCCTCTGACATGGGCAGGGTTGCCTACCACTAGATCAGTCACCAGACCAGGCTGCTCAGGGCCCCATCAAATCTGTCCTCGAACACCTCCAGGGGTGTCCAGAACATCCTGGACAGTCAGTGAAAAATTTCCCCTGGCATCTAATCTAAACCTCCCCTCTTTCAGTTTAAAACCATTCCCCCTATCCACTCATGTAAAAAGACGGTCTCTTTCCTGTTTATAAGCTTCTTTCATGCACTGGAAACATCACAGCCCTCTCTTCTCCAAGCTGAACAAGCTCAGCTCCCTCAACCTGTCTTTGTTGGAGAGGTGTGCCAGGCCTCTGAGCATCTTCTAAATGATGAAAATCCACAGCTTCAAACTATGTGAAAAGGGAACATGTAAAGGCTGTAAATGCAGTTAATTTGTCATATGCAACTCCCATATCAAAGCCAGTAGCGTTACTCCAGATAAAACCTGGTTTTCGTTATAATCAGGGCTTTCCCTGGATCTTTTATTTCATCTGCACAATTAATAATTATAATTACTGCAAAGTAGAAAAAATAATAATGAAATTAGTATCTTCTAGGTCCCTATTAAGTTCAACAGTATTTCATTTGTTAATTGAAATCAAATTGAAAGTGAGAAGTGTTAAATAGTGAAGAAAACAGCTTTCACAAATGCACACTGGCAAAGAAAATATTAGCTTCTGTCTCCAAAAGTAGAATCAAATATGATTTCATATCTATTATTTAATTTCATTTTTAACTTGTTTCTTTGGCTTTGCCACAAAAAAAATATTTTAAAACAATCAGTATTCAAATTGTTTTTTTTTTTTCTTGTCTGTTCAGTTTTTGTAATGGCACCCTTTACTTTGCTTTGGACTGTTTTTCATCTTACATAAATTTGATGTCTTTCCAGATATATCTGACCACATCTTAAATGCATGCAAATGAATTAGCAACTGTTGAAATCTTCTGCTAATTCTCTCTTTTAATTTGCTCTAACTCAGAATTACTGACACAAATTATTTTTATTTCTCTGAATGCCTAGGCAGGAAAACTACAGCTTTCAACTTTGCAAAAGCATCCTGGTGTACGTCAGCAGAGCCCAAATTATGTCCTTTGCAGCACTAACAGTTCTCAGTGCCTGAGGATTTGGCTGTGCAAGCCTTCCCTAGCAGGCCAGGAAGGATGCTCAGGCTTTGCAGGGATATGTGGGCACTTTCACAGAGGCCTGTGCCTGACAGCCTAGGAAGGCTCTTCTGGCTCTTGTGCCATTTGAAATCCAAAATGATTAGTTCTGCATCAATATTTTGGCAACAAAATGATTATTACATATCAAGTCCATTCAAAGTGACAGAAGATTATTATATATTGGCAGAAACCTATATATTCAAACCTGATCCTTCTTTGTCAGGAAAATCCCCATATAAAAAGGCCAAAAAACCTCAGAAGTATTCACACTTGAAGCCATAACATATTCCTATTTTTCAGTTGTGACATTATTTTTTATCCACTTCTTGGTTTTATTATCCACTTTGTCCCTGTATGGTCTACAATAAAATAAGTTTTTCTCTGAGGTACCTTCTTTTTCTACCTTCTTCATTTCAGCCAGGAAACTCTCAGCTGTGGAGCTCAGAGAGTTTCATCCCCCACGCCATGTGTTGCAAACCATTTATGCCTACCTGAGCTGTCAGAATGTCTGCAGAACTGGGAATGATTGGCTTTTTTCCCTAACGTTCACAACAGAGAGGTTAACACATAGACGTGGCTTTGTACAGGTTGCCCTTCCACATCCTCTACAGGAGCTGCACTTGTTTGTGTCCCACACCTCCATTTCCAGTTCTCAATGGCAGCTCCAGTAGTATCCACTTTTCAGTACTAAGATAAAATTGCAGCTTTAATGTTGTGTGTATAAAACCCATTTATTTTTTTTCAATTAGTGTTTTCTTTGTCTAAGCACATCGCCAAAAGATAAAATCTTGATTTTTCCGGTTACAGAAAACTAGAACTTCTTCCAAGAGCAATTTTGTAAAACAACTGACAATGGCAGGTTTAATGGCAAAAATAATAAGAGAGAAGTTAAATCCAGCTCTGCACAGTAAAGGTCACTGCTAGCTTTCACTATAAACAGATGTGTCACAGCATTTAACTCCCCTATATCTTTGGTTTGGCATATTTATTTATTCTGAAAACTGTGACTGAAGATGGTTTCTGTGAAAGCAGAAGAAAATCTGTCAGCACAGTTTTGCGTTACACTTCCATGAGAACTTGCTCTAACTACTTTTTCTTGCTCAACATTTCATTGTCTTCTGGGATAAAAGAATCCCTGGCACAGCCTGTATTTGCAGAAACAACCTGGAGCAATAAGCAGCCATCACCACTCATGCTCTATGGTCACGGTCTCCTGAACATCCCCAGGCAGTAGCACTGAGTACCAGGTTTACACCAGTGAGGTTTCTGTCCTCTTGGAAATTCTAGCAGGATTTTCTAGCAAGATGTTCAGTTGCTGCTTTCAGCAGCAATTCACTCACACTCAGAAGGCAAAAAGCTTCCGCACTTGAAAGAACAGATGAAAGGGCTGCCTAAGGATCACATTTTCAAACTTTCATATATTGTTTTATTATACATAAAAGCGATAATCTCCACAGAATTAAATTACTAGCGTGATCTTCTTACAGCCCAGATTTTAATTTACTCTAAGTAACTATCCCAGCAGGTAGAGGGAAGGCTTTATCTCTTCTGTTTTTTGGAATTTTTGACATTTGAAAAAGCCAAACGAGTGCTTCATTTACCAGGGAGATTATAAAATACCCTCACAGGACCTAGTATGCAATGTTTCCTTACCTTTATTTCAGCTTTTGTAGACAGATACAAATAATTGCTTTGTACAAGCTAAAGATCCTAAGTGTTACATTGGATTTTTCTACCACTAGAGATGATAGTAAGAAAAGAATAACATGATAACGTAAAATCTCTAATCTAACTTCCAGCTACAATAGGCTACTTTCCAAAGACTAGAACAGAACAGGCACATGAAAAAGGCAGCAGATCCTTGACATAAATCCCATATCCACTATGCCATATAAACCTTCTCATAAACCAACAACCCTCAACCTTGAAAGCAGATGGTTCTGTGCACAGTAAATAATTTTAGGAAGTAAGATATGCAAAACAGAGCTTCGTTCATGGTTACAACTTCATATTAATGTTCAACCTGAATTTAATTCATGGTCAATTACATCTTTACCCTGAACGGTTCTCTGGAATGTCTCAGTTGTGACAAACTTATCAAAAAAACCCAATTAAATTAATATATGGTAAGGCATATCTTCTGTTCCTCCATTTCCTCCTGCCCCTGGACTATGCACAAACATGTCCTCTGTGCTGTCAGTGTAAGTAGTTTCCAGGAGCACGAGGAAACGTTCATGTACACCCAAAATAACACTAAAATAAAAAAGAAAGGGCTTTGCTTGTTTCATGGAGCTTTGAACTCACTTGTGTTAGCTGACAAGCACATCCAAGTGTAGGTGAGTATTCCAGATATAACCTAAAAAGCCTGACTTCAGTTCTACACTGTGAAAAATCTGTCATTCCCGTATTAATCCTCTGCAATCTCCCACTAGACTACAGTGGTGATCTTCCCTTTTCTGTTAAAATAGCAGTTTCATTTTTTTTCTATTCCTTTTTTCTATTATTATTCTTTTCCGTGATGTCTTACACCACTCAAAACTTCCATTCACCCATTTCATAATAAGGGATATTTTTCTTATGCGGAAATCAGTTATAAAGCTAGACTATACAGTGCTAAGAATGGAGATATTGTCCAAATAGAAGTTAACAATGCGTATAAAATCAGCAGTTCTTCCTTCTCATTTTATTTTATCCATTTCATTTCATGCTAACAGTAGGATGACAGCCTTATTGTCTGAAAAATACTGTTCCTTGGAAAGCACTTTTGAAGTGCCTTCAATCTGGGAATTAAAATATCACCTGTAACAAGGCAGAATTGGTCAGAAATGTCCTGGCACTTAAATTAGCATAGAAAATTATGTGGATATACAGGTTACACATATACTGGCAAATTCATCTCAGTTCTACATTTCTTCATGTATTTTTAAATGCCTCAGGGCAGAACCATTCTTTCAGATTCATGTAGTGGCTCTCACCCTCCTTCTTGTAACTGCTGATCTGACACTGATGTTTGTGAAAAATTTTGGCTGTGAGAAGAGGGCTTTCAATTGCACATGCAAAGTCAATATGCAGGATTGCAACAGTGGGCAGTACAACAATGTCTACCATTGCTAATGCATCTTGACATTTGGCTCTGAGTATGTCCTTCAGACCAATGTACAGACCATTGTACAACAGGATGGGAAGAACATCAGCATGAACCAGAGTAAAGCCTTCTGCAGTATATTTGCAGGGTGAAACAGGGAAGCGAGACATATTTGAAATATTTTCTCTAACAAGAATCTCTAGTCTACTACTCACCATTCACTTCTTATATCAAGACCAACGCAAACTGTAGCAGAAAAAGCTAAATCTTTGATAACTTTAAATTTCAGAAACTTCCATAACTATATACACAGTTTGTGTGAAAATTTGTCTTCCAATTTTTCACCTGTAGATCATTTCTCCAGGACTCTAAATTCCTCAAGGAGGAGGTCACATGTTACATGCATTTGTACAGTCAGGGTTTTTTTCAGCAATAACAACAATAATTGTTACTGTTGCTATTGTTATTAATAAAAGCACAGCAGTTGCAGAAGTTAAGGTTCCTGTCGAAACCTTGCAAAGACCTTGGTGGCCAGAAGCCGGGTTTGTCCAGCATTGCCAACTAAGCTGGTTCACCTGAAACAAAGATAAGCAACCTGCAACACTGCTCCCTAAAAAGCTTCAAGCCTCAAGTTTCATTCAAGTACAGAAAATGAACCCTATGAGGGTTTGTGTAATCCAGAACAGCAACACAGCATTTTCAACCTGAGGTGTATTTGAATTATCCTCTTCCTATTCTCTTACAGAAGCAAACTTTTGGGGTTTAGGCCTTCCAACAATTGCAGCAGAGGATGCAATACACTTTGCACGGTATCTCAGACATTCCTTAGTGCAAAAATGAGATTATTTAACTTATTTTAGCAAACACTGAAACAAGTTTGGAGAGAGAAGTTCTGATTGACATGGCTTTCTACCTCATGTAGTTTTCCCTCCCTTGTTTCACACTTAATAGCTCAGGGAGCTATCACTTTTGGACAACTCACGTAATGCTGATTCATGGATTTACACTCACAATCTATCAGCTGTGCATGCTCTATTTTCTAGATTTTCTAGCCCCTTTACTGCCTTACGATGTTAGTTTCTGGATACTTAAAATGTGTTGTTGGTTTTAACACAATGCCACCAGCAAGAGGAATTTTCTTCAATCTGAGTGAGTTTTTTGACTAAGTTTGTCATGAACTAAAATATTTACACTGGAAGTGCTAAAACAATCAGATATGTGGTAACCGCCCTTACAGTTTCAATTTTTGTAAGCACACTTCAAGCTAATGTCCATTCATAACATATCCCTCCAAAAAGCTTCATTATTTTTTTTGCTCATAATCATCAAGAGTTGCCAGATCTGAATTCAAAACCAACATTAACAAAATGCCTCAAAACATGCTATGATGTAATAACATTTATATAAAACACAGAGAGTGAATAGGATATTCCTAGCTTTCCAGGAAGCCTTTTTATCCCATTTTAAGGGTCTAAAAGGTCAATTAAAACCTGAATATCCTGAAATAGTTCCAATCACTTCATGTCACCAAGGTCTACCATTGACTTTGCAGACCTGCAATAAACCATTGTGCTCCATTAGAATTAGAGAACTTCCTGTGAGCAAAGATCAGAGATGCAACCCAGATCTGCGGGCTGAGCCACACAAGAGCTAACAGCAGCAACAGGAACCAAGAGCACCATGTACATCGTAGAACTGACAGCCTTTGCCTTCTCTACCTTCAGCTCAGCTTGTGACATGACAAAAACCCAGTAAATCACTTCCCTATCAGCAAAATTAATATATCAAAACACAATGTCAAGAGTTAAAGATGAATTGTATTTTGTGATGTATTCCTGTATCATAGAGCTTTGCCAGCATAAACAAGAAGCAGTGAGAAAAATGGGGTCCTCCAGGAGAAACAGAGAGGTGTCATCAACTCAACAGCAGGTAGTTGTTTCGTTCTTTGTCTCTGGTGTGTTTCTGCTATTTAGGGCCTAGCAAATAATGTGAAGTTGAATGCATTGCCAAAATTACCATTCACTCAAAAAATGCGACCATCAGCAGTTCTGAATGGCATAAAAAGCAGGAAATCTTCTTTTAGATCAAACAACAAAGTGAGATAGCAGTAACGTTAAAGCATTTCAAAAACACTGGAGGTGCAGCTCATATTTATTTCTTTCACTTAGTGTTGTTAGGGAAGATAAGTCTTCTGATCAGTGGCTGCAAGCATTAAGAAACAGTGATATATTGCTAGATAATCAAGCACTATCTATTTCCATACTTTTGATGTGGTGGAGTGTTCACATGTCTTATTTTCCACTTCCTTGGGATATCCTGGTTAAATGTCAGATGTATTTTTTCCCCTTTAAGAAAAAACAGCCTACGTACTAATTATTTTTAAGAGAGGTATATACGTAATCAGAAGGTAACACTGATTATTCGTTTTGTCTATAAACTTCGGTAGGCACATATAAGTAATACTGAAAAATGTAATTCAGCCTTAATTATCAGCAGTGTTACCCCTCTGTTTATAACAGTCATGACAGAAGAAACCTGCAGCAATCAATCTTGATTGCTGTGATGGCAATTCAAGCTAATTCACAACAGAAGATGCAAAATATAAAAGTAAGGCTATTGTACACCTTTCAAAAGCATACTGTTATTCACTTCAAGATCTGTATTTCATTGACCAGATCAACACTCCACAGTAATGAAATCCTGGACAATATTTAAGAGATAAGGTGTCCAAGAGCTCCATGAAGTTCACAGTGCAAGAGAAATCCAGGGGATTGCCCATCTCTCACAGCGAAATGTTCATGGTACAGTCCCCCAAGCCTGAACCCAAACAAGACAAACTGGCCTTCTTCTGGTGTTCCCTATTCACACCACCTCACACCATACTAGTACTGGTAAACAAAACAAAACAACAAAAACAACAAAAGTTTTCCTTAAAGAAATAATTTTATTCTACTCTATAGGGCTGTTTGTTGCATAGAGTCAACCATAATCTGGGACTGACTTGTTTCATTTGCAACAGCCAATAAAATACAAGCACAAGGCAACACAAATTCAAGAAGTTGCTGTTAGTTTGCTGTTCCTATTCATCATTGATTTCTATGTCATATATAAAATAAACTGATTTTATAGGCATTGATTTTACTTTACTAACAGTATATGACATAAGAAAGAAAATACTTCCATCTGCCAATTACTTTAAACTAAATGCCAAAGGTTCAGACCTAAACATTGTATGATTCTGTCCTGGCAGTGTATCTTTTGCACATTACACATTAGCAGTTTGTCAGGTTTGATTCATTTTGCTATCCACAGCATCAGAGTATGTCCTTGAATCTTTTACGTTAAATATATTCAGGGGTTCTCAGAAAGATAATTTTTGATTATCTTATTTTCTTGAAAGTCTATTAAAGTTGGTCAAAAACTGCAGCAAAGATACTAATGGGAAAAACTGATGTGGTGTCAAAAACAATTAAAGCTCTTTTTCCTCATTTTGTATTTAAAAACACCTGCCATGCTGACTGCAACGGTGATACACTTTGTGTGTGTGTGGTGTTTTATATTCATTGTGGTTCCATCTTGCAGATGAGGCCAAGTAAGATTGTCCTAACAGGACAAAGTCTCAGATACTCATGCAGTCCCACAGCATTGTCACCACGCTGAAGCACCTCTGGACGGACATGGAAGTCTTGCCA
The DNA here is from genome assembly GCA_023055505.1 of Callipepla californica brunnescens. Taxonomy (NCBI): domain Eukaryota; kingdom Metazoa; phylum Chordata; class Aves; order Galliformes; family Odontophoridae; genus Callipepla; species Callipepla californica. Next base: position 6,674,947 of record JALIRH010000006.1, read on the forward strand.
CAACCAGGCATAGGGAAGCCCTGCCAGTGAGGCCATCACCCAACCACTGCACAGCCTTGGTGGCACAGAGCTTCTCAGGGAGGTGATGAGTGGAAATTTGTGTAACTGTGTACTGGCAGAGGCAAATCTGCCTTTTCTGGCCCTCTCCATGCTAATTGGCTTTGTGTTACTAACAGAAACGGGAAGCTGCATTCAATGTTCTTATTATTCTGTTATCATTTGCATTAAAATCATGTCACACAAATCTGGCCATCCAAATGAGGATCCTAATGGTTGCAGACTACTTCTACCTCCCGTGTAAGTTCTTCAAATACCAGTGGAGTGTTGCAAAGCACTTTTGGTAAAACAAAAGTTAGACCCATGGAAGAGTAACTTCTACTGAAGTGTTACAATTCACTTGTCCCTGTCTATTATGCCAAACCCCTTCAAGCATAGGTCTTTCCCTTCTCCTCTTATTCTTTGCATTAGTTTTGTTAGTCAGGAAAAGCTTCCCTGCTATAGTTCTAACAATTCCACAATTAATTTGTCTTCATTTCATTGTGTCCTTAATAACACTATGTAGGCAGCAGATGTCAAGTCCTTCCAAGTGGAATCAAGCAGAAGCGAATGCACATCCCTAATAAATTGTTTATTGAATATTTATTTTTACTTGGATGACACACTGCTAGTGAATCTGCTGGTGGTAAGCCCATGCTTACATGCTACAGTACAACATTTATTGAAGCAGCTATTCTTGCCAAATCTATATTGCATTTATAAATCTTCAAAACAAGCCCTAGTAAATGTCACTTCTTCTTAAATGCTCAGCAGAATCAATGACAAGTGATGCTGCCTTTGCCCTTGAAGAATTCATGTTTGCATTAGAGTCCAAATTCTAAGAATCTTGTTCAGCAACATACAGTGTAAATACGCATGCAATATACCACAAGTCCTGAAGAAAGAAATGAAAAGTTACTCTAAATGCAAAAGCCAAATCCAAACCACTTTCCTTTATAATCTGTGGCAAAGAGCCTACAAGGACCATTAGCTTACTTTGTTTCTGCACTGGGACATTTTGGAGTTGTCTTCCATGCATTACCCAAAAGCAAGCATGTTCCTCACATGTTTTTACGATCACAATCACACAGAGATATCTTGAAATACATATAAATATGAAATAAAAAAGTAGAAATATACCTTTACAATACTTAATTATATTTAAGAAGACAATTTAGAATCTTCAGCGAACTCTATGTGCTGCATATTTATTTTTCCTACCTTTTTTGAATGATAATTATGTTTTACCTTCAAGTTGAAGGAGATATGAAGTACAAAAACTGAGCAGCACTCACATTCTGCATCTCCTTAAACTACTCAATGGCACCAGTGAACTCTACACCATAGAACACCCTGCTTGATGTCAGTGGGATGCCCATCACCGAGGAGCAGAGTTGCTCTGAGCAGTACAGCACAGCTTTGTTGCCACGGCACAATCCGATGGAATGCTTTTCCTAAGAAGGCATTGCAGCTTTCCCATTTTCCAGTTGATTTTGTAACAGCCATGGTTTAAAAGGGTAGACTATTCAGGGCCCTCTGAATTTTACAACAAGCATTCTTCAGGAGTATGTCAACTATCTTAGCACAATGACACGTGTCAATAGCAGAGATGCCAGACAGATCATCTTGCCCTTGCTGCATTTCTCAGGATTGTGAGGAATTTCCCTATGCAGAAACACTGCAAGAAGCTGGATAAACTCTAGAAGTCTCTCTTCTTCAGAGCTGTGATACACCTTCACGGAACTAGAGGTGCCACAGCCTCACTCAGTCTTCTACAGTTTACTGCCCTTCAGGACACAAACCGTGAGCATGGTTCTCCTGAACTGATGCATGCACATGCCCAACATGTTTCCTGCACTAACCAGAACCAGCATTTCTTCTCTTTTTAGGGAAACCTACACTTGTTTCACTCTCAAATGGTGCTGAATAAGATAGTTAAACAGAAATTTTAGCAAAGCTTTTCACTGGAATGATATTTCAATGGCAGATTAAATCTCAGGGTGATATTCATTCATAAGATATAAAGTGAAATGAAAAAAAAAAACATTGATTCAAATCAAGATCTTCTGCTTGTTGCTAGAAAAAGTCATCACAGCCAAAACAAATAAATAAATTTGTCTCTGGCAATTTACAGCTGCCAGGCTACTAATTGCTCCAGAATAGAAAACTCACTTTGAAATGCAAATAGTTAAAAAACAAACAACAAAACACTGCCTAGATGGTGACAGTGGGCACAAAACAACTTCCCAAGCACACAATCACAAAAAAGATGAGACAAAAGGATTATGCAATGCTTTGTTACTTTCTATTCCCCTGTTGAACAAAGCACATTACAAAATAAATAAATAAATAAATAAATAGAATGAAATAATAACAACCATCTAAACCTTGCCTATCATTATATTTATATTTGAGAAACACACAGGACAGCTGAATAACCTAAGTCAGCAGTTTTACTTTGTTAGGTAAAATCCTTGGGGACAGTGTGTTGTAGTTGGTATGAAGAGGTTTATTGTACTCTGTGAGAATTTAAAAATTGGATTATTAATGCATTCTTTAATTCTAAATTAAAAATCCACTTTTCTTATAATTTAGATTCGGGCTTGATTTCCACATGCACTGATATGTAAAGCTTATAGAAATGCTTAAGCATGCACCTCTATTTTTTGTCTAATTCCTGTATGCTTTGTTAAACAGTTATTTTAATGCAAAAACAGAAAGTTATTTTGGATCTTTGCAAAAGAGATGGATTACACCACAGACACTAAATAGCAGTGTCATATATTGTACTAAACTTCCGAACTGGTATTGCAAAGTCTTTTAGTTCAAACACTAACTCTGAATCTGTCCCAGTTAATAAAAGGAAAAATTGCAGCCCCTCTGTCTGAAAACTGCTGGAAGACAGGTGTCAAGGTGCTGGAGAACTGCTATTTTGCCAGCTTTTTTGGCTATGTGAAAATGAACTGAGATACTGTTGGAAGCATCAAATGATGTAAGCATATTCTCAGTCTTACTGGCTCTGATCTCATAAAGCTATAACTGATAAGCATGATTTGGAATAATTTAGGTGCTTTCTTAATGTTCTCGAAGTGCAATAAATTAATATGGGTCAGAGTCTTGATGAAGCAAACATAAATGGTTTGTGGTATGGATTGCACTGAAATCTACATAATATAGAATATATTCTCAATGAGAACATGTTTAGTCATCTCATATTCTTCCTTCTCCTCATTGCACCTCCCTACAAAATGTTTATTACTGTATAATGGAGATGAAGTATCAGAAATTCAGTTAGGAAAGAACAGATTCTCACTAAAATTACTTCTATTCTCATGTATACCAACCAAATGAGCAGTAGGTTCATTTCCATTTTTCCAAAAACAAAGGTAGGAAAATACTTGAAAGACAAACTTATAACCATGGTAATGTTATTGTGCCCTAAATCTCCAGATTTAGCATGATGATCAGACAGGTTTAGCCCATTCGCTTCTACTCTTCAACATTTCCATCTAGAAACAGATCTAATTAAGATGGTTTATATATAAAAAAAAACAAAACAAAACAAAACAAAAAAAAAATCAAAACAAGGTGAAGAGAAAAGCCAGTATTTCCAGAAATACCAATTCATTAGGGGAATTCTCCCACCATTATTGTTCACTGCACCAAACAAGAAAATGGAAGCAAAGGCATCTCCTCTTCTTCCTCCTTCTGTTACCCTGTTGTTAATTCCAACTGTGAAACCACTGACCCTTGAAATTATTTTCACATGCCTGGAAAACACATGTGGCTTCTACTTACCTTTATCTTTCTAGAATTGTTCTTTCAAAACGCTGTGTGCTCCCTGGAAAATATTAATTCACCCAGCATTCTGTTAACAAATATCAAAACTTAGCCTTTGTTTTAGCCTTAGAGACTTAAATGTCTAATGAGGGAATTCAGAGTTCAGCTTGCGTTATTACCCACCAGTAACATAAAAACAGGTTCAGCATATGTAACACTGCTGCAGCTTAAGCACAGCAAGATATACCCTGAACTTTCAAATCCCTGCTTCTTATTTGAACAAGCCACACTATGAAAACAGACACTTTTAATGAATTCACTGAGAAATCCTTAGTAGAAGTAAAAACAGCAGACTTAGAGCTGTAATATTTAAAGTAACTGCAAAATTGTGCTTTCATCAGGAAAGGAACAAAAGCTTTGTTATTTTTGAAGCTTACATTTATATTCAGCATAATAATTTGAAGTATCATTGCCTGTCACTATTAGGAGACAGAGGTCAAATATGGCAAGTAAAAAAAAAAAATACATTCACAAGCTATACAATAGAGAAAATAGGCTCAAATTGTATGAAGTGCAGTGACATTATTTAAATGTCTTTGTTAATCAGGGTCCTGACATAAGAGATGGTGCTGAGAAGAATTTGCTCTTCAGACTCTGCTCAGCATGGGTCAAATCTGCTTAATATTCCAAAAGCTGAGTCTAGCTGAACCGCGTTACCCCTTTATGATCTCTCATCTATTTTTTTTCCTCCTTTGAATTCAAGATGCACTGGTATTTTCAGTTTTCATCACTGCTAAAGGGCAGGGAAGCTATAGTATAAACAGTGAAGTTCCTTTCAAGCCTTGTTTATGATGATTTATACATTATACAGCTGTTACACCTGCAGAAATTTTTGCAAAAAGTCAGAATACAAAAAGAAATTCAGGATCGTTTACTTTCAACCTTATTTATTTTTTTTTTCCAGCTGCTCTACAAGAGAGAAAAAATAAATAAATAAAAATGGAAATATCTGCTGATTCATACACGAGAAAATAAGAATCTAATTTTTCCAGCCCATATAGACACAATGTTGTGAAGCCCATGAAACACAAAGAAGAGTGAAGCCCACGGAACAGTCAATGCACAGATGGCAGCGCTTACTTATCCGCACCAACATCCCGTGTGAAGAACGCTCAGGAACACTATGAAGGATGTCCCAGATGGTCAATTGTCACTCTTTTATTGATAAATAAAATGATCAATTAAAAAATAAAAGTCACGGAGTTCTCAATCTCAGGCTGCACATTAGTCTCCTTATTTTTTCTGTGACGTCTGTGGAGAGCAGAAAGGTTTACTCTAAAAGCAAAGGAAGGTCTGGCCCTCCCATTGGTATACACCATATATAATGCATTCTCCAACCACAAGATCAAGGATTTCTGTTTCTCTCTGTCCCCTCCTTCCCCCAGCACTTGTGTAGCTACCCCAGCCTAATATAAGCTGCAAATAATGCTTTCCGATCACCCAGACTTTCCACCTTGAGTGGTTTGGAGCCTGTCCTAGCTTCCCTGACAAAAGACTCAAACCAGAGAAGACTTTCTCCCATTTCAAACAAGACATACAGGGCAATGGGGTAACTGGCCAGGTAACAGCTGGCCAATTTATTCTGACTTTTTTAGAAATGTTACAGGATTGCCCGAGGACCTTGATCAGTCCAGTTGTGCTGAGATCTGCTCCCCCCGTCTGCAGCACTGTAAAGCAGTAAGATGGATGAGACTGCTCTGGATGAGGCAAAATCCAGCCTAAGTGAGGGCAACCATGTTTTCAGTGGGGAGTTAGGAAGGACACATTATTATAAAGACCAGCTGCACAGATTTTGACAGCCTGATGTAACGGAAAGATTTGAGAAGCTTCAATTACCCAGCTCAAACCTAGCCCAAAGGGATGCTCTTCCAGGCATTCAAGTAAGTGCAATAAGCTTTCACACAGCAGACCAGCGCTTGATAGTTTGTTTCCAAAATGTTTCTGTTTGAAATCAAACCAAGCCATTTCTAACTCCTCATTACCCACATCCCATATTTACACTTAATAATTATTCTTGTAATTGCTCATAGAGATTCATGAGAATGCCTCATGTAATTTAAAAGGGTCAAAAGCTTTGAGACAAGACCTCACCCAACCTATGTATGCCACAAGGGTTTTCAGCCGTGACAGTGAAATCCAGTGCAGCAGTGACCAGGCAGTTAGAGGCCTCCCTGAGTCCAATAACAGGGTTATTCTAAAGAATATTTTCCATATTTTCAGTGGGTTCACCATGCATTTTATTCTTTCTTGCTCACGCCTTCAATCCCTCTCCTCCATATTCACATTGATGTAGGCAACCAGTCCAGGAGGTTTGGGGGGGATTCATTAGAATCCTGTAAGTCGGAGGGAAGAAAAAAAAGTGCTGGAAAGTCTGAAAGTATTTTGATTCCTTCTTCCATGATCAGCACAACCAGGTGCTGGTGCTGAGTCACTTCTCAAAAGAGCATACTGTTTGTACTGTGCGCTGTGTTATTCTGAAACTGGGACAATTCATTGTCATGCACTTCATTTGTAGCAAAAGCTGTCAGAATGAAGTGCACTAACAAAGAGCAGATCACAAGGAGGTGCGAGAGATGATAGGAGGAAGGGTTTTAGAAAAGAAACAGGGAAAGAAAGTTTAAACATATCTCTTCCCCATCTTAAAATTTTCTTCACATTTTTTCCCCCCTTTTCAGAATCAGCTTTGGAAGGGGAATATTTATGGATGGAAAGAGAACTCTTCAGAGAACCAGTTTCACTAAATGTAATGTTGACAGGCACTGTGCAGCTACTGTGTGTATTTGGGAAGACATAATAAATAGGAACTGAAAAGGTCACATCTCACACAGGCACCTTTGACGACTCATACAGATTCTCTCTCAAAATACAGCTCAGAAGTAGATACAGTAACACATTCCTTCCCTCCAGCATCCACAGTAACTAGGATTTCAAAACAATTTAAATCTCCTCTTAGAAATCTTGACTCAAGAACATTTGATTTAACACATTCCCAGCAAGGCAGTTGTGCTCTTGTACTCCATTCATCACTCCAAGTTGGACATAAAATTGTTTCTTCTTCATAATAATAAATAAAAACTGCAGTTTTCAGAGGAAACAAAACGGGCAGCAATGCATTTATGATGGTTTCCTGCTTGCTCATGTTCATTGCACACTGCTAATAAATATTTGAATAATTAATGAGACTTCAAATTGTAGAAAACAGTAAATAACTGCAACAATTCTAAATAAAAATTAAGCATGGCTTGATTTCTTTTCATGGTAGTTCTTGGGATTGAATGGGTTAATTTATTTCCTGAAACAGAGGACCTTAGATAAGCTCAGTTGTTATGTAAGCATGTGTGGGTTGCTAGGAGTTTAAACTATCAGCTTGCAAATACAGCCATTTCAGATCCCAGGTGATCCAAAGAAGAGGTTCTCCTCCTGCACTGCATGATGCGGGGATTATACAGAAAAATACGGTATGTGATATGTCATCAGACACTGCACTGTAGCACACAAGCACAAAGATGCTGAATTCAAACAGTACAGTCAAAGCGAGATGTACCTTTGTCCTTCTTTTGAATGTTTGATTTGCAGTCCACACAAGGTTTTACTTGCTTTTTTTTTTTTTTTTTTAATTAATCTTAACAGTTTTGTACAGCATACAGAGAGAATATGATACAGTACAGAGCTCTTGCATGATGCTCCTGCTCATTAATTGTCCTGGTATTTTCGCTACTTGGACATGAGGATTTCACTGGTTAATGATATCATATCTTCTGTATATGAGTTCACTCAAGCATATGACCAATTGATTGCCTCACATACACCATTAAATCTAATTATCATAAACACTGATGTCTCAGGAATTTTCTATGACTCCAAGACCTGTGGTACTGAAACAGGCAGAGCTCTCTGAGCAACCTCTGTGCCTGGTCACACTACAGTGATCCTGTGCCACCTCACTAAGTCTGATCCATAAACACAAACACCGTTGCATCAGTTTCAACAGTGCTCTGTACCTTGTGCTACTCTGCACTAGAACTAACACTAAAGCACTACAGAAGAAGGGTGGGAGCTTTGGGGGAGCAGAACTTGATGTACTTTTTCTTTTTTTTTTTTTTTGTCATAGCTTATATAAGCATAAGAAACACCACAAAGCCCTTAGTTAAAGGGGGAAAAAAGAAGCTTCAGCTTTTCCAACGAGAAAAGTAATCAGAACCTGTCACGCAGTATATAAAATACATTCAAACACACACTTGACTTTAATTTATAGGTGATAAAGCTCCCACTGAATTAAACTGGAGTTCAGGGTGCTAAGCACCCCTGTAAATCAGCAGCTTCATGCACACAGGCTGCAGTCCCAGGCTGCCTGCTGCAGAGGAAATGGCTTTTATCATTGCAGCCAGTCGAGGAGCAAAGCCCATGATCGGAATGCTATTTTTATCTCCTGAATCTGTGATTCTGTGTAAACTATTTCTACAGGAAATAAATATGTAAAGGCGGCATCAATTATTACAGTTTCAATTAAGGTACTGAAAGGCAGGAGATGCCATGCATAAAAGAAATGACTAATTTGAAAAGGGAATAAAGTCTATTTTTCAGATAAAGCTGAAGTAATTTGTGGGCTTGGTGGGTGTCTTTTTTTTTTTTTTTAAGAATTTAGGCAGGATATTTATTCTCTTTTCAACAAAGCAGATGACAGTATCTATGTATGATAAATATCTTCTTGCTTCCTCTTCTAGACAAAGGTGGAGACACAAGGCTAGTTTCCATATTCAATTATTAGCTTTACTACCTTCTCAGCCCTTGCCAAAAGCCTCAGCTTCCCTTTTTTCTTAAAGATAAAAGTAAAAACCCTGAGTGTGCGATACTAAAGTGAGAAACAAGGCAGAAATTAAAAACATGTATGTCCACGTGTTTAAATCACCAAAAATTAATAGCTCATCTATCATCATATCATTTTCACAATTGCAATATATGATAAGTGAATGCTGATTTTTACATGAAACATAATGATGAAGAATCTGATTTGTAATGCTTTTGGTCATTACAAGGGTTTGAGAAGAAACAGCACCAAAAAGAACTTGTAGAAATTACACTGGCACTGACTGTGCTTCCACTGAATTGGGGGAAATTGCCCCATGCACTATCACACACTAGATTTAACCCATCCACTACAATTATTGACAAGATGGCCGGGAATGGCAGGGCAGTTCTTGCAATCTATAGGTGAAGTGGCTAAGAATGCAATACCCATATTTATATGGTGCCAGCCACCCCATGGATGCTAACACTACCAGACCTCCTGCATATGGAGAAATCATTCAGGCATGGCGAAACGTCATCCAGGTAAAATGGTCCTGGCTCTCTGTGATCGTTTCTGTCCAAAATGACATGAAGTTTTCTACTCTGTAAGAAAGGGAATCTCTGATCTCTCTAGGTATGAAAGAGCAGCTCGTGTTTCACTTCACACCACTCGAATTCCTCCCATGCCTCAGTCTCTTCCCTGCCAATATATCTCTGCTTTGACTTTTCTTTCCCTCTAGTCAACTGCAAACACATATGAAGATTTGATTTTTGGGAAATACCTTCAACTCAATTCACTTCAGTTGAATCTTCAAACGCTCAGCTTCTCTGCCTACCAGGCCATAAATATGAGAAAAAATCTGTAGCCTGCAACCTCCCCCCTTCCCTCTGTGTCAGTGCTGCTCACAGGCTCTCCAGGGACTGATTTCTCCACACGACTGGCATTTTAAATTCAACAATGTGCAATTCATTTTCACTGCCCTCAAAGAGAACAAATACTCACTAGTTTTAAATTATTGAATCATTCGTTTAACTTAAGGTACCTGAAAATGATCCATTTTTACGGACAGTAATGAACAGTAATTGCAAGTAATAAAAGTGTAAGTAAAGATGACACCCAGACATGCCACAGCGGAAATACCCCATTCTGTAAATTTGCTTAATTAATGATGATTTCTAATTGTAGTACATTACCTACAAAACTAACACTTTTTGTACTGAATAATGCCAAAGCTGAGAATTGTTTCAGACGTGAATGATTCTTCAGGTTTTCTTAATAATTCCTCTGAGTTCAGCCTTCTAGAAGTAAGGAAAGCAATTACAGGCAATTATATCATCTTCAAGCAGGCACATAACCAACTGCATGGACTCGGGTGTAAAACCATAAAATTTTAATTAAAGAGTTAAAAAATGCAAAAGTTAACTCTGCACTCAGTATGTTGCAGATATTGCAGAATCATTTTCCCATTTACCTCAATTCAACTACAGTACTGGATGCAACCTTCAGCATTACTCCCATTGCAGGAACACAGCCACCATTCCTGAACAATATGTTTCTCAGGCAATGTTAAGTTTCCCTAAGCGGCTCCACATGGTTAAATAAAAAGGCCATCTCCTGCTGAAGACAACAGCACAGCTTTGATAGTATTGAGTAAGCTGTTTGTTCCAGCTGCTATAATATTACTTGCACAAAACAATAAAGTATCATATTTACCAGTGCCAGTGGCCACTAATCTGGCATTATGACTGATTACTGCAAAATTCAATATCTGAATCCAAACCTTCTCCTAGCGTTTATATTCTATTGACACAGAATAATCCTTTGAATTTTTCTTCTCTATTTATTTAACAAGTCTGGCAACAGCGATACTGCTCTGAGGGCTGCCTTATTCAAGTTGGAAGAAATTAGTATTTTGACTTTCATTTTTCAGGAAGTCTCATGCCATAATTAAGGGTGTTTCTTCCATTGTCTGTTTGTTTGTTTCTAATTTCCCATTTTAATTCATCTGGATTCAGCTTTCAGTCTACTACAGCCAACTCTCATCTTTCTCTGATATATTATAGAGGTTTCTGGTAACCAATATTTTCGACACATTAAGGCACTTCTGCACTGTAAACAAATCATCTCTCTTTCTCTGAGAAAAGCAGAACAGATGGAGCTGTAAGCTTCTCACTGTAAGATGTTCTCTCAAAACTATTTTTCTGGCCCATTCCCGTACTTTCTTCAATTTGCCAACATAATTTCAACAAACGCAGATACAAAACTGAAGAGTCTATTCCAGTATTGCCTGACTACTGCAGTATAGATAGATTAATCACATCCATTCCACACGCATTTGGACCACAAAGACAAGAATAACATAACTGCAAAGCAGTACAAAAGGCAAACAAGACAAAAGGACATTAATGCTTCCTTAACGGTGATATTTTAGTCGATCCAGGTTCTATCAAGTATATAAAACCTTTTTATTCATCCACCAAGTTCCTAGGCCCCAAATAAGACCAGATTAACTTTCATGACAGATTTTTTTCTTTTTCTTTGGGGGGAGATGTGTGGAGACGTAAGTAAATATATATCAGTGTGAAGGAGGGGGCAGAAGCAGATACAAGTTCAAAATAGAATAAATACAAAAATCTTCATTGTTTTTCAAACTATCTGAACCCCAGAAATCAGAAGAGCACTGAAATGCATAGCAAATTCATTCCTCTGGAAGCAGCAAATGCAGTTTTTGGTAAATGCTAAAACATTTCATGAACAGGAAATCTAAAGCTGCCTATTCCTATAGCATATGTGTATAAGAATACATACGTATACACATAGTGTTACTGCTGCCTGACTCCTCAATTCCTCCTCCTTTGCTCTCTGCTCTATGAGTTCGATGGCCAAGGCAGCAAAACTCAGAGTGAAATTTCAGATACAATCAGTAAGATGCCACAAAGCTGAATATTTGATGATAGTTTACTATTCTTGTTGTGTTTCCACAGTTTCAGCCCCCCCTGCTTTGTGCAGGGGAGACTCCCCCTGCAGTCTACTCCCTTTTTTCTGCAAGCCCCCTCCAGCAGCACCAACAACTCGAGCTCAAAAGCTGCATTACCTCTCATTTTATGAAATTTCTGCAAGGAATAACCTTTAACCCACACTTTGCCTCCTCCCCTTCCCTGCCAAAAGCTTTATTCATTCAATTCTTTTTCAACCCCAATTACTTCCCATTTAACAAATGGTTGGTATAGCAGTGAAGCACTACAGTAAGAACAAAGGTTGGTGCTCCATTGCAATCTCTTCAGGGTAGAATTAAAGGCAAATTCTCTATCAGAGAAAGCCACCTCTCCTCGATTTTTCTGTCACTGCAGTATTATTATACAGCTTGTCTCTGAAAGGAAGGCTCTCAGGGTGTCATGAACTCTCAGAGAATTTCTAGTCTACAATGCCTTTCAGTAAAAAAGGGAATGCTCCAGAGAGAAAATAACCTTTGTGTAAGGAAAGGTTTGTTCTGCAATACTGTCTGAGCGTTGGCTTTACAGGGAAGAAATGAATCTTTGCATTTGCATCACCAGAGCGTAGAAACTGGTCCAAAAGAATATCACTGTGCACAGTCGAGATACGCTGCTCACTTCCTTCCGACTGAGACAGGGAGACTTGAGCAGGATTAGGCAGTTCATGCAATTCCTCCACTACTGATACGTGTCCACAGTAGAAAACTGAATTCATAAAATGGGAATCCTATTCATTTCAGGTGATATTCTTTAATTTAAAAAAGCCATGTCACTTGTGACATCTCTTCTCTGATCTAATTTGGAACTCAAGGGAAGAACACATTCCTTACTGCCTTCTTTCCCATTCTCAATCTTCCTCTCATACTGCTTTCCCTCGTTCTAAATACTTTAAATGCAGGCAAAAAATCCTGCCTTGAGCTGGCACGTCTATAGCAGCAATTCATGTCAGCAATAGGACAACACCCTCATACGTACAAATAAGTAAGGATTCACAGGGAGAATCCTAAAGTAACTTGCTGAGAAAAAATGGTATCTACAGCAAATATAATGCACACGTGTATTAATGTGCACACAAACACACACGTTCTGTCATAAGAAAGAACGAAGGACAGACAAAGATGACAGATACTCTTTAAAAAAAAGGGAAGAAATGAGGAGGCAGACTCCAAGATGTGAGAAATGTTAAATGTCCACTGAAATAATTAGAACTCTGATAATTAATTTCAGCTAAGAATCTGCCCCTGAGAAAAGTGTCTCAACCTGTTCACATCCTATTTTCCAGACCAATTTTAATTACACAAGAAGTTAGTCCTTTTAGTTATTACTTCATACAATTTTATGTAATCCATTAGCCATTTTACAGATTTCATTTTGTTCTATTTTAAAATGGAGCATCTTAATCAAAATGAGACTAGAGAAAAAGAATGTTGAAATATAAAAGGAAGGTGAAATATTTAATGGAAATAATGTTTTCTAAATACAAAGTAAACAAACAAGCAAAAAAGAACAACAGGGAAAAAGTATATTTTGTACAATTGAGATTAAGCTTCAAGTTCAACACGAAGCATGATCAAAATGCATCCTCACGTAAGAGTCACAGATTACTGAAGATAGTGGCACTTCATATGCTTTTCATAATACTGTTTACAAATTCTATCTGTCTGGAAGCTGTATAAAAAAACCTTCTCCTTTAAAGGCATGCATGTGGATTATTAGCTAAAGCTAATGGCCACCATCCCCGTAGAAGATTACCTTTTCCATGAAAGAAAAATAAACCTAAGAAAAATGATATCATATTTGATGTTCTGCAAGCATTTTAACAATACATTGTCTGAGTTATGAAAGAAAACAACTCAAAAAACCAAATCAATAATGTCTAAAGTACTCAAAAATTTCCATTTAGTCTCCAGTTAATCTCTGTTAGCGTCACTGCATGTCTTACAGACTACATACCTTCATTTCTAGGATATTCTTAGTGTCGAGAATCCTTTAAATGTATCCCAAATGCTGAGATAAAGTTATTTAATTCTCTGAAATAATAAACAATTTAAAAAAAACACACTACTGCTGTCATTCAGTTATACGTTAAAAGTAGCGTAGCTAAGCAGGTGGTGAGCAGCGATTACTGTGATTGCTGTCACCAATCAACTGTGGACTGTGCACAGAGCAAATCTATGCCAAGATATCTAGTTATTTTTTGTTACTCATCTTCTCTCTTCCTACTCATCAACTTTACTTAAATGTGTCTTTCAGCTGAGTTTTAAGCTGTAGACTCTTAAATGCATGGAATATCTCTATAAAGTTCGCTACTATCTATAGAAAAGGTCTCAGACTGCAAACTGGATTTTCAGCCCAAGACGTTGTCAATGACTCAGTAGCATCTTCAGAAATAAACTTGAACCCTTATGGGTAAACACAAATAATTAGGGGTTAAGGTTTTTGTCTGCTGAAGACTTTTTTGACAGCGTTAAGTCATTGAATCATATAGAATTACAGAATTGTAGGGGTTGGAAGGGACCTCAAGAGACCATCAAGTCCAACCCCCCTGCCAAAGCACATTCCCTATGATAGATTGCACAGGTAGGCATTCAGATGGGTCTTGAATATCTCTATAGAAGGAGACTCCACAGTATCTCTGTTCAGCCTGTTCAGTGCTTTGTCACCCTTACCATAAGGAAGTTCTGCAGGTGAGTATGGAACTTCTGCTTTTCAAGTTTTAGGCCATCACTCCTTGTCCTTTTGCTACGTGGCATCAAGAAGAGCCTGGCCTCATCCATTTGCCTTCCACCTCCCTTTAGATATTAATGAACATTAATTAAATCCCTCCTTGGTCTTCTTTTCCCCAGGCTTGACAGACCAGGCTACTCATTTTTTAAATGCTGAAAAATGTTGAAGAAAATGAAGGAAACCAGGATTTTGTGCACTAGGGAAAGGAGCAAACTGTAGGTTATAAAATTTTAGACTACCCATTTGCTAAATTACCAACTATTTGTAAAATTATTTTTAGTTTGAATGATATGAAAGAGGAAGACAGACATAAATTAAGTATACTGCAGTAACCTGCAGCATTTCACAATTCATTTCCAGAATATTTGGGGTCCTGTACTCTACAGCTCTTTTGTATAAATGGTTTAGTACACCTGGCCAGCTCATCATGACAGTACTTCTTCAGTATGATGCAGGAGAAATCACAAGAGGCTTTTAAAAAGGGAAAAAAAAGAAAAGGTTTTCAAAACCATTGTCAAAATGAGGGTCCAGAAATCAATTTGTAATTATCTGCCAACACAAATCTAAAGGCTTTTCTGTGATAAGGGTGGTAATACATAGGGCTGTAATGTGAATTATTTCAAAGAATAAAAGACTGATTGTCTTCATGACCTATATAGCTTTTAGTGAGCTTTAAAACAAAATTACATTTTATACTTCTCATGAATGGCTTTCTCCCCCCTCCTTCCCCCTTAAAAATGCAGGGTTTTTGTCCCATCTAGTAGGCTTTCAGCTTTAAATAGGACTCAGTTTCTTCCAATGTTGATACATTTCGTTCCACTGAAAGTGAAGGCTCTGGCTTTGCAAAAGAGCTGAAGCTTCCCCTGTACAAAGGCAACCTTTTAAAAGTAAACTACAAAACGTATGATCATGTTATTTTTATGCAGCTCAACACAAGCATTCTTAAAATAAAAAAAAAAAAAAGAATAAAAACATCTCTAAGAAACTAAGTATTTCATGAAATACGAAACTATATGAAGTATATGAAGAAAAAAATCCAGGGTACAGTATTTGCAAATGATTGAAAAAAAAAAAAAAAAGAGTGAGGGCCCAATGCATATCACAGTCATCACTTTACTTCCTAAGCCATGCAGACCTGAGGCCAGGAGAGCAGTTCTGGTCGTCCACAGGGCTTCTGCTTGTTCAGTGCCATTAAACATGCCCTGCATCCTCAGAGAGCCAAACCCATGGCAGTTTCCACATCTAAGTCCAGTTGCACTTACACAAAGCTGCTTCTACATGCTTTTACTTATGGTTGCTGTCTGCTTGAAAATTGTTTTCCAAGGAGACCAGGTAGTTCCAGAGAACTATTATGATTAAAAAAACAAACAAAAACCACTAAACTAAATATACTATATCACTAATAAATTTGAGAGCATATTTCTGCAGAATCATCTCAATTTTGGAAAGAAAAAAAAAAAAAACAAATAAAAAACTTGGCCTTGTTTTGCTGGTGTATCCTGAGATTCAGATCAGATTAAGTATTACTTCAGGTGTATCAGTCTGGATACCTTCTGGATCTTGGTAAGTAGAAGCTCCCTGAAGATCAATATATGTATTCCACTCCTATTAACAAAAAGCCAGGATACTCAATTGAACTAGCCACAGGCATGGATGTTTGGATTCCTTTCCACTAGCTGCTAGACCATAATCTTGAAAATATGATGCATGTCCTCACTGCTGTAAGATTTTTAGGACAATTGTTCATATCAAAATAATAAATCTCAACTGGTTTAGCTTTTTCTTTGCTGATCAGCCAATTTTACATAACAATTCTACGGTGAAAAGTAACAAAAGCTTTCCACTTTGACTTCCACAATAGGTTTGACAATTAGTTTATTTCCTTGTACATGGTTTTAATCATTAAAAAAAGTTCTTCTCATCTTTCACAGTGAGATCTCTTCCTTCCTGTGTCTATTGATTACTGAGTTTTTTGTATTACCGTATTCCTCCTGTGTAACACAGCACATAATTTGGGCACTGACCCTGCATATTCATACACTATCTACCATTTTCAAGGCAGTGTTCAGAAGTCCTGCACGAGGCCTTGTAAATAATAAATACAATAACAGTGTGCCAACACATCCCTGCCAACTTTTCTGCAATTGGCAGGCACTGCTCATTTAATAACTTTACTTTTCACTGGAGAGTAAACCTGTCCCCATAAGCCATATGTCTTTTTCTAACATTTGTTTCATTTGAACTTAATTTCTGAAGGGACAGTAAAGTACATAATGTCACAACAGCTTGCTGATATATTTGCTAATGCTGCAAGCAAGGTTATCCAGTCTGTTTTCCAACTCCAAATGGCTCCTACTGGGACAAAAAGATTGAAAGAAAGCAAGGTAGAGATCAAAACTGTTTGGTTCCTTCTTATTTCCCTGCTTTTGTATTCTAGAAAGCGAATCAGTGGGGTTTTTACAAGATGATAAAATCACAGACTGGACTGTTCATCCAGCATGCTACAAAACTACTGACGATACTCTGACAAATCCTATTCTGAGTTCTGACTCCTTCCAGTTGGCAGGAAGGTCCCAGAAAGCACATGATAAGGGAAAAAAGATGCAAAACCAGTGCAGGAAGTGCCCTGACAGTGCTCAGCTGACACCCAGACCTTCTGGACACAAAATCTCCTGAAGACAATTAGGGGCAGCTCTGAGGTCACTCTAAGCTACACCACAGGCAAAGGAACATGTAAATACTCAAATGGCATAATAAGGGGCAGGAAATTACCTTCAGCACATTACCTTTCACTTTGTTGTTCAACATGAGCACAGAACATAGCCGTTGAGCCAAACATCACTGTAGAGGCAATTCCACAAAACTTCCATAACAAACTTTTGTAAGACAGAAGTACAACTCACTACTCTATTAATCAACTCTTATCTTCTTGGAAAAAAAATAAATGCAAATGTAACATCATTTAAAAAAATGATAACTTTTAAT
Source organism: Callipepla californica brunnescens (assembly GCA_023055505.1). NCBI lineage: Eukaryota > Metazoa > Chordata > Aves > Galliformes > Odontophoridae > Callipepla > Callipepla californica. Next base: position 6,692,317 of record JALIRH010000006.1, read on the forward strand.
GAAAACAAGAATTATTCATACTTCTCCACAGAGGATAAAAGATCTCTCTTTGGATTCCACTCTAATCTAGTTTCAGGGTAATTGTTAAAGTGTTTGAAATATCTTATCTCTCCCTCCCCCATATTTATATTCTTTTTTAATGCACAGATTGCTTTTAATTTGGTCAGTTGAATGTCGGCTTTGCCTAAGGCTGCCTCTCCAGTATGAAGAATTTTGAGAGTGACCATGGGCCTGACAGCTTACTCAAGTCTCATCTAAATAAGTCTTCCATAAGAAATATCCTTTCCTCTTTTCCCCAACAGCTTAGGCCACAAATGCCTGTCACTGTTCCCACATCACGAGACAGTTTATTGATTTCTCCTCAGCCCATCCTGCAGCTTCCTCTCCTCAAGCTCTGCTTTCTTTGCACATGCCATCACTTCGCACATAGGAGTCAGTCCCACTTCAACCTGCAGTTAAAACTCTCAGATTCTCTTTTGTTTCTCCACTTCCCTTGCTGCCAATGACTTTCCTGTGCTTAACAGCTCAGACTTTCTCTTATGAAACAGCGCTTGTCCTGCAGAGCACATCTTAATGACCTTTATGCAATTGTCTAATATCACACACTAAAGTCTATGTACTAGAGGCACGTATCACTATGAAATCCTGACTGCAGCCTTGTTCACTTCAGATACTTTTCTGAAGTTGTCACCCCTCTGTGCCTTTGAATAATCCTAAATTTTATGCATTATTTTCTGGACTGTCTTGAACCAGCGAGATCAGGGGAACTGAACCTAACATATGCCAGCAAGAGACCAGTAAAACTTTCACAATTTACCAACTATTTCCTCCAAGCAGTCACCTCAAGGCACAGAAGTAGTAATAAAGGCCATGTAACGCATTTGAAAGCACTAGCTCTTTTCTCCAGCTGTATCAACCTCAGTAGGAAATGATACCAACAATACATAACAGAGAAGCCTAGTGGGTCTGAAAATATATCTTACAGTCTGGGGTCAAATCCTTTTTGGCTTTCTTTTCCTTCACCAAGGTAATGGACAGTGTGTGGTAGCTCAGCATGATTGTCACTAACTTCTCACCTCCAGCTCTCCAGTTTATACTAAGATCAAAGCAAGGGAACACAAAGGAGGATTCTATCATACGGATCACGGAGAGAGATCTATTTTTCATCCCCTTTGTATACAACAACCCTTCTGATTACTTGCATTATGTTCAGTTCCTCTTCCCCCTTTTTTTTTTTTTTTTTTTTTTTTAAGTCTCTACGTTATTGATTGGTACAATGGCAACAAAGAAATTCATTCAAAAAGGAAACAGACAACAGAAGAAAACTACTGATAATCAGAGCTGTAATAATTACTGATGTTTGAGTGAAAGACGTAGTGCTACCTGCAGAAGCCCATTGATTTCAGAGTGATTGCAAAAAAGCAACCCAGCCAGCCTCAGGTTCAGCAGCATCCTCTGCATGTTGACAGCACAAAGCAATCCACCTTAGCCAAGTAAGTGGTAAAGTCGCAGAGATTCAGCCCCTCCTAATTCTAATTCCTTCCACTGAACAATTCAAAAGCAGTGTATATATCTTTGCCAGCTTCACCTAATGATTATTCAAAGCTTTACATTCTTCCTCTAACAACTCTAATAATATGTTTTGACAACTCGAACTCCATGGTGATTACCCTGTTGGGAATCAAAAGAACATCCTATTATTTACTGGCACCATCTTCACAAAGAAAGTATAAAACCAGGATTGTCATCAGGTAAGTTTTTTCTGATACAGATCATTGAGGTCTCTGACAGGGACTAACAGGAGGGACATTGCTGGACACTAAGCAGGTATTAGTGACCTGTGCAGGGAGTCTGAGAGCACCATTGTGTACCTGGGGTCTTTGGGAATGTCACTGTTACAGCTTCTGGCATTATTTTTTATATTGTTTTCCTAGATTCAAACAATGATAGAGAAACAATCTGTCAGGATGTATTTGCACAACGCTTAATACAGAGGGTAGAGGACCTATCTTCATGTAAAAATTAACAAAGTTTACAGTAGAAGATAAACTGCTCCGAGACATTACTAATTCCTTCAGCATCTGTGGGCTTATTTCATCTTTCCAAGGTTATGAACATTATCCCAACCATGTCAAAAGGGAAAAATACAAGACTGGTAAGAAAGATTCTAAATTAATGTGAGATTTTAATCTTATTTAGTCTTGCTGTTGTTCTCTTGGCTTAAAAAAAAATAATAAATTCACAATCATTTTTCATTGATGTAGCTGCATGAAAACTTTACAGACTGAAAAATGATAACTGATTTTTCTTTTTCTCATTTTAACTGTCATAAATTCAGGGGATAAAAAACCCTTTAGAATTAGTGTTCTTTCAGTGGGGATTATGGCATCTTTTTACCGGTGAAAAATACTACTATAAGATGCTAAATTTTAAGTATATAGCTGAATAATGTCAGAAGATGATTTTCCTCATGCTCATTAAAGGCAGAGAGCAATCACAGCAGTTCACAGCACTAGTTTAACCACCATGTAAGGGTAACTGACTATGCAAATAATGGTAGAGACATGACCCAAACCCAGGTCACTGGATATCTAATTGAACTGCATCAAATGTACCAGAAAATCACAAGGACAATCACCAGGTGATCACTGGCCATACTAGAGCATGGTATTCTTCCTAATAACATCCCCAAGCCATACAGGACATTATTGGTTTTGCTCAATTTCCAGACAAAATAGTTTAACCAATATTAATGTAATTTAGAGTTTAATGCTCCCTCATACAAATGCTTTCTCTTTCCACTCCAACAATCAACAATCTCCTCTTTCCATCTCATTTGAAGCAGTGATTGTCTATCAAGGAGGTATAGCACACCTGAGGTTATATCTCCTCAGCACTACTGGGGGATATTTTAGCATTGGGCGTGTAGGTACCTAATGAGACAATTCCAGATACTGAAAAAAAAATCTTTTCCACAACAAAGCCGGTGGCTTTTTGGTACTGCGCTAGCTCTGAATAGACAGAAGTGACTACTCCAAAGGAGGTAAAAGTTGAATCTTATCTTGGAAATTTCCAGGAAAAAAAAAAAAGCCCCTTCTAAGAATATATTCTAGAAAATATTTTGAAGAAACCTATGAAGTAAAGCTTTATATGAAGCCCTGGAAGCTCCTGCCAGCCAGCAGAGAGCCAAGCAATCCAGGCAAGTCTTCAATACACAGAATATGAAATTCTGAGCAGATAGTGTATCTCGAGTTTCTGGGCATTCTAGAACAACACGTTGTAATACAACTTCTTTAGAGATTATCTAAATTTACCTTCATACGTCAATCCATTTCCCACAGAAAACATATTTCAAATGGTAGAATTTCTTACAGATGAGAAATTTTTTTTTTTTTTCAGTTCTGTGTGCCTGTTGTCCTGCAATTTGTTCTGTCTCTGTACTGCTACTATGACAATGCTGTATTAATTTATCCTGAGTTATTATAAGGAACATTTTGTTATATTACTCAAAATTTAAGAAAGCAGCTAAACATACTGATGGAATTGTAACAGCCTTTCCGGTGAATGACAGTGCAAATGCATACAGTACTCCAATACGACAGCTCCCAACACACTGGAGGAAAAATACTTTCAACGTACGCAGGATTTAGAAACAATGACCAAACTGAAGCTTACATCACTCTTACTGCCCTTCTCTTGCTTTCTTCCCTTCTTTCCTACGACACTAACTCTCAAAAGTTTGCCTTTAAAAAATAAATGAGCAGGAAAAAGAAACACACACTCTCATTTCTGTTATACAATGATTTCTATTCTGGGCCTTCCCTCTATAACATTTCACAGGATTTCAGTTCCTTTTGGAATAATATTTTCTAGGTTTTGGGCTCTAAGATTGTTTTCATTTTCTTTTTGTAGAAAGAATTTCAGAACCCTAATTGGCATTTCAAGTGAAAGTCAAAACCCTACCTTTCTTTTATATGCATGTTTTGCTCTATGGAACAGTACTAAAGCTGAAAAAATGAGTCCTGAAAATAGAAAAGTAAGCTAGAAAATAGTCCATCACATTATCTTCTACTGAGAGTAATTTGTTTCTGGATTTAGATCTTACTAGTAAATCTTTGAAAAAACTGGCATTGAGCAGTTCTTTCATCTAACAATGCATGATCTTGCATAAAAGTCTATGGAATGTTTCAAATAAATTGTTTAGATACATTTACTTTATTGCCATGCCCATGGGAGAGCCTTTTTTTCCTGACACAGTTTTCTATCATTCAGTTCAAGGCACTGAGACTCCTTCCTGCAAAATGACACGCTGCTTCTGAAGGGAAAATGTCACTCTTTGCTCTGGTTGGAGTTACCCAAGGTCTTACTCAATCCCAGTCATCCGAATGGCCCATAACCTGAGCTCAGAAAACAGATGAGTGCAGATGTCTGTTTTTAAATAAGCACTCCAAAATAATAATATTTTCTACATGTTATGAAGTAAGATCTGCTATCATGCATGCATTTAGATGCACATGGGCTTAGAAATGAAATCTGATATTGACATTAATGTTGGCATTGCTGATCGCTTGCACAGTTGTTGAAGAAATGCAATGTTTTGCCTCTAACTCAACATTCATTTGTTACTTCTTGTGAAGTCAACCAGTTTCCACACAGTACTATTTTTTTTTTTCTTAAAATGTATTTATAAATAGCCATGGAGAAATAACGCATATTGTATAACCATTTTTCTGAGAGTACCTTGACAAAATTCACTTGTGTCCCTTATGTCAGATGAGATGAACTACCATTTAATGGTATTGATGATGGATGCAGTGAACAGCTTTAAGCCTGGGAATATAATCTATGACTCCTAGAAACTGTTAGTGTAGCAAGATGCTCATTTGCAGCATTTAGACAGCACTAACTATCAGTCTATGCCATGTAAATGGGAAGAAATAGGTTCTGTTTTGGGATGCAGAATGTTCCATGAAAAGTAAAAGGGCTATGCCCTTGATCACATCCTGTCCCTGGTGAGCACTTCAGATCCACTATGGGCAGTACAAAGGCTTAGATCAATTATCTAATAATAACATTATACTCCTTGGAGGTCTGGGCAGAATAACAGAGCAGTGGCAAAACTTCTTTTTCATGACTCTTTTTTAAAAAAGAAAAACTTCATCTTTTTTTCCCAGTTAAATACCTCCCAGATATATTAGGCAAAATTCCTCCTTGTGCACAGGTTAATTTAACACTAATTTACCAGGTTGGATATTTTGAAAAAATTCATCAAGAGTGATAATGTACTGAAATGGGCTGCCCAGGTGGAGTCACTGACCCTGGAAGTATTCAAGGAAAAGGCAGATGTGGCACTGAGGGACATGGTTGAGTGGGCATGGTGGCAATGGGCTGACAGTTGGACTACATGATTTTAGATGACTTTTCCAACCCTCATGATTCTATGATCCTACCACCCAATTTCCCATTTAAAGGCATTCATGGGGAAGTACACACTGCTGGAGCACATTAATTTATACATGGTGGTGAAAAAAACGGGGAACACTGAATTACCTACTCACCAGAAATGTCAGAGGAGGATTATGCACTTCAATTAAAATACAAAAGCACTGATTCATTAATTTGTAGAACATTCAATTCAACTGTTTATCTCTTAGCCTGTTTCATGCATAGGCTTCTCTACTGAGACCAGATCGAAAGGCAGTTTTCAATAGGCATATTTTTTGTAAATTGAACAGCCCACATAGAACCAGATCACAAATCTGAAAGCCTACAAAACTTGTAGCAAATAAAGAGTAGGAAAAGCTCTTATTTGTAAGCTCACCATCACACCAAAAAGAACAAGCCACCAGGGAGAAGGACCAGACAGTCAATGCTTCTACTGAATATATGAAGACATCATCCTTGTAAGGGTTCCATGCATGCAGACTACATTTTAACATGAGTGGTAAGATTCCTATGTTATCTATAAATTCAAAATCTTTCCTCTGTGAAAATAGAAAAATGGTTAACTTCATAAGTCTTTCACTTTGTGTGCTAGTTTAATGAAGGTCCAAACATGACTTATCCAAAAATCTACTCAAGAATAACGCACAACACACTCATATCAACAGTGATTAAATCAACAAAAAAAAGCATACTTCAATACAATGAAAAGGATAAGCACAAAGCTGACATGAAGAATCTCAAATGCTACCTTAACATATGAGTTGGGTATTTTTAATGCCAAAAACATAAGATTCTAAAACTGACCATAAAGAGTATATCTACACAGCAAGTGAACTAACATGTAGAGTTAATAAGCTGGCGCTGACAAAAGCCATATGTACAAAAAAACACACTGTATAGCTTAGTGGGGCTAATTAACTAGGAAAACCAGTATACTGACAATACTATATTGAATCTTACTTAATCTTGTTCAGTACTAACCAGGTTGCAAAGACATAAAGGCATCATCTACATCTCTACCAAAGACAAAAACCTCTAAATTTTAACATTACAATTTCTACCTGGATTTTCTCATTGAAAGTGTCTGAGCACCCTGAAATCTGAATCTGTGGACCTATCAATAAAAATAATTGTGCATTTATCTCTTTGGCAGTATGGGAAAGGAAAATTAGGAACGAGATGTAGGAGGAGAAAAGAGACTTGATTCAGACAGGGCGTTCTGAGCACTATTTGTGCTTACACAGTACTCGCAGTTCACAGCAGGTATCATCAGAGGGCACTGGATTTTCTCCTTCCCGCATTAAGCTCACATTTTCCCAAAACCAGGATAACCAGCAGAAGGGAACAACACCAAACAAAGATCTGAAATGGGTCTTTTTTCAATAGCAGCAATGATAATAATCAGAATACTCATAATTATAGCAATTCACTTTATTGTGCTGCTTTATTTCCTATTTATTGCATTACATTCTTTCTTTAATATTTTTACTTGCCACAGCAGTTTTATCTCTGATCAGCTCTAATAGATAGCATCTTTCAGGCCAGCTTCCCATCAAGTCCCCCAAGTGTAAACCAGCATCCTAACTAACTCTGAGCCGGACAACCAGGAGAACTAACAGCAGAACTCATCCCGTAAACCTCACAGCCCAATTGCTCCTCGCTGTCATGGTGAGAGTCTACTTCTCCCCAGGCCCTTCCCACTCACTGCTGCAGCAGAGCCTACCTCAACCTGAGGTGTGATAGAAGGGGCCAGCAGCCTCCCATCTTTCCATGTCAGTTAATCATCTCTCCCTTCCTTAGTTAGAAACAGAGCATGACACTTTCCTCCTTGCTCATCTCTGGCTCCATGTAGCCAGCACTAGTCTTGGCTGCGGAAGAATACCTGCCTTGCTAAAATTGCAATTCAGTTTTGTTGTGAAAGCAACCAAGATGCCACTGAGGCCCTGGAAAGAGGCTTTGTTCATTAACTGCTGTAGCAATTATAACTACTTTGTACAGCTACATGATTACCGCTTTGCCTGCAGTAACGAGGTTAGTGCCCTTGGTGCCGAATCCCCCGGCCCCATCACAACCGACAGCTGACGTGCCTGGATAATGCAGGCATCTTTCCTCACACAATAAGGTTTTTGTTCTCTGTTTAATATTTGATTTCTGCAACAGAGTGTGGAAGAACTTTTAAAAGCAAAATCCATGTTGGGAGTTTCCTCTATCAACCATTCTCCTAGTGAGCATTTTAATCCTAAAAAAAATAATTCTCTATCAAAAATAAATTTCATTATTGCAATTCTATATAAAAAATAAAGTTCATTATTGTACTTAATTTTTTTTTATGGAAGTACAAATATTATCCAGGCACTTCAGGAGCTGTTACAGTCTTTAGCAGAAATAGATTTCTTTTTTTTTCAAAGCAGCATAATGTTCTTTGCCATTCTCCTCTCTCAATGACAGGTCATTTTGAACGCTTGCCCATCCCTGCCTAAATCTGATGCTCTTGACACGAGACACATACATTTTAAGAGAATTTCTAAAAGGTCTCTTTGAAGGAAAGGGTAACCTGACAGAAAGAAAATGGTACTCAAAATCTTACAGAGTACTTTCCATGTGAAAATCTGTTGTGCAGGCAGCGCCAAACCTACAAGTACAGTTATAGCTCCAGTAAAAGCAAAAGGCAGAGGAAGAGAAAATATGAGAAATAGTTTGGGGAGGAAAATATACAGAAGCCCAGAAGATAATGTAACATTTATCTAAGAAACTAATGACATTCTCTGTTATTAAATGTTTTATTGCACATCATGGAAAATAGTTTGCAGTGAAAATGTTTTGAAACAAAAAATCTGCTATTTGGTTTCATTTCATACATATATTAGTGTTAAGAAAATGAAAGGAAAAAAGCAAGTTCTGCATGACAATGTGGGAATGAAAAATAATCTGCTAGCTAAACTTTCAAAATATTATCAGGACAAAAATATTAAGCATAAAAAATATTATTGCTATTACCAACAACTTCTGGCATGAAAGCACGAAAGCACTGGAAAATTATAGGCTTTGATGTTTTTGGTTTTTTTTCAACTGAGTTTAATATGTTGCCCCATGTGGGCTGGCATACAATGCCTGTCTGATAGCGGAAAGCAAAACTGAACACCTGATAAAAACAACATTTAAATAAGTATAATGCATTTTGTATGGGTGTGGGAGGAATTTAGGAAAGAAAATAGTCTAAATTAAGTTTGTGACAGTCACTGAAAGTTATATTCTTCTTGTAAAAAGTGTCTATCATCTATAACATCCAAAAGAGATCAAGACATTATACTCCACAGAGGCCTCTGTGCCTGAAACAGCACATTCCTCTTTAGAATTATTCTGTATTATTGGTTTAATGTTTAAAAAGATGCAAAAAGAAGAGAAAAAGAATAAAAAGAACAGCAGTATAGCTATTTTGTACAGCACTTTCAGTTTAGCATTGGTGGTTTCCTATTGAAGAAATGACTTAAATCAGCTTCAATAATTATCTCTTATATTTTTACTGGTCTGACCTAATCAGAATTATAACAAAACTCCAGTCCACCAGAACAATTATGTAGTCTTTTCCATACTGAAAAATATAACCAATGTTGTTGAATCTCATTGGTGCATGTAATTTTTAATATTCCACACCATTTGGAGATTTCTCCTTTTCCCCTCTTTAAGAAATTATGACACTTTTTGGTTTTGACATATTGCTCAATAGTTAACGAGAATCTCACCAGAAAATAAATCCATAGTTGTTTTCATGACAGCAAATTACATGCCAAAGTGTGACATTTAAATGCTGAATTTTAATGACTTGTCAGCAGAAGTGAAATGCATTTAAAAAAATTAATACAGGAGAGAACAATGTGTCTGTCTATAAAATAATTCTGTTCACAGTAGACATGAAAGCTAAATATAGTGTCAAATGTATTCTGTTACTCAAAGCACATCTTCATTTAGTAAGAAAGGAGCTATGTTAAGAGGGGTTAAATTCTCCCTTCCTGCTGGCACAGTGGGTCTCTACAGGTTGGGAAACTCCTACCAATATCCACTTCCAAGAGGTTTCAATATGCATATGTAGTTACAGTTATATAGTTACAGCAGAGGCAATAAAAGGCCAACTGGGCAGCCTGGGGAGATGGTCACACTCAGACACCACTTGCCAGTGCCCAGTTACAGCAGCCATGTGCTAGCAACGTAGCCATCTCCTTGCATGTAGTCATGATTTTGATTTTCAGAGAATAAATTATAGAGAGAATCGACCGAACACTAATCTAATTACATTCAGTCACATGTGTTTCCTCCCTCCTGTTTATTTCCATCAATACATTTTATGCTTGCTACCAATAAACGCTTGTGTTATACAAAATCTTGAGACTTCAGTTAAAAATAGCAGTAAGAAGAAATCTCTTTTCCCTTTGCAATTATAATGATATAAATAACAATTCTGTTTTTGTTCTCTTGCTTACATATTAGGTCCCTTGGGATCTTAGGATTATTTAATAGCAGTGTATTAAGGAGGTGTGACAGGTGGTACCAACATATTCACAGACTAATAAATACCCTCGGATTAAGTAAAATCAGACAACATTGTGAAGATTTAGGTTCTTGACAATGTGTGGGAATCTGAGAAAACAAAGTTAACTGCAGAAAAATGCAAATTTGCTATTTTGGACAGAATTATCTACGTTTATATGCTGCTGGGAAGCAATTTAATTCTGTTTTTTTAGGGTAGAAAAATAAATGGAAAGCTTTTCCATGTGTAACTATGGACAGAGAAAAATGCTGAGAAGCAGAGGAAGGCTGCTACTATTACTAAAACATTAAAACAGCTGCAAGCCCTCTCTAAAATACTCTGAGCAATTTTGCACTTCTTATCTTAAAACAAAAGAAGAGGTTCAAATTTGACAGTGAGAATAATTGTAAAAAATATAAACCATGTTTATGGAAAAATATTGGAATGGCTTTTAGTTTGGCAGAAGGAAGATTGTATGATATAAAAAGGTACCGATTACAAAGGAGAAGGAAACAATCACAGAATACAAGAAAATGATCATACTTTTGACACCATATGCAATAAGTTATTACTCAAGCAAGAAAAAAGGCTAACAAAGTCTTTATTCCCTCAGATACACATCTAAACCTCCATGGGAATACCAATATCTTTCAGTATTTTTGCTGCCTTCTTCCAACTCTGACTCCTCCTTACATCACCAGAGCTCCCACTCTTTTTCACCTTTGTCTAATTCTCTTATTGCTTTAAAGCATTTATTCTTTCAGGGATTCTGGTTCTTGTGGCCGGTTTCAAACAAACTGTGTATCACCTTGCCATACACATCACCCAAAGTAGCCTCTCCCTCATTAGCAGTATTCACTTAGGAATTTCACCTTGGTCCAGCCACCAGTGTCCACTAAGCTCATATACAATGAACATATTTGAGACTCTGCTCTATTACAAGAAGACTAAGTTCAAAACTAAAGGACTGAGTAGAACCCATGCAATAGGTAGGCAGTGACCATCCTTAGAAGTTAAAAATCAATTACTCAAAATTGAGTAATTGTGAGAGACTCCCTTATAGGTGACATTGTGGATAACCAGCTAGGATTGCAAATGTTAGAGATCCTAAGATATCTAAGTAAAAGAAAAGATATTTGAAGTTCTGTAAGACAGGAGAAATAGATTTCATTTGTCATTTAGAAGAGTTACCTTGTGCAGTGCAGTTCCACTGCCCGTTAACACCTGAGGTCAACATGTCCAAATTACAAAACCACAGAATATCTGATATCTTCTTCACATTTCTTGTTCCAGCACTGCCAGAAATGTCACAGAATTGTAGAAGTTGGAAGGGACCTCTGGAGATCATGTAGTCTAAATGATATGATGCTAACTTAAATGAACCAATACAGAATAGTCATTTCCCCCCCTTCCTGGGAAACCAAAGTACACAGACTGGTGAGGATCCATACATTTCTCTGACCCAGTTCCCATTTTCATTATTATTCCACGTATGCTTTTGTCTTCCTTTCTCCTTCAGAAAGACTCAAATGACTTCTAAAAGTCTATTGATATTAGAGGCTAAAATCTCTCACCTGCAGATCAAGTAGTGCATAAGAAATTGCAAAGCAAAATTCCTTAAACGCCTTGACAACATGCCTCCATCCAGGAGCTCATCAGTTCAGCTGCTATGCCTGCTCAGCGCCTGCCCTTTATACTTTAGAAAAAGTCTGACATGTCAGAAACTTGTACATTTTTTTTCCAAGTATATCAGCTATTAAAGAAATCATATTACCTCTTCCACCAAAGCATACATCACTCAAACTGATATTAACTTAACTTTAACTTCTTTCACTTTGCCCAAATCATATGACAATAAGTGCAGTAAAGCTCAGCTGGTTAGTTGAGAGAAGAAAGACTTGCATTATTATCTTTATCACTCTCAAACATTTGTTCTTTTGACAGATGTTATCTTGACACACACTCTTGTGATGATGACTTTTATTTAGTTAGCTTAAAAGTATAGCTTAAAGGAGACCAGGCACTAAGCTGTCTTATTCTTCATATTTTGTCATTGTAATTTGTGAGTGAGACACTGAAGGTTTTTCCTTAGAAGACAGCATAACTGTCTCCCTTTGTGACTACAGGCTTCTACTTCTGGCCTTGAAAAGCCAGCTGTAAAAAAAGGCAGCTCTATGATCATATCTACTGCACAGCAAGGAATGTAGAAGTCTTTAATCAGACAAGCTTCTTGAGATGAAATTTTGATTTGATTTGATCTAGGATTTGTAGTTAAAATATCTTGTCATGTCAGTCAAAACTCAGCCAATTAGAGACATATAAGTTTCATTTTCAGAAAATATGTACAAGCACATTACAAAAATTTGGAAAACGAAAGCTGTAATTTATAGTGCTTTAAAATTGTTTGGAATATCTATATAATGTACTTTTAGAAATACTCAGACTGGAGACCATGCTGTGTAAGACATATATTCACATATACAAGTCACTGGTAAAGCCCGCTGCTTTAAAAATACAACAATTGGGCAGAACTGTTGAAAGCAACACTGTCTAATTAAGCAGCAGTGACCTGACAGAAATGTCTTCACTGCTGCTTCAGCCTCCAACATTTAGAAAACCTTCCATTCAACGCTAACATAAATACAGGCAGTTCTGCTGCAAGGATGAAGGGTTGTCAATATGGTGACATTAGCATGCGCTTTTGGTTTTCTCCAGCTAAACATTATTAAACACATACTTTAATAAAGCGAAACAATTTTAGTGCCATAAGCACTAATACCAAGATATTTGATGAACAAAATCCATTAGCGGATTGGTAATGGGTCTGCAGTTGAATTTTCACTACTAAAATACTCAGAGAAGTTTTCAGTTTTCTTCTGGACTTTAATGGAAGGACAAAGTCAGTCATAAAATGCAGGAATAACCTCCGATTTCCTTTCATACATTATTTTGAAGGTGTGGAAACAACTGAACTGGAAAATAAAAATGCCTTTGTATCTATCACTTGAGATATCTAATATCTAATATTCCTAAAGCTAAAGATACAAACGTATCTTGAAAGACTGAATTATTTGTGCAAAGACAAATCACCCTTTCCTTAACTACGCAGTACTCTTGCTGGAGCAAAATTACTGCCTAGCTACAGACAATATTATTTCAGAGCTTCCTTATTCTGTGCTGTTGTCTTCAAGGGTCCACCTGTTGTCTCTTGTAGGTTCTCTAGAAGCTCTCTGTACTGATTCTGTACTGTGTAAGCAAAAATAAAGCCCAAAAACAGAGCTTCTAAATGCTGATTACCCTGTAGCATGTGAATAAATTAATAATCACAATTCTATGCATCAGAATTTGTTTATTTAATTTTGAGCTCATAGGTTTTAGATTGGTTTGTTCGTTTTTTAAGGAAGATTCACCCTAACTTGTATCTGAATAAGAAAAAGCTGCTTCATCTTTCACAACTGCCTTTACTACAGAAAGGTAAGTACTATAAAAATACTGACACCGAATAAGTAATTGTCCTTAATTTTTATCCTTCAAGACCAAAAGGACTAAAATGGTTATTCTTAGAAGCAAGCCAACCTCAGTCTAAATCAGAGAGACTGCACTGTGTATTAACTTTTGGAACTCAGATCGTATATTTGATGGAAAGCATCTTTTTATGTATTTTTTTCCACTCTATTTTTTTCTAGACTGTTTTTTAAACAGCCTTTCCTTTATTCTTTCTTTTTATGTATAGCACAGAAAAAGACTACTTTGTTTCAGGCACAGGAAGAAAATACCCTTACTATAACAATCAATATAATTACCCTGTTATCCTACATTTTGATATTTACATTCCTCTCCAGAATTAATTCCTGTAACCTTTGCTACTATATCAACAGCTCTTACATCAAAGTGGAAGCAAGAGGCTTTATTTATTCATTTTAAAATCAGACCTCTGTTCCCAGCTGGTGAAAGTGAAGAACAGAGTAACTGTCCTTCATCACATTTTGGAAGATATTTTGACCTGTGTGTTATTGCCAATACTGTGAGTGTCAGAACACAAGTGAAAAAAATAACAGCAATATCTTTTTATTGATACTGCATTCATTTTATACCCCAGAGTGGAATTTATAGCTTTCCCTAGAGAACTGATATAATATTCACATACTCATCAGAACTGCTGTATGAGCACCACTGTTTAGAGACAGTATCAACCACACATATTGCCCTGAAAAGCATACAGTGCAAACAAGTCTTCACCTTCTGACATGGAAAATTGCTGTTTAGTTCTGAACACAGGCTCCACCTTCTTTGTTTTCAAATGTGACATGTTACAGAAGAGGTAATAAATATTCAGAAACTTATTACATTTACCTACTTGGTGCCTTCATCCCAATCCACTTCCTCCTCCCCCTCCCTCTCCTTTTGATATTGACTCTGAACAATAGAATACAGAGTGATTTTACTCCTGTCTCCTCTTTAGCTTTTGATCCCACAACTGGCCATCTCCCGGCAAGTACCAGGTCTTTTGTAAAGGCCTTTTTAAAGTCATTTATGCTTTATAATGTTCAAGGCCAATAGCTATTGAAAGCAGCTTTCCTCATCTCTGCCCCATTACACTAGAACTAGCTTGGTGCGAAAGGAAGGCATAGAGTTCACACAATCTCAGCAAGTACAAAACAAGAGAGTGAACTCAGGGAACACTAAAGTGTTCACAACCCTATGCCACTACTGATTTTTTGTCAAATCTCAGATAATCAGTATGGTCCGTGTCCAAAACATTTGAAGCAGCTTACATAGGTATGAGACTTGCCACTGAAATCAATGGAAATATAAACATTTACATATCCGCATGAACCTGACCCCTTAGTGCTCTCATTTCCCAGCTGTAAAGTGAGGATAACATTCATACTTAATCAGCCAGAGAAAGAATGATAACAAAAATTCTGAAAATTGAAAGGAGTTCAGATTTCACTATCATAGAAAACAAATCCACGAGCGAGGAAATTAGGTTCCGTGGGAGAAAGTCTTAAAACTTTGGGAAACATAGATGGGCTCAGTGTTGTATGAGTCTGAAGTGTAAGTCTTCTCAGACAGAAAGGAAAGATTCTAATTTCAATACTGGCTTTATCTTATTGGTGGATTTTATGGGATATGCTGCCGCAGAGGCATGCAATATATGATACAGCAGATGCTGAACATTTTATGTCTTTGACAGTTAGGATTTTTACATAAATTTTAACATAAGGCCAACTACACTGTTTCGTGTTTATGCTGCCTCATTTAGATCAACATGCTTCTTCAATAAGAGCGCAGAAGCAAAATAGTCAAACAAGTTTCACATTCTTTGTCCAGCATGCTGGCATCATGTTTTTGTAGGCCTTGGGACATTTTATGATGTCCATCACAACAACAATGGTCTCAACACTCCTCCTGAGCCTAAAGAGATATCCAGGCATTTTCCATCAAAATGTGTATGCTCTGCATCAAGTGAATTAAGGTCACTTCCCCTAACCTTTCCCTCAGCATTGCTGAGGCAGGTTTTGCCACCAGAGAGTCCTGCTCTTCAGTGAGCTCAAGATCTTCAAAAACTCATACGGCAAAAAGTCTAATGAACATACTTCTCAAAAAGCACCTGTTAAAATTCATGCTTACATGCCTCTAACAGAGTCAGTGGATAACCCAATATCACGTCCAAATACCAAACAATTGCAGTGACTGCAACAGAACATAAGAAAGATTCAGCAAGCCCAAATCCAGCTTCTAAACCACATTAGGGCATGTTTCCTGGCAGGATCAGAACATTGCCTGTCTGGTAATATTAAAGTTCCAACAAATTTCTCCCTAAGTACCATGCTTGACATTGATTCCACAAAGAAAGAAAGAAAAAATTGGTAGAGAAGATTTATATATGTATATATATTTAAGTGTGGAAATTCACTATAGAACTTTAAAAATCAATCTTGATCCCGAAGTCAGCAAGAGGAGACGTGGCCAAAAAGGTTTCAATAGGGCCACAATTTCGTACTAATTAGCAGCAATTAAGAAATCATAGTGTAAATGAACCTATTAGATTTTCTATTAAGTATACAGCCCATAAAGAAACAGTATGTTCAACTGTCAACTGATGTATCATACAGCACAGTCACTGAATCCCTAAGCTGTCCATCTTTAGAGGCTGTAACATTTCTTAGTGAAAAACCAGCCAACACACAGATTCTGAGGCAGATGGAATTCAGCTTTCAGAAATTCAGTTTCCAGAAGACTACAGGGCAAATAATTGGTGCCTTTTCACAGCTGGATCACAGTTAAGCCAAAATATGTTCAGAAAAAGATTCATGGAAGATTCCTTGTTGCACCAAAACTTTGGTGTACTTTTCTACATCATCATCATTTTCAGCAAAATCTGTCCATCTGTTTCACAACCCAGACCAGAAGGTGCTGATATTTTCCCTTTTCATTAAAAGCACAAACATATGATGTATGAAAAATTCATAATGAGAATCAGCAGTGAGACAGCCAAAGTAAAAAAAACAGGAGATACCATGGAAGTCTCGTCAGATACTGTAAAGTCAGGATGTGACAGTGGGCCTGATATGGTGAAAACCAAAAGCAAACCTCCTGTGAAAGGCATCACTAGCATAGATATTAACTTACAAAGAAGGCTTCAAGAAACTAGTTCGTTTCCTTTAGAAAGAAAATCAGCCTTCACTACAGACACGCTAAATATTATCAGTATAAAAATCCCACATCCAGGCTTCATTTATACCACTGCAGTAATTAGAAACAAGGAGAAAGTGTCCTCTGGTGGAGCTGGCAGGGGAGCACCATGCTCTCCCTGGGCTCTGGCACCAGTGCCCTTGGAAATGTAGAATGTTTTCTGACTGTGGCTCTACTTTGGAATAAGTCAGATTGAGCAAGGGCTGATCACAATAAGCATTGGAAGTAATGGATGAAAGAGGAAACTAATAACTATTGGAAGAGTTATTTTAACAAAAAATAAGGCAGCTATCCCAGGATGTGCTCTGCGTTTTTCTTGAGAGAACTCAAAATACAAAATGGATAAAAATGATTTTTCTGCTTGGGAAAAAAACAGTATTCCAAAAAAATGTTCCTAATTCTTTTATACTGAATTTGAGACAGACAGAATCCCATAGCTCTAAAAGCAAGCACTTCATGCATCTTCACTGCAATTATTGCTTACTTTTCCCCCTAGTTCAACATAGATCATGATTTCTTTCATTTAACATTAGTAGTTTAGTTGGTTTTATATATCATAATAGTTTTTCCTTAGTCCGTTCTTGTAATATACAAGAATTTTCAAGTCTTTAAACCAATATGTATCAACAGCCATACAAGAGAAAAGCTTATTCCATACTCACTGTCTCTTCCCTTTCCTAAATATCTGTAACTGATCACTAACAGAGAAGGATGTTCAGCTAGATGAATCATTGGAGTGAACTAATACTGCGCTTCTTTATCATTTTTCAGCCCAGAGCAATTCGTTTTTATGCCTATCCAGACTTGCTAGGGGGTTAAAACAAATGATCACTTCTTGATTTTTTTTTTCCTTCAGTCTGCAGAAATATGCCAGTAGACCTAATAACCTAAAAGAGAGCAAGATGAATAGAAAAAAAAAAAAAAAATCCAAACAGTATTTTGCTGCCACAGGGTAATAACAATAAATCCTATTTTGGTCAAAGCTTGGTTATAACCTGAAAAAAAAAAGCCATCTATATTATTGGACTGTATCTTCCAACAATTAAATACTTTTTTTATCTTCCAAGTATCTTATGACAAAATTTTCACCCTGTTTTGCCAAAACACAAAAATGTTTTGGATTCTATACTGTGCCATGATGCATTAAATAAGGCAGCAAAACAGAAATTAGTCACTTGTGCAGCTCAGAGACTTTCTCTGAGTACTCCTTTCACAGGTCAAGTTCACAGTGCTTAGCATTAGTAACACGGGATGCAATGATGGACAATTGAAGCAAATAGCCCAAGTCTCAATGGCCCTTCATCTTTAACTTGTAAACAAAGTAAATAGATACAGAGGTTAATGAAGATGATTACTGGGGTTGATAATGTCATTTTCACAATTTGCTAGAGTTACAAAATAATTACTTGCACAGAGAGCCATGTAACATTAACCAGTGTTGAGTAACACCAGTTGACAAAATGAATATGTAAAACTCGCTCTCACTGTACTTAGCCATACTATAACAAGTATATAGATCAAAATTTGCTTCCTTCTAATGCTACATCCAATAAACAGACATGCATCCCCAATAACTGATGTGTTTCATTGCTAACCAACTCAGGGAGAGCAAGCTGAGCGATTCTTTAGTCTGGAGATGAATGATTCACTATAATTTCATCCAGAATTCTGTACTAATAGGAGTTGTAGTAAGCATTTCAAAAATCTTAAAGAAAGTAAGCACCACTTGTGCAACAATGTACCACACTTAATAAGAGAGCCAAACCCAGAACTTAAATCCACTAATCAGCACTGAAGCAAAGCAGGTAAGGAGACTCATAATTGACTATTTTCCATATACCTGTGATTCAAACAGCAGACTGAACCTTCTTCTTACACAAGTACACACAGACATTTGACGAACCCATGAAAATTATAGAGATCCCATGGTACATTTAAAATTCACAGTACAGAGTACTGAGCAATACAGCAAGTATCACTACAAAGAAAATTAAATGCCTGCACTACCATTTATAAGACGTATGAAATTTTCAGGATACTTTCTTCTATCTCAGGACCAGTGACACCACTCTCAGGCTTCTGGTATTTTTTTTTATCCAGTTTTCTGAGATCCAATCTCCTGCAGTGAAACAGTCTTTTAAACCAATATGCACAGTCCACCTGCTGCTTGCTTTTTATTACAGTCGCATCCTGAAGTTACACCTACACAGGGTCAGGTTGGATGTTTTATAAATTCTTATCAAAGGTTATAAATGCTCTGTTTCTCGAATTTCCAGCTTTCATTCCTTCAGTTACATGTAAGAGTAACTCACTAACTCATCCGAATGCATTGACAGAGGGCATACAGTCAAACACTCAAACATTTATACAGATATACTTATAAAATTATCCGTGGAAAACTTAAAACAGGTATTCGATTTGGAGAAATAGATAAATGTCAGTGAAAACAAATAATGAAAAGGCCTGTGCCTTAGTCACTGGTAACAGTAACAAAAATTCATATTGATCTAATAACAGCCTGCTTCCCAGAATACTGTTGTATTTCTTCAAGAAGTTTCACTTTAAAGGAAAAGCTTGTGGCCTATTCATCAGTCATCAGCGTTAGAAACCAAAAGTCTTAATTTTTGCCCTTTTATCTCTCAAATCCTAGACGGACATAGCTTTAAAAGACCCAGCCTGGAAAAGTTACTTCAACTAGTAGAGCACAGAAATCTCCTAAGGAGTCACCATAAATCCTCCAGAAAATAAGTATGTCTGGGGTTTTTTAGGCATACATTGATTTCACAGCCCTTGACTTGTACTTCTGAGTATTTTTGTTCTTATTTTCTGAAAAAAAAGTTAAACAAAAATAAAAAGAAACATCCTGAAATATTCCTGTACAGCAGAATGTATAAAATCAATGCCATTTCCTTCTCAGCATCACCCACCCTCAGCAGCAACTTGCTCAGTCAAACAGCAGGGAAGTGAAAGCTTCCAAAATGGAATGCTTCATTAGAAGAATTGATGCTTTCAGTAGCCCTTAGTGAGAGTGACATAAACATAAAAACAGAGACTGGTGCTGTATTTCGAAATTAATGAAATAGCATAAAAGAAGGAAGTTTCAGACCTACTTTATTCGTTAGAGGGAAAACCTGAGTACTGCAGTTTGATTTTTCCAACAAATCTGCTACTATAGCATTTTAGAAAATTAGAAAGTTATTCTAGCCTTTTTTTTAAATTATTTATCAAAAGAGATGTTGAACGTTCTGAAAGATCCAAGTCAACCCACCCATCTGCTCGATCTGCTATATAATTTATGTTGTTTTAACGAAAAGAAGGAAAATAGTACTATGCAACACAAAGTTACTGGAAAATAATAATAATAATAAACACATCAGCAGGCTTATCTTGCCCTTAGTTTAAAGAGAAATGGTGAAGTATAAAGGAAATTTTGATATTATAAAAATATTCTCAAAAATAAGAACTGAACCTGCTTCCAGTGAAGAAAAGTTCATACCAATTGCTGTCAGGAAAGGACCTGCAGCGTGACCTGTCAAACTAAAGTTCAAGATAAATCCAGGATCTATTCCAGTGTGAGTTGCACAAAAAACTTTACACCGAAATAACACAGCAGGATTAGAAACTGCCTGCACACCTGCTATTCAACAAAGGTCAGAATTCGAGCACTGATTAGTTTATGCTGCTACACGGATAAGTGATGAGCACCCGGAGGATTTCAGTAAGATAATTAAAATATTGCAAGAGCATGGGCCAGGGCAAACTGCAGCAAAGCTGATTTTTTTTCAGTGACCCCAGCACTGGGAATTTTAAATTGTTTCTCACGTTCTGTTCAGCCTGTGTAAGACTACTAAAGCTGTACCAGAAGCTACTTATCCTTAAAGTACAACCTAATTCCTCTAAACACTTCTCCACAGGGCCCAAAACATGGCTAAACTTCATCACATTCAGTGAGGCACAAAAAACAAAATTCATGTGACTAAATGAAACAGCAGAGGTAATCAGCCAAGAACTCCCTGGCGAATGGAGAGCTAAACAATATGGTCAGTGAAATCTAGGATATGATTCACTTCATCCTACAGTTGTCTAAAATTACACAGATGAATCACACCCTGAAAGTGCCTGCTTCTCTGCTGTTTATAGAGTCCCAGCAGACACAGATCGCAGATGATGGCTGTGTGTGATGAGTGCTGTCCCTGCAAACCAAGCACGCATCTTCAGTGCATTGACAGCAGAGTCATCCCAGGGGCTAAAGAGCCCAAAGAGCTGCCTGGGGACTGGCTGTCCATGGGAAGGGATGGGGCAAGTAGGAGGAGAGCAAGGGGGGAAAGGATGAATGGCTGTGCAAATTTTCTAAACTTTTAGTGCCAAAAAGGACCCCTTCATAGAGCAAACACAGAGCCCGCTATCAACAGAGCTGCTAAGAGCAACTGATTGAGCATCTCCATCCATACAGCATACGCTGGCATCACCATAACTTGGATCATCTGCCTGTGTATGCACTGAGTCAACTGGCATAAGGAAAAGATCTACTTGTGTAAAAGGAGACAGCAGATTTCTGCTAGAGCTTTCTGCAATGATAAGATACTAGCCCAGCAACAAGAGACAAATGCCACTTCTTCTCAAGGTTCAAAGGAGAAAAGTCAGTCACGAGGAACGTGTGACGTTGCAAAGAGCTAAAGAAGAAAGCTGAAGAACAGACAAAGACAAGGGTGAGGTCTCATGCAAGAAATGATGGAGAGAGACTTCCACATGTTGCTAGGTCACCACTCCTGAGAGAACAAGAATTGATTTTGTAAACAGTAAGATGCTAGTTTTAGGACCCATGTTTGCATCTATGTTTTACATGTTAAGTTGTATGCTGAAGGTATGTATTTAAGCCTATTCAGTACCATGTAATGCTTCGCTATCAATATTTGGCTAAGCCTTCAAGTTTTGTGGCATAATACAGGAAGGAAATCTGTTGGTTTCTAAAACACACAAAAGCAGCAGAGAAGATAAAACAATCCAATTATTCTGAAAGATTTCAGCAGAATAGGTAAGTGACCAATTTTATCTAAAAACTTACTAAAACATGAAGTGGGATTTCTTATATACCAAGTGCTAAAGTTGAGCACTTAATTAGACTGTCAAATCTAGGAGGACCAGAAGTAGATTAAACTTTGGATGCTTATATGGAGTGATCAGACACTGCAGTGCAAAGGAAAGATTAGATGATCATAACTAATCTAAGTTTTAATTAAAATTTAAAAGCAGACAGGTTTCGCAGTGCCCACAAGGGAGAAAAAGCTGTGCTCCACCAAGATGAGTTGAGACATATTTTCCATATTTAGGAATTGAATTTGGTATTCTGTCTTTCTAATGCTATTCTCTGTCTAAATTCTCCCATTTTGAGCAACTTATACAGAGGGCCACACTCCATTGGTATTTATTGACAGGAAGAATTACTTCACCGGTTTATAAGATGGTACCATCTAGGTTTCAGTTCTGATTAACGCTGCCCTACATTTCAAATCATTGTAGTACTCCTTGAGTATTCGCTCCCTCCAGTCAAGATTGCAGACAGCGTACAAAGCTCATTTTGGTTGAAGGAAGAGGAAGAACACGGTATCACCAATTCTCTCGCATAGATGCAAACACATGCTAATGCCCAATCTTGCAGAGATTTCCCAACACTGGGGGCAATGACAGAGATAAAACTCAAAGCATAAGATAATGTATTTCCCTTCCAATTTAGGGCTGATTGACTTAGTCATTAGGATTTCATTAGGTGGTCAGTTTAAACTTTCTTCTATTTATAAATGGTTTCCAACTCATTTCTGACTTCTGTAAATGTATTCATTATTCATACGTATTTTATGAAGTGTTTAGATGAACAATTTTAAACTTAATTATTTTTTTTATCTGTTTCTTTTCCAACTGAGAGTCAGTGGCTCAAATCAAACAGAATCAACCCTAGCAAATATTTCAAATATGCAATGACCTCATTTAAGTTAGTAAAGTTTTTTCTGGAATGAGGAAAAACGTACAGGGTTAGAAATCAATGAATGATGAATATCGAGTTTTGTTTGAAGAATCCAAGTAGTATTTTTTAAAGATGAAAAACCTAAAGCTTTACATTTTTGTCTTTTATGGAAAATAAAATGAAGGAGGTACTGGAAGGAGATACAGGTGATCAGTTAGAAGCAACAAATTGCAGATGGACTTCTAGTCACAGTCACTGCAGCCTACCATAGCATGGATGGTAATTAAGAAAAAACAGTGTCAAGTTATTCCTACTTTTGGCTGACAGTAAAATGAAGTTCAGAAGTCACAAGTAGTTGTTTGGGATGTTTAGAGCTGGCATGGGAAGGATCTGTTTTCTCAGAGGCTGGACAAACAGGTGACCCAAAAAGGTTTAAAATCCCTATCCTTAGAGATTTTCAAGATTTGGGTAGGCAATCTGGCATAATTTCCAGCTGTCCTGCTTTTAGCCAGAGACTGAAATAGACAA
This sequence comes from Callipepla californica brunnescens, assembly GCA_023055505.1. Lineage (NCBI taxonomy): Eukaryota > Metazoa > Chordata > Aves > Galliformes > Odontophoridae > Callipepla > Callipepla californica. Next base: position 6,715,476 of record JALIRH010000006.1, read on the forward strand.
CCTCTAGAGATCCAACAAACCTTTCAGCATTTTATTTAATGTCAATTATTTGAATTATATGCTAAACGTTTCACATAACGACAACACAAGAATTAATTATACCATAACACACTCTAGTAATTTCTCACACTTTTTCACTATACACAGATATACAATACTGCATATTGATCATTTACCATGAAGGACATAAGCTGACAGCTCTTGGTAAAGACAGACATGGAATTTAAAGTTTCCAAAAGCACCCTGTCAAAAGATATCACTTTGCAAAATATAGTAGTAAATGGCAACATAACAGCTACTTGAAGACAGGAAAAAATCTTTTGTAAAATCTATAATAGTCTTAGCTAAGGAACAGAAAACCACCTGGAAACTCAGAATGTTGTGCAGTCAAGACATAAGAAGCTGGAGTCAGTTTCAAGTTGTCTAAGTGGGATTGTAAAGAAACAAGCAAAAAATGCCATCTGTCAGAGTGGGCGACCTTCATTCTATTAATTTAATCCCCCAACTAAAACAGACTTTTTATCTCCATGGTCATTTCTTATTATTCAGGTTCAGCAAGGATATTCCAATGGGTTACTCATCAGGCACTGACAACACTGAGGGGAAAAAAATAACAACAGAAGAACACTATTAAGTAATATGGAAAGACTATGGAATAGAATTGCTGGCAAAAACTAACGTATCCTTCTCATTGTTAGATCTTTTATATTTTTAACATTTTAGTTGTGCAAAGTCAAGCACTGCTATCCTACCTCGAAGGGTAAGTGACCCTTTCAGGGACCAGACTTGAGTTAGTCTGATTCAAATTAGTTGCTGTTTGTCACCTGGCCTCTCCTCCCCTCCCTCATCCCAAGAGGCTTTTTAGTCAATTGCTTTTAACATTTAATAAAAAAAGAAACATGGGGGGGCGGAGGGGGAAAGGAAGGGAGGGAAGAGAGGAGAGTTTTCAGTGCACGAGCTCCCAGCCATACATCTAATACGATCCTCTCAGCTCAGCTCTGCATTATTCTAGCATCCCACTTGCTGTCCCCTGACCAATATAGTGCAGGAAATGGCAGTAGGATTGTTTGTGGTTCTGCTCTATGTGCCCCAGATAATGTTTTTGGTGTGCCAGCTGGGTAAAACAGGCTGGGTATGATCAAATGCGAAATATATTTAAAAAAAAAAAACCATACTGGCTGTAGGATATGCATATGACAGACAGATGCTTCTAAATAAATAGGTAACAGTAAACTTCTTTCCAGTCACACTTTTTGCTCCTCTATTTAGCTAGAAACTTTCAAGAAGAGCATTTCAAGATATTTATTGGACATAAGAACTTCATGATTGGTAGTGTAAAAACTGGGAACAGGCAAAAAACTGGAAGAGGGAGTGATAGGTAGACAGCGTTCTGTCTCTGGTAGTGTATTTCTGTCAAAATAAAGAAGAGTAGGGAATATGAAGAGTATCTAAAGACTGTTAAGTTAGCTCTCTAGGAATGTATCAAAGGATGAGCAGCTGCTCAGGCAGGAATTTTTGATTCTTCACAAAACCAAGTAGTACTAAAAAAAATAATAATACAAAAACAAACAAACAAACAAACAAAAAACCAGAAAAAAAAAACCTGAAAGGACCAAATAGGTTTCTAAGATACATTAGAATCAGCAATCCTAAATGTTCTTTGAGTAAGAATTTCTGCATTTTTGGCAGCCTACAGGTGAAATAAGGAAAGGAAATTATCTAACTACACTAAAGAAATGTGAAAAATACTACATAAAAATAATAATGAAGCAGAAGGAGGGTGAAAATGTAAAAGCTATATATTTGACAAATAGCAAGTCAACATATGGAAGAATGTTCAAAGAACTCCTGAAGACCAGAAATATTTTTGTTAAGTATAAAATGGAGGCCTATGCAATGGCTAATTAGAAACCAGCAAAAGGAATGGAAATCTTCAAATGGGAGGAAGGTCTGTTACACAGCTGTAAGACTGCAAGGATGCTGAAGAGAAAGTGAGCAACGTACAAGTGCTGGGAGGAAAGTCAGGCTTTATTATCACGAGCTGCACTGTCTAACCGGGACCATATACAAACATACAGGCAAAACAAAACAGAAAGATGGAAGTGTGAAATACAGTGAATATGTGCTAAGAATAAGCATGAAAGATAACAGAACTGGAATTAAAAAAAGAGACTTAATATCACTCAGTCTTCACTGGAAACTGCTATGTTTGTCAGAAGCATTCTGCAAAAGACGTAAGACAAAGAATGAAAATATATAAGAATAAAACAAGGCAAAGTTTATATCACACCAAGGCGTACTGTGGGGGATGTGATCTACCTATTGAAATTTTGTATGAGTAAGAGTGCAAAGTAAAACACAATTTTGAAAAGGTAAGCCTAAATATTTCAAAATGTAGAATAACTACAATAAAGTTTTAAATGTTAAACACTGAGTTCATTAAGAGGTGATACCATAAAAGAATATGAAGCCAAGTAGACTGAGATAAAAGCTGTAGATAAAAAAGAAATTCAGTGAAATTAGAAATAGAAGAGGAAAATAAATTCACTAGGTATTAAACAATTGAAGATAAGGAAAAAATTTACCATCAGTGCAATGATAAAAAATTTTGTCTTATGTTCAATGTGTAAATGGGCTATATAGAATTACAGATTAATAGTCCAGAATGGCACAATAAATTCTGATATGCTAGATTCACAATTTTCAAAAGTAGTATTCTTAGAGAATACAGCAACAAAAGAAATGATCTCATGATTCTGTTGGCATTTCCTGACATTCCGAGTGAGGGAACGACCATTATGAACTGCAATTTGATTACTGTTTTTTGGGGTTTTTTTATTTTATTTTATTTTTAAGGGTATTTTGTAAGCATATTGTGTACCCATATCACTTTAAGCCCAATGTAGGCACAATCCAATGGTCTTGTGGGAGGCATTAATTTTTTTAAGGATTGATCTAAGAGAATAAGAATAAAATTCATAGCTTCATGTAACATCATTAACAGGGCAGCATGTTAATGAATAACCCAAATACAAAGACTTTCTGCTGTTGAGCTGTTAGTTCAACACTGAGAACAAGGCCATCCAAAAGAAGCCTGTGGAGCTTGCTCAGTGCAGTTCAGCAGAAATGAGAGACTTTTTCAGTTTCTTCCACGGAAGGAAGAAAACAAACAGACTCTATTTCAAAGATCATAAAGAGAACTGTGAAAGAGGCAACGCAGCAAGCTTAATGGAAAAGAGATCTTCAAAACAAAAGAGGCAAGATAGGTATTCATAGAATCATAGAACAGAATCATAGACTCACAAGGTTGGAAAGAACCTAACTAGATCACCTTGTCCAACCATCCACCCATTACCATTATTACTATAAGCTACTAAACCATTTCTCGTAGCTCCTCATCCGGATGTCTCTTGAACACTTTGATTGACAGCTTTTGATATTTGCATTTTATTATCTCTGTTATATATGTTTCCTTCAGAAGAAGAGCTGCAGAGTTATCCAGGTGACAAAATATATTCTGATCTCAGTCAGAGCTTATCATAGAAATGTGACACAAAGGAAACAAGCAGACCTCTTTTACTTTCTATCAAAAATATTAGTTAACATGTTCTTTTATCAAAAACACAAGTCAAAGCTTCAGTTGATCATAATTTGAAACAAAATAAATAGAGTGCTATAGGGATGACATATATTGAATCAATACTCAAAAAGTGAAAAATCAAAAAAATGTTGTGCAGTACTATCATGCACAGAAATAAAACTAAATATATAAAGTTTTCTTCTGTAATTGCTAAAATCTTCCCTACAATGGATAGGATATATTTTACTCAAATAAAATGTTTGCAGTGCCAACACATTCTTCAAAAAGACCAAGTTCCCAAAAGATCATTTTTCACAAATATGTTATACAGTATAGAAAGTCAATGCCATATCAGGTTACGTTAGGTGAGCAGAGCAGCCAGATACGGAACCAAACAGAAGTCACATGCATTTTTTGTTCTGTGCTATAAAGAATTCATGATCTAAACCAGGCATTGAGAAAGGATTTCAAAATGTATTCTTTTTGTCATTTTATCAAACAAACCCTTCTGCTTTTGCAGAAATTCATTCTTAGTTTTCTGAAGTTCTACTTAGGTTTTTGAAGACCTAAAATATCAGAAGTGCTTTAGCATTTAATAAAGACAGAAATTCTTTGCAACTTTTTCAGTTTTATTGTCCACTGAGTCAAAAAGTTAAGGCAGTGTGACAGTGATACCAGGAGAAGGTAAATACATCCAGTCCCAGAAGCGTTCCTCCAGTGTAGCATATCATGGGGTTTATGCTTCAACTCCTGGCTTCAGCAACAATACAGAAGAATTTGCCAAGTACACTCCAGTCTGGAGCAGGCTGATGCCCAAGAAATTAGCTGTAAATGCACTACTTTATTCATGTAAAGCATTTTTTACCCCTAAAACAAAGAGTCTTTATTCTTTTATATAAGTATCTAAAGAAAAACCTGCTGTCTCCCACCTCACTTGGTTTCAGCTTTCTATACGCCTCCATACCAATGTGGTATTCGCCTTACAAAGGTGCAAAATCTGCATCATTCTTTTAAAGTTTATTTGTAAATTGAACTTTAAAAAGTTCACTTTCAAGTCTCTTACCGTTGCAACAACAAATGATATTTTTTTCTCATTTTCCCTGAAAAATAGCCCCAACTGAAATATTTAGCAACCATTTTGTAATTCACAAGCAATGTGACAAGTCACATTCATTTTAATTTTCAAGTTAACTGATTGTATATCATTTTGGTTTTTAAAATGAATTTGCTATAGGAGTATAAAATTATTTCTAGCAAAGTTATATTAATTACCTTACATTTAAGTGGCTAAGAAGCAATTTAGCACAAATACTTTTTTGTCCCTGTCAAGAGCTTCCTGGGTTGCAAAGAAGGCAAACAAGAGGAAAAAGTGCTATTTTTTTCAAACATATTATAAATCCATTGTCTATTTTCACAGCCCATGATATTCATCTTGCTGACAATGAATGGATTAAGAAAAAAGTGTATCCTACTTTTTTTAGTTTTCTTAATAACACTGTTGATAGTCAAATATCTTAAGAAGGACTTGCTTCCAAACGGTATAAAAGAAATTGCTTTCCTTGAAAGTAAAGTTTAGAACATTAGAATGGCTGCAGCTTAAAGTAAAACAAGAAACATTTCTGTGGTTGCTTTTTCTTTTTTTTTTTTCAAACAGACATGCCTCATGGTTCCTGCGGTAATTTAGAATCATAGGTTCTAAAAATAGAAGACAAAAGCTGAACAACTGATTTTTAGTGCAAAATGCACTTGTTTCTAATAAACAGTGTCCTGCAGAACTGTGCTAGAAACTGTGTCAATGGGGCATATAAACAACACAAAATCAGGACTTCAGGCTCAGGAGAACCAAACCCAGCCAAGCATATAGTACTGAGAGGGTTTATCACATGAAACGCTTCTGTACGCACAAACTTTCCTTATATTCTTCCTCTAAACAGACTCAGTGGCTACTTCTAGAGGCAGAATCCTAAGATGGACATTTGTCAAGCTCTACTGTCTTTTAGGATCCATCTCTGAACTCTTTCTTCTAGCAATGCTTGTTATTATGGCATTGCACTTTCACACTGTTAGCTGTACCATGTACATAGCACCATGTTACCAGCTACTCTATGATATAGAAACCATTCTATGAAAGGCTGAGAGATCTAAGACTGTTCAACCTAGAAAACACAGAGAGATAATCTTATCAAAACTTATAAATAACTAAAGGAGTCGAGTGGATGGGACCAGGCTCTGTTCTCTGGTGCCCAGTGATAGGACAATGGGCAACTGGCACAAGCTGCAACGCAAGAAGTTCCATATGAACATGAGAGCGACAGAGCTGTGGAACAGGATGCCCAGAAAGGTTGCAGAATACCTCCTCTAGAGATATTCAAAACCCACCTGGACACCTACCTGTGTTACCTACTGTAGTGAACTGCTTTTGCAGAGGGTTGAACTAGATGATCTCTAGAGATCCCTTCTAACCCCTAGGATTCTGCAAAATGCAATCTCCTCTTGGAATAAACTAATGCCTTTTATTATGGCTTTTGCTGAGTCTTCAAGTACTATTTATGCACTACACTTGAGTTATGAGGTACCCCATTTCTCACTTTCCTTGCTTCTAGTCTTAGAGATCAGTATGAAACTAAATGTTTCCACAGTCTTATCAAGAATCGTAGCAAGCAATGTGATAGTTTACCCTTCATGGTAGTCCTTTCGGGACAAAAGGAACACAAAAAATCTTATAATCCATTTCAGCAAAAAAAAAAAAAAATTGCATATTTAAATTCAAGCAGTGGAGTATATGGTTGACTGGTCATTTCTGGTCTATTCCAAGCAGTATAATTTCCTGGATTGGACAAGGAAGATATGCAGAAGGACAACCATAGGGATATTTCCAGTTCCTTCAGATGCTATTCATTCACTCTGTGCTGGTAATACTTTCAGTTCCCTTTCCCAGTGTTTTTGTTCTACTGGAACAGTACTGTTTTGATTGCTCTGTTTACCAATGAGAAATGTTTTAGCTTCTCATAAATCATGAACTATAGCTCCACCAATTGCAAAAAGTGATTCATTGTGATGTTTCAGCAATTGTGAGAAGGGCTTTTCCCACATAGAAACTCACATAAGAATGGTACCTTCAGATAATCCTATTCATGAAGGTATTTTGAAAGATTTGACAGAATCAAGGACAGTCTGAGTGAAAACATCAAGGATATTTGAATGCCAACAGATCATTTCTTTAGGAAATTATCCAAAATTCCAAGGAAATTATTTCTATCATCAGTTTACTAGCAGATAGTGTAGACAAAGATACACTTAATGTGTAAAGAAGACAAAAAACTATATCATTATGAAACCTGAATTCAATTTTAGTCAAAGTCTTTTATTAAAGAGATTATAATCAAGTGTGTCAGTCAACTAAGCTTCTGTCACATGCTTCCATATTGTAGTAAACATTCTGAGTTGGCAGAATCACAAATGAGATTTGCTATTCATATCATGTTGTCTTTTGTTTTATAGCACCTGACCACACAATCTTCCAAATTGGAGCTTGATTCAAATGCAGGCATCACTCAGAAGTGACAAGCAAAAAGAAAAAATACAGGGATGTACACCCTATGAGAGTTTCTATTTTTTATTTTTTTTAACTTTATGGGAATAGATGCAAACAGAAGAAAAAAAAAAAAAAAAGGGACATTAGTAATGTTGTACTAAGTATCAAGGAGGAAAGAAAAAAGAAAAAATGAAGCTTATTAAAAATGCATTCCATAAACCAGAATTTTCTCTCTAAAGTATCCAGTCCTTAACTGTATATACATCTAATAAAAATAGAAAATGTTCTATATACATATTGTTGAAAGATTTACTTATTCTGGAGTTTAGAATACAGCTTTTCAAAAAGAACTTGTCCCAGTCTCCACAGAAAGGAGAAAACAGATGTTCTCCCTGTCCCTTCTGGGACAGTGGAGCTAGGCAAAACTCTTTTGGAAAGGACAAGAACTGGGTAATATAATGATAAAGGAAATGTGACTTGAAAGACATGCTTTTGACGGAGGTCAGCTGAAACATTTGTGTCGATTTGATACCTTGTTTATCTATACTGTAGAAGCAGTCATGATGTTTTGCACACAATTTACAGGAGAACAACATTAACAGTGCAAGTGACCATCAGTCAGTGCATGTGTCCTAAGGGCTGGCATCTGGTATTACCAGCAAACAGCAGTCTTCCCTGAGCAATCTGCTATCAGCAGTCCATTAACCTGATAGCCTGTATTGATTTTACTCCTGTATTTCTGTCCTTGCTTCAAAATTTGCCAAGGATATTGAGAATAATTTTTTTAATTGATGTTATTACATGAAAAACTTTGAACAAGGGAATTACATTATCTTTTACAGGTGTATTTTACAGATGTATTTAAGATTCTCATCACTGGGATGTCCACGGGCCACAAGAATAGTCTGCAAAAAGTTTTAGATCAGTTCAAAGCATGAACACGTTTGTGTATGCACCTCTAAATGTCATGAGTGAGGAAAGATGAAAGTACTTTCATTCTTCATCATGGTTTCAATCTGCATGTTCATTGTCACTCTCTTTCTATGAATAAAATATGAGACGAGTCCAAATTTTAATGTCCAAGTTTTCTTAAATGGATTTATATCAAAGAAGCACAAAGTAGCAAAGCCCTCCTCAATTCAGTGGAACTGACCAACATCTTATGGTAGATAGAGTGAAGGGGGCAGGTACTGCCTCCAACATTATGTGAGATAGCCTGGAGTCCATCAGCCTCTGCATGCCTCTTCGGTAGTGTGTGGTTTACCTGCAGATTTTCTGATTTGTCTTACAACCCCATGGAGGAGTGCTGGCACCAATTTATGCATCTGAGATGAATTTCTTCCTCCTTCACTGTATTCAAATGCAGAGATTTTCCACTCATATACTGCCCTGACAAAATAGTATTTTCATAAATTTGCTTGCTCAGTTCAGCTGTTAGACTGTGGCAAGTGAAATGCCTCAAGTGCTACTCACTCATACCCATTAATTTAACAAGAGTTACTAAAATTAAGTTTGGTTCCTTTGAATGAGCCTCTAGGAGAGGACATTTTTTGAATCACCTAAATCAGTGGTTTCCAAACTAGAAATCCAATTCCCAAAGACTGTCATGAACTTCCAAGAAATACATTTTTTTCTCATAATCACACATGGAGCATGCTAATACATCATGTGAATGAGTTTAGAACTGGACTCTGCTTAGGAACAAACACCCACAGAGATTATGCAAGTGCAAAATTAACTATTTCAACAATATTTTAGGAACAGTTAAGTTCACAAAGATTTCAAGGTCCTGCAGCTATTTCCAACAGAGATATATTACATACATTATCCTTATTTAAGTTTTGACTTTTTGGCTCAAGTTATGTCATTCAGAGGTTAGAATATCCTTTTTCAGCTCTGGAAATAAACTTCAGAAAGATGAGCATAAATTTAAAGGAACACAGTAGATGCCGCTTATAATGAAATCAGAGACACTGAACTTAATTCAGTCCATTAGAAAGTTAAGAACCCTTCCTAGTTATCTAGATCTTGTGTGTTGTCTACACATGCACCCTGAAAAACACTGTGGTGCAGAAACACACACAGCAAATTATTTTTCTTTCTTGATGCTTTATTTATATGACACCAGCATTCATGGATGCCAAGACTGTGATTGTGTATAGCATCAATCACTGACACTCACTCTATGAAGAGGAAGCACCTCTCCTGAATGGCTTCCTGAAGCCCTCTCTGCAGATTCAGTGAGTCAGAAGGCTTTTTACTTTTATCAGGCCTGCAACACTGGGCCTGGAATACATTGTGCTCAAATTGTTCTGAAGATGTCACCACAGAGGAAGCACAAAATAATTAAAACCTTCAGTGCAACTAACTCTCAGTATTGGCTTTTTACTATACCTCTGTGTGAGAGCTTCTCCAGGATGATCCTTAGGCGCTGAAGAACAGGAGGTGAAATGTCATATTTGTATATGTCTCTTACTGGCACTCGCTGACATCTCCCAAATATTCCATCTGCAGGAGAGAGAGACAAAAGGGAAAAACATCCATTTCATTTTCTGAAAGTAAGAAATTCTTCATGAGATGCGCATTTTCAATGTCTCCTAATTATATACTGAAGGAACCTTTTAAAAGACACTAAAAAGTTATCAAAGGACTACTGAAGTCATGAGGCAGGTATTTTCTACCAAAATAAATAAATGCTGGAAAGAATATTATTTGGAGAAAGAGTCTGCTGTATAAGTTATGAGTGCAGTTTATTTTATAAAGTTATTTCAGACTTCTGCCTCCCAAATCTTTTGATGTGAAAGTTTTCTACTGCCAATTCAGTGGAAAAAAAAATAATGTTCAGAGCCTACTATGTTGCAGATGAAAAGCACAGCAACCAGAAGTATAAATATTAATTTGCAGAAACTATGAGGAGTTGCTGAAACATTTTTAATGCAGGAGCAGTGTGTTAGGCATTGGTAAATGAGAACTGAATCCATAATGGCTAGCAAAGGCTCATTTCAAGAAGTACTCTCTAATGAATGCAATAAAAGAAAGCTGCTCACAGAACAATGAGATATTAATGTGCCCTAATTTATTTAGCTCCATTCCATTTGTCTAAAATGACAGACTCTTCTCATCAATGTCTTTTCAAATCACACCTTCTAATTAATTTAGCTTCTTATTAGTCTTTATTTAGAGAATTGTTCATTTTGAGACAAGCTTCCTGTGTATGTGTGGGAGGAACAGGGAGTTCAAACATTCAAATTACCTTTCTCTCTTTCACACAAAAGATTAATTCAGAGCCTAGGTGCTTCACATGCAATCTGACCATCTGCAATCCCAGGCTGCTAAGAAAGTGGGTTCATTTATTGTTCACAACAGTTCGGTTCCATACAGTGATCCAAAAGAAGCAATTTAAATGCAACAAGTTTAATTAGCAAAATATTCTGCGGCAGTACTAGTTTTAACACCATAATTACTTTTGCTCTGATATAATATCTACGCTCAAAGGGGAGAGCTACATCAGATTAGCAGAAAATAACAGTAAGCATTAATTTGCAAATGTCCATTACTTTCTCTGCTACTTCACAGAGCTAAAAGACTCCAAATGGAAACTACTGGCATGGCACAGATGTTCACTAAACACAAATAATGGTATAAAAGAAAATAAACCAATTGAGGATACAGAAAAAATAGGCACTATTGGTCTTCACTGTTAAATACAAATGCTCCCACGAAATTATCCAACTTCTGCTTTCTTTCCCTTTCCAATCCTTCTGCAATTTACAACTGAAAAATTAAATTAATCCAAAGTAAAACTGTACTTCTCACTCTTAAGTTTAATCTGGAAAGCACGCATACAGACCCGGTTTGTTGTTTTTTTTTTCTACAAGAGGTATAAAGCAGCATAACAGCAAATTAAACTAATCTGGATGGAAAATTCATCTCTGCATCAAACCTGTTGCAGTTGGAAACGAGAGAAGTTTATAAATATCAGTCCCTTGTAAGTGGGTGGGTAATGGAAATAAATAAGGTCCTGACTCAGAGAGGAACAGAGAAACATTTCAGTGTTTAAGAATAGGATTGTTCTAAATGAATCATGATTGGGAATAATCAGCTCTGTTTTGAAATACCATGACTGGATACAATTAGGACAAAATCTCTGTTTAAACAAACAATTAATATTCTATGATTTTAAAATCATATACCTTGAGCATAAATGTAATATTTATTTTGCAGTCCAGAAAGCATTCATACTTCACCACAAATCAAACATTTTTATGTAAAGTTTTGTTTAGAGATATTTCAATGGATATTAGAGCTCATTCATCCACAAACACTTTTTTTCCTAAAAACAGTTTTCCAAAACCTTTAGATCACTACCTCTCAATACAACAAAAACTTTTTACAATCTAATATTTTCAATTAGAGTATGAGCTTGGCCTATCCAAGCGCACTGAGACTGCTTAAGGAGAAGCTGCAAATCCTTTTCAGTTTTGTGCCTGAAAGACAAGCACAATAAGGTTTAAAGAGGCTGAAACAGTGCTCTGCTCTGCAAAACACAGCGCTGAGAGAGCTGAGGAGGAGACCAATGCCCCACAGAGCAGTGGACAAATACCATCACTAAAGCAGGAGGATCTTTACAGTGGGGAGTACAGTTGGACTGGAGTTGTGCAAATAATGGATTTCATAGTTTGGTGCAGTAAAAATATATATGTATGCGTTTTCTTATGACTTTGTATACGATTGCAAAGTTTCCATGGCGAGATATAAAACAAAAATATTTAATTTCAGGTTGAGCACACATTTTTAAGGTTACTTCTTCAATAAACCTTGAAGTAATGCAGCCTGCAGGGCAAAAAAGAGGAGAGAGTCCTGTTGCAAAGATCAGTGAGACCAACCCCCTGGCTCCATGCTGAACCACCCAAACCCAGCTCTATGTGTGAGAGCAGTATCCCAGCACACCATGAACTCTGGCACTCAGGGCTGTGCCTGTTGCTTTGGGCTGCCCACTGCCCTCTGGAGCACCACCTTTCCCTCAACCCCAGCTATCCCTACCCTGACACAGCTCCATGCTGATCCCTCAGACCCTGCTGCTGTCCCCAGAGAGCAGAGGTCAGTGCTGCCCCTCCTTTCCCTGTGAGGAGCTGCAGCCGCCCTGAGTTGTTCCCTCATCCTGCTCTCTGTGCACCCAACAAACCAAAGGACCTCAGCACTCCTCATATGCATCTTGACCTCTGGACCAAAGACCAGCAAACTGCCTATCGTATCACAAAGCAAAAAAGCAAACTGGAAAAGCGTCCAGATCTAGCTGTCATATTTTGGAGGAAGTTCAAGGCATGAATGATGCTTTAATAATCGCCACCCAATGAAATGCACTGTAGGCCTACAGCAGCCAAGCTGTTTATACTGAACTTAAATTAAAACTGTACTCTGAGAGAAAAGGTAATACGTGAGAGACATCTGCTCTTTACACATGCACAGAATAAGGAGAGGTTGAGACCACCAATCAGTATACACATATGGTTACTATTAAAGTGCTATCATTTGCTAATCATTAGCAAAAAGTAGTCTCTGAAATTTCCATAGTAATACCATGTAAGTTATACTTAGACTCAGGAACATCTGTGCTGATAGCATGGTAATACTGTCTTTTAGACAGCTACTACATTTGTTTCCAAAGAAGAGACAAAAACATAAGAATAACATACCAAAGGAGACAGTGAGATACGTCTGTGCTTACCTACTTTGCTACTATTTTTACTATTTGAGAAAAAATCCAAAAATAATTTAAGAGCTCCTGTTTAAAAGCTTCCATTTCGACAAAAATGTATTACAGAGTTAGTTGCTAAGATTGAAAGACACAAATTTAACCTAAGTCAGATACTGCAATAAGATCTAAAATACTTGGAGGTAAACCTCTTCTACTAAACATAATGTCATTGATCACTGTACACTGTCCAACTGAAAAAATACATAATCAGGTGATGGATTAAATAGTGAACAAGTCAAAACACAAGATCTAGAAGGACAGCTTTTGAAAGAAGATAGTAAGCAAATGAAAAACTTCCATCTTCACTCATTATTATTGGTCATTTGACATGAATTATTGGATATTTGAACTATTTGCTACCTGATAAGAAAAGAAATGCTACACTGCAATCACGACCAACATCAAGGCACTGAATTATGGAAAAGACGACCATGAGAAACTATAGTTATATATATAACTATATATATATAGATAGATATCTAACACTTTTTAAAAGCTATTTTGTCAATATGTTGAGAAACTCAGAAACTTACAGAGTGACCAACTTCACCACAGAGGCAACCCTGGTTCTGGGTAGCTGATTCTTTCAAGTAATCTTAAACAAATACATATATTTATATATATACACATACAAACATATCCCATCCTAAAGCCATACTTCGTGTATGGCTAATCCAAGATTCCAAAGATGCATACAAGCCTTGGCCCAGCTTTACATACCAGCTTTACATACCAGATACAAAGATGGAGTTCTTGGGGAATTTATATTTCTGTTGGCCAAAGCTATGAGGACTGATAGAGAAACTGCAGTTTGTCTCCAGGAGGATGAAAACTTGACCGATGGAAATTAAAAGATTGTGTTCTGCAGCAATAAATTATTTAGATGTACATGCAGTGAAATTTTCAAAAGGCGCTGACAAGTGACCTTTGCAGAGGAGCCTCCAAGCAGCTGCTTTGAAGCACCCAATTCCACTGCTGCTCAAGCTTCACCCCACCAACCAGGAAGCAATCCAGACAGCAACAGTTTTCACATTCAGAAACCGCTGAATGCTTCAGCTCCCTTATCCCAATTACCTGACAATTGCTGAAAAATTACAAAGTAGACCTTTGTTTTGAAAGTTTTGTCCCATACTGTAGACATCGTGCTCTGTTCCTGCATTATAATCAGAACAAGAAGGTCCGCACATCCAACAGTAGATCACATTGCATCTGCTGACATCTCTGCCTCATTTGTGCTCTTATAGCTATCATCAGAGGACATCCCTCATTTCTCTACACAGCTTTCAGTGAGCTCCACCCTTCAGCAATTAAACCTTCCATAAGAAAAGGATTCTTTCTTTTTTCTCACCAAACATGGACACTTCACTCACCTTCCCCTAACTATGGGTTTAAATAGCTGTAAGGTCCAGGAGTAGTCCAGGACTAACGAAAATGCCAATACTTCCAATGAGAATTAATATGTGTTATCTCAAAAGACTAATGATGCTGGACTTCAACGTCACATATGTTGAATGTTTCAGTAACTATGAAGGAGACTGCTGGAGTTATTTTATTTTGCCTCCCTGTGGTTTCTCTCCAATAAGGTATTTGTTTTGCAAAATCCTTTAAAAATCAATCAATCAGTCCTTGAAAAGCCCATTAAACTGCATTACAGAAAGCTTTTTTTCAGAAGACAGCCCACAGATCTACACTCGACATTTACAAGTAAGCTCTTCAGCAAACAACAAACTTTTAATTTATTCAAATTTATTTAAAAGGAATCATAGAATGACCAAGACTGGAAAAGACCTCCACGATCATCTAGCCCAACCATCCATCTACCACCACCATTTCCCCACTAAGCTGTGTTCCTTAGTATGATATCTACATGTTTCTCAAACAACTCCAAGGGTGGTGAATCCGCCACCTCTCTACACAGCCTGTGTTGGTGCCTGGCCTCGCTTTCACGGTAGATTTTTCCTAATACTCAACTCAAATCTCTTCTAGTGCAACTTGAGGCTATTCCCTCTAGTCCTATCACAGAATGATTTTCTCATAATTTATATCTCTACTTTTAAATTCTCTTTACAAGCAACATAGAGATGACACAGGTGGAGCTTCCACGGTGTCAGTTCTCATGCAATGTATTAAAATCATTATTTCAATGCTTTCAATCAACAAATGTTTCCAAGTCTGCAACTCTGCAACCTGCAAGCACACTGAGATGCACTGCAAACCCGCAGTGCTCCATGGAGTATGCACCATTTCTAGGAGGTAATCTTCCCTTGTTAAACTTTTAAAGCCTTTATACCATTTCATTTTGCTTATCTGTGCGCAGACTCTGTACTTCTTGATTATTTTTGTTTCAGAGCAGTAAGAGTGGCATCTAGTGGACAGTTCTGTGCTCAGGGATCAGACCTGCAGCACACACTATTCACCTGGTAAATGTATTGCTTTCAGATGCATTTGACTTCAGCCAGGATACACAGCTACGCACTGACAGCCACTCTCAGCCTTTCCTATCTTAATGACTGATGAGCACATGGAAGTTTTTAAGGCAGTTGGTTAAAATTAAAGAATAATGCAAAAATTTATGCATCTGGTTAAAATAGGTGTTACTAGAATTGATGTTAATAAGACAACAAACTAAATGCATACTGATTGTTTTTTAAAGTGTACAGGGTTTTTCTGGTAAGGCATTAATACATTATGTAATGAAAGCATATCCTCAACTGTAAATAAAACAAAGTACATTTTTGTAGATTCATGTTTTAGATTTAATAGAGACAGTATATGAAATAAAATAAGGAGTATACATATAACAAAATAAGGAGTTCTAAACCTGAGATTTTTTTTTCCAGTGCATATTATAATAATAGTCCAGTGAATTCATTCCTACTCAGCAACTACATAACCTGCTGCAAGAAAGCCAAAGGTAACTTATAAATTCTGCTGGAAGCCAGATCACTTAACAGTCATGTGTAAGGTCTCTAACAAGATTTAATGCCTTTCTTCTTCACTTTGGACACAGACATTTAAGGTTTAAAACTACATGCCTGGTCAGTGTTCAACCAAGAAACCTCATACCTGAAAACCCGGAATATTTCTGATTATGGAAACAATTGGATGGCATGCTAGTGATCATAAAAGTTCTTATATTAAATGATAAAATTTCCTATTAACAGCAGTATTAGCTAGCTGTTGTGCAAACACGATGATATGGTGGGGATTTGCAATGCTCCGAATACTCCTGGGGCACATCTGAAATTCACTAGCTCCTTCTGAGGTTTGCAGTCTCCTTTTTTTGATGAGTAATTCTGAGAGCTAGTTCTGGAGGACTGTGCTCCTCCTTCATCAAAAAGAGATATAACCTTCAAGAGAGGGCAGATACCATTCTAGGAACTCTATCTGTGCCAAACTGCTGATTTTAGTGTTGGACTGTATGGTTGCAAAATATAACGTACACTTTACCTTGAGATATTTTTTAATGTTACAAAAAAATATGTAAATAGTAGAGAAAGTAACTAAAAAAAAATCCTACTCTCATCTGAATACAGCAAGAGGGAAGGAAGAATCATAATGAAGGTAGGTACAGTTTCACAAAGCAAGACAGCAGGCTGACCATGAAAAGAAATGCTGCATACTCCTGAAAAGTCCTAAATTATTCAGCTAAGAGAAGGAAAGGTCCACATTTCAGTGCCTGCTGTCTGTGATTCAAGGCACAGAAGTGAACCTCCATCTTAATGGGTCCTCCACTGGATTCCCAACCAGAGCAATAATAGCCATTCTTTAGGAGGAAAGGGCAGCAAGGAGTACAAAGAAAGGAAAAAGTAGAGGTGAAAAGAAAGCAAATCTTGAAGTTTTGCTGCTAGATCTAATGTTTCAGTATAATAATGCTTGAATTACTTAGCACTTGTTAGAGAACCAAATTCAAATTTTCTTCAGTCTAGGCAACTGTGGAATAATTCTGTGGGTTTTTCTCTCAGCAAGTAGGACAAGAGGGGATGACAGAGCTCTGAGTGTCATCTGTGACATCCTCCTCATCCAGGTGACTGCCGTAGCTTGCAAACCACAGAATTTGTTTACCTTCACTTTCAATCTCAGAGACTAGCCCAGCTCTAGTTGTAATGAATTAAGAGGAACTTGTAAGCTAAATTACATTCAGTATTTTGTTATCTTTAAGAAAAAAAGTTTGTCATCAAAATTTTATGAACAGTAATGGTACTAAAAAGGAGGAAATATTCAAGAGATAATTCTTCCTCCAAGAAGAAAGATATTTGAAATTCAAGTATTAGTAGACTTAGAATAAAGCATCTTTAACATATTTAGTCACTGTA
Organism: Callipepla californica brunnescens; assembly: GCA_023055505.1. Classification (NCBI taxonomy): domain Eukaryota; kingdom Metazoa; phylum Chordata; class Aves; order Galliformes; family Odontophoridae; genus Callipepla; species Callipepla californica. Next base: position 6,732,665 of record JALIRH010000006.1, read on the forward strand.
CTGCAAGATTAACATGAAAGTGTCTACTTTACATCTTATTATTATCGTTACATCTGATTATTGTTATGCACCTTATTAGACATACATCTGCATCATGTACCACCCCCCCACCTAAGAAAAGCCTATTCAAGCATGTAGACAGAATATTGTGCTAAAAGAAAAGGAAAAGAAATGAGAAGAAAAATGATATGAAAAGAAATAAAACGTAGCCAAAGAAGTCTTTAAACACTGACCTGTGACTCTGTATGGGAAAAGACTAAAAGTTTGTGCAACCTGGTTGATTAATTATTTATGACATTATTGTTCTGAATCAGAACAAGTTTCAAGCAGGGAGAAAGTATTCTGAAGCTGTTCAACAACCTCCTGGAAAAGCAATGCAGTTCCCTTTACTACTGAGCCAGAGCAACAGGGAATGATGAAACAAGAACAATTCTTTTTTTTTTTTTTTTTTCCTGAATATGCAATTATGAATAGAGGTTACTGGAGGGAGTAAGAATTTATTTATGGAAGCAATGAGATGCAAATATACTAATGCTTATTTATGGGCACTAATTTTCCAAGTATCACTGAGATGTACTTCAGTCACTTCAAGGATCCCCATTACATTTTTGGTTGGTGCCAAGAACCACTTTGGTGCTGGCAATGTCTTCGCTGTGTGATCAGACTAGAGCTGCTCTTGCATCTGTATTCCCAAGGCAAAAATAATTCTGCAAGGAAATACGTTCAGCAAAATGAATTTCTGCATTAATTTTCATTTGGTATTGAAAACAAAGTACTGTAAGTTTTAACCAGAGCTAAGTGCCAAGAGTTGCATTTGAAGAGTTAGTTTTATGGGTTTACAGAAGACAGTGTTTTCAGGAAAATAGGATTACTAACCATTCCATTCATATTTGCTACAGGCAACATCTACTAGTTAAGGCAAACTTGGTTTATCTCTGACCTTTGCCAAACTTGAAGCTTCCTAGATCTTTGCAAAACAATATTTATTGAGACGGCAGAGTACTTTTATAATCTGAGCCACTGTATTTATTCCTAAACGAAATTGACTTCAGACATGCATGAAATTATAGTAATAAAGATCTCCATCTTGTTCCCTAGCTGCAAAGTATTACAGAAATTATAGGAAATTATGTTATGCCAACCAGAACACATCAGTAGAAACTCTAAATGCACACCTTTATAAAGGGTAGGGGAAACCTTTGCAAACTAGGGTACCTGCACAGAGTGCACCCTGTAGACTGATTAAAACTGGCTGGAGCTATCTCAGAAATTTCTACACATGCTGTAGTATGAAATATCAGCGTGCCCACAGAAGCCCTGACACACCGAGCTGCCTCTGTCAGTGTGCACACAGACAACAGGACAGCCACCAGCCTCGACTCAAACAAGGGACTGCTGACTGTTTCTGCTGACGTGGCTGAACAGAATGAAAAAAAATATCTGACAGCTTTCAAACAAATTCTGACTTAAATCAGGTAAATATTGTGTTAGATAACTAGGATCACTTGTTGGAAGCTGCATCCAGAAGTTATTTCTATCATAACTAGAGGCCTGGATGCAGTTGCCCCCCATCCTGTGGCAGAGCCAGAGCATCACCTGCAGCTTTGCTAATGGCAAGAGGTGATCGAAATGAGACATTACAGTCCTTCCTTGCTTTGTTCAGTCCTCAGCATTCAGACTGGGACAGTACTGGGACTAAAGCACTAGTAAGGTTTGTGGATATATGAAGATGACAGCAATAAGTTGGAATAAGGAGGTGATGTCATTCACCATGCGCCACTGATGAGGTCAGTACAGGAATACAGTGTTCTGGTGTCCAAGTTTTAAAATGAATGATAATTTTTGGAAAGGACACTGAGGAACAAAAGAGATTATCTACAGGATAGAGAAAGCCCTACGGTGAAAAGCCTTTTCCAGCACAGAAGTCCGCCTTCAGCACAGAGGATGATCTTTTGTCTCTATCAGTAAGCCCACAGATGGATGAGGTGATATGGGAATGGAGATGTGCAATAAGACTGGGAACAGCTGCAGAACTATTTAATTCTCCTCAGCTTTATTACTGTTCAGAACATATTTTAAGAGTTGCAATGTCTGAAATTATTGTAAAAGTAAATTCAGAAAGCCAGATTTTTTTGCTTCTGCAGTGGGTTCCAAGACCCAAATGGCTTCCTATTTTATTCATAGGATACACACAACTCACAGGAAATATCCGAACTTTGAGCATATATATGAATAGGAATCTGCTTTTAAAAATACCGTGTACAACTACAAGCCATTATTAAATGGGAGCTTTGGGGTAGAATTTAAGCTGCAATTTAAATTTTAGATTTTCTTGCAATTTGAGTGGCTAAGCACAGAAACTGTATACTCTGCATAAGGAGTTCTTAAAAGAAGGTAGAATTTACATGAATAATCTTGAACAAAGAATTTATGCTACTAAAGGAAGAAGCAGCAGTTCTTTAAACTTGCAAAATAATGAACTTAGAAGCACAGATCAGCAAGTAATCCACTGAAACAGGATCTCACTAACAAGTGCCATAATGTATCTAAATTTCTCCTTCATCCTGTATCACTTATGACGTAGCTGATTGTCACTTTGGACAACAGAACTGCACAGAATATAGTAGATCTGAATGTTGTCTCCTCATATACCTCACCCGCATGCTCTTTCAGGCAGAAAATATCACCTTTTTTCATGTTTACACAGAGCTAACTAAAGGGTTGCAATAATAAATGAAGGAAAATGCCTCTGCTGAACTCTAGAAACCAGTAATACGCATTTCAGTAATACTGTTGTACTTTGGATGCTTTTAGATAGGTAACTACTTACCCTAGTGTCTGCAAAGGCAGCCTCAGTTTCACCATTCTGCCACTGCTTTGCCATTCTCCAGGTCTTCCACCAGCCAAGCCATGCCTGCTGTTCTGGCCAGCAGGAAGGTTGGCAGGGGGATCCGGCCAAAGGGTGATGATTTGGGCAACCTCTCCACAGACAAATATGTGAACAGAAGCGTGCACTCACTAATGAAAGCAAAGGGACAAAGCGGTCTTTTAAAAATATAAGAGGAAAGGGGAGATACCTGAGAAGATAAAAAGCCTACCAGCTTCTGCCCCTCACCATATTTTAGCCTTGTTTGTCAAGTCAACAATATGCTTCTCTGAAGAAATGTAATTTGCGTATACCAAAACAAGAAAGATTTCCATTTCATGAATGAATATAAACAGTTTTCAATGTACCCAGACATTTTTATTTAATCTACAATAGCGTTTTCTCCCAAAGGCATTAACCAAAATCCTCTAATCCAACTTCTGCATATTCAACAACTGCAGTAATATATTATGGCACATCTAATTTCATTCCTTAATGTCACTGAGAACTGGAGACATAGAAAAGCACTTAAAATATTTGCTCCTATTTTCAGTGTTCATGAATGGACGAGGTAGGAAAAGAGCATCCCATTTCTGTCACATCTGCGACACCACCCTTTCAAATAAAAATGTTCACCCCAAAGTCAGGGGAGGGCAGTCCGACAAACAAACTGCAAATTTTAATAAATTTCACATTTTTACGGCAGCACCCCAAGTCTTTTGTGCAAACTTCATCTGCTGCAAAGTTCATATTCTGCCTCAACCACCGACTGCTGTCATATTTGGTGCAACTTGTTATGGGTGGAAAGATAAGCAGCAGGGCAGCAGAAAGAGGAGGTTTATCTCTGGCAGCTAATCTCCTCAATCAACAGCACTCAGCTCTGCTTAACAGCCGTTGCCAAGTAACAGGGAGCAGCTTTTCTTATCGGCTTCATAATGTTTCATTGACTATTCAGACTAGAATAGAAAGCTGTGACACTCAGGGTTATGAGCAGCACAAAATGAAAATGGCATATTATGTGGTATGAAGAAGAGAAATCTTTTAGCCCTCACCTTATCTGGACAGTGACTGTTACTCCAAAAAAAAAAAAAAAAAAAAAAAGCATCTATCATTTTCTGCTCTGCTTATTTTAATATCACAAAACAAACAAAAAAAAATATAACTACATAAACAAGATCTTCTTTTTAAATGTTCTTGGCAGGTCCTCAGCACTTCACTGACATTACTGATACCTCTTACACAGAGAGACAAGGGTGGTACGGATCCCTATTACATTACATTACTGAAAAGCAAGCGTTCACTGCTTATTCTAAAGCTATTGCAAGCAGCTTCACTGTGTTGAGGGATGTCTTCTCACAGCAGGTGGAATCTTCCTCAAACAGTGAAGACAATGACTAGAATGAGACAATCTATGCAAAGCTGACAACATTTAATTTCTTCAACAGTATTACTTCTCCTCTTTCCTGTCTTTATCTCCTCACAGATTCTGATTTTCCATTCCAATATTGACATTTTTTACACAGTGGCACACGAGTTGTAAAACCTCACTGCATCTATAGTGATAATGATTTGTAGTGTTAGCATTTTTAGTATCTACTTACCAAAACTTAAATCAGGGCCCATCTAGAATCATTACGAATTGCAACTGTCATTGTATTTGCATGTTATAATCAACACATCCAAGATATTAGCATAACTCACAAAATGTGCTGTAAACAGCAAAGAGAATATACACAGATGCATTCAGTGTATGAGAAAACTTAATAATATTAGAAATTAAATGTGAAAATTGGTAAACAAATATATTGTCTGATTTCTGTTTTTCAATTCTACAGTCACCATACTTAGAGAACTATGACCTCTCGAAATTTTGTCTTTGAAATGTTAACCCAGAAAATGGGAATAACATCCTAAAATGAATTCTACATTGCTAGAATTACCTATCTTTCACAAAAAGTTAAAGTTTAGGTTTCAGGCAAAATTTTCTAAGCACAAAAGTTTGAAACCACTTTCAAAAAGCGTCATCTTATCTACTCTCCTTCTCCCAAACTCCAATACATTCAGCTACTGTGAGGCATATGCAATGGAATACTTCCGTGCTTAAAGATAACTACTCACTTAAGCAAAACTACTCACTTTAATACAGCCACAGGGTTCCAAGGCTCTTTTGCATACCCAAGATTTTAGAAAACGTGAAAAAATTACAAGTACTTGCTTCAAATATTTACATGGCAAGGTTTTGGGAGCATGGGGTTGCAGAGATGGCCACTGTGAGCAGAATCCAGTACTGCTCCATGTCAGATTGGAGCCAGCTCCACCTGCCTCTAAATGCTGCTGGGCAGAGCTGAGCCGTGACTGACTGGCTCATTGGAGAGCAGATTTAAGAAAGGGACAATATACTGCACAGTAGCATCTGCAAGAAAGAAGTGAGAAATGGAAGAAAGGCAGCCCTGTAGGCGGGAAGGTCAGTGCAGAAGGAGGGCAGAAGATGCCCCAGGCATGATGCAGAAGCTCCCTACAGCCCAGGAGAGGCCCATGGAGGAGAAAGCTGTCCCCCTGCAGCCCATGGGCACTGCATCAAGCAGATCTCCACATACAGCCATGGAGGAGAGCACAGCACAGCAGTGGATGTGGCCTGGAAGAGGCCACAGCCGTGGCGAGTTGCCATACTCTCACTAGAAAACCTACAGTTGTATCTAGACAAACTGGCTTTATTTAGATAACCTACATGTTATTTTGATAACCTAGAGCAACACTATTATCTTCTCTATCTGTTTATCTCCTTCCATTTTTCACTGTTGATAAGAAATGAGAAATTTTGAATTAGAGAAAATACCATTTTTAACAACAAATAAATAAAGGCAGTATTTCTTCTCATATTTAACGATCCAAATGTTAGGGAAAAGTGTTCGTAAATCTGATTCAGTCCAGCAAATCTTGCATATGAGACTGGACAGTTACATTAGGAGTGCAATGACTACAAGAGTTCTCTGGAACCAACAGTGAAAGAGCAGCACATGCAGAAGGTGGTTCAGCTAACCCAAAATCTTTTAATTGAGCAGATACATGTATTGGTATGGATTAAGTCACAAGGCTTTATCCATACCAAGATGAATGGAACAGCCATAATTAAAGAATAAATTCTAAACAAAAATTGTGAGTACAGCTGATTTTTTTGGTTTTTTACCACTTTTCAGACAGCTTTGTTTTTTGTCAAACAAACCCTGGGAGAAGGTTTGTATCCATTTCATCCTCAGTACAACAATAGGCTAAAGTAAGAGATTGCTCAAATAAGTAAATGTATGAGTTTATTACTAATTTGAATCTCCCAATGCAATCCAAATAAAATAACTAAAACCAGGATGCTCACATCTGGATATCAAGTTTTTGAGTCAAATGTTACAATAAATAATTACCAAGAATTTATTATAATACTTTAAAAATATGGAGAATTAGTTTAACTTCAGTGTGACAAAAAAAAAAACAAAAAAAAAAACATCCATTTCCAAATACATTTTTATATATGAAGACATATAAATAGTGAAATAAATAAATAAATAAATACTGGGAACATAAGCAATTCGGGTTCTTAAGACTTTTGGTTTTTGTTCTGAGCCAGGGAGAAAATGTTAAGATCTTAGTTGTGGAGAGATGACAAGGTTCATTAAAAGAAAATGACAGCATAGACTGAAAGAGGCAAAAAGTATTTCATCTTTTCATTTCAGAAGCAAATTCAGCCTGATATAAATGAGAGGCTTATTCAGCCATGACCACGTACTGTGATGCAGAAGCACTGCAGGTAATCGTCAAACGAAAGTTTTCAGCTTTGCCAGTAACACTGCATCAGCTTTTGGAGCCAACCCCTGTTATGAGAGGATATGTTCATCACCTGATGTCACTTCTTGAAATATTAGTTCAAGAAAACAACTAATTCTTTGGCAATTCATAAAGAGTATCACATCTTAAAAAATCCATTTAAATTTCTCTTTCAATACTGTATTCTTCTTCTTTTACTCCTGTGCCATATCAGTGACATTACTTTTGAACATCCACATCAGGATCCCTAAGGACCAGATTTTCTAAGCCAAGCACGTACATGTAAGAAGTAAAGGAATAAAAATATCAGATAAGCACAGGTATGGAGATCCATATTTTGTATCAGTCATACAGACTGTCATAGAGAAGCAAATACTACCTGCAATGGGAACAATTTTCGTATTATGATGTACAATCTAATGAAGATTGCTAGGCGAAAGTGAAGGCAAAGCCTATTGTTATTGTTTTGACTTCTGTCCCATGGGAACACTGTCCCAAAAGTGTAATTTTGAAATCTTGGTCATGTTGTTTCTGTCCTTTCACATTTCTGGTGGAAGAACGAGGGAAGAAAGTGACTAAATAGAAGCCACAGTTCAGTCAACAGTGCTAAACAGACATTGGAAGAAAAGTTTTGTGAAGAAATATGAACAAATCTTACTATACTTTCATGAACAAAACATTTTATATACAAAACCAACTGGCCCATTAATAATTAGAGAAATATAGTTCCCGTCTATAGATCTGTAGTCCCCATCAGAGTCATCAGGCTTAGGTACTCTAGTAGAACCATTAGAAGTGCTCGCATTTTACCTACAGGCAAATATCACTTAAACTAAGCTGCTTCCATACATTTAAGGAATTGATTTCAACAGCACTCCAAGTTTGGGTTTCTTTTTTTATGTGTGTAAGAAGGCTTCAGAATAATTTCTACAAAACCAACATGGATCATCTTTAATTACTGCATTGCAACCACAGCTATTTAAAACCCAGTCTCAGCAAAGTAGATGACAAACATTAATGAGCAGTAATGCACACATGGTATTGTAAATGAAAGGATAATGAAAGCAATTTATTTGAAAATTAAAATATGATTAAGAATGGCAGTCAGTACTAGGACCCAGATGCCAACAGAAAGCAACCAATGTGCAAGCAGACTGGCATTAATTTGGGAACCGTATGAAATCGCATTCGTTTCTTTAACTGTTTTTAATATAAAGTAACTTAACTAACGAACAGCGTGTATACACTGGAAGGCATAGGACCTAAGGAGACTTTTAGAGGTAGTAAAGTACTCTACAAAGTCTCCAGGAAGAGCTTCTCTGAGAGAGAGGGGAGAAAATCTAGAATAACTTCAAAATTTAGGTAGGATGATCTATGCGCTCCAAAAGCATCTCTCTGGAGAGACCATCCGTTCTTAACTTACACAAGGAAGAATGCCAAAACTGAGGTCAGGAGAACTCAGAGCACATCTCCAACAGCAGGCGTTCATGACAGCACTGTAATTAGGATCAGGACACAAAGAAAGCCAAAAACAGGTGCACTAGAGTAAGCTAAACACATGCAGAAGACATCAAGAAGTAGTTTAACAGAAAAGAAACAAACAAAAAAAACCAGTAGCTCCCCTTCACATGTACTTTAATAAATATGCATCACAAACAAATATGTTTAGTATCTAAACTGGTTCCATCTGTGTAGTATAGGCAACAAGTTCAAGACTCTATCACTCTATCTTGGGTCTTTCTACAAATCAGTGTAGAATACCTTGAAAATCTGATGTATTACATTCTAAAGCAGAAACAGTATCACCTCTCTTCTTTATTTAAAAACAGTGGATCTACTCAGTAGATTGCTATAAAGTTGTCAGTTCCAGAGCTCTTTAAACACTGAAAATTTCAATTGAAGTAACTTCATCAAAGGCAGTATGTCACAGGTGCATGAACTCCATGACAATTTGCTAGACCATACATCTCCAGACCTTCACATATGTCATGATGTACAAAAACCACTGAACTTTGTTTCTCCATTTTACCTGATCAAAAAGGGAAAAAGGAGAGCTATGCTGAACAATTACAAAGGACCACGCAATCTTGGTGGTACTAAGCCAACTTGTTTTGTTACAGTTGCAGCAGGTCAGGGGCAGGTACCAATCATTTCTCAGCCTAATTTCAGAAATAAAAAATAGTCATCCAGATAGCTATTTCCAGGGGAATACCATTCCTGCAAACACAAATTTTGTTATAAAAATCCACTTCATAAAATTATTTACTTGAACCTAACCTTCACTTCCAAATTAAAACAGAACAGTGTGCAACCATTAACAGGACTTTTTTTTAGCATTTACTATGATGTCTGTACAGTGTACGTAGACTAAGGAACATCAACAAAATCATCGACTTCTTTCACCCTGCTTCCTTGAATACATTTATATTTTATGTAAATACATCATCTATCAAAAAGCAACTCAGAAAAAGAAATGAAATCAATATGCCTCGCAGACACAGTATTTTCCAGTAAATCTAAGGCCTTAGGAGATCTTACTCCATGCTTGCCTGTGGATAACACAAATCTACCCAGAATTTTCTTCATATCTGAACCCTAAGCAATTGAGAAGCTTTTGCATTTTTCTGGGATTCTGTATACAGGAAGCACATCTTGTTACAGGTCACACCTACCATGAGAAAAGCAGTATGTTCTAGTTTATCCTAAGGAAAGAATTGCTGAAGAGCATATAGTCCAAACTCAGCATAATAACGCCATCAATGGAGAAGTGATTTTATCAGCATAGTGAGGATATACACTACGGAACACTGCAGATATCTTCCATCTATTTTCGTACTGGATAATTACCTACTGCATCCATATATTACAATTGCAGAAGCAAATATCTAATTCTCTAGAACATAGTGACAAGATTTCAGAGATGACAACTGTACCCCGGTTAAGCTGAAGGTGCATCATTAACAACGCAGTAGTAAACACAAAGAAAACAATTTTGTCTGTCTTAACAAAAGGCAACTTCCCTCCTTCCCTTCCTCCCCTCTTTTATTTCCCAATACTGCATTGCTTTGGCTCTTACTAAATTTTACAAAGATTCTTAAAATTTTCAGCTTCCGATTATTTCTTTTCTGTCAGTCAAACCAATCACTCAACAAATCTTCTTAAAAACTGCTTTGACCTCCATCTGAACAATGCCACTTTTGAGTAGGTGGCAAGGACTGATCATCAATGAAAAAAATATAAATAAGACCAATGGCTGCTTAAAAATATATTTTAATCCTTAAGAAATCCTCTGGGATATTAACAAAAGGTGGTTTTGTCTGCAAAAAGGCATTAACATAGCCATTTATAAAACTAATAGGAAAGCGAGCACTGCTCCAGTAATAATGAAAGTACACTGCAGAATAACATTATGGAAATAGGATACCAAATTGAAGAATTGACCTTGGGGCCCTGGCTTATCCTGGATGAAGATGACTTGTGAAATGAAAATTTGGCTGTAATTTGTTCTTGCTTTCCCTAAAAGGTTGAAGGCATTTCTACTCCAAATGAATAAAACAACTGTTAATTTCCTAGCATTAAGCCAGATGTTCTTAAACATAGTTTTTTTAAAGTGTATTCGAATACATTTTAAAGTCCTATTTTTATTCCTGGAGAAAAAGAACTGGTTGTCTACAATTTCTATCATAGTCAGTTTCCAAGAGTTAATTTTTAAATCACTTCAGGGAGAAGTACCCGCTACAGCTGAATCAGTTGTATGCGCTATACTTACATATCAAGTGTTTATTCATGATTTAATAGGATGCAATGGTCTGAGCATTCGATACTAACAGTGAACGTAAAATACAAAACATGAAGATGCTAAAGATTTATAATCTCTTTCAGAAAAAAATAAGAGATTGAAGTATGAGCTTGATAGTTTTGTTTAACATAAGAATTCTGTTTAATAGTGGACATCAGTGCATCTACTTCAGGGAATAGGCAAATGTCATAACATGGTGGTTAAAGTTGGAATTGAAATAAATCAAAACATAGCAGAAGGAACAGATGGATCATACTATATGCAAAGTAAAAATTTGCATACAGCACTGTCCTTGAAGGTACCAAGAATATATTAAATGGCACCAAGAGCCAGAGGAGAAGAATGTGGGCTGTAAAGTCCACAAGTATTTCCAGCATTTATAGTTGTTGGTTTTTTTTCAGAAGGCTTTAAGTATTGATAACATGGCAATACCAACCATCCTCAATAACTGTTCAGGGAATATGATTAAAACACATGCTAACAAACAACAGCAACAACAACAAAAAAATTCTTAACATAAGTAAACATATATTTTATTATGTATCTTCATAAATATAATAATAACGAGAAGAAAAAAACAACACAGCAACTCTCCCCAAAGAGATCACATTCATAAGTGAGTGTCTATGTTGCTCAGATATGTATACAGAGGTAAGAGCCTGGCAATATCAGGCAGGACAATCAATACTAAAAACAGTCCAGGTCCTTGAACATATTTTGCGTGCTTGAGAGAGGAGAATTTCAAGAAGGAATTTGAAAGACAGCTTTAAGTTGGCTCATAAGTGGTTACAGTGTCTATTAAAGATGAGGGATATAAGGGGGAAGGACAAAGGGGCTTATTTGAAAATGAATACAAAGAATATGTAGAGAGGTGGCCCAGTCCTTGCTGCTCAGATGCAGGGGCAGACAAAGAGCCCTGTTAAGTTTGCAGCCTACATACACACGTACTGTCAAGCACGTGGCACAAACAGCAGTGGATATTGATTCTTTTGAGATTTTTGTTTCTTGCGAAACACATGTGCATCTCACAGGCATCTGAGACTATTGATAGAAATATAATTTTTTGTAAAAGGCAATGTAATAAGTTTAAAGTCAGCTATGGGATGAGGAGAACAAAATTCCTCTCATGTGCACTGCACATCAAAATAACTCACATAAAAATGCATCAAACTTCATCTTAAAGACATTTCTTACTTTTTCCTACAAACTTTCTATCTGAAATGCTGCACAAGAGCCTTGGAAATATCCTCTGAGTCTGAATTTAGCCATGACTCATTAGTACCTAAAAATGCTCTCATAATTCTGGCCTTTAGCTTATATAGCTTTTTTCTCTCGTTGGTACTTTATTAATAATGGAGATATCAACTGTAACTTCAGGTATCATCTTCATATCAGCTTTTATCTCTCAGGCTTAATCTGCAAGGCTAAATATACGTGCCCCTCTAGCATCCTCGCTGTGAAGATGCTTCATCTTGTCGCCAGCCTTTCTTCTGCACATGCTGTATTTTCAAATAGACTTTCTACAATCTGGCTGAAAAGGAATGTCCATGTGAGTATCCCAGGGGATGTTTTGTTGAGGCCTGCATCCTGCTACTCATTTATCTCTGCCTCCATGTCCTAGATAGATGCATACTAAAGTTATCCACTGTTTTTCGGATTATCGACACACAATAACTCTGCAGTTGATAAATATATTCAGACTCTTCTCATCTGCTTTTTCTAACTGAGAATTATCTAACATTTAAAATTTTGGCCCTCACTCATGTGGCCTCTCACATCATACTACACGTAGGAATCTGAAATTCTACTTCTCACAACTGCATGCCCTTTTGAGTATAATATTCCTCATGTCTTTTTATTATATAGGTTGCTCTCAAAGTTGCTACTTTATTATCTGGAACATTAACTGCTAAGGAGTAACTTTATGAGCTAAAGCTTTGTTTCTGTATCCTCCATCTATTTACGAAGCCACATTTTGAATACCTAATTCCAAGCACACATTTTAGTAACATGGTCCAAGCAGCCAGCCATTAACTAAACAAAAATACAGAAAAATATATATTCTGATAATTCAATTTTCTTTGCTCTGACCTAAACAATCAGGGAGAAGCGTTGGAAGAAGCTTCACACAATAACAGTGGAGTGTCTCAACAGGTTTCACGTGCTAAAGGAAAAGTCTAATTCACAGATACCCCTAAGAACGCTCAGTGCTTCTGACACAGGCACTCATTTCTCCTCACTCAGCAGTCACACCTCTGTCTTTTCTACAGCACAGCATGTGGAGCCATACCAAGGCACATGGGAGCACGTGGCTCTGCACACACCTAGGTCTGCATCTGCTTTCTAGTACTTTTACATCTGTTGGTACTTCTGGAAACAACAGCAGATCTCTTTTCCAGTTGTTAGTATGACTTTCCTGTATATCTGCACTTAGAAATATCTTAACACTTTCCTTAAAAAAACAAGCGCCGCTATTGCAAAATTGGAGAACACTCGTACACAAATATGAAGACAGGTGTCTCTCTTATCAGTTTATATAACTCGCTAGTGAATCATGATACTATGTCAAAGAGACTTTAAAGAAGTGTTTCATATGTGATTCATGCAAGTACAGAACATGCATATTCCTAAATAGGATTAAAATATATGAAGTTATCTATCATGCTTCACAGCAAAGGCAAACAGCGTGGTCAGGAAGACATTTCTGCTCTGAAATTTGCGTGGGGTTTGAAAATTACTCTCTTCTTTAAGTTAAACTGTTCTTTTGCATCAAGGCATTATCTAAGTTCACGTTCATTCTTTGCTGGTTTGCTATTTCAAAGATAACAAAATAAAGCAGACAAATGCCATTGTTAAAAATCTGAGATGTAGACTGTTTCCTCTCTATTGTAATTTAATACTACTTTTATTACTGGACTTAAGCTGGAAGTCTAAATAAAACAAAACAAACAAACAAAAAAGCATGAAAATCAGAACTGACAAAAACAAATGACACAAAAAGCTCTCAACTCCCTTCAGTGCTCAGGAACACTGAATTAACATATTTATTGAATTACGTTGGCAATGAAGACAGCAATATATTTAAATTCATTGATTTTTTTTTTCTTGACTTAAAAGCAACACAGATGCTTATTACAAAACAGCGGTTCTCCTCATTTTTATCAACCCCTTTTTTAACAGCCACTGACATTGACAGTTTCAAGCTTAATTGTACATTCAGCATGTACTGTTAATGACATTAGATAAATGGATCACATCAGAATGCAGCAGCGTCGAAAGAGACCACGTGCCAATCTTACAAATTTAAAATCAAACAAGCTACTCTGTAGACCTCGACTCTTCAAGTTGTTTATCAACTGAGTACTAGAGAATATTCTGAATGTCATTATACATCAAAAGATGAAAGATGTGCCTACCACAGCCCGTGTGCCATTTATACAATGAAATTTAATTACATGTTATAACTATGCCGTCTTAGAACTGTGGTAATTAAAGGGGTACAGTACATTGGTGTTTTATTCATTGCAAGCCCTTATTTTCAGAGGGTTTAACTCAGCCATGCAAATTTACTTATCAAAGGGAGGAGCCTGTTACAAACAGAGCAATGTTTGATGCAACCATGCTAAAAATATTTGAAACTTCTTCGCAGCATCGTTGTGGATGTTGTTAGAAGAAGCCTGAAAACTCTTCTTCCATTGCAATGTAAGATCTCAGAACAACAGCTCTTTAATACCAGTTTATGGGCATATTTTGTTTGTATACATCTCTAATCAGATCTCTGAACAAAATAGTCAGCCTCGCTGCAAACCATCTTTCAGCAAGCCCATTATTAGCACAAGTGGTGAGCCTCCCAAACAATTAAGAAGCATGAAATCGAGGTCCTTAAGCAGCGGGGTGTTTGGATAAAATTTTCACCTGTACAGGCAGCTGCAAATTGCAATCCTCTGCATCTGCACAGGCAGATGAGCATGAGCTGGTGGCTGAATGGGGCAGGGGAACTGCCAAGCTGTACCCACGGGGGACCTTGGCGAGGTGCCGAATTAACACATCTCATGGATTTCCAGCCCTTGTTCTTTCCCTGCTCTACAAAACCAGCCCTGCCCCTGTGTCTCCCAGACACCTGAGGTTGTGCTGGCTGGCTTCATGTGTGTGCGGTGGCACAGAACATAGAGATCTATCTTCCAAGAGGTGTGCAGACACTCAGTGAAAGCACTGTTGCATTTCCTCCTTGGATAAATTTTCATGTATCCTTGGATTTCCAGAAAAAAATGGAAGCAAATCCATAATTAAAATATTGTTTACAAAGTATAAAAAGCTCTCTTTAAACTAGTGAAGACTCATGTCACCTTCCTTAGCTAAATCTGCTATTCTACCTGTTCTCAGTGCTAGGCTACTTGAAACATGTGCTAATGATCAGTTTTAAGGAGTACAATCTTACTGGATTTCATTTGTCCAGTCAAATGATACACTGTGAGGTAAGATGTTGGGCAAACTTTTTTTTCTCCAAACACATGGACAGAATGTACTTGCATAAAGCAGCAATAAAACGAACTTTAACCCACCGAACTAGGTACGCGAATTCTAACAGGCAGCTGTCCAGTGTAGCAACATCTTGTGAAAAACAACAAAAGGGGCAAATTAAGGACAGAGCATTGCCTTGCTTCTGCAGATCTAAGACTTATTTTAAGCTTCTGTGTGTGTGTGTGTGCGATCAAATCAGCATCAACCCAATTTATGCCTAAGGTCTATCTTCTTGTTAGATGGCAGGGTCAGTCACAAATGAGCAGCCTCTTGCAATTTTCCATCGAATCAGCTCTGTAATTTGAGAGCTAATGCAGACATCTCATGAAAACAAATCATCAGGCAGCATCGGCTCCCCCCCTCCTTCCCAAAACTAAGCATTTGAAGGGATTTGGGTTTTTCTTTTAAAAGCCAATTCTCCTTTTCATGAAAGCCAATGCAATCTATGGTAAACAAAAGTCAGAACTCCATTTTAGACCTCCATGAATATTTCAAACCTACACACCTTTTTTCCCAAAGCATTCTCACTTTGTTAGGCAAAGGACAGATTATTAATTTTAAATAAAGGGATTTTTGCAAGAGGTGAGACTGCAAAATGCAAATCTGTAGTCATAAAATCACTTGCTGAGGGCTCAGTACTTTTATAATAATAAACATGTTTGGGGGAAAAAAGCAAGTGCTTTTCTGTCAAGTGCTCTTCATAATTAAAAGTATCTGAAATCTTCAGGAAAATAAAAGCTGGTTATTTCCAGCAGGGGTGGAGAGAGACTGTGCACAGCAAAGTTCAGACAAAACCCAACTTGAGCTGTTTCATTCCCCCAACCTCTGCCTTTTTTCTTACTGAATCCGTACATCTAAACTGCCAACAAAAACAGTAGGATGATAAGGAAGATCCCTAAATTATTCAAAGTGGTTTCTGGGCTTCAAAGGACTCCTTCACTTTGTTCCTTTCTGTATCTACAGTTATTTCAGTTTGCCTGCGGCTCTGACACAGGCAGCATTGTGTCTGTGATGTTGAAAGAGAGGAGAGATTCTGTAAGTTCGGGCAGATGCTGGCGTCCATGAAGGACACAACGGCCGCTTCAGCAGATATTGGGATACAAAGAGTCCAAAGAAGCTGTTCCCTTCTCCCCTTTGCTAGTCTTTCAATTTCCTCCTGTGCTATAGCATTTCCACAGATGCCAGCTGGAATTTGTCAATCTGAGTTTCAAAATATAAGACACTATTAGCATATGCTTTTAGTGCTTAAGAGTATGTAGGCAGCACTCCCAAAAGGGACCTGAGGCTTTGAAAGAGAAAAAAGACACCAGGGTCAACATCCTGCCTTAATTCACTTAGCCTGCCACTGGCAGAGCCCCCAGATGTTCTGCTGCTTTTCTGTGCTCCTCTAATGCCAGCAATCCAGAGAACAGGCCATCAGAATCACCAAGCTTAGGAAGGTGTAGAGATGTCTAGCACTTTCCTCTCTTGGATACAATCATCTCTTTATTCTCCAGTCCACAGAATGGACCAAAGGAAATACCCTTCTCAGTCCTGTCAGCTGCAGGCCAAGGGCTGGTGAGCCTGTGGCCTTTCATTCAGCCTCCCACTGCAGTCATTGGGATTGCTCACAAGAACACAAAAAAAATGCTAAATCAAGTACACAAGAGGAATTAAAAACTACCTAATTAACTTAAAAATCTCATAAATTATATGAATATACAGGATGTGCTTCAATGTGTGCTCCTCAGCTTTAAGGACTAAAACACAGGAAAAAAAGTCTGGGATTTGAAAACACAGGCACAGTTATAGGGAGGACTGAGGCCTCATGCCAAGACTGGAAACTATTAAAGCAAGAGCTTGTTGCAACTTTTTCAGCCAACTAGACAAGGCAATGCAGTCAGCATAGTCTAGTTTTAAAAAGGGTTTCTGATGACCCTAAACATGTTTCCCAGGGAGGTGGTGGAGACACAGACTTAGTGGGCACAGCAGTGATGGTTAGACTAGTGGTCTTTTCCAACGTTAATGATTCTATAAGAACATTGCTACCAAGGAAGCTGATAGGCAGAGCTGAAGAGGCTCCAGGCTCTACCATTCCCAGAAAGGACTCCTGGAGGTTCTGGGGAAGCAGCAGTGCCTCAGAGCCAGGGCACAGGCACAGCCCACAAAAGGACAGGGCTCCTTGCTTGTAATCATGCCTCAGCTACAACCTCTTCTTGAATAACTCCTGTGTCTACAAACAAAAAGGAAAGGAGCAAAAGAGAATTCCATCAGCCCCCTGAAAGATAAGGGATTTGTTTGCCCCTGTTTGAGTTCCTTCAATCTGCTTTTCATCAGTGGTCCAGCCCCATCTCTGCTTCCACTTGCACTAACATTATGGAGCTAGGAATTATAAGAAAAGATTACTTTCTCAGATAAAAGGGATTTTCTAATGTCAAGCTTTCTGGGTGTTTCTTATGTAGCTGTATGGCATGTAAAATATTGGCTGGCTAGTACAGTTCCAGAAATCTCAAGATTTCTCTGCCAAGGACACTACCATGCTCTGTACACTCACTGGATTCCTGTGTGCTCTTCATGTGATATATTCAGAATCAAAATATATACACGTACGCCCCGTAAGCAGGCTTAGGCTTCTCAATCCATCTGCTGCAGTAGCGTCCAAATAGAAATATATATGCATTAAGAAGATACGATATTCCCTGTACAAGCTTACATTATGTATTGCATATATACATATCTCATGGTTACAAATACTGCATGCCTTTTTACCATAAAACAAATCTAACATTCAAAAGAGAACAGCTCTGGAAATACCAATCCAGAATCAGAGCCTTCCTACAACTTTAAGTTCCACAATAGTTCCCCAGTAACTTTTTGCAACACCCACTTTTTGAGTATGTATCATATTATGTAACTGCAGCAGCATCCGTTTGGGATGAGCTTTCTGTCTACATTCCAGCATCACTCAGAGGCAGCCAGAAGAGAACCAGTCACACAAGTGAGGATGCAACTGTGGCACAGGAAAGAGTGGGAGGACAAAGGATGTTAATAAGAGGCCTTATGGCCAGGGGCTGTGCCTGCCCCTTCATTAAAAGTTACGTCTGCATTTCTGGTACCTTGGATTAAACAAGATAGAACTCAATTTGCCATAGATTTATTCACATTAGGTTTCAATCTACAGATTGTAACAGGAAGAGAGCACTGCCAGCAAGTTTTCTGTAACAAAACGAACAAGACATTCTTAAAGTTACCCCCAGTCAGTTTCTTTTATTTTTCCTTCCTATACCAGACCTTTTTTCTTAAGTCCTAAATCTCCTAGCCAGTTTGTGCCAATAGTCATGAAACTATGCAGAGGTCTGTCCTTTAAAACCAGCAGAGCACCACACAGACACACACTGGCAATTGCTTCCCTGGGACTCTGACCAATTCCACAGTGGCAAGCAGCAAACTGTAACAATGGCAGACAGTATGGAATATTGCTCCATACAAGAAGTGCCATAAAATCCATTCATTGGACATCTCCTGTGCGAACATCCATACCACAGAGAAGAATACACATTGACCACATACTGATCTTGCAAATCACCAGTAACTATGACCAAAACCTGGGGATCTTATGAAACAAACATACAAATTCTCAACACACAGTAAATGAGAATGGGAAGTAGTCTGTACTGACCAAACAACAAATACACAAGACTGAGATCTTCTGATATGTTATTTGGGATAAGGAGAGTTGTTCTCAAGAAGATTTTAAGCTCTCATCAAATTAGATAGGCTGTAAATGCTTGTTCTCTTCCATTGCCTTCATCTACCTACCAGAGACACAGTGAGAACGAATCTCTCAGTATTAGAAATATTTGTATATGGGATCTAGAATCTACTCAGGCTATAGGCTGAAAAAAAATTCAAAACAACAGCAATTACGTGCAATATAAAAAATATTTCCAGTTGCTCTGACAGCATCGTAGAGGAAATTTACAAACATGCAATTTCTAGGCTGTAAAAACAACTGGAAGAAAAATAACATTAATCTAGTAAAGAAAAAAAAACAACAAACACCCTACCATCATTAGATCTAAGATAAAACTGTAATTCCAGCAGGTTATGATGAAGTTATAGTATAAAGCAAAGCACTAATATTATTTGCTTTTCCTCAGATCCTTTTTTCTTCTTAGTGGCTTCTGCCACTATGGTTGCAATATCAGTTATTTTCCAATCTTTTGCACATGGAAAAGGGGGAAGAGGAAATAAAACATCTCTTATTTGCTCATGTTTGGATTTTCAATATTTTTTCCCTTGATAGCTTCTCCTTTGAGCAGTAGTAGTGTCAATTCCCCAAGGGCAGAATTCAAGACTCAGAAATATGTACGCAGCATACAAATTTCCCTAGTGCTTTCTAATAGTTTGTTAAACTCTGAGAAATGTTACCTATTGAAATACATATATGCATTTCATAAGTCCAAAACCAGGTCCTGATGCCATCTATATGGAGCCACAGGAGCCACTTATTAGCTTTATAGAAAGAGCCCATAGTTTATGCAAACAGCTGAGTTTGAATAGCTCCTTCCAAGTTGAATACCACACCTATGAACACACACACATATGTACACGTTCCCCAGGAACCATCTTCCACATCAGCAAGGCAGGGCGCACAAGCTATGGCTTTGTGAAGTGTTACAGAAACTGCAGGGCTGCCCTGTCTACGGACTTCCAGCTTTGTACACGGCCAAAGAAAGCCCTCTTTGTACATCTATCCAGCCAGCCAACTCCCAAGCCAGAATTCATTCCCAGTGTCACAGAAGGGCAGTTCTGCTTCCATAACTTGCAAAGCTCTGAAGCCTACTGCCAATTAGAGTAAAAGGTGGTGAATTTGTAGTGTGGGGTGTGAGAATGCAGCACTCACTGCTGCGGTCACTAAACACCCAATAATGGAAAGCACTTCTAAGTGCTCCTGATTACAGCTTAATGTATAAGCAATAGCCTGCTGATGGTCAAAAATTAAACGAGGAAGAATTTTCCTCAGTGCATGCCAACACCCACAGTGAGGCTGATTTTCTGGGCAGACAGTTATTAAATCAGGACTGAAGGTTTGCAGCAGCAAATGCACTCTGCAGACAATAAATTTCAATTGTATGCATTGTTCTCAATTCTCATATAAGCTTCCAGTTTTGTTTGTTTTGTTTTAAGGGAGATAGCTCCCACTAGCTAATATGCAAACGTTAAGCAAAATGGCAGTACCTGTATGGTCACAATTCAGCTAACCTCTAAAATAACATCTTAACTCTAAATGTTGTGCTCTATAAAATTGTGTCAGTGACCATTCCAATGCCTGCAGATCATTTTTTTGGTATGCACATACACTTCTAGCAAGTACAGAACCCGCCTCACCTTCTGGATCTTGTCTCTTTAATTAATTCTTTAGTTTGGTTGGAAGTCACAGCCCACAGACAAGTAACGTGAGCCTTTTATCAACTGAAATTTATGATGGTACTTTTTTCAGAGGTTTTACAGAAAGTTGAAACACTTTGATGAAATTCTTTAATAGGCATAATTTCATCATTTATCATTAGAAGTGAATGGTAGAATTCCGTATTACTTGCGTCCTTTATAAGTTAACAGCAAAACATGTATGCCAATCCCTTCCGCTCTGCTCACCTGCAAAAATAGTCTTTATGAGCTACACATCTAAAAGCATTTACTTCTAGAAGAGAAATCATTTCCAAGACACTCATTCAGAGCCAAAACTGATAAATTTAATGAAGCAGATCTCTGCGCAGCACCAGTGTCTCACATACCACCCCGCTGGAGGAAGAGTTCACAGCACGACTGAGTATCCTAGAGGAAGCACCAAACACAATGCCATTAACAGCAGTAAAAGTTCAGAGCAGTGATTAATTCTCCCCTTCCAGGCCCTGGCTGTTTGAAAGCAGCATTCATAGCATAAATACATTTTGGATGCCTTCCTAGTTCATTGGCCTTTATATATAACCTTGGCTGATAGCACACTTCTCATTCTTATTAACGTACCACATGCAAACTAGACACAGGGACGGACACAACATGTGTAAAGCACTCTAACTCATCCAAAAGAAGTGCAACGTCTATCATCAGGTACTATAAATACTAATATGATTTTTTTGTTTTTTTAAGTCAGCCTCTTTCCGACAAAACATAAGCAGTGATTGTAAGAGCTATGGCTTAGGCTGAGATTCTGCAGGAAGTGTTTGTGACCATCAATGCAGAGAGATCAGAATAGCATGTTCCAAAGCGTGCTTTTCAATTCAAGAGATGCTTTGAATTTTAATGGAAATTTGATTGAAGCACAAGACAACAAATTCTGAAATGCTACCAAAGATTATATGTTTGTTTAAAGATAAAACTTAAAAGAATAAAAGAATACGGCTATTTCACATTGGTTTTAATAAAAGAGCTATCAGAGCCAGCCATGCAAACCAAAACAACAGGATCTCTTGAGCCACCACACCTGCAATACCCATAACAGAAATTGAGATGCTAAGTCAAGAAGCCATGCATTATGTGTTTTCTGGATGTTTTATCATCCTTTATATCAATTTTACATAGTGTTGTCAAAGGAAAAAAATTGTCCAAGTCACATGACTTCAGTGAAATCAGGATTAAAGTGGTTTATTGATTTATTAATGGTATGTAATTAACTGGCAATCAGTGAGCTATACGTTCAGGATCAACAACAGCAAAACAAATAAACCACAACACTAGGCACTTAAAAAATGATAGGAAATGCTTACAATTTTCTAATCGCCCTTTACTGTTAACTGCAAAATCTCCACAATCATATTCATACTTAACAACTCCCTTGCAGGTACATGTATCTTCTCTGGCAGATGTAGGGCCATCAGCTCCACCTCTCCTGCTTTCCAGTAACTCACAGAAGCAAACAAACCCTCACAGCCAGGTCGAAGTCTCAGGTGGTCTCATGTTCCTGCTGCTATTCAGGCCCCATGGCTATGAGGGAGCCAGGCTGACATCCTACAAGCTACATGTACTATTTCTATTTATGCTGAGGCAGAAGATGTGATAATTGAACCAAAGTAAAAGGTTGAGTTAAACCACATTGCAGCAATACCTATAATCAAGCACAGAACCATTAGGTATCAAGAGTAAGTTACTAAGAACAATTATCTCAGTGATAAAGCTTTAAAGTTGGGCATTAGTTGTGCTGTTTCACAACATGAATTGACATGGATTCATTATAGGATATTTCACTTAACAACACTGACATCAGAAGAATAGTCAAAACACAGGTATAAAAGACAACACAGAAGAAACAAGTTAAAAGTTTTCTGGATTTGGGAGTTATCAAAGCTTCGCAGAATTGAGATAGTGCTCCCCATGCAATAAAGGAAAAAATTTCATTTACCACAGATGACTTTCTAACAGGATGCCCTTTGGTCCTGCACTGTTAGCATGCCTCAACGAATACCTGCAACCTTTGCAGAAAATATTGCTTATTCTTCAAAAGAAAGGACATTGAATTTCCTATTTTGCCTGAAAACTCCTCAAACAAGCATCAGTAATAAGATAAGAAAGATGCAAACAATGATGCCAACCACCTCAGTGAAAATGGATAAATGGATAGTTAAAGGATAGCTCAAAACACAATCAACAGGGCAAGGGAAGGACCTGAAAGTAAATACAAAGGTCAGTCGTGAGGTTAGTAATATAAAATACATAAAAACATTTAAAACATATGTCATACGTGTGCATAGCTTATGATGAAAAGTTACTCATAAGGAAGAAATGTGTAAGTCTGCTTTCAGGAGCCACAGCTCCCAAAGTAGCGTTATTCCTGTACAGGTTTCTCAGTCAGGAGTAAGTAACATAAGGTTTCAACACCAAGTGAAGAAACACCATCTTCCCTGTGCACAGCCTGTGCAGGAACCTGAGCATCAAGCCAACTCTGGGAATTCTGGAGACTACAAGAAAGGATTCATTTCTGACTGTGTTTCAGAGGGGTTCAGGCTCTACTGATGTTCATCAGAGACAACTGGCTCCCCCTCACCTCTTATCACTGTGATATGTTGATTGAAAAACCAACACTGCAAATACACACAGAAGCTTCCTACTGAAAATCGCAATTTTCCATCTACTCTCATATTAAGAGCATCCAGACTCCAATCACTACAGTACAGCCTCTAGCCATCTTTCTTTATGTCACATGGGGTTTGGGCTCCTTTGTATAGTGGCTCAGTGTCCCAACCAGGGAAAACTCCTCCTACTGGGATGGCCTGTATCATCCTCAGCTCTAGCATAGCACCAGCCGCTCCTCATAACCTGGGACCTGGACAGTCACATTCTCCATTTGGTTGCTCCCTTCTGATGTGCCAGGTGGCTTGACTTGAGGAACATGCTCTGGGACTCAACACTTACCATTGTGTGGTCTCATATCATCTTCAACAGTATTACTAGGCCCACTGGCAATCCTTTACATGGGGGATTGTCATGTTAAGCAGCTGATTTAACAGTTCACTTCCCTGGGCATCTTCATAGTTAAATAATACCTTGACTCTTTCTATACCACTGCACCCCTCTTCAAAAAAATATAAAATCTATATTTAATCAAAAGATTGGAACATAATAGGTGATCATCCTTAACTCCAAAAGACATCATTAGCTGTTTTTGTGTAAATCCACTCACATGTGATGTACTATTAAGCCTCAGGGAGGGGAAAAAAAAAAAAAATTGTTGATACATGCTCAGCACTGATAGTTGCAGCCTTATTCTCCCTGATCTCCAACTTCCCAATTGGTAAAATACCACTTTTCCACATTGAGCAAACTCATTAATCTCTTTGAAACATTTACATATTACAGTAGTGATTGACACTGAAATGCTTAAGAATAAATTAGTAATTACGCTTTCAGCATACAGTGTGAATAGGGCTCACAGTATACACAGACATGAAAATAAAGATAAATATGGAACAGGTACTTGTCATTGAGCACAAAGAGACACTCCTGGATGCTTAGATTTAAACAGCTATTTAAATGTGGGCCTGCCTTAGTCCAGGTCTTGTCACACGAATAAATATGCTAGTGAACCTGATCCACTGACTCACATCCTCTTCCAGGTGGTGAAACCAAATGGCAGTACCCACTCTCACTCAGGCCCAAAATAAGCCACTTCTGAATGGTAAATAATAAATATCACTTGTGACATCATTCTAAAGGGTAAGAAGTGATTTATATTTACATGAATAGACACAGAGGACAAATATGACCTATGGGAATATGCTAAATGTCTTCATGTGAAAAGGAGAACTCTAATATTAACAGAAAAATTGTCTCTCTGAAAGATATTTTCCTGAAGCCCAACTGGTATCAAAATACACATCTGCTAACATTTGTGTTAGGTAACTGCATCTGCACACTTGATCATCTTTCAATAGGGCAAAAGCCTTGGTTTCATCAACAATGTAAACATACCCAAAAGCAAAAAAGATTTTTGTAAATATGAGATTATAAATCTACTAAACTTGTTTGGAAGTCAGGAATATAAGAATTCAATTTCTAATACTTCCCGTCACTTTGAAATAAAGAAATATCATTACTACTACCTTTTTAATTTAAATGAGCTTTGCAGATTTATTTACATTGGCAGACAAGTGGATTCAGACCATGGTGCACACCTAGTAGGTAAACATCTCTTAGGAGGAATGCAAGTCACCAGTGGACAAAGTGGATTTGGGAACTGTTTAACTATGTTTCTTCACTGAATTCATTACAGCAAAGCACACTGTTTGACTTTACATTGTTCATTGCAATTTCCACTCCTGAGAATTCTAGACCTTGACAACCAAAAGTTACAGAATCTGACCTCCAACCAAATTCTCAGAAGAGCAATGTTCACATTCAGAGCGAATGAGGAATCCAAGTTAAAGTCCAAGCAATGCTAACTATCGAATGAAATGCTTCCAAGTTTTGGTCCTGACACTGAACCATCACCAGTAGCTCAGCACACAAACATTCCTCTGATACAGACTGGTTTTTGAGATAGTTTCACAAGAAAATTGTTCTGTTCAGATCATGTTGTATTTGTAGGGTGAAAGCACAGAGACATGACTGAGTTTCATAATACTGCATATAAGTACGATACTGAAGATGGCCAAAATTCTGAAATTGAGCAGCAGTGTATTTGGTTGTGTTGGGTCTTTTGGTTGTTGTTTTAGTTTGTTGGGGATTTTTTTTGATGGTGGTGGCAGATTGTTGTTGTTTCTACCCGAGATTGACCTTAATTACCAGAATGAAGATCTATGAATTACAAGAGCTCTCTGACAATCAAAATAATTCCCCTAAATGTCAACCACTCTAAATGAATAACTTAGTAGCGGGGAGAAAAGCATCAATATTGTAACTCAGTGGAAATGAGACCAAATAGTGCTGAGACTCTTTATTGCCTGTATATTCTCCACTTCATTCATTGTCAGTGAATGAATCTCCACTTTCCAATAGACGTTTCCAGGCAAATGTTCACTTCCAATGATTAAGTAATTTCATAAACTAGAAAACAAACAAGCACTCAAAGGTTTCCTTATTGTTTTGGTTTTTTTCCCCCCAGTGAGTTGTGAGGGAATAAGGAAGACAAATGGAACAAGATATAAAAAGAGTAAGGAACAACATGCACAGAACTGCAAGCTTAATATGCACAAAGGACATCTCCAAGTAGAAGCAGCAGTTCTCACAACACTAACCCAACTGTTTTGAGAAAGGACAGCTCAGAAATCATAAAATAAAAAAAAAGAAGAAATTCCTTAAATGATCTGAAAACCCTTGTAAGATAAGAAAGAAAGAAAACTGGAAAAGATCTGAAAATAAGTTTTAAATTTTGCCCTTGACTTTTTCTGCCCTTGACTGCTCTAGCCCATCAAGTTACATCTTGCCTTTGCCTTTTCTATACTGATAGAAAACTGCTGTGATGTTATCAAGAATCTTTTCCCACACTTGTATTTTCTGCAAACCCAGTTACTTCTGTTCACTTGAATTAATCCTCCTTTCTCCTCTGACTATTCTTTACATCGCTGCTTGTAAAGTATACGAAGGGTTTGAGGATTTTTGCCATTAATATTTACATGAAGCATATGGGAAATGCATTTCTTTAGCTATGTAGTTTTTTTACTTGCAGAACATTTCCACAGATGGAAGATAGAGGGTCAGGAGGCAGGACAGAGTGGGATAAACTCTCCAAACTCTCTGAATCTCTCTCAAAGTTCAGGATGAAATCATAACGCTATTTCTCATTTTCTACAGGCACTTAGGAAAAATATTGACTCTTTGAAGCCACATACAGCTTAGAAGCTATAGAATTCTGCTCTAAATAATTTGCTAAAAAATTTAGCGCACTCCTAAATAGTGCTACTGAATATTTAGTGCTACTGAATATTCAAGAGGCTTCCATCACTTTTTTTCATCTTCCACTATCCCAAATAAAATATTACACACAGTAATTTTACTCATTTCACATAATAAACTTTGAGGACACAGGTGGATGATCTAATGCATCTACTTCCTTTCTTGAAGAAACTGAATTTCCCATTTCAGTACTAGTAGATATGAAGTAGATATGAAGCTCCCAGTAAGACTTTAAGGCATCAGCAGTGAAACAACATGATTCTTAAATTATAAAGGGAATTTTCTGTCTGTTGGCATTAAGAGGACTTTGGCATGTAATTAATTCAGTACAAAGCCAAGAGTTCACTACTGATACACTTATTCTCTATTTTCCACAAAATCCATACGATAAAAATATTAGCTGGTTTCATTCAGTAGCTGCAAACATTTTCAGATAACTACATGCTGTTAGTCAAACTGATGATAACTGACTCAGGTACAGCCAGCAATTTATGACATCTGCAATTCATAGAAAATAATAACAAAGCACTGATCATGTCAGCCTGGGATGCTTTATTTTAAGACGATTGAACTTTATCAGTAAAAATGCTCAGGTATTTTTTGAGAGGAAAAAAAAGCAGGTTGTGTTAAGTGAACATAAAACAATTATCTGAGGGAAGCAAATTCATTCTAGTTGGAACTCCACTAGCCAACCATTCTGCCAAAGTTTTATTCTACCATTTTGAAAGTATACGTACTCCCTCTACAAAGTGTTAAAATTGGCACTGTATAGCGGTCTACACATATGAGGTACTATTTTCAAAGTACCAACTTGAAAAAGTGGCAACAGAAGAATGCTTAATGACTTCATTATCAACCTACCATGTACAAAAACTGTCTATAGCTTTTGGTTTAAGCTTTAGACATGTAGGTTCATTAGAAAAAAAAAGATTTATAGTACTTTCTTCATACCTTGTCAGTTCAATTAATTCTGTTTGAAAAATGGAGAACACCAGACCATAGAACTCTTTAATTTTTTAAAGTATTAAGTAATGCAACAGATCGCAAATTTCATCTGAATTATGAGACATTCCTTCATCACACCACAAGACCACCCTTTAGGCTATCTGCTTTATAAAATTACCTATTTTTTTATCTTTGTAATATATGTATCATTTTTAAAAGTAAACCTGTAGTTCAAAATAAGAACAAATAGCGCTAAAATGTTATAAAATAGAATCTGTGTCAATTTTCTTCAATTTATTAAACTGAGCTTTCAGGCTATATGACAAAACTACTGAACATCTGAAGATTTAATTAGGATTACCCTTAAATGAAACTTACAGTGTCACAAAGAACAGACGTTCTCCAAATGATTACTCATCTTTACTTACTGCTTATTTTCAAAACCTTCACATGTAAAAAGAAGTATGATGCATATTGGAGAAATATCAGCAGGTAACCACAGGACAAAACTCAAAAGACATTTTTGTTGGTTTTATTTTGATTGATATAGTTTTCTGAAGTTTTTCTACTGTGTCCAAGACAAAAAATATTTAAAATGTTTAGTTTTGGGAAACTACTTCCCTTCGGCTGGTTGAGAAGCTCTGCAACACTGCTGCCATGAATTTGACACATTTCCTCTGAGCCTGTTCCCCAAATGAAAAAAGAAAAAAAAAAAGTGAAACAAAAAGACAAAGGAGAAAGTAGGAAATTAAACAATTATTTAGTTGAGTTTCAAAGTTGATCATTTTGCTTCTTATTCTAGTTCCATGATTCCTATACTCCAGTGTGACTCTCTTTTTTTCCTCTTCCAAGTAGGGCTTTGATTCTAGGGCTAAACTTAGAGTAGCATCCAGTTAAGTCATCAGCTGTTGAAGGGCCTATAGCTGACTGCACAGCTGCAGTCAGCTCACATCCACTCCAGAAACACATCTAATAGTGAAGAGGCTTCCCAGAATTATCCCGAAGCTACTGGTATGAACTACGTAACCATCAACTACTGTGTATTACTAGATATCTTGTTTAATTCTCTAGGCTACATTCAGAAGTTTTTTGCATCAATTCACTTAAGAATTTACATCTTTAAATGGCCTAGAAATAGTCACTAGAAACACAGTAGACTGTATTTCCCTTGGGCTGAATTTTAGCTTGCCAAGAGTTATGATGTTTTCCTTAAAATGATGTTAAAAAAAGTATCCCTTCAAGATGATGCTGGTCGAGGGCTAAAGGCACAAGGAGGCAATGGCTCAGCTTCATTCCCTCTCTGGAATGGGGTGAGTGTATTCAGCTAACTGTATCATATGGTGACTTGACAGACTGGACTTGTAGAGAAAAGAAGTTCCTGATGTCTCATGGAAACCCAGTTGGATGTCAAAATGATTTATTAAATGGCATTTCTTTTCAGGCAATGAGAATGCAGTTACATACATACTCAGTACAGATTGTGTACCACAGTCTAAATCATTCACCTACCATGTGGAAGTAAGGCTAAGCGCTGAGTTATAAAAGCCTTCAAACTCAATTTAGAGAACCTAGACAGTGAAGATGTTGGAGCATACACTGAGTAAGAGTCCACCTTAACCTTACAGCAAAGTTGCAGTGATGTTATGCATCAGGTTGCTCTTCTTCATCAGAATGTGAACTTGTTTCATAGGACCCCTGTCCCTACAGCTATTGTCTTCAACTATGTATCCTGTTTGAAATATAAATGTATATGTTTGAGTTTTGTTTCCATTTAATAAAAGACAAAAACACCACTAGAAACAACCAGAATGCTATGGCAGAGATCTGTGAAAACTTTGAAACAGATCAAAAGTGCAGTGAGTTGTTTGATATAATTTGCTTTAAAAGCCAGTATTGAAATATTTAGCACACTCTGCTCCCACATAAGAAAATTATTGTGCAATTTCCCTCTTTCCCCCAACCCTGAAAACTCTCTTTGACAGCTACTCCTGCCTTCTTTCCTGTAAAAAGCACCCTTCTAGATCTAAATCAACAGGAAGAAACAAAATTACAAACGTGGAGTAATACTCTGTTCTAAGTTAAGCTGAGTTCACTTAATCTCATCATCAAAATGTACAATACAGGGCTGTTTTTACTCCCGTGTCTGTAGGAAATTAATATTCCAACAAGGTGCACTTCGTGTGTGACTGAACTCACAAAAGGTATCATCATCAGTAAAATAAATCGTGTTTCATACTAAGACATCATGGCTTTTCTCAGATGAAAATTATCCTTGAAAACAGACATAAAACATAATCAAGTGGACCAAGAAGAGAATAAAGGAAAGTCTCAGAAGGGTTTAAATATTGAGATAAAAGACCTATAAAACAACTTTGGATGCTGAAAAAAATACACTTGAATAAGAATAGAGAGAGATACTGAAGAGGAGCAACATTTTTGCGCTTGAGAGTCCATGCTTTTTCCTTACTCTGATACCCAGTGAAGCCAGAAAAAAAAAAAAAAAAACCTTAGAAAAATGTACACTAAAAAGCAACACCTCAATAAATTTGATATGAGTAACCTGAAGATTGCAGCTATGCCCACTGTACAATAATGTATTTCACACCCTCCTATTACAATTATACACCAGGAATTATAATATTTTACACACATGTTTATAAAAACTCCTTCATTGATGAAACAAGAATTATAACAAAAAAAAAAATCCTTACCAGTAGCTTAACAATAAGCAAAAGAGACGATATGTAGATTAGATGTTTGGGGGAAGTACTTTACTCAGAGAGTGGTGAGGCACTGGCACAGCTGCCCAAAGAACTGTGGGTACCCCATCCCTGGAGGTGCTCAAGGCCAGGTTGGATGGGGCCCCGGGCAGCCTGGTAGGAGGGAACCAGCCCATGACAGGGAGTTGGGACTGGAGCATCTTCAAGGTCACTTCACACCAAAGCCACTCTATGATTCTCTGAAATGTTTCTCCACAAATCACGGATGAGATCACGTTGTTCAAATTCTTTTAAAGCCCATTTTCACAGCATAGGGTCTGCCATCAGTATTTGTATCTCAGTCGTGTAATATACAGTCACAGCCAGTTTCCTTTGTTTTGGATAAAGCTTTAGTTATAAAATCCTTCCCAGATGACCTTAAAATCAGAACCTGGTTCCCCAAGCCCTTGGGCAACAGCAGTTTCCCACTGGACAGAGACAAGGAGACCAGTTCAGTGCAACCAGCATTGCTGAAATCATTTCACAGTCAATTATCTGAGTGGCACTCATGGGGTTGCTGGGCATGAAGCTGAGCACCTACCACCTGGAATGTGCCCAGCATTGGCTGGTGACATGCTGAGGCCGTTTGCTGCATGGAACCTTTCAGCCTCAGGGCATAACAGCATTCCAGTAACAAATGTCTTATTTTGCCCAATTAAAGACTTCAAAATTCACGAGGTACTTATCTGGGGATTACTTGGACCAACACATCTTTCAGAACTCTTAATTTAATGTGTTTATGGGTTAGTTTTTAATATTTTAGACATATATTAGCATCCCGGGGAAAAATCCACAAACCTAAAGCTGTAACTGATTCGGCTTTGACAGTGCAGATAAAGAAAGCTAAAAAAGAAAGAAAACTTAAAGCCCATAATCAATTGGTGTGAGCAGATGAATTTTCTACACGTCCGTGCCAGTCCTGTTATGGAGGAGACTCCATGGGACTGAGAACTGAAAGCAGTGATGAAAGACTCTGCACTGAGAGTGGGTTATGAGCAGCACTCTTCAACTTGGCACAAGAAAAAGTAACGGAAGTTTCTTAATTGGAAAAACCACATCTGTCCAGCATTTTGACAGAATTAACAATGAAAAGTAAAGTCTGTTGCTGCCACTGAGGCACATCGATATAAATCTGGTAATTTGCATGATAAGCCAGTCATTTTTATAAATATTTTATGAGAAATAACATGTTCAGAAGTCTGAAACTTTGAGCTCTCGAATGACATAGCTCTTTCCTGAGTGCATTATAAGCTTATGGTCTCATTTGTACCAGTGGCTCCACCGATTTCAGTAGGATGCTCCAAGTGAGCAAGGACTACAGAACAGTACCCTCAGACATACATACCACACACTTGCAAATGATAAACAAACACCAAGTTCTTACTGGATGCCTATTCACCCTTTCGAGTGCATATTTACCCACAAGCAATGAACACAAGGTCAGAGATAACCAAACTAGCACATTTATACAGCACCACGCAGGGATGTTAGTTGAGGTCTCGGAGAGAATATAACCTCGTTAGAGCAACATCGTGCATGGGCTAATTAGGCCTGCCTCTCAAGCAAGGCTAATTATTCCCAGTACAGCACCACACTGACATCGCTCTGCTGGTTCCAGAGCTACGCTGTTCAGCAGTAGTTCAACCTCACACTGTACTCAAAATTGTAAACAAAATGGTAAAAAAAAAAAAAAAAGAAAATGAAGTGTTATTCCAATACAGCAGCAAGATGCACTGCACTGCCTCACTTCATCTTCCAGGGACATCAAGATGAAAGGTTAACACGTCCGTGCACTGAGATCATATTTTAAATGGGAAATTCCACCTCTAGACCAACAGTTTTGCTAAAGAGAAAAGTTGGACTGATGGGAACACATTGCTGAGGAGTGGCTGACGCTAAGAAGAAATAAAAAAAATAAAAAATAAAAAAGGTGAGAAGAGGCCAGAGAGAGGCTCAATATTCTGTTGGCAAAGTAGGTTTCAAAAACTTAAGGGTAAATCAGAGCTCCTGTGCTGCACTGGAGTATTGGTCGCAGTTAAGTAAGCAATAAGTTTTGAGGCTTGGCAGAGTTTGTTGCTTCAGATGAAGAAACAAACACCCGACCTAAGTTGCAGAATGACCCTTGGAGAGCCCACGCTGAAAGCAGCAGTTGAGCTGCAATCAAAGCCCTGGAAGCACCCACGGTCCCTCAGCTGGCTGCAGACCCCTCGTTGGGTGGATACAGACAGGTAGGTTTGGCATTCAACATACATAAAAGCATCATTTTCTTTTTAAAACAGTACTTCCACACATGGAGAAATCAACAACATTACAAAGAGCGCAGAATGTGGAAGCCAAAAAGGTTCCTGTATATTCAGCAGAGAAATTGTTTTAGCGCTTTGAATTCAGAGATATTCTTATGAATAAAGTCTTTAAAATGAAAAGACAAGGTGAGGTCCTCAGCATCACTGCAGAACTGAGCATAGCTTTGTTTCTACATCACTCTAACAAGCAGCCTAACTGCAAGAATGAAGGTGTTACAAACCCTGCTAGAGCCCTGCATTGCTGCTGGGCTTCCACCCCAACACTGAAGGGCAGAGAGTCTTCCGTTAAAGACTTTGTTCCCACCCAGGTCTTGTGAAGCCACTGAATACCAAATCTATTTTCATTACAAATCCTAACAGGAAATGTGAAATAACAGAAATACATGCTAACATTGTAAGCCATCAGTATACCGTGATCTCTTTTCTTTAAGCACTATAAATAACAGGCAGCAGAAAGAAGTAGAAATTAGAAATAATTGCTATTAATGAAAATGGAAAAAAAAATGAAAGAGATGAAAAAACAGCTTATTCCACAGAATTCCAAAAGAACAAACAATTGATTTTGATGATGGAAGTAGAGGGACAAAGACATCACTCATTTAATAGTCAGTCTACCTTTGTGGTTAGTGGGAAATATATGAGTACCTGTTCTGAAAGACCATGAGCAGAGAGTTCTTCAGGGGTTTTGTCTAATACCTGCTTCATACAACATTTACCAGGCCAAAATTCAAATACTGAGCAGAATGGTAATAAAACCAGTAACAACAATATTTAGATTAATCTGCTCCCAGTCCTTCCTGCTAGACAGTCTGCCCATTGTAAATCACAGGTACATATACTTAAATAATATATAATGTAGTACATATATATTATATGTGCATCACCAAGAATGGAAGAACGTTCACATCACAGCTCACATTTTTCTCTCGTCACACAGTTTAGATCCTATACCAACACCCAAACCACCATATTTTAACTCCAGCACAAAAGGGAGAAGTCATGAATTAAAGGAGATATTGGACTACTGAAAATTTACTTATTTGGCTGTAACAGCCATAAAAAAGCATAAAACCTTAGACAAGAGGAGATAGTGATTTAGGGAAAAGAAGGATGGAGAATCTAAATAAATCATAAAGGGCACACACACACACTCAAAAAGACAGCCTGTAGAAAAAAAAATAAATGCTGATAGCAACTGAACATTTCATCTTTAACATGCATACCCATTTTCCACTCCATTTTCAGAAATATCGTTATCTACTGTACAAGCTGACAAAATGAAAGGTTTTAGTAACTCAAAGCTTATCCCATCCAACCTCTGCACTTGTATACTGCTTAATGTGCTCGTGCCTGATTGTTGCTGATAAAAAGATATAGTATATCTCAGTAAAGCTGGTGGTGATGTGCCAAGTGCTCGGTGACGCAGTGACAAATAGCCTTCTCGATTCCTGACAAAATACTCCCTCTGCTGTACAATACACACCGTTACATAAAGCTCAATGCACATACATACATATTTCAGCTGTGAAGAGATCACGCATAAAGACAGGTTTTATAAACAGACAAGCAATTCTCTCTTCCAGGCTTGTTCTGAATGGCCTCACTGAAAATGGAGCTATCATTTGCATCCGCTAAATATAAAATCATTTGTGAGTTAGTTCAAATGAAGAGCATGACAATGTGAAAGTATAAACGTATAACAGAACTCAAAGACCATTCAGTAATGTTTTAATTTAGTTCAACTCGTAGCAAATGTTAGAAAATAAACAATCACATTCCTCACTCAGACATGACTAAGAGGTCAAAAGACCATATCTATGGAATACAAAACCAAGAATACATCTATAGCTTTGTTTATATTTTACTGGTACCATCACAGTCAGAATATGCTTTTACTCTGAAAAGCTCTGTCTCTCTATAGGGAAACAGCAAGATGGGCAACATAGCTGAAAAGACTAAGATTTCCAATGGGCTGGAAAAAAAAACCAAACACAGAATCAGGTAGGTTAGAAAGGACCCTTAAAGGTCACCCCATCCAACTCCCCTACAACAAACAGGGACACTTACAGCTCTGTCAGGTGCTCAGAGCCCTGTCCAGCATGACCTTGAGCATCTCTAAAAATGGAATATCTGCCAATTCTCCGTACAACCTGTACCAGTGCCTCTCCGCCCTTATCACAAGAAAAGGTTTCCCTAACACCCAGTCTAATTTTTCAGTTGGAAACCATTTCCCCTTGTCCTATTACAAGGGGAAGTGTGTTCCAACTTAAGTTTATGATTTAGAAATGATGTAACCCCAGTTGTATAAAAAGCCTCAGAAAACCAAAGGCATTTGGGAGACCACGTTTGGAAGAAAGTGTAGAAGCTGGGCTGAGTACATATACCACAAATCTAGTTTAATATCCAGCACACACAGCCTTCCCTCTTGCCCAAAAAGGTGAACGCTCATAGGCAGAGCACCAAAGGACATAAAGAGCCGCAAAATTAAACACTACTACACATAGAGGCCTAATTTTCATTTTTTTTTTTTTTTTTTAAGTTAGTTAGTTTATTAAGGGTGGATATTGTTTTTGGCATTCAGATAGTTCCCTAATCTACTATTCACAGAAATGCATTTAAGAAAGCAGTAATTGAGGAACAAAAATCGTCTGCATCTGACATACGTATGGAGTTAGGTATACACATACATATGTTTAGGTTGGTGATGTCAATAAATTTAAGTCTTTAGGTCTGATTTAATATTGTCACGCACTGATCATCAGTAAAAATTCAGATTTTAGCTAGCTGTCAGGAAGCCCATATGCAGAAGCTGGCTATTCAGAGAAACAGGGATGAAAACAGTAACAACAACGCTGGCTTGTCTGGGAAATAAGAACAGAGGGAATTTCCTTTCAGGAATTCCATTAAAAATACTGCTTTTAAAGCAAAAACTACAGATGAATTACTCCTACTGAAATAACGATGTAAGTTGCTGTGCTTCAGACAGAACGAGGACCGGGGCAAGGCAAGCCCAGCACTGCAGGCGATCACCCCCTTGCAGTGCATCCGTACTGCCACGGGATGGCAGAAACAACAGCCGATTATTTCAGTGGCTCTGCAAATTCCCAAGATGCTGCTGAAAGGCAATAACCAGATGCATCTCCTGTTCTGTTGCGTTTTAGAACGAGTGCCGAGGACACGCAGGAGATCACGCAGCAGCACGAAAAGCCTTAAACGCTTATGACAATTTGGTGTTGTCTTAGTGCTGCTCACTTCCAGCTGACAATCTCCTGACAAATACAACAGCTCATTTCTTTCTGGAAATTTATACACACACACACACAGTGAATCTGGGGGGATGTTCACTCAGCTTCTTGGACAAGAGACTTGTGGCTTCCTTCAGCCCTGCAATGGGATCTGTGAGATGCTGCAGACACTGCCTCTGCTCCTGTGAGCCCAATCCAATGGGAAATTTGGGAGGGAAGTATGTGGGAAACTACTGAAGTTCAGAAGATAACCAGAATTTTGTTTCTTTTACCAAAGATTACTGCATTGGACTTGTATCATTTGGGGGTTGCAAACAAGGTGATGAGAGTAAGTCTTAATCACAGATTTCACCAAAGATTTGAGTCACATTTTCCCTCCCAGGACAGTAATATTACAGGATTTAATCTCAGAACTTTTCATTCTTGCTGAAAATACTTGAGATGCACCTCTGTTCCTTGAAATAGTGGGTTTGATAATTACCTTTCTACTGTGATCCCTTCCTACAAAAGTCAAGACTTCCCATATTAAAATTACTCTCTTTCCTACTGAAAGAAAAGGAACAGGAAAAAAAGTAACTGACACTGTAAGCAAGGCCTCCTCACCTCAGCTGCAAAGAAATAAAATATGTAAGATAAGCTTTTTCCAAGTTTTGGACACAGATAAGGGCTCAGCAAATTCAGTCAGCACTGGCACAGGTTGCACAGCTTTGGTGGAGACACCCAAGGTCAGGCTGGACGGGGTCCTGAGCACCTGATGGAGCTGCAGGTGTCCCTGTTCACTACAGAGAGTTGGACCAGATGGCCTTTAAGGGTCCCTTCCAACTCAAATGAGCCTATAATCAGGTTGTATATTTTAACTAATCCAAAGAAACAGAAACGCTGCTTTCACTACTAAACTGGAGAAAAATATTAAGTATGCCCCTGGTCCAGTCCTCTGCACAGTATTCGTAACACAGCACTTTTCCCGCCCCTTAGTGAGAATCCCTAGATTTCTGCTGCTGGTACTAAGAACCTTTTCTCCTGGCAGAGCTGCTGATTTCTGAGTCTATCCACTTGGAATTAATGGAAGCCAATAGCCTCTGGAGCAGCTTTTATCTTTCATGACTACCACACATTTCCTTTCGTTTCTTCCTTGGGAAAC
This sequence comes from Callipepla californica brunnescens, assembly GCA_023055505.1. Taxonomy (NCBI): domain Eukaryota; kingdom Metazoa; phylum Chordata; class Aves; order Galliformes; family Odontophoridae; genus Callipepla; species Callipepla californica. The sequence goes on from JALIRH010000006.1 coordinate 6,769,430, forward strand.
ACCATGCACTGCTCTCTGCTTTAATAAGGCACAGCTTAACTGAGTTGAAGCAGTCTTAAATTCATTAACGGTGTCGTCCATCCCTTCCACTGACATCTCATGGCAGCTTCTCCTTTAGCAGCACCTTTAGGAATGATACATGGCTGCAATTTCCTTCCATCTGCTAGGACTGCCAGCATAGCAGCAAGCCTGGGGACTTGCTGTTGTTGCTGATACTTCTGATGGCAGCATCTTTACACCTTTAACACATACAGCACAACTTGACAGTGTGTCAGGAAGGAACCAGATTTTGACCTGCTCTGCATTTGTGTCTACAGCTGTGTATTCATTTTGCACAGCCCAACGCACTGCTGAGAACCTATTGATTTTTCAGCAGGGTGAGCCCCAGCCTTCTTCTCTAACTAGGCTTGAAAAGTTGCCGCTTTCAGATAAGCAAATGCATCTGAGACACCATCACTGTTCAGTGTTTTGTTAATAAATGATAACACATTTTACTTGGCTTTCTCAAATGTCTGTTTTGCTTCACTGGATTATGGATGTACACAGATTGGCACCATGAACTTTTTCTCCTTGTTTCTGTCCATGAACCTTAGCAATTGCACAATTACCCTAAAAGCAAGTCAGAGCCTACATATTAGCCTTAGAAACAGTATCTCTTCAAACTGCTTTTTAGTCATGTTTTATTCATAATTAAGCGATCACTTTACATTTGCATTTGAGCAGCATCACATGCTTCCTAATGGTTGTACAATTCAAATGCCTTGCTTTTCTGTTACCTGCCATTGATTGCTTTCAAGCGTTTAATTTATTTTATGATTGAGAATGCAGACCATAATATTTAATATGTTTTCATGTTCAGCCCCGTGTAAATTTGTGCTAAAAATAAACATGAAAGGCTTAACACAATAAGCAAAGAGTCAGAAGAGTACATCACAGTCCAGAGCAGCTGTATTGAAATAACTGTAACACGAGCATGGATGAACCAAGAGCAATTGCAGCGTCCCTTCTCCAAGTCATCACATACACATTCTTTTTTACTCATACACCAATCAAAAATAATTCACAGCCCTTATGTCTTCAAGGGTGAGGAAACGATCATTTTGAAGTGAATTTCCAAATGTCAGTGCATTTAATTTCACAAAGATAGTAAATATTTCAGCAACGTTGTGCACCATAAAGAGGCCAGGGAAAATATACTACTTCTATAAAACTACACATTTCCAATCAGTCCACATTCAGCTTTCATTTTTTTCTGTATGAGGAACACCAAAAACTCCCTGGACTACTTTTCCCGTATTAGATTTGTTCTGAATGTTCCTCACCTCATGCTATAAATTAGAGAAGACTGGCTGTCACCTGCAAGGCAGAAGGTATGGGCCTGCTGCATTCTCACACTACTACATGCCTTGCATATGTCTCCTCCAACACTCTGAAAGACCCTTCATTCTTAATTAACTCATCAACATGAGATATACACTGGGTCTAATCATTTTTGGACAACGACACTGGAAAATATGAAAGTAGCCTAAAAATCAGGAGGCAGACTTGGAGAGGGGTCCCCCAAGTGCATTCTTTCATTTCAAACCCCGCATACATCAACTCTGCCATTATCTCCGAATAAGAACTTGACAAGAAAAATACTGCTAATAGTCACATACAAAACCTGCAAGAAAATAACCTTTCGCTATCAAACAGTCTGTTGCAAAGTTCTTCATATCACAGATGGCTTCTCAGTGACAAGCTGCAGGTTTCAGAGTAAGCATTCTTGAAAGATTATTAGCACTGCAGTGTTTTAATACAAGAGCAGGACTACATCTGTCTATCAGTACATTCGGGTAAATGCTGGGCTGCATTCACAATTTAAAAGCCATTCTTGTGATTACAGTGGTCAGTGATTCTGATTTCAGAACACAAGATGGCAGCCTCCAAAAGGGAATAGGAATTTGTCCCAAATCACTTCCTGGAATACATTCAAACCATACCCGCAGCACTTTTAATAAAGACTCTATGCCTTGAACTGCAACAACCTAAAAACTCGATCATATTTTTCATAGGGATTAATCACTGAAATCATGAATAAAAGCAAAAAAAAAAAAAATTGACAAACTTTAGAATAGTTAAGATGTATTTCATTAATAAAAATGCATATTAAAAGCAGGTTATGGGAAATATTTAGCACATTTTTCTGTATGACTTCAAAAAAGGCCATACTCCCAAAGCAAACACAGAGTGCTATTCCACAACTAGAATTAATCAGTGCACCTCCAAAATACATAAATCAAAAGATCATCCAAGAACTAGTCTTCCCTTTACAGTGCAAAAATAGATTAAACAAATGCTTCTTCCCTTAACAGAACACGCACATGACCAAATGGTGATTTACAGGGGAGCAGCCAAAAGACAGATTTCATTCACAAATGCCAGATCATACTAATCCTCAGTAAGCTTCACTGGCATTGCTGGTTACCTGAGACTGCACTAAGTAGAGATTTAGCACGGTTTACTTACCTCCTTAAACAAAACGGTTTGCATGCAAATAGAAACTTAAGTTCCTGGATGGAATTCATCTTATGTAACTTCTACCTACAGGAGTCAGATAAAATCTGATCCTCAGAAAGTAGAGAAGAAAAAAAAAATAAGCTACAGATATCACAGGAAGACTCTGGGGAAAGAGAAACTGAAGAATATTTTTTCAGCATTACTATGACTCTATCATATGCTGCATACGAGATCCCACAACAAAATGAAACTACTTGCTCAATCTAATACTGTTCCATTTACATTCATACCACAATAATAACGAGTCCATTATGTCTTAAGTCATAATCATATATATATATTTCTAAATATGTTAACTCAAAAATATTTATTTGGTTCAAGTTCCAAATATTTCCTTTGATCAATTCAAGCTGAACATATTCTAATGCTAACAAACCTGTGTAATGCAAACAACTAGTTAACAAAAAAAATAGATATTCCACATCAAAGATGAATCGTGCTTTCCACTTCCTGAGTGATTAAAGCTTTTATATCCCTTTATTTCCAGATGCAAAGTTCTTTACTTCAAAGCTAACCAACAAAACTCTAGTTAGAAAGTCCCTATTGCTATCCACTGCCAAGAGGAGTAGCCTGGGCTTATTTAGGCTAAACATCTAACTCTCAAAGTTACTACAGTAGGCACATCAAATCCCATATTCAAAGCTGGTCCATCCAGCTGAATAGCACCTGCTGTACCAACAGCAAATAAAAGTGACCGTGACTAGAAAATTACAGTTAGAGTATTTATTTAGGACTTCAGATCAGAATGGACAACCTCAGATCAGAATGGACAACCAAGACACTTCAACAACAGTCAGCATCATAAGATAAAATTGTTATCTGGAAAGGTTCTGCATCATCCAAATACTTCCCCTCAAGCCATATGACACCTCAAATGCTTTGTAACATACAAGACCAAAGTGACAAGAAACTCTGATGTCTCACAAAGTTTAAAGGCAATTTAAAGCTGGAGGCTGGCACACAAGACGTGTGTAGGCAGGCAAAATCCTTTACAAGAGCAAGGCCTGAAGGATGCTGCAATGAGAATCATAGCTAATATAACAGATGGCAGAGCACAGCACACCCTAGAATTCTGGCACACTGCAGTTACTGCCTATCATTTGGTTGCACCTGTGTCTTTCTCTACTCAAAGATTAAAGTCCTAGGAAGCTGAACATATTTTGCTTCCATTTTTTGTCTCTACCACACAGTTCCTCTGGCTCTCAACTCTCTGAGGTCCTCCACTGAGGCAAGCTAGCATCTCCGGAAAAACAGAATTAGTATTTCAACCCCATGAGATATCAGACAGCCCTTCACCCACCTCCGAGCAGGAAAAAAATCCCAAAGCCTTTCCTACAGGCTATAACTGATTTGGAATGTTTCAGTACCCACTCCCTGTCAGTTTTGGGCATTCTACCTCATGCCTCTACCTCACTCTGCAGTTTAGCTGCAAGATTTCATTTTTTGTACACAGAGACCTTTTTCTCTCATCTCTCAGTCTAAGAATTCTGGCCTCTTCATTGCTCTTCCTTCACATCACTCCTGCATTACACCAAACTGATGCCTTCCAGTATGAGAATCCTTTCTCCAGAATAAGTTTCAACAGAGCAGGCTGGAGTAGAAGGATTATCTCCCCTACTTTGTGGTGGTACACTGAGCATGATAAGTGTGGCACTTCACGCTTTACAAGATAGCACTACATTTATTTCAGGCCATTTCTCCATTTTTCTCTCCCCCAGATCAATATTAATTTCAAGCTGTCTCATAAGTACATGTATTCCAGCATCACTCCAGAAATTAAAGTTAAGCTGAGAATGTACCTTTCTCATGTTGCATCCTCATTTCTACAGTTAGCTCTCTGCTACCTTTTATTTACCCTGGTACACCAGGCCCTCTCTGTGACCACTCTAGAAGTACTACTGTCAGATTTGACTGAACAAACTTCACTGCAAACCTCCTGGAAAAAGGGTGAGGAAACCTCAAATCATCGTATTTAAATGGTCTCTGTCTTGGGCTTCTTCCCTGCTCCAGCAGAGTGCTGCTTATTATGCAGAGCTAACCTTTTCTGCAAACTTAATATTGAAGGAGGAAGGACAAAACAAAACTTGCCTTCCTCCTCTAATCCTTTGCTGTTATCTCTCCATATGATAGTGAAACATCTTTCTCATTTGTCAGTGCAGCAGTGAAGTCCATGAAGCAATGCAGGACAGAGTGGGAAGAGGAAATAAATATTCTCATCGTACTCCTATCTTTAACCATTGTATTACACTGTAAGGGGTTTTTCTGTTCACTCCTAGGTTTACTCCTAATGACAGAGAGTGCTCTTAAGTTAAATACTAAAAATAATAAATATCAACAAACAAAAGCTCTGGATGATCCATGAGAAATTATAGCAGTGCCTGCACAGGTTCTTCACAAAAGAAAATAAGGGCTAATAAGGGTTGCGGTTAATTGGGGCTATTCGTGTGCAAACCCATGAAAATATAGGAGACAGAATCAAGTTGAACACCACCACAGAAAGTGCTGCAGCTCTGCTATCAAGTACCAATCAATATTCCTGAGAAGCACAAGAGCTGCTGAAAAGCACATCAGCAACGATGAAACATGAACCAAGGAATGAGCAGTGACCATCAGTACTAGCCTGGTCTTGAGAGCACCTCTGTGAATTAATGGATGGATAGAACTGTTTTAGGGGAGATTGTTAGCATTCATCTCTATGAAATATATACATATATATGCACACTGGAATTCATCATTTCCTCCCTCTTTTTCTAAAACATGGTCTTACATTAAGTCATATATTCTACAGACTAGTAAGTGTTTTGGTAATGGAAGATAGTGTTGATATAATATTACCAGATATGTTGCTTTTCTCTCTAGGAAAGATATGATTCTTTTGGATTCCATTCTAACAAAAACATTTCAGACAAAACTTGAGTTTGGATAAGGTTTCTATATGAAACTTCACATGTCAAATGCAACATTTGGCATGAAGACTTACAGAAAATGAGAGGAGGAGAGTTTATTCACAGCAGTGTTTTACTTCCTATGAGTCTTGTGATTTTGTAGCAAGTCTCTATATCCTCCTCACTGAACATACACGGGTTTCCTTAACAGAGAACACATGTTCATCCTTTTGATGGGAGTGCATAAAGTCCCAGGATCTTCCAAGGAAAAGCACCACCTGCAATTCATGCAAACTTTGATTTCAGGTTTGCAAATAAAGCATTTTGCTTGGTGGGTCTGCTCCAATTGCACCACATTATGTGCTAACATCAACACAGCCACAGCCTAGTTGAGAAACATTTTGCCATCCTTCAAAATCTATAATCACATTTACACAGTCTCTTTCTCTCTCCTTTACAAGAAAACATTCTGTCATACCAAATGTTCCCACATTATTGATATTTACTTGTACTGTGAGTTTCTTTCCCTCTGGAATGGTAAAGTTGCTTGCTAATTAGGGTCTTCTCATACCAGATGCTTTCCTTCCTCGGTTATCTAATATTTTATGTCTCCCCCCTGTGGGAGAAAATGGACTGAGGTTGTACAAGAGAGCAAGATAATTGAATCTAAAGCTTATGTTCAAAGCGTGTGATCTGATTGATGTGCAACACATACATACAAAGCCGAGAACAAGAAACTCAACTTCATACTATCTTTTTTTTTGTTGTTGTTCATTCACATTTCAAAGGAACTGAAATGGCAGAATCATTGCTAAATAGAATGGGCCCATCACCATGCCCCAAAAGTGCCCCAAGCTTACAGATGAAGAATCAGTAGGGTACAGGGAATAAGAACCCGACACAACTGCTACCAATGCACTGCTTCCACAGCAGTCAGTCACATCTGCAAAGGCATCCTCAGGGGCAGCAGTAGAGCCCAGATGGTCTTCCATTCACGTTCCTTTCTAATCTCATGAGAATTTCTTGTAGAGTAATAAATGCACCTATTTACCTGAATAAATTCTGAAAGAAATGAATGCTAACAAGTTTGCTAAATCTTTGTTGTTTCGGAAAGAACGGAGCCAGAGGAATGAAGTACAATAGGTAAGAGTGAGAACAAGATAACAGGGAGATGTTAACACTTTTACTTCCATCAGTATGAACTGATGACTATACAGATATATATCCCCTTGACCTACTTTTGTCAGAAAATAAGAATGAATTTCTGTTCAATGCTTCAGTGTACTTTGGAGAACAGGTGCTGGAACAAACACAGAGGATGGGAAGCACTAACCTACCAGCACGGTCTCATTACCGTCAGTACCACGAGTCAGAAGGATGATGACATTTGAGCTCTCACAGCCAAACACGATGTGTTTTAAGGCAGGAGAAGACCGCAGGTGAAACTCTGACTTTCTACTGATTTCAACAATTTATGCATTATTTTAATTCAAGATGCTGTTCTGCAGCAATCAATAAATTGATTATTATGCAAATCAATTGAGGTCAAGTCCACAAGAGCTATTAAGCGTTATATCTGTTAAAGCCTGAGCATCACAGCATTTCTTATATGATATATATGCCTGGTAAAATGAATTACATATATTTGCAGAAATTACACATCTGCTCTAAAAATGTCAGATCTTGCTGACGCAAGGGAAAACACAAGAGAGTTATGGGAGCAGTATGGTATAGATGAAAATTCTCCAATGAGTACATTTTGATTAATGCTGCTGCTGCACTCACTAATGAATGACAGGCAAGGTCACAAGTAATTTCAGTAGTCCTCTATACTGAGGTCTCTACAGCTGCAGAAACAAAACTCCAGATCTTACAGAGTATTGCCCTGAGATAGAACTAAGTATTCTGGAAATGTTAATATTATACATAAAGCTGAGACATACAACTAGATGCAAAACTATGAAACACTAAAAAATGGCACTCATGCTTTCTCATAAAAGACCAAGACATCCTAAAAATAGTAACATTCTTCTCCCTACAGAACTTGGTCTAAATTGCAAACATTAAGATCGGAAAGATTATATAAAAATTTAACTCAGGGAAGCATATGGGTTTGAATATACGGACTAACTGGTCAAGCTGTAACATCATCCTCCTTTCCCTCCCAGAGCAAGCTTAATTAAAGCATCTGCAAAAAAGCTTTTGAGAACTAAACTATAAAACACAGGAAATGTGTGTTACCTGTATCTACCTGTCATTCAGACATATTCTGCTTACAGAAGGCTTAATTCTGGATACAAGGTAAGTTGTGCACTGAGGAGTTACTGGTTTTACCTGTATTTCACAATGTTTTAAAAGGTAGGAAAAAAACAGTATCTCAACAGTATCTTTATATCTCAAGACTAAAATAACATGTATTTGAGCTTCCTATGTATTTCTTCATTTTTGTGCTAAAAATTACCTCAACTCATTAGCAGCGAGAGTGATTTCTGCTATGCAGTCTACTCAACTTAGAACTGAAGAACCCCAGAGTCCACAACAGATGTTACCAACATCTAAGGAAGAGCTCTTCCTGCAAATTCTTCTCTCACTGCATTTAGCATGAAACACAAGGTGAATGAGGTCTCCTCACAAGTTTACTAAGTGCTATTCTAAGCAGTTTAAGAATGCAAAAATGTGGTCACTTTTGATATGTGCTCAATTCCCCCCAGCTTTATTGAGGTTTATATCAGCTGCAGCTTCTGCTCTTTTTTGTTTTCTTTTAACTCTCAACCACTCCTATTTGCATAGTTAAACAGAAACAGACTGCTGCAGGGGAGGGAAAGAGGAAATAATGCACTTTATGCATTTAATACCTGGCCATCTGGTACCTCAGAAACACATTCAACTTCAAAGCAGTAAGAAAATAAAATGAAGGAGCATGCCCACAAAAATGGATGGATCACCACCCTATGAAGAGGAGCTGAGCTAAGGCTGTTCAGACTGGAGAACAATTCAAGGAGACCTTGATAGCAGCCTTTCAATATCTAAAGGGGGATATACAAAAGGAGACAGACCCTTTAGTAGGGTCAGTTGTGATTAAACAAGGGGAATTGGCGTCAAATTAAGAGAAATTTAGATTGGATGTAAGGAAAAAGATTTTTACAATAAGGGTGATGAGACACTGGCACAGGTTGATCAGAGATGTAGTGGATACTCCATCCTTGGAGACACTCAAGACAGAGCTCTGAGCACCAGATGGAGCTGTAGATGTCCCTAATAACTGCAGGGAGTTGGACTACATGACCTTTAAGGGTGCCTTCCAACTCAAATGACTCTATGATTCTATGAAAAAAGGCTTTGCTGCAGCAAAAACGCATTTATGCCATACAAGCAGAGCAACTGGCAGCTGATGCAGAGGATATGTGCATAAACTCTAATATGCAGCTATTAAGTGAATTGAATTAACATAGGTAAGCAGTAACAATGGAAGTTAAAGCCTCTGTCCTTGACATCTTTCTTTATACCAGTCCTAAACTTCTCTGTAACTCACTAGGAATGTGAGAAGAAAATGGAAAACTTAAGGGCCTTCCTTTCACCTATAAAAGGAAAACAAGAAAGGCACTGACACCAAGTGGCCACAGCAACATTTGTAGATGGCACTGGGAGAAGCCCAAAGATACCATGCAGAACGTTTCATTAGCACATTACCTGTCATTCAGCACGGGACAGAGGGAGCTTCTCCCCACTCTACTTCATAGACAGTCCCTAAGACAGGAGCCAATCCCCTTACAAAAAGGGATCACCAAAGCTTCTATGCCTGAAGTGACAAAGGTCATTAAGTTTTCTTAAGAAAAAAAATAGCAATGTGGCAACTGGATTCAGGGAAGAGAAAATTCATTGCTCAGATCTGATAGGCTGCTAAATGGCAAGCTCTATAAATTACTCTTCAAAAGAAATGTCTTTGGAATTCAAATTTGTAAGCTGAAATAGAAAAAAATACCAGGAGCACTGTGGGGAAAAAAGTTGGAAAGATCAAAGTAGACATAAATAAACAGGTAAAAAGATTGCATTCCAGAGTGAACAGTGAGGTAGTGAATATTGAAAATAGTAAATAGATTACTCAATCCTTCATGGGTTTCTTTGTGTCTGTAGTTGGTAGGCAACTTGTGATTCAACAGATGATGGTTCATACAATAGCAGAGAAATGAGGTACATACACTGTGAAAATGTTTGTCCTATTTTCTGCAGGATTTAGAAGGAAAATTATGGATTAAAGTAATAAAATCTGGCAAATGCTTCACAAAAGCCCTTGTAGCTTCACTGCATAAAGAGAAACACAAGCTGTTTTTAAAATCATTAGGCAATGCATGGATCTGTATAGTATCTTCAAAGTACTTATTTTTGCAGTGAAACATATTATGCAAGAGAATAGGTGACCAGGAGAAAATACTCAAACTGCTTCAGCATCATTTTGCATTGGAAATAGATCTGCATTCAGACAATTAATTGCACATCAGAAAAGGGAAGGCAAAAGCCAGAATGAGGTAAGTGAGCATTTAACCAAATTCTACATTTCCAAATCACGGGCTTGATGAAAGCCATTCTTAGAACATGAACTAAAGAAGACATAGAGCACTTGGTACTCTGGTAGTTAAGACTCAGGAAGTGCATGCTTCAAAAAGGCTGGAAAAAGTAAACCAAAATAGCTCTCTTCACAGTGAGAGAAAAATATTTGGAAAATGAGTACTCTTCAGTATAAACTGAAGTCCCAGACATGCACTGAATCCGATAAAAATCACCTATAAGGCAGGGCAGACCACACAATCTTGCCAATCAATATGGATTTAGAAAGAACAGAAGCTGATTTTCTCCATGATTAAAAGGAGAAAAAAAAAAAAAGTACAAAAGGAAAAAACATCAGTAGATGCCTTACATTAACCTCAGCAGGGCTTCTGGTACTTTCCTACATGATATTTTCATTAGCAAGTCTAGATGAAACCCCACTTCACAATTGGTAAAACTGTTCTTAAAACTGTATTTAGACCTATCAAAGGATAGCTGTCAAAACATGATGTCAGAAAACGATGCATCGAGGTTTCTGCAAAGGGCCTGTCCTGGGTCTAATACCATTCAGCAATGTCATTAATCATTTAGATGACAGAACAGAGACAGTGCTTATTAAATGTGACATTTTTCTGCACACAACACAGGGCCTGCAGCTTCTTTGAAGCCCCCAGAGAACAAGGCTGGAATCAAAATGATCTTGACAAATTGGGAAAGAGGCATAAAAAAAAAAAAAAAAAAAAGGACATGACTCAGTAGGGAAAAATGTGAGATACTACACCTATACCTAGGTAGACATAATCAGCTGTACAGTAAAAGTTACAGACCGGTTGGTTTGAAGGACACATCCTGATGAGAAATTCGAGGACAATAATGGGTTACCTACATGATTCAGCACTGGCATAACATTACGCGACATGAGTTTTAGTGAAATAATACATTGTAAGGCTCCATTAAGTTCAAATACAAGATCACATTCCAGTTCAAGAGCAGACAGCAGACAGAGTAAAAATCTGTCTGAACTTTCTGCTCCACCAATGTTAGCATCAAATTCCTGAGGCACCTCAGTCATGTTATTAGAAGATTTATGGCACATCAGGAGTGTTCTCTCAGGGTATGATGTAGGACTGAGAAAAGAATCAGTTCTCACCTGGGAATCCCTCCCAACAGAGGGAACAGCTGAACTCTTTCCAGCTAGCTTGGGGATAGCCAGACCACTGACACAAGTCAATTAAGTTGAAACAAGCTTTAACTTCACTTGGCATTGTGACATAGAAAGATACGATAAGGGTACAGTAAGAAATATAAATAATTTGTTCCAAAGCCTGAACTACAGTTATAGGTATCTCCAAATTTGGGTGATTTTAATAACTGTGCATTAAAAATCATGTATTTTCTTTAGTGAAAAAGATGCACGTTATAATACTGCAGTTATCAGAAAAATTCAGAGCTGAGCAAACGGTCACTTAAAATGATTGTGCAAACAGAAGTTGCAAATTGGAAGAACACTGGTGCAGTATATTGTCTCAAGACTCTTAGAAGAAAAGACTCCTATGAGCCTCGCATCATCACATTTGTGCAGGCAATAAAGAAACAAGGTAAAAAAAAATAATCAGATGGTCAGAGTTCATAGGTTAAAAATTCATCTTAATTACAAGGCAGGACTGAACAGCCCAAGTGAAGCCTCAAACTGCAGGAGACTATTGAGTTTCTACAACAGCAATGTGACTTGTACAATACTTAGTACAAGCTGTGTTGGTTTCAGTTACGACAAATCCTTCAGACCACCTTTGATCTCAGTATCTTACAATGAAAGGAGCACACTCACTGTTCCCAGAAAAGTTCCCCCCAAATCACATTTTGTTTCATGCTACTGCTATATAAACAGTGAGAATCTCTCAGTTTTTGCACTACTTAGATTGGAAGTCTTTGTTGATTTGAGCTATCAAATGACACTTTTCAGGCCGGATATTCTATTCGAATCTAATCATTTGCACTTTGATAGGCCTGCTTACAGGATTAATTTTTCATGTTGCTGTAAGAAGGAATTTATTACTTCTTACTGCCTATTTATTGAAGTCTATTACTCCTCCTAGTGCCAGACAATGTAACCCTCTTGTTGTATTGCCATTAAGCAATCACTAGAAGTAACATAAACTCATTTGTCGCAAGTTTATTTACCTCATTAGTTTTCTCCTATTTTTCTCATGCTTATGCTTTAATGGGAAGTTCTCTCCAAGCACAAATCACAAATGACAAAGCAGTAAGTTCTAAAAATTCAGTCTGTATGAATTCTAGTCCTATGTGCTTTATCCAACATCTACTTTCTCTATCCGCACAAAAGAGACACTGTGCAAGTCCTAGTGTATTAGATTTGTAAAGTGCTTGGAAATTCTTGAAAGGAAATTAAACTGCAAGTTCATATGAAAATATTTGTAATGAAATATACATTTTTTTTTGAAATATATATTTGTGGCAATAGGATAAGGGGAAATGACCACAAACTGAAGCATAGGAAGTTCCACACAAATGTGTGGGGGAATTTCTTCACAGTGAGGGTGATAAAGCAGTAGCACAGCTGCACAGAGAGGTGGTAGAGTCTCCTTCTCTGGGGACATTCAAGACCCACCTGGACACCTACCTGTGCAACCTGGGCTAGAGAGCTGCTTTGGCAGGGAGTTAGAGTCTATCTCTAGAGGTCCCTTCCAACCCCTACCATTCTCCGATTCACTACACAAAATATGAGTTCCATATTGGGTTGAGAATCATACATAAATTATGTAAAACTCTTATCAGTCAGAAATGAGTCATCACCAAAACAAGTTCTGATGATCTCTTTTCACAAGTAGATGGAAAGAGCCACCAGCCATCTGGATGCAGCAATTTCACATACTCAGTTGATAGTTCAAACTAAATACAAAACTTAAGCTTCCAGCCTTCACATAAGCAATGCCATCTTCAAATCCATAATACAAACAGAACAGGATCATAGTTCTAACAGGAAACTTTCCTAACGAGAAGAAATGGCCCCAGCTCATTAGCTACTATATTTAAAATTTTCGAGAAACTTGAGTGAGCATATAAATAACATTCCTCATGAGGAGAGGGTCAAAGTGGGCCCCTCATATTTCAGTTGCCTTGCTTGTAAATACATTGCTACTATTCCCATAAAATGTCTCCTGCATTATTTCCTCCACTGTAAATTTTTATTACTTCTGTTCATTAGTTGATGGTTACGATTTTCTTTATAAAATTGTGAAAGAACTGTTTGACTCTCGATAAACCAAGCAGAAGGTTCAAGAAATAAAACTAATCCCCCTCATACTAGATGCAATATTCCTTTCTGTTATCCACCTGCAAAATTTTAATGCAAAGGATGCTTCATGTAAGGCACTTCCAGGCAAATCTGTTAGTCCATTGTTAAACCTGAGAAAACAAGGTGACAAAAGCTTTAAAAACACACTAAGTTTTAAGAAACTGGAAAATACTGAATACAAGTATACATACATTCAGAGTTACAAGAGCTTCTGATTAAAGACCATGAATATATATAGCAAATCTTTATACCTTTTATAGTTTCTGGCCTTTGACTTTCAACCAGCACTCAGAAGTTTAACCTCTCTGCACATATATGTGTCTAAAGCAAAAACAAATGATAGCTGAACCATGCGGCCATATTGATTTCCTCTACTGTAATTCAACTCAGAAGCAAAGCAGAGCATCACCAAAGATGCTGTACATTAATTTTTCCTTTCTCTATGAGTCCTTAATTATAACTTATTAGCGGTGCATGCCTGAGTGAACACTGCTCTAATTTCAAACTGAAACAATGCTCGCATCCTGCTGTGAGCAATTTTAATTAAACTCTGTTCTGTTTTCCCTGAACTCTCTCGCCATTTGACATTTCCAGGTAAAGTAAAATAAAAATGTATATCAATATGTAAAAATTAGCTATCAGCAAATACATCACATAGCTGAAAGAGTGGCAACTGAGTGGCAATTTAAATGGTTTTCCTTTGGAAATACTCTTTGTTTGTCCATGAAATTTCATGCAATCATCTTGTTAATAAGAGTAATCATATCATGCAGACTCTGGACATTTGACAAGTTGATAATATCATTAAATATATACACATGCTTTCCAGGATATCAGGTTCAATACCAATTAAGAAATCACGTGCTCGCCATAGTTGTAATATTAACAAATAAATACAACTTAAAAGCAGAAAAAAAACAAAAATCAAAGAATGAACAAGCATTAGAGCGTATAAAATGAAATCTTAGCATACACAATAAAGCAACACCTATCACAGAACAGCAGTAATAAAAATCCTTAGATAAAAGTTTAGCAGCTGAAAGAAGTTCAGTATTTCTGCTTTATGTCATCCAGTTGAATTTAGAACTTAGTTGCAGGCTAGTATTACATTGTTTGACTAATTAAAAATAAGCATATAGATTTTATAGGAGTTCCTTGGGTTAAAACTACTTCACATACTCAATTGTGCAAGCAGCCCTTTCCTCAAGGAAGTAACTTAATCAGTAGCTTTGATTATATTTAAGAGATGCAATTGAAAATATGCATTGTTATTCAGTATATACATGTACTTTTTGCCAGCAGAATTTTCAAGGTAGCTAACACACCCATGTTCAAATTACTGCTTACATAATAATGCTCAAAGCATTCATTCCTAAGGAGAATGACTACCTTACCCGAAAGCATGAGATGGAAGTACCCAAAGGGAAGAAGGCCCCTACTGGCATTGCCAGAAACAGCTAGGTTGCAGGGATCCAATAGAGTTACGATGACAATGAAATTGGGCCAAGTAAGACTTGGTGCTACATTAAAATTTTGTTAGAAATTTTAAAATAAATTTTTTTTTAAAATTAAATTTTTGTTAGAAATGCCCCATATCTGATACATTTCAATCAGGCTTTTATCAGCTGGCCTAAAAGTTGGTTTGTTTGTTTAAATTTTGTTCTGGACCTTCATTTTTCCAGCCAGCACCTAAACATGATGACAGGCCATACTGAACCACTCTGTTTTTCTCTTAAAAGTGTTATGCTTCAACCGCAAGCACAGCAATCAAAAACAGGATCATAAATTGAAATTTCACTCACAGCTTTAAAAAAAACATATCAGTTGTTTTTGAATGGAGCACCTTTCTGTATAAAACGGTCATTTTGTAATGTAAATGATCTAATGTAAATGATCTAGTTGAAAATGACTTCTTCCCTTTTATGCTTTTTTTTGTCAGAAAAAATGTTCTAATCACCTTTGACAAAAGGAACTGCACCTGTAATTTAACTACCTCCAGTGTCATTTAAAAGAACTTTGCAATACATTTGATTTTGTACTTGCAAGTAAATTAAGCTCATGTAAAATTTAAAGACCGCAAAATTGAATTACTATAGTAATACAGCTCAAGATCGGAGACACTTTCCCCTGGTACTTAAGAAACAGAAACCTACTTGTTACCTGCTACTGGGCACACACTTCAATACCTTCCTACAGTCTAACAAATTATACAGGGATGTATTCTTGCGTGAATCATCATGGATGCAAAACTATTACACCAGCCATTCACATGGGCTCACCAGCCCCAGCTGCAGAGTGTCGTACAAGCAGCTCTCATTCTCCATCACCAAACTGCCACTGAATCAAGGAAATGAACTACCAAGGGATTAACATAACCTGCAAATACTTTCTCTCGCCTTCTTACATGGGAGATGATCACCTATAATCCCCAAATTACAGGAGTTGTTTGTCTCTCAGCTTTGTCCAATTACAGCCTTCATGGCCTCTCCTGACCTCACACTGAAGAACCAAGTTCTAGACTTCAGCTTTAGAGCAGCCATATCCTCAGATGTTCACATGCCAAAGCAGCAGCAGCAAGCAAAACAGGAAGTGCAATCTATAAAAACATAATGGATGTTTAGTTTTCTTTCTCTGCAGAGATCTGCACAGATTTCTGAACAGACCCAAATGTAGCACTAACAAAACTTTGAGTAATGGAACAACTCCAGTAAAAGAGCTTGGGTTTCTTCTCACTTTAACAGTTATTTTTGCTGCACTTTTCTATTTCACAGGCAAGAAAATTCTTGTATTTACGTGGCAGAGGAGCAGATTCTTGGTAGAAGGCAACAAGTGGTAGAGAAGTTTTCTCCTGTTTGAACTTAGCCCAAAACACTTGCTGGGCTGCTAAAGAGTGGCCAGCAGTGATTTTAACTTTAACACAGTACACTTCTCGGGTGTTTTGAGACAAGAGATAAAGAATTCCGCAACACCTTGTGCATCAGTGGTAAAGTAAACTAAAAGTCACACATAAAAATACAGAGCAGACTTCAATCATTGAAAAGAAACTTAAAGCTTAATTGAATCTGTCATCCTGTCAACTACTGCTGCTAAAGCAAGGGGCGAGTTCTGTGAACCTCAGTAGCAGTACTAGACATGATGTATTATGGCCTTTGGAAAAGTTGGGAGATTGCACGAGAGGGAGGAAAAACACAAACATCAAAACTAAACAGAAGATTTGGTGAACAACTATTAAGAGCTAAAACAGCAATTGTACAGATAATAGCTGTTGCAGTATCTTAGGTTAAATTCATAGTCATTCAAAATACAAAAGGGTTTAGAATAACTAGAAACATCAAAAAGACGGCCAAAAAAAAAAAATTGTGCAGCATCTGCACAACAGTTACGCAACAAACTCACTTTGGAGTAATCTGTAATGTTACTAGATACAAGATGTATTACAAAAGGCATTAATAATCTCAGGATCAAGAAAAAATACTTCCTTCTTAGAGAGACTAATTATTGAACATTTCTTTAATTTACACAATTAGAACAAAAATTGATGTTAAAGATAATCACAATTGATGGCATTCTAGATAGACAAAATCACATGCTCCAGTCCAAATCAGAGATAACACAGTAAGTCTTCCAAAGGTCTGCAAAGTATGGAAGTCCACAACAGTGATTTGCTGCATACCAGCAACACTCAGACCCAAACAGCCACATCCCATGAGCACGTTAGGAAAAAGCATTAAAAAAAATAAAAGTACCAAATGCATCACGGCAGGGAGAGAATTGCAGCATACCCTCGTACAAAAAATAACAAATCAAGATAACAACACATCATTAGATAGGCAACACTTCGTACATTTCTTTTCGTATATCTGTTTGACCTGAATGTTACAAGTGCTTGTAGATCTGCTTCTGGAGGTTAGCATAAGCCTGAAATACTAATTGGGAACCAGACTCCAAATGGATGCATAATACTCATAAAATATTAGTGAAGCTCCATAATCTAGTTTGCACAAGTATGACTCCCAGTCTCATTGTTTTTGGTGACAAACTGGAACTACTTTAAACAAATCCAGGCACCAGTCCACTCAGTGTTGGGAGAGTACTAACTGGATTTATATACTCACTAAGTGAGGGTATACCCAGTATGTTTCTAAAAAGTAGCACTTGGCTATTAGGAACTGTAAGGAAGTTACATATTATGAGCACACAAATGTAGAACCTACTGACAAGCACTTCTGCTGGGGAAATGAGAAATTTTTCAAACTGAAGTGGGTTCACTCACTCTCATGGGAGAGACCCTACCTATTAGGCACTGGGACAAGTCTCCTTTTTATTGAAGCCATTCCATGAACAGAAAAGCTCCACGGAGGCAGAAAGAGAATAAAAAAGCAGAACTCTGCAACATAATTGGCCCTTCAACTAGTGAAAGCACAATTATCAATTCCAGGTTCTGTTCCCAAGATAGTTAGTGCATTGTACATTAAGTAGCTGTTCAGTGAAAATTGGGCATAATCTTGGGAACAGGACTCAGTCACATTTTATCCATGAGGTAGGCACAGTTCTGTTCCTTCATGTCCTCATTTTCCAGCTCCTCAAATCTTACATTTTCTATAAAATGTCTCTAGAAAAAGGAGAGGTTTCTTCATACAGTATCAGTCTGTACTACATATAGCTACAACCTGTAGCTTAGCAATCTAGGATATCATTAACTATTTGTTAATTGTTTTGGGTGCTGCTGCCAACACTCATGATGAAACTTTTGGATGAGTAGGTTAAGGAGAAGGGAAGGGTTCAAGGCGACAGCTACTAGTGCCACCAAAGGTCTATCATCCCAAGTCTGGTGGGATTATCAATTCTTTGACTGAGGCTTTGCCATGTTTCGTTGTTGGCATGTCCATCACAACTGGTACTCACATCTAATTAAAGTAAGCTTCCTTCACAAGGGATAGGATTTCTTTTTGTTTTCAGACAATAAAAGGAAGGCAATAACTGCTGTCCTGTGTGGTGCCAACTGTATTTGGTACTGTGTACCCTGCCAGCTCTTCAGTTTTCAGTGCCAGTACCAGTAACTGGTTACTGTCCAAGGCAGCATGGATGAGATGTGTGTTAAACGGCAGGCCTCACAGAGCAGACCCAGTTACCCAGTGCTTGCCTTTTGTAGAGATGTAATCAAGTGAGAAATTGCAATCCTAGACTTAAACCCACATACACTACTCATAAGCAAAACTACAGCTCACCCATTAGATGTAATAAAAATTCCCAAAAGCCAATCTCTAGTTTTACAATGCAAATAAAGTATACAAACATCTACATTAACTGTTAAGAGATAATGTTTTTCAAATCTGAATATCAGATTGCACCTTACTGATACCTTGGAAGAACATTCATTTCAAATATGAGAAACTGGCCAGTTTAATATATTTTTACATATATGGGGTTGTTTTGTCCACCAATTCACTTCTTTGTGCCTGAAGAGATCTTAGTGCACAGTATTTGCCAAGCATAAAAATACTACCGAATTGTCATCATGCAATTTCACAATATTCTTTGAAAAACTAAACATGAGTCTTATGTGCCTTAACATTTTGTGTACCCTAAAAATCATTCATTCTAGGCAATACTGTTTAACTTCAACTTGACAGTTATATCTGGTATTCTCACACTGATCTGATCGTAGTTAAATGAGAGAAAAAAAATGAAAAATACTCTAATTTATTTTCTTCATAGCATGAATTATACTAACTGTTTTTGCCTCTCATTCCTCATGAGGTTCACTTTGTTTTTTTGGAAAGCAAAAATATATTTTCTTTCCAATTTCTTGTAGAACTGAATAGAAATGAACCCTACTTTAACGCCCAGTTCAGGACTATTTTGACACTGATCAACAATCCAGTCTTTATTCCATTAATATGCAATTACAATGCTTACTGCTTCTTTTTTCCCCCTCTTTAAATTAAAGTGCTGTACAATTTTAAGTTCACAGTATTTGAAAAACTGAATGCCATCCACATGCAACTTAACTTTATCAGCTAAAAGTTACTGCTTTCAAAGATTTGACATCCTTGTTGCTATAAAGGCCTTCTTCACATATAACTACATTAATTGGTATTTAGCATATTTTCTTTTAAAAATCTCTTTTAATGGTATCCTACTTATCTCTGCACTGTCACTGAGATCAAGGCTAAGTAAACCAAGCCACATTCCTACCTTTCTTTGTTAGTTGTTCTTCAGAATCCTATAGGTTTCTTCCATTATTTAAATACAAAGACATACATATTCATCTGTTAATTAACTTGCACCATAGCTTGATTTTTTTCCAGTGGTTTTAATATACAAATTCCCTTAAATCTCATAAGGAATTGTTTATTATTATTCCCTTGACAACAAGAGTAACATTATAGATGTGTTTTTTTTTTCTCCCCTTTCAGAGGGGATCTTGGAAGGAAAGAACAGAGAGTGAGAGAGGATAATTACATTCAGCTCAGCTGAAAAGATATACTTATTAATGAATTTAAATAATGTAATTAGTAGTTTAACTTAAGCTAATTTAATTAACATTAAATGTAGATATATTAAAGAAAAATTAAACTAATCAGCCCAAGCTGTATAGCTCCACATTCTGATTTTAATAGCTGTATATTCACATCAATGTATTCAGTATTTCTGATATTATTTCTATTTAGTTTTATTCATACTTTTCACATTACTATAGCTCCTATCTCCTTTTGTTTTTCTCTGTCCCTTGGAATCAAGCAAGAAAGCCCACTTCTGTTTGTGTAATACACGAGTGAACCTTCTAAGGGCAGTGTACAAAATGCTTTGATTCTTCATTTACATAAATACATACCATACTTGAAAGTTAACATATTTACAGTTGCTTTCTATTGATTAAAACAAGGGAAAAAAAAACCCCAAAATTCCGCAGTCTAGCTTTCTGTTCATTACAATCTCTCTTGCAATTACTGAACTAGTTAGCTTCCTAATTTGCTTTCTGAGAGTTTCAACTATATATCTTCACTTAGGTGCCAACTCCACTGCAGATGTTCTGCACACTGCTCAGTTGGACACTCTGCAATTATATTTTGTGGATTTCTTCTTAAATCTCTGTTCTATTATCAATAAAGCAGAACTAAGCTCTGGCTCATCACCATTCCTACGTTCTTGACTGATGCATGAACCCAAGCTTTTTGCCTTACATTTTTTGAAGAAAAAAGGCCACAACATGGGAGACTAATGAAAAAGGCAGAACAAATCAAGAAATTAAGGAGGATTACATATTTTGAGCTTTTATATCTTAAGAATATCTTTTTTTTTTTTTTAATACGTGCATCCATTTTATACCCCATAGGGATTTTTTATTGTTCATTTTCTGGCTAAGTAGCTGTATACCTCCTGCACAGCACACCTTACTGAGAGTAAACCACACCAAAATGTTTATGTAGTTTAACACACCTTTGGGTAAAATCTTCAAAGATCAGGATAGGCCTTAAGAAATTAGAGGCCCCTGTGAAGCCTTCAAAACAGTGCCAGAAGCCCAGCACTCATTACACTGCTAGCACAGGTTGCACAATTGTCTTCTAGATTTATGAAGTAAAAAATTTCAAATGAATTTCACTTCCTATTTAGAAGCCTAACCACAAATATTAAATAAAACCTTTATTTCTAGTTATATTATATATGTCTCAAAATAGGGAAAGTAACCTGATATCTTACTTGTAAACATTCAAAACAAGTTTTTACATAACAGAGCCTGTAATTGCACGTCCTCTCTTTGAATTCATAAAATTGAACTTACATTTAGAAGCGTCTTTAGCCATAATAACTATTTTTTTTAATAGTACAACTATTTAATCCTTAAAGTTACCATTAAAAGGTTGAGCTTACTCCATAAAGATTCTGCAACACAGTTAGTATACATCATTACTACAGATAAGGATGGGCTCCTCAACATGTTCCCCACAGAAACTGTGCTTCAGATTACTCAGACGTACTTAATAAAAGATGGTAAAGTGTGCATTGCTCAAGTCTTAGTTACAACCTTTGAATAAAATAGAATTGTGTTAATTTGTTTTTGATTCTCTTCTCATTTATACCAGTTCATTTCTTAAGGGAGAAAACAGACCACCTCAAGAAATCACCTATTCCCCGGCAGCACCAGGACCACAATGCAGATGACAGGTAAGTAGATGGGACTGCATTATTACTAATTAGGTGGTAGAATTGCAGAAGCAGAGACTAAGGCATAGAGGACCTTCAGTGAGGGCCAGACAAACTGAAATGCCCATCTTCTCCAACATCCCCTGCAACAATCTACCATGGAGTCTACATTTTTCATGTAAGTGGCCATATATTTAGCAAAATTTCTTACCTTGTTATAAACTAAGATCAGGTGGAGTCAGATGGACTTATCCAGTACCCTTTTTCCAGTTAAGGTATTTACCTGAGTTATTTCATACAACTCTAGGAAAAACATTCAACAATCATTAGTACTGCATCTGTCAAGTAAGGTCTAAATGATTGGAGAACAATGAGAAGAAAACGCTGTTCAAGGCAGATGACTGCTTTTCAGCAGACATGGGCCAAATCAAAGCAGCTATCAAGGCATTAAGGAGATTCAAATTTCAGAAAGGCAATCACACAGCATGAGCTTAATACTGGCAACAATAAAAAAGAAAAATCGCTCAACTTCCTAGTGAGGCTGCACCTAGAATACTGTCCAGTTCTGAGCCTCCCAGACTGAGCAAAACACATGAACATAGTGAAGAGAGTCCAAAAGGTGAACAAAGATGAAGGTCTGCAGCGTCTCCGCTATTGGGAATAAGTGCTAGGACTGTTTGGCCTAAATGAGGCTCAAGGATATCTCACTGATATCCATAAGTACCTGAAAGGAGAGTACAGAAGAAACAGAGCCAGGTTCCTCTCAGTGGTACAAAGGAAGATATGTTCAACCATCGTTCCACATCAAAGTGTACCTATTTTAATTAGCATACTAACATGTTAAGCAAGGAAACAAAGAAAAACACTTGAAGTACAGTGTTAAAATCTGCATTCAGTGTGAGAATCATGGCATGGAAAGCATTGCAGTTCCATGGTTCTGTGTCTGAGTGGAGGTCAGTCATGAGCGTTGTCCCCCAAGTGTCAGCTCTTGGGTCTGGTCCTCTTCATCAGTGACATAGATGATGGAATCAAGTGCACCCTCAGCAAGTTTGTGGAGGGCACTGAGCTGAGTAGTGCAGGCGATACACTGGAGGGAACAGAAGCCATCCAGAGGGACCTGGACAGGCTAGGGAAGTGGGCTTGTGTGAACCTAATGATGTTCAACAAGGCCAAGTGCAAGTTGTTGTACTTGGGCTGGGACAATCCCAGCTATTTATACAGACTGGAGAGCAGCCCTGCGGAGAAGGACTTGGGGATCCTGGTGAAAAAGAAACCAGACATGAGCCAGCAGTGTACGCTTGCAGCCTGGAGGGCCAACTATATCCTGGGCTGCATTAAACAAAAACGGACATTAGGGAGAGGGAGGTGACTGTTCACCTCTACTCAGCTCTTGTGAGGCCCCATCTGGAGTACTGCATCCAGGCCTGGGGCCCCCAGCACATGAAAGACACCAAGCTCTTGGCACAGGTCCAGATGAGGACCACTAAGCTCAGAGCGGTGGAACACCTTTCCCATGAGGAAATGTTGAGGGAGCTGGGCTTGTTTCACATGGAGAAGAGAAGACATCAGGGAGACCTCACTGTGACCTGCCAATACTTGAAGGGAGCACATAAACAGTAAGAGCAACAACTGTTTACGTGGGTTGCTCTGGGCAGTCTGGTCTAGTGGTGGGTGACCCTGCCCACAACAAGGGCATTGGAACTAGATGATCTCTGAGGTCCTATTCAATCCAGGCCATTCTATGATTCTAAGGAATTTTGAGAACAAAAGGTCTCCAGTTTGATATATTATTACACCCTCTCCCACCCTCTCCACCAAACACAAACCACATGCTCGAGTGATTCATTGAGCTACAGTCTTTAGAGTCACAGACATTTGTTCAGTAAGTAAGGAACCAAGACAGAAACCCCACCTTTGAGGCATTTACATTTAGTTCAGAAGTGTTAGTCTGCAAAAAGAGCAAGCATTAAAAATTAAAGCATTTAATATATAGATGACAGTTTGATTGCTACTGTTTTTCAGAGCATACCAGAAACACAATATTGCCGCTAAGAATTTCATGTTCAAGGTCAAGAGCTAAAAGAATAAAAATTATACAGGTTACCTCCTTGAACCTGTCCTTCATACCTTTACCTTATGGCACAGAGCATTTTAACCCTGTAAGTCTTCTGCATTCAGACTGCAGTTGAAGCATCCCCATCAGACACTGTGTTCTGTGACTGTAGAGGGTGCAACAAATTTTCTGCTCAACATTTCTGTGAATTCAAGGTTATTATTTCCTTGTAGGTTTTAACTATATTAGCTAAGATAGATACAGCCACAAAGTATCACGTTATGGGAACTGCAATACCAGCTTAGCAGTAAACATCCTCCTGCTGTTCTCTATGTGATTGAGCTGGACCCCTAGCAATTACAACAGACACTACATTGTATGATGTATATCTGTTATAACTTCACATATATATAGTTCAGGTGTATGTCAGCGTATTTATGTATTATAGTTTAACATAGAGACACTCCAGAATCCTGTTCTACTTCACAACTATGCAGCACAAGTGAATTACTTATCTCTGTATTATGTTTGTGCTCTGCCAGCAACTGAGTGCTTATCAAAGAACTACATTTTGACATCTTGTACTGCACACTCCTAACAAAAAATACCAACTTGAATCCTCAGCCATAAACCTGAAAACCCAGTTACTGCATGAGGGCAGGAAGATGAACAAGTCTCCACAATGCAGTAACACTCCCCAGCTCACCCAAATCTAAACGGATGCAGAAAGAAGGAAAATAGAAGTAAAAGAGAGCAATGCCAAAATGAGCTCTGGAATCCAGCCTTATTGTTGCACCTGCAACCCACTGATGGACAGGTAATCAACACCCTCTTCTCCCTGTTACATAGGTGCCAAAGCTCACCACTGGCTCACCAGTTTTATCTTAAACTGAAAGAGGGTAGAGTTAAGTTGAATATAAGAAATAATTTTTCAATTTTTTTTTTTTTTCCAATGAGGGTGGCAAGGTACAGAGAAGTCATAGATGCCCCATGCCTGAAGGCATTTGAGGCCAGGTTGAGTGGGACCTTGGGCAGCATGACCTCATGGGATATGTCCCTGCCCACAGAAGGTGGCTGGAGCTCAATGATCTTTAAGATCCCTTCCAATTCAAGCCATTCTATGAATCAGTTTTTAAGCTCAAATGTTTTGGAAAGCCTGTAAGTCCATGTCTTCTCCAGGACTTCCCACACATGCCCCAAGCCCTGAGCAGAGGCACTGCACAACAACCAGGCTGTTCTCCAGCATGCCCAGCCAGAGACAGAACAGTGAGCTCATCACACCCAGGACTTTCATCCTAAGGTTTACTTTGCAGTCTCACAGCCTTTCTCTGGCATATGTGCAAAATGTTTCCCATACCATCTGCTCATCTATGATATAAGCAGGGTCAGCACAACATTACATCAAAGTAATTTACATCTATTCATGCTGACTTACCCAGTACTATCTACAGACTTCCTAAGTTGTGCAAGCATTACTGACAGCCTTCCCTAGTTATGCCATATGTGTACCTGCCAGCAACACTGAGTTTACCATTGCTCCAACTACCACAGAATGACACAAATCCAGTTGCACTATAGTCATTCTACAGTGATCTTAGTTTTAAGGTCTTAGTTCCACAGCCTTCTAACAGGTTGGAACAATGGAAGTGGAGAACCTTACCAGTCATTATGAGGAAAGGCTGAGAGACCTGGGTCTGTTCAACCTTGAGAAAAGAAGACTCAGAGGGGATATGATTCACATCAATAAACTAAAGAGTGGGAGGCAAAGGAACAAAGCACTTCTCAGCAGCGTGTGGCGATAGGACGAGCGGAAATGGCCACAAACTGAAGCATAGGAAGTTCCACACAAATGTGTGGGGGAACTTCCTCACCATGACGGTGATAAAGCACTGGCACAGCTGCACGGAGAGGTGGTGGAGTCTCCATCTCTGGGGACATTCAAGACTCACCTGAATGCCTACCTGTGCAACCTGGGCTAGAGAGCTGCTTTGGCAGGGGAGTTGGATTCGATCTCTGGAGGTCCCTTCCAACCCCTACAATTCTGTGATTTTGTGACTGAGTCACTATAGGGGTTGGTTGCTTTTTGAAACTTATGTTCTAAAAATTCCTTTCTTTGTACAACTTCAAGATTCAACACAATGACCCTGACCATAAACTTTGCTCTCTGATCAGCCCTATCATCACTGTTTAATGAGATTCACTGAGCGTATTTGGATATTTATTCATGGATCCTATATGATCCACACTTGCATTTATTCTGAAGGTTGCCTGGGGTACAGGAGAAAGAGGCTAATGAGGAGTCAAGAGACAGAGCTGCATTCACAAAGGAAAATAAAAGGTAAGAACTCAAGGAGGGACAAAGAAAGGGAACAGGAGGAGAGAGCAATTCGTTCTTAGAGAGAACAGATTGTTAGCTATTTTAAATTTCATATGAAGATAAGAATTTCCTCTCCACATCCAAAGATTTTTCTTCAGTACGACAGTACTGCTGAAATGATTCCCTTTCAACAAAAATAGTCTTATAATAAAAAAAGAAATTAAAACACATTAAGTCATTATGTCATAATGCAGAACATGGTATTGTGCTAAAACATTTAATTTCCCCTCTGTTACTACGCTGAAAAATATTATAAACTGAAGTAATGCATAATTAAAAAGTTAAATATTTTAATTATAGATAAAATTAATGTATTCTAGCACTTATAGGACTTTTCCTGCTTTTATTAAAAATTTCTCATGTAAAAATGCAAATAAAACATCACTCTGATTGCACAAGGTTGTATTCTGCCTATTACTGTCTAAGTATGAGCTGTCTGCAAAAATACAGTCTGCCTGCATTCATAAAACACTGAAAACAAAAGTGACGACAAACCCTCAGCAACAATATTTCCCCTAAACACATTACATATAAATTCATCTTGTTTAATAAGAATGTCATGTAATAGGTAGGTTAGCAGAGAACTGCAAAGCAAGCAGGATAGCTCCACTGCTACAAATACTCCCGAGACAATACTCTCATCACATACAAGATAACTGCTATTCTATAACAAACACACAGCAGAAGTCCTTTTAATTGTGAATTTTCCAGACATTGAGTACTACTGTAATTTTTACTTTAACAATAAATCTGTTTGTTAAAGCTATATTTTGAATGTGAATACTTCATACCCCTGGGCTGTCTAAAAGTTGAAGCTTCCTTATTTCTGCATCTGTGATAATTACAGAAAAATAAACCCCGTGGGAGAAGGGAAGAGGGATCAGAACTGGCCAAAAGGGACACAGTGATTGATATTTTTACTAATTAAGAGTTTGGGTCAAAATTGTGCTCCCAAAGCACATTCAGCAGAAGTTGTTTGATTGGGGTTTCAGTTTGAGGTGTGTGAGAAATGCCACTTCTGTACCTTCCTTAATTGAAAGGACCTAGGGAAATACCCATATGGCTATGTCAGCCTCCAACACCACCAAGATTACTTTAGCTGGATCCAGGCTATTCTTTGCATGAAAGCAGAGGTACTCTCCCTATCTGAACGTTCACCAGAGTGCACAGCCTTGAAGGACGCAACCTTCATCAGAAAAGACAGAAAGGGGTGTCCACATCATCCTCCCCAGCATCAGTCCCTGGCATGCTACAACCAGACAATCCAACCGCTGCCTGGAGAACAGGAAAGAGCAAGCACTATTTTCACATTATCAACATTTGTGACTAAATAAGGAAGGGAAAAAAGGCAGAGACTCATCAGAATGGCCAGACTGCCTCCTTTTGCTCATGAAGACAACAAGGAGAGCGGAAAGGGAGCGTGTGGAGGCTGAAGAGAGCAACTAAGAATTTTAAATGAAGTTTAGAGTTGAGAAAGGAGACATAGACCACACCAGCACAAACAAGGCTGACTTGCAAGAGCTGCATCTGATGAGGTCATACCCTAGACCACAATATCATACTGTCACCTGAATAATAAGAGTATTCAAAACCAATAGAAACTATGTCAGAGGTATGGAAAACAAACATAATTTGAACATTACTTTCATATCGCAGAAGAACACATCAATACCAGCTTTAAAACTCTAATCACATTTGACCACATACACACTACTTACAGGTAAATATGAACTTTTTTGTAAGAGTAGATGCATGTCACAAAATAAGAAATCACGCTCCATTTCTAAGACATTAAAAAAAAAAAAGAATTAGCATTTTCCTGACAGAACAGTGGCCTTACTAAGAGAACACAAATGTTATAAACATTTGTTTATCAGTCACTGATGCCACTCACAGCTGATAATGAATCATTCTAAACAAATATCAGCAAAGTTACAAGTGCTCACATAAGTACTGTGAAACTTTGTCATTTGAACTACATCTATAGAAATTAATTCTTCGTTATCTGTCAGCCCTATCAAATCTTCCTGAATCTACACGGAGGGCCTATGACCTCATTCCTCCCCAGTGGCATAGCACTTCTCCCATTAAAAATAAATAAATAAATGCAAGCTTCCTAATTTAAGAATAGGTACTATCTTATAAAGTTAAAAATAGTCATGTTTGGTATATTTTAAGCTATACTAGATTGACTTAAACATAAAATAACATAAAAGTCAGATCATGCCTACAGCAAGTTGTATGTTTACAAGTTATTTCTAAATGTAATCTCATTTAAAAATTATTAATGATTTCTCTTCAAACTGCTCAGACACACATGAACTTCAGAAACCAGTAAACCAATAAACCCCAACAGCTTACTCAGCTGGAAGTCCTAGCACAAGAAGACATGCAGAGGGTTACCATGAACCTAAACAATTATTTGATTTGAATGTTTGGGCTAGCCAGAGCTTCGAGGATGGAAAGTGAGGTACACAGGTTGCTCCAAACGCAATGCCTCCTATTTATTTCCATGAAAACTACAACAGATAGAAAGAGCACAGATACATTATTTGATAGAACAAATGTTTAGCTACAAAACACTCATTTCCAATATTGTCACCACATGCATGCTGAGCACGTAAAAATCTGTAGCATTAGAGGTTATCCTCTGTCACTGTAACCACTGATGAAAGTCATCACCCACCATCTCACTGTGCTCACATCCTCTCTTTGGACTCCACAAGTGTCCAGCAAGCATCAATGGATGTCACTGAGTGACATTTTCTCCTGGATGGAGGAATTCAGTTCCCTACCTCTGTTTCATACACATCGTATCAGATGTCATTCTGTCAGACTGCCCCTCCACTGCTGTCAGCCACATGGCAACAAAAGCTAGCAATACCAGCAGGAAGGTTCTACCCCTACTGCCTCACCATCAACATCTGCCTCCAGAATCATGGGTCAACATCATAAGCAATGCCTCCTATTTTATTGAGCAGACCTTGTATAAGGAAAATTGTCACCAGAAACAGCATGCACAGCTTCAACAGTGAGCCAGTCCTCTTTCTTCCGGCAAAGAGCACTCCAGGTCAGAATATCCCATCACAATCTTATTAACTTTGTTTTTTTAGAATCAGCTGCGTTCTTTGATCATTTCTCAAGTTGGTGCAGATAATAAGAGCAAAGCATGAAATTACGCACTGTTAAAGCCCCATGCAGATTCTCTTAAACTTTCCATTAAAAAGGCAGTTAATTGTTAATATTCACCATTTCTTCAAGAGCAATCATCCAAGACCTTTCTGAGACACAGCTCGATTAGCTTCTCACTGTCCAATAGTAGACAGCTCCACCAAGCAGGGGCACAGCTGGTAAGCAAGCAGAAATCAATCTTTCCCTCTATAAAATCATTGCCACTTGAACCACAGCATCTCCCTCACTGAGGATGATTCAGTTTCTTCTTCGTTATGACCAGCAATAAAATCTTTCACATTCTCATTTTACTCAAGCCAAAGGACAACCCTGCTGCAGTGACACATTGCTCTGCTCTATCACAAGTACGTTAGGCTGCCTACAAAACTCTCCTTGTCTAGCAAAGGATAAGGCTTTCTGAAAAACAATGATCTGTATTAATTTGTATTTTCCACCAACATAATCATCTTCAATAAATTCTCAAGTTGTTTGAATTTTTTCCTCCCTTAATTTAGATGATGTCATGGATGAGATAGCTGTAATGTGCACTTTCCTAGCAAAAAGAGTCATCTTGGATTGACAGACTGCAGAGCAATACCCTGTATAAAACCAACCCAAAGCTGAAACAACATAAAACAGATTAGGGGATATGGACCAAGTATGAGAAGTGCTGCATCGCCTTGAAAACAAGAGGCAGTTTGTAACTGATTACTAACATACAATTTTCAGCCTCAGGGGATTTGGTATTGTCTCTGCATTTTAATTAATGTAGTTTAAATCCAAACAGCTTTTCTGTACGGTATGTACTGACATCCAAGTGAGTGTTCCAAACTCCATGCAATAGGATCAAATGCCTCCTGCTCTTCTGGCTGTTTGCTTCCTCATCACGCTACTGCACAATGTCCAAATGCTACAGCAAGGACAGAGATTACCCCGGGACACTCCTTCGGAGAGAAAGAACTCAAAATGCCATTTCTACAAGGCAGCAAGATACTTGAAACTAAGGTCCCCAGCCTCCCACGGGAGACCTTTACAAATGGATCCCTGTAAGCCTCTGTTACTGAACAGATCTGTATTTCCACGTGGATAGGAAATGATTTGCTACTGGAAGATGCAGGTTGACATGAGATATGCAGCTCGATAGAACTGCAACACCTGGTGTACAAGCTCCAGTCTGTTAAAGATGGGCATGAAAAGAATTTATGACTCCATTTTCCATCTAAATCTACACTGAAAGCTGATTTCAGACCAAGAAAACTGTTTATTTATTCTGTTTTTAAAACAATGTCTTTTGCCTGTGCCAACAATATTTTAATAGTAAATAGGGTGTAAACTGCGTGACACACAGGAGCAGATTTTGTTTAGCAAATGCCTAATGTCATTGTCATGGTTTCTGAAACAGCAGCTTGTTATTGCACTGAAATTTGCACTTACTGAAGCTTAATTAACAAATGCCCATTTCCCCATTTATTTCTCATGTACAGACTTTCAAATCAAAAAAGGGAAATATTTACTCATATACTGTTGCATGTGGATGAAGCGTATGATGAAAAACGCTTTGCCCTCAAAATCTGAGCTGTCATTTTGTCTACAATAAAATACTGTAATCAATACTGCGTCAAGACTTATTAACTTTAAACAAACAAATCTCCATCTCCTTTGACCAGTGGGAGTGCAGAAGGATCTAAGGTCTCACCTTCAACAGAGCAACAGGTACAGCATTAGAATGGATGGATTGGCAACATTCAGTACTACACAAAGGAATCGTGGAATCGTAGAATGGCTTGGGTTGGAAGGGACCCCAAAGATCATCAAGTTTCAAACCCTTTCACAGGCAGGGCCACCAACCCCTAAATCTGGCTCTAGACCACATTGCCCCGGGTCCCATCCAACCCAGTCTTGAACACTTCCAAGGATGGGGTATCCACAGCCTCTTTGGGCAGCCTATAGCAGCACCTCACCACACTCTCTGTGAAGAACTTCCCCCTGACATCTAATCTAAACCTTCCTTCCTTGAGCTTAAAACCATTCTTCCTTGTCCTATCACTACCTACCTGAGTAAAATGTTGATTCCCCTCCTGTTTATAATCCCCTTTTCAATACCAGAAGGCTGCAATGAGGTCTCCTCACAGCCTTCTCCAGGCTGAACAAGCCCAGCTCCCACAGCCTGTCTTCACAGGAGATGTGTTCTGGTCTTCTGATCATCTTTGTGGCCCTCCTCCAGACCCTCTCCAACAGCTCCACAAAGGTTTTAGACTAACTGAACACACTGGCCCAGTTTTACCCCAGAAAACTTTCACATGAACTGTTGAATAAAAGTGGAAGGGTTTCAGTCTCTTAATCTTTTCATTTTTCTACCTCATTTAAGAAACGTTTAGAATGGTTCAGAACACAACCCTTCAAATAAACACATCTAAACAAACAAAATTAAAGAGGAACTATACCTAACAGCTAACATTGGCAAAAGGTTAGTTTGCTTAACAGACTACCTAGCATGAGCCTTCAGCAATATTCTGTAAAAGGAAGGTAAACTGACAGGAAAAATAATAGAAAACAACCTTCAAAGAATGTGGACTTAATTTTGCATGCCTGCAAACCACTTAAACTACTTCCACTGTGATTCTGTATTGCAATTTGTCATTTCTAAGTGCACAATAACACGTGGAACTGTTAATAGCCACACTGACCAAGTGCTCATCCCTCTACCCTGTCAGCCTCTACTCCCAGTATCCTCATTATCCAGATTTCATACATCGGCATAGCAGCATGACACAGACCAGGAAGGGGACTACAGAAGAAAGAAGATCTGAATGAAGTCTGTTCTGAGTTTTCAAGTCCACCCCAGATCTCCCCACTCATGGCCCCCTTCCACATCAGAAAATAAAAGTTTCTGGATGGATAATACACCACCTGTTTCTTATCTATTCCACATAATTCCATATAATTTGGTATGGAGTTTCAACTTCACCATAAAAATAATTCAAGTTCAGTATTTACACATCTGAAGAATTACATATTAAAAAATCCTCTTGAGAAAGACCTTCTCTTGCGCAGTGTTCACAGTACAAAAAGTAGGTAGTGACCTGCAGTTCTTCGGAGCTAAGTGTTGTATTCACTGCTAACCCTCCCTTAACACCTACTGCTGTTACCAACTTTAAGTCACGCTGATTCTACCTGAGAGCCAATATAAGAACATGCTGACACAGCAGCTAAAGGAACCAAATATTTCTCAGCATGCACACAGCATCAGCCAAAGCTATTTAAGTGGAGGACTAAAATATTTTTTATATTTTCAGACCTTAAAATATATTTATTGTTCTTTGTGCCTCCAGAGCAACTACTTTTCCTGTTGCCATGGAGTCTGTAGGGCAGGAAAGAAAATGCTGTTTAAATTAAAGGCTTTGAAAGGCTTACATTGGAGAATGACTTTTCATTAGCAGGTCTTTACCTGTTAATCAGCAGCACTCTGATTAGTTCTCTTTCAGAATGTTCCTAATTATTAAACAAGGACATAAAACTCTATAATAAAGTGACAAGCTTTTTTCTGTTGTAAGCAATGGAACAAAGAATGGGTATATGTTTTCTAGGTCTTTCTGGAAGAATAATCTAGTGGGTAATCAAAATAAGGATTTCAAGTGATAGGTCCACAAATAAATCAAGACAAACCTCCTACATCTTTTAAATAAAGAATATAAATGAATCTTGAATTCATTTAGCTGATCTGATGAGAACAAACATTTATTGAAAGTTATTACCAAATGCATTAAATATAAATGTTTTTCATATTCCTAGCAACTTTCATCTTATATTTAGACTATTATAGATTAAAGGTAATTCGCTCCTTCTTAGTTTGTTAAATGAAATGTCAGGGGTTTTACTTATCAGAAATATTTATTCATATTTCTGCCTTTAGAACAAGGAGTTAATATGTCTCGCAGAAGCTATAATCAAGAGTTTTGTCCTGCCCAGGCAGAAGTGCTTTCAGGGGATCCAAGTCATAAAGTTCAGTTACTCATTTCTTTCATTTTGAGAAGTTACTTGGTCAAGACCACAGCATCCCTCTCTCTTCTTGTCCCGCAAACTATAAATAATATTTGTTGTATTGTATTTAATGACTAAGAGCAGGTTGGATGCCAAAATCCATTGGTGGTTTTCAAATGCCATGAAGCCTACAAACTGTTATCAGTGTGCATTTTTTGCCTATGGTTGCAGACCAGCAAGGGATCTGGGAAGATTTTGACAGAACTTCTAAAGAAAATGCTTATTCTTCTAGGGAAACAAAACAAAAAAAAAAAAAAAGAAAAAAAGCTATCTGCAGTAGGACAAATTTTTAAACTGTTACCAACATCCCAAAGACTCTTATTCTAGATACGTTTAAGAAGTCTACAGCTTCACCTCCCACATATTCAATGAAATGCAGTGAGGGAACAGTCAACAATCATTAATGGCATTGTAAAAAGTGTACATTCTGAAAATACAATCTGATTCACTGTCCCATGTTTTAAGCACATGTACTATTAGACAAGATCACTGAAGTTTTTGAAAAGATGCAAGTGTAATGATTAAAAACAGTTTTAACAGGCAGGAAATTTGTTCTAAGTTTCCTAGTCTATCCTTTTTGACACTTGTCAATAACACTGTTAATCATCCAAGTACCTTCATGATCAGTGATAATTAATCTGACTCATCCAGTTAACCACTGCCACGCTGAGACAGTACTCACTTATGGATATTCAGGGGGACAAAATCAAAACCTGTAGTTTCACATCTAACAGATTAGCAGATAAATCCAAAAGTAAGAGATTTGGATTTACAAACTTCATTTTGAGAATTATATACTTTTATGTAGTCAGCATTGCTAATAAAGACATCTTTTAATCACAGGAAAAGAAACCCTTCTCATTCAAAATTGAAGTTGCCTAATAACTGTAGCATAGCTATCGCTGTCAACTCACCAAAGCCACCTCTACTCAGCTCTGAAAATTTTTAGTACCATTCTTAGCTCAAATATATTTAAGCAGGGGGGAAGTTATTGTTTTTTTCCTAATGAAACGTGAATAGTTCTTATTAAAAGCTGTCTTTTGTTTTATTTTGCTCGTGATCCATAATCCAAACAATTTCATCAAAAAGTAAACTTTCCAGATGTTTTCTCCCTGTATTGTGTCAGGAAAATTAATGGATTTTCAACAGAGCCACACTGCTGCAGCATCACTCCAAAGCAGAATTCATTTTCTTTCCACCTCATTGCAAGCACATTATCCCCTGGTGTTCTCTTCTTACCTGCAGATCACACTGTCCTTTTGAGGCTCTCATGTTTCACGATTCATCACGCACAAATTTTATTGAGACTCCCTAATGCCTTTATAAAGCTGATTTTATTTTTCTATGGTCTCCTAGATGTCAATTTACAATTATTTTATTACACAAAAAAAAAAAAAAAAGCTCCAAGAAAATGGGCCACCAGTTGCAACAGCACAGCTTATCATAAAGGGTCCACTACATACTAATTAAAGATACACATGCAAGCAGCACGTCAAACACATTTTAATTAAAAAATTAATATGCTGGTAGAACATGCACATTATCTAAAGTAGCTTTAAAAATGTGTCTTAATACAAGTTGCAAAAAACAGCAAATAAATAGGACTACTTACTGGTAACAAGGGTCTTGTAAGAGCGAAGACTTAATGGCAACTTGATTATTCTACTAATAAATACTAAATATTCTTAAGGAATAGCAAACCCAAAAGTTACAGAACTTTATGCATGAAAACAATCACTCCAACTAGATTGCTCAGGTAAAGGAGAAACATACAAGGCTGATCCACTGATTTGCCCCTCATACCCAAAATTATCTTGAATCAAACATTGAACTCCACCCCACACTCCCAACATCACATTAACTGATTTAACAATTTCACTTTCAGTGTTTACTCTTGTCTTATGAAGCCCACCATTGATATTTTGAAAGAGAAAACACTACCATGAGTCATAACACTAAGAAACACAAGTTTCCATCTGACAACACACTAATGTTCTTACCTGCACTGAAAGTAAAAAAAAAAAAAAAAAAGTTTCTGAAATAACACTGGGCAACACCCAGCAATGCTGAGCCTTAAATGCTAACACAGGACATAGGAACATAAGGAACTTCCTAAGACTACAGACAGATTCAGTGTGCACATGCCTACCCTATGCTGACTGCCAAACAGCCAGAAGAAATCCATTGGTCACCATTGGTCAAGTCTGAGCAATGAGTTTGTGCCCTGGACAAGCTACAACTGCACGTTCTTCACAGAAACCCACAGCAGAGTTTTTTTTAGCAACAACTGGAATAGTGTACTACCATGGCTGCATTACCATGCTAAGCAGTTTTTCCTAAGGAAAAGGTCATGACTCCCCCTTCAAACACTACCAACTCTTTTGTGCTGGATACATCCATTCTGCTATCACAAAGGCAGGGGTTTCAACATCACACTGAGACAAACAGAAGATACACAGGTTCATTAGAAGATAAATGTGCCTTTTCTGTGGTGTTCTCTTCAAAGAGAAGGAAAAAAAGCATCCTACTGCAAGCTGAAGCAGAAGTTATCACCAAGGTGGTGATTTTAACCTCACGATGAAACTGAAACGTTACTTTGGCCATTCACCCCCCAGTGCTCTCACCTCGAACGGTTCAGAAACATTCAGCAATGTTAAAAACATTCCTGTTTGTGAGAAGTAGGCTACCTGTGTTCCAGACTTAGGAAGCAAGATGGCAATTTATTTTCAAAGCAGCATCTTAGCATGGTATAGAGCTGAGAGAGCCTCGAGCTCCTTCAGCCTAAACTGAAGAGTAAATGCCTCATACTCCTCATTATGTTTTGTAGCTTCTTCCACTCATTAACACAGGGAAGCTCTGACATTGTCATTAAGAGAGAATCCAAAACTCATTAAAAGTAAACCCTCACATTTAAAATTAGTCAATTTTTTGCTTCAAGCATACATATATTCCTATTTACTTCAGAATTCAAGCTCAACATGATGAGTTTTACCACAGAAGGTGGTGTTAAGCCTTCAGTTATTTGTGATGAGTTCCCACACCCTTGAAAAGCTCACAGACTGTCTATGCATCATAAAGCAGAGGTAACACTTGGCGTTACTCCTCAAAAGTCTGAATTTAGTTATAACAGTACCGATGATTTCTGAAGAACTTTGGAAGGCTTAAGCACAGATCTGTAGAGTCATTTGACAAAATTCCAACAGCTTTTATAAGAGCAGTGCCTTACATAGATGTAACTGGAGACATCTGTTAGCTAAACAACACTGAGATGCATCTCCTTCTGCAACCCCTTCCCAATAGGCAATGATCTGGAAAACCACAAAACGTACCACATTAAGGTCAAGAAACTATTCCAGGTATCCTGATTTGTCTCCCTTATCATCTGCAGCACATGTTTACAATTTATGGCTCATCACCAGCACATGCAATCACTCATACGCCAAGCATTCAAGAATCTCTGTAGCTTAGGAAAAAAGGGCATTAGTATTCTGAGCTGTTTGGAGACATCCAAACTTGGAAAGGTTTACAGCTTTGTACTTCCATGCTCAGAAGCCTTCGACACACTGCACTAACCTAAGTCCCTCCTAACAACTGCAGCTTGCATACATAAAAGCAATATTGACTCAGCTGTGCGTAACTGGTTACAAAGCCTTTCAGATGCACAGCAGCTTCAAACACTGCTGCAGACATTAGAGCTTGTACTCCTAGCAGAGGTTTAGCAGCTGTCAGTGAGGCTTGCCTCACTGATGCACACTGCGTCAAGCACTATATTTAATTAACTTATTTGATTGGCCTCCCAGAACTGCTTTCTACAATGTGATCTTGTCAGCCTGAACCCTGCTATGGCTATGTGCTGGAAAGAGAGTGCAGCCACATCCATCATAAATAAAGTTGCTTAAGTTTACAAAGGCTGTACTGATAAGGAACAAAGATATCACGGCATGTCCACGCCTGGATAAAACAGTACAAAGATTCCTTCTGAGGCAAATATCTGGAGATTAAAGCTAAAAGAGAGAATGCCACCCCTCTAAATGAGGGGTTCCAGCAATTTAGTAAAGAAAGAAATTAGGACAGTAAGGACTGGTTGTTTTGGAAAGGATGCCTTTATATACACCAGGTGGCACCTTTCCCAACAGCACTACCAGAACTCAACAATGCACTTTCACAAGGAAGGATAAGCACGCATCTCTGCTGTGCTGCTTTCAGCAGCTTAAGGCTTCCAACAAGGAAGCTACAGAAGCTGACACTTTGCACAAACCGTTTTACTTATCACTTGAAATGCAAAACAATTGAAATGCAAAACAAAACACATTTCCACTTCTATACGACTGCACTAGGTTTAGTGTACACAGATGTGGCTTTTGGAGCCATTTATATTTATTCCCACAGAAACTGCAACAGATAGAAAGAGCACACGAAGATGATTTGAGAGATAAAATACTCAGCTACAAAACAGTTTTCATCGTGGTTGCCACCGTTAGCTGTGCACATGCACCAGCAATGAACAAGAGACGGCATGCTGTGCTTGTAAAAATCTGCACCAGTTGAGGTGACCCACTGTCACCACTGCTGAAACACACCACCCACCACCTCACTGTGCTCACACTCACTCTTTGGTCTCCATAAACATTTGACAAGCATCGATGAACATTAATGGGTGCCATTTTTCTCCCCACACAGAGGAATTCAGTTCCACACCTTCGCTCCATATGCAATTCCACCTGAAATGCCCCTCTGCTGCCATCTGCCACAGTGCAACAACACAATGGAATACAGGCAGGAGGGTTAAACCTCTACTGCCATACCACCACCATCTGCCTCTATATGTCACATTGTATGTGAAGATGCAAGTGCTGTAACACTCCTTACCCACAGTCGTGCCACCACACCAGCCCTCATTTCATCTCTTCAGCTTGCATTATTATTTTTCCCAGCTATTTATCTTAAGACATTTTGTTATTTGCTACCTCTGGTGTTTGCAGCAGCTTATAAGCACATACGGTGGAGAATGGATTTCCAAGGTTACACCATTCCAACTTTCTATTTGTGTCTACAGCTCATAAGCATATCCACCCTTCACATCAAGGTTTTTAGCTTCATGTTCTCAACTTTGAAGCACTTTGGGCAGCTGAAAATGCCAGTTTCTCCAACTGCCAATTAAAAGTAACAATTTACTAAGAGTGAAATAGATGACACTTAAACCATGTTATCCCCAGAAGTTCTGTCTTCGCAAATTAAAAAAGATCTAACTCAGTCTTCTTGCTTGGTTTATCCTCACGCCATTAAAATAAACACAAAACAATATGCTCCTTTTTTAAACCACTTGGTGAGTCAGTGCAGCTCAGGAAACTGATAAAAGGTTTATGGAAATCAATTAATATTGCATGAATGCTGCTGCAGCTATTAAACAAGTGAGAACACATCACTGAAGCCAAGAGATCTACACATAAGGGAAAACTGCAGAAAAGTCAGTAATCACTATTACAGCAAATTTTGTGCCCTATAAAATGGCATATGACCTAAACAGATGTAAATGATGCAAATGATATACATTCTTGTTTATAATGGATCTTAACAACTGGAATGCATTGCTCTCAGCAACAAAGAAAAGCTTATTTTAACTTCTTCTAATTGAAGAAAAGATAGACGAATTCTAAAAGCTTTTAAATAAGTGGTCATTAGTATGACTAAGAAGAGTATTTTCCTTTGCATCTCTTCAGAAATTGCATAACATGAAGCATCTCAATTCCATACATCCTGGCTATCCTTTTACAAGCCTGACACATGACTAGCACTCAACATCTCCACTTGATGACATTACACGAGGTGACAACAAAAGATCATGACTTTAATTAAGAAACCCGACTTTATTTTTGAAAGCAGGGTTAGTTCAGCGGCTTTCGCTTGAGGCCAAGAGGAAGAAGAACATCGC
The DNA here is from genome assembly GCA_023055505.1 of Callipepla californica brunnescens. NCBI lineage: Eukaryota > Metazoa > Chordata > Aves > Galliformes > Odontophoridae > Callipepla > Callipepla californica. The sequence continues at coordinate 6,808,457 of JALIRH010000006.1, forward strand.
CATTCTTCCTGCAGTTATCAGACACACCTGCAGGTCTCAGAGCCTGATGTTGCATAAAGTTGGCTGCTGTTTCCTGACACTTCCACACCATACTTTAGAAAAATACACTCATAAGATCAGTAAGAAACAAACCTTTCTGTGAACTTGCAGTACATAAAGTACACTCTGCTCCTGAGCATAGAGACCTCCACATACTAGCACCTAAGTTCTCAAGGCAGAAAAGGACTTACACTTAAAAATATCAGGATTTCTGAAGAACTAAAGGGACATACCACAGAGAATTTGGGCAAGAAAAACAAGAAAATATATGCAGAAGCAAACAGTTCTCTTCCTTTTTCATATACATATATATGTATATGTGTGTGTGTGTATATATATATATATATATATAAGAGTTCAGAAACTAATACTTCAAACTACATCTTTCCAAACATTCTGTTAATTTCCTCAATAACAGTATATGTTTTATTGTAGATAACATTCATTCATTTGGGCAGTATAAAGGCAAAGGAACCAGCACAAATAAGATGTTACAAAAGCAAGGAAAAATGAATGCTCACCAGTCTCCAAGGACCTAGACTCCCAGGGAAAGAACTCCAAAGGAGGGATCTCCAACAAGAGATCCTTCCTCAGTGGCAGTCAGCCCCTAAATGAGATCTAAGAGGAGTGCAGCCTGGCTCCACCCCTTCCAGTCACTCAGGTGAATCACCTTCACCTGTGCTCCCAGGGCTGACGGGGTGTTTCCTTCAAGTGCTCAATCAGTGTTTCAGGCCATGACTCAGCACTCCCCATACAGGTGGGTGAAGGAAAAGTCATTAGACACTTCACACTGTAAGATGAAATTATATATATATATATATATATATATGCATGCAGAGATTCAATGTATTTTTTTTAATTAAGGTCAACCATACAAAGTATCACAGATGATCTTGATTATTAATTACTAACCACTAAGTAGTTAATGCCCCCTCCCGGGAAGCAATCAAGTCCAGGCTTAATGGAGCATTGAGCAATTTGGTCTAGAGGCAGGTGTCCCTGCCTATAGCAGCAGGGCTGTAACTAGATGATCTTAAAGGTCCCTTCCAACCCAAACCACTCTATAAGTTACAACTGTACCAAAATAGTAGTAGATCTACAGAAGATGTCCATTCTGAATTCAAAGATGAAATCTCTCTAGTGTAATTTCACACTCCATAAAAATCAACTTTTAAGAAACTAAATTTTTAATTAAGGGAGCAGGTTCAGAGAAAGAAGTTATGAAGCAACATTTAAAGCAAGACCTTTTAAATGCTTAAGAACAACATAAAAAATCTGCTGTAATCTTTCTTCATTACATTCAGTTAGCCAGATATAGCTGTGGCCAACCATAAAACCCTATTAATCATACTTGCATTGGGAAGACCACAGTTAGGAAGTCAAGATGACTGTGACCAGCAGAATGCACCACTGCAGAAAACTGCTACTTACTATTTTCTGTCAAGCACAAAATCTCCAAATAGAATTTCAGCACATTACAGAAGCAACTGAAGGTATGATTTCGCACTAGAATTATTTTTGGAGATATTAATAAACATTCTGTGTCTAACTTTATACAGATCTTAATGCCTCCAAACTCCTCAGACATATTTCTCTCTTTCATTCCCTCCCTTGTGCGTATTTGACTGACACTGAAAAACACTGGGAAACTCAAATTCACCTTAAATATTCATTTCATTAGGATTTTAAAAAAGTTCATTTACAAGCAGACATTATTGGCACCTGTGTTTGATGGAGGAAATATTTCTGCTTTGTCAGACATTCACCAAGAGAAATTTTCTATATAACACTTGAAATCGTAGTTATGGATCTACATACTTGACAGGAGTAATTGCTTCAGAAGATCTTGCTAAAAATGGTTAGGCCTGGGACTTACATGATCTCATGTAGCACAATAACTTTAGACTACTGTCAAAAAGAGTCATTCCTACTGTTCCATTACAGCATGTACGCATACACGTGCATTAGCTTTAAAAACCTAAAAGATTACTGAAGGAAACTGAAAAAGAGCACAAAGCTGCTTCTGCAGCATTAGATAAAATGAAATTACAGAAAAAGTTAGCAGCATAACCAAGAACAATGGTAGTCTTCTATTGAGACCTTCTTCCTTACTATAAAAGTAACTTCTTAATAAAAGAAGACTGGTAATTACTCAACTTCATCCTCTAATATGATGAACAACTTGCATTATTTTTATTCTGTATTAAGACAAATTAAATTTTAGCCTCTTTCAGTGCGTTTAATTTAATTACAAACCAATTCCCACTACAGGGGTGGATGTTGTTCAAGGTGGAGAGATAATAGACTTTGTTTAAATAAAATAAAGTTATCTCTGACTACTGACCAGAATAGTTGTAGCTACTTGGTGAGTTTTTCCTTCCCACCTCCCTCATTCAAACATAAATTCAGCTTATTAAATCAGCCATATATAAGTTACACGGCAGAGGAGAGTGGAGTCAGCAAACAAAACATTTCAGACTTACCATTTACACAGATTTCAAAAGATTTGCAAAGATCATCTTCAACCAGGCAGCCTAAAAACACAATAGAAAGGTAAAAATTAATTATCCACAGTTTGAAACTTGTATTATCACAGACTGAAGTCCCCTCAGGCTATTTAACTCCTAGCAGAAGTCAGACAATTGGATGCCTTTAGGAATCTAAATTGGGCTGTACAGAACGTTAAGAATGGGGAAATGAACTGGTTAGATAGCCCCTACTTCTAACTGGTTACAGTCAGAATAACCTTTGATGGCTCCCTTCTCCTCTTTCCTCTGCTAAGGGTTCAGGTATTCTCAGTACTTTTCTCTCATTTAAAAATTCAAGGAACCTTATATTCCCTAATTTTGAACACAATATTTTTTGACAGCAGAGTAATGCTGCAACATACTACCAGAAATCAGGAGTTTCCTCAAGCGATTTACATCGCAGTGAGATAAATCCACAAGTTCAGTATAAATTGCTTAAAACAGGTTAAAAAGCTCCAGGCTCTGCTTAGGTCCTCAGGAACACTTACTCTTTGTAGAAAGGCTCAAAAACGAAGCTGACAAACCAGCACAGCTTCTAGGGTAGGCTTTCCCTCCCCTGTGAAGCAGGAAATTTGTGCCAGAACTGGTTCCTCTGCAGCTCCTGCTTATGCCAGCCCACACCTTGCCCTAGAAACAGCATCCAGCTTAGCAAGCTCACTTGGATGCATCTTCACAGCGGAAATCCACTCATTACCGATACCACCAAATCAGGTATGAGGCACTCATTATTAGCTCCTGTTTCCAGGCAGAATGAGCTCATATTCCTGAGAGCAGCAGAAAAGCAGGCATGATGCTCCCAGCTCTGGTCACCCTACACTGGGGGACCAGGACACAGATAAAGCACTGGGACAATTGGAAGTATCACAGTACAGTCAGGACCATGTGCTCGGTTAATCCAACCAGTAGTTAGTTTATTTTGTGCTCTCACAGACAACTAGGATCTGATTAACTGTGAGGGATGCCTCATCCTTGGAGAGCCATGCAAGGTCAGGGTGAAGGGCTCTGAGCAGTTTGATACTGCTGCAGGTGTTCCTGCTCACTGCAGAAGAGTTGGACTAGAAAAATTTAAAGGGTCCCTTCCAACTCAAACTTATGACTCTATGAACCCCAAAGAACAAGGCTATTTTAAACACAGAACCTGCCCTGGAGAAAGTATTTCTACAATTAAACCTTTTAACAAGTCTGGGAAGTACCTGAACTTTGTAAGTGGACACGGAGTTACAGAAATAAAGTGGTCTTGAGTAGATTCCCTCCGTGCATCAGAAACCAGATAAGAACTTCACCTCATCTAACATTAGACCACATCTACTTAATATATTTGTGCTTCTGAGGAGAGGGAAATGCACTCACCAAAAAGAAAGCAAAAAGCTCAAGGCTCTTCCCATTAATTACTCAAGTCCTAACTCCGCTAAAAGAAAATTTCAGAGAGGATGACTTATGCATGTTCACACAGCCTTTCAGCAGGTACCTGTATTAGCACATCATTAAGCCTGAACTAATATATTATGTCTCTCAGCAGGATTTATTAGCACTGTGCTCAGTTTGAGCTAAGCAAGCATATCTACAGAAATTCAAGTGGCAGTGGCACACTTGCACAACCCCTTATATCTATCCCTACCCCTGTCTACAAGGACCAAAGACACTTTACAAAGGAAACATCCTACAACACATATGCTGATAGAAGTGCTCTTTCTTTAGCCTACGCACCAGTACACTGTGGGTATACATTTAAAAGGTAGAAGTTTCATACTCAGAAGGATCCTGCAAGCAGGACAGCATGTGTCTAAGCAGCCAACAGCTCCAGTTTGTGATATTTTTGAGACATTTGTAATTTTATTCCAGACAAGTGTACTGTAGCAGCTGTTTGACCTGAATCAGTGCCTGAAAACTGCCTGAAGAAAGCTGATTGCAGCCTTGGTGCCAACCCAGCAAAGCAGAAGGATGTCTTAACTACGTATTAACTCATAAAGAACCTAAGAGGAGAATGACAATATACAATGGCCAAAACGCATCAGCACATGCTACACAGCACGTTAGGAGCTGTAATTAAAAGTCTAGAAGTGATCACTTAAAATTTGAAAGTTTGCAGGAAAAAAAAAAAAAAGCAAATAGAAGATTTTGAGTACTAATGCAGACTGGACAGATGACAAGCATGCTTTAGTATTCCTATTTTCAGGGATTGGAAGCTGCTATTTCTTCTAAAAGATAAGTTTTTATGGTTAGGAAAAAATCCCTGATAAAATTTATCTGCTTTGTTTTCCTTACAGATTGCAAAGGAGTCAGAACTGGAAGCTTGAGGTGAACATTTCCTCCCAGAAAGTTTCACAAGTCCAAGGGAGAACAGAAACACTTGATTTATCACAGGTTGGCTTAGCTTGGAAGGGACCTTTAAGGTCATAAGCTCCAACCTGTGGTGGCCATGCTGCAGATCCTAGAAGTGCTGACTGAGAAGTTTCAACCTCAAGTGTTTCTAGAGGAGTCACAAGGTACAAGCCTCTATGGGTTCATGTAAACTCTCCTGCTTTTGAAAAGACAGGTGATTGCGGGCCTTCTTAACAGCTCCCAAAGCCACCTGTGAGATATTAGTGATATCCCATAATATACGATCATCTCAGAAGCAGAAAAAAAAAAATCAGATTTAAAGTGAACTAGATTTATATATCCAGATACAAAGAAATAATAAGCCTGACCACATCAGTACAGAACTCAGAAGTAAATCAACTCTGATTTTGCTTGAAATGCTTCAAGTTATCCCCTAAAGTTTTCCATGAAAAGGAAAAAATAAAAAAAACTTCATCACATTTTAATGCTTCCTTTAATAATAGTTGATTATTAATTGCTGACTGTTTCTAGTTGACGTCATTAGCCTTGGAAATTTAGAGCAAATTATTCAAGTAAATGGTATGGAAAACTATACCCACCAATGAATACCCTAAAATAGCCCACAATGACCTTGAAAACTCCTTGAAAAATACTGTATCTCAAGTTATTGCTGGTGTTGATTGTTACATATAATTCACCCAACCAGTCAATGTACTAATTTAACTACTAATTTATCTTTTGTTGTTACTGCTGGGACATTAAGACACACCGTATTTCATTTTAAATATCATTTACCAACTAATAGTAATGACAGCAATAAGTCACTGCTGAAGAGTGAAGAAGCATTGTCTCCAGTAGGCACTTAATTCAGTTCATGCCTTATGGGATCAAAATTACAGCAGCCCTACAATAAATTCTCCATACAGCTTCAACCAGCTGAAGAAAACTAGAACTGCGTAGATACACAAACGCACTTATTTGATTATGCCTCTAAATATGCCAAATTAAGATCTCCAAGTTATTCTACTGCAGAAAGGAGCACATTCAAACACCTCATTTATGCAGCAAGATGGAAATAAAAGCACCTAGCATTACAGCATCAAAACTACATGCAGCTAGCCCCATATGTTCCCCCAAGAAAACAGTTATAGAAACGACTAATAACAAAATCAAGGAACAGTGAAGACTTTATCACCTAATAAAATTGCTGTGCATTCAAAATTTGCCTTTCCATTAGCAGCTATGTTGCCCTATTTACAAAATCCAAGTCTCAGTAGTAACTCAGAAGTTTGGAACAATAACACAATTGTGGGTAGGAACACCAGCACCCACAAGAGTAAGCCGAATTGTAAACATGATCAACTCTTCTGCCTAAAATCAGGGTAAACAGTTGAGCTATACGTTACAGCATGCTTACATGGAATATTGTTAACAGGCAAGCCAACTGAAGTCATTAGATCTCTATCTAGAGAAAGCCACAACAACTGAATTATGACGATAATTTTCTAAAACCCCTTGCACAAATATGCTGCATCACATTTCTTTCTCTCCCACTTAACTGGCCTGTAACAATTAGACTTCACCTGTGTCTCAAAAGAATGAGTAGCCTAACCAGTTTTATTAGCTACAACTCATATATGTTCATATATTCCTGCAGCTTTTATCATCAAAAATTATCATACAAAATCAAAATAAGAAAGCAAACAGAAGACAATAACAGCTAAATTTCTCCCATGTTTATCAATTAAGAATTAGGGAAACACAAACCTTGTAAATCCTTACTGTTGTTGGTGCTTTCCTCTCTTTCACAAGCTTCATTCAACAACCATGTAGCCAACTAATAGCTCTTCATCTTCACAGTGGATAATAAGCTGCCCTCACTGTAAAATTTTAAATCATACAGACTCTTCTAATAAAAATATGCTAATGCACATTAGCATTTTTAAAAATCCAGAATCAGAAGTCACTCCACATCCCCTTCCTTCTCTCGGGTTTATTTGCTGTCTTGTAAGGAGACCTTGAAGGGTAAGTTCTGCTAAAAACTGCTAACGAGAAAAAAGGAACCACCTGGCTGTACCAGCACTGGGCGTGCCTGATGGGCTCCCTGGCTCCTCAGTACCACCTGAGAATGTTTTAAACTGATGGCTTGTGGGGAGTTTTTTTGTTCTTGTTGTTTTGTTTTGCTTTTTTTTTTTCTTCATGTGGTTGTTTTAAGAAAAGTTAAAGAATTACATTTTTAAAAGTAATGAGCTCACATAGCAGCGATGCTTTGAACTGGAGAAAGTAAGATATTGTATAGCACTGAATGATGATAAAATAAACTGATGGGGAGAAAGAAGCATGACTTGCATGCAGAAAACTGAAAGTGCAATGCTCTTCTCACTGGTGTATGTGGAAAAAAATGTCAGTCTGCTGAAGCTGTGACCCATCCAACACATCCTCATGTGTCTGTTCGACATCTATGTTTAAGACACGTAGGATTACACAGAACTACAAGCAAAGCTGAGGAAAATGTACTTTTAGCTTATGATGGGATCCTCTTGTTTTCCCTATATTTCCCTATAGGTGCTGCAGGTGTAACATACTATTAATTACTCAAAACACATCAATTGTTTGTGAAAATAACTGTTGTTTATTCTCTTCAGCTTTGCTTCACTATTCACTTTGATAAGAAATTTAGACATTCCTTAGTTCTCTAACTTTCCTTTTTATCTTCTTCTTCTCCTTTCCTCTTTTTTTTTTCCTAGTTCCTTTTTTAATTCTGTTCTGAACTCCTCCATTCTCTTTTTCATAAGTACGTTTCCTACCTCCTACCTATTCTCTTCTACTCTCCAAAAAAAAAAAAAAACATTCTGCTGCTTTCTGTCTCTCTCAACATATATTAATCAGGCAGTACCTTTCCTACCCTTACTCCTCCCTTTGCTCGTGCCTATGAACAGCCTGTCTGTCAGAACATTTTTCATTGTTTGATTACTGGATCTCCATTCTCAATCTCTTCTACAGGTGCCCTCTATCACCTCTTCCAGCACACTTGGGCACTCCTCATTCATCACCTGCTGATGAGGTGCTGAAGAGAGTTCAAGAAACATGTAGAATCTGTTGCATCTTGCTCCCTGTGCTCAGGAGTAGAGTAAGTTTAGAGCATGTTTTCTTTTGTTTTTCTTTCTTGGTTCCTCAGGACATCTAGAATCTTCCTCATTGAAACAAGCATTTCACAAAGACATTGGAAACTCTGACACTTCATCAAAAACAGCTTTAAACGGCAGTTTAAAGCTTTAATCAAAGCATATTTCTTTGTTCAAAAATAATATGAAAGAGCACGCAATACTAAATGAACTTTTCTCATGAGACAAGCATTAACAAGTACATAGTTTTGACTTTCTGCATTTATTCCATCTTTTATGTTTTCAAAAGTAACAGGTGCTTAATATTTTCTGTAATACTGTAAACTCCTGAGACATAGGTTCCTTTATTTTTCTTATATTTGTGTGCATGTGTACAAAGCATAGCACAACAGAGCACTGATACCTGGCAAAGAAACCAGGCCTTGCTGTAATCCAAACCAACAATCAGAAAGATGACACAAGAAATCCTGGCAGTGGCTAATTGGAAGACAATTCCTTATATGCAAAGTTTCCAAAGGACAGATATATTTCCCACAAGCGTTAACATATGGTATGAACACTTTCCTAACTCTGAATTATTGCTTCTTCCAATCATTTTATTATACATTAAAATATGATCCTACCCAGAATAATTCACTGTGGAATAAGGAGTTCTCATTCAAAACAAGAAAATGTCAGTTCTAAGCTCACAGCCACGACTTGCTCCTAAAGCCTCAATCACAGTTCATACGAGGGCTTCAATTACACCCTTTATAACACTTGTTCTTCAACATGAATGGACTGACACACTATGTACTCAAAACAGTGCAAAATGCTCTAACATATGACAGCATTTCTCACTGTGCAATGCGCCTTCCATGTCCTTTCTGCTTGGGGGGGGGGGGGGGGTGAAATAAAGTACACCTTTTCTTTTGCGTATAATCGTATAATGAGCCCTGAGCCTGTCTACCAGTAAGGAAAGGAATTGCTTTGTGGTGGGTGAAAATGCTGTTAACTTGCCTGATTACTAATGCTGTGATTGCAATGATGTAGGGCTTTTCTACTGGAAAGCGCTGAGGAAAGGTCACTATTAAGAATAATTGAAGATGTAATCAGTAATAATAATTCACGGAAGGGGGAGACAGGGAAAGGCCAACATTAGAAAAGCTCCAGAACAGCATTCACATTTATGCTCAGGGCTCCAAAGAACACAGCACATCATGGGCTGATTCAAGAAATGAATGTTTTGTTATGCCTTTTTGTCATTTTTGCACAGTAAATACTAAAAGAACTTTGTCTCCCCCATGAAAAACCAGTTCCTCAGTGCTACATATCCCACCTCTGGTTCTGCAGCTCAAATAATTCAGCAAATAAGAAGGAGAAATATAATACCCTTAGCAAATACGATACTTAGTTATATTGAATGTTCTCCATTTAAATGATAATTTAAGAAAGCAAATATATCCATTCTTGGAGAAAAAACAGATCACTTAAAAACTAAGATTAAAATGATTACATAGTCTTTGATCAAGACCGAACACTTTCACTCATATCCATTAACTGTGGCAAGAGGGATTAAATGTGATTTTCTGAAGTAGCTTGGCCTCAAACAAAATATATTTGCCATGCTGGTAGTCCAAATTAGAAAGAAATAAAGACCTCTACAATATAAAGTGTATAGAATGTTCTTTCAAAATTAGAAAATGGTAACTGAAATGCTCACAAGCTGTAAAATCTCATAAAAATCAAGACCAGTCCTTTAATAACTGTGATTCAGTTTCTCCTGTTTCTTACCAGTTGCTGAAAGGAATTTCCTCACTGAGCACTGAACTACCATTATCCAACACACACTGAAACCACAGCTCTGACCTAAGCCAAACTTCTTTGTGCTTAGCAAAGAAGTTAAGGGCTGAACACCCACTGAACCTTAATGATTTCTACATTGGTGTTTAAATGCATCAGTAAGCAGTCTGAAATCTTTTGCTGCTATCACATGCATGATATGCTTTCCTCCAAATTCTATAGGTAGCAAGGTCTTCTAGGTCTTTCTCATAACCACAGATGGCTGAAAAGTTAAAACTGAGGCTTATGTAAAACAGTGTGATGGTGCCAGCAAAGCCTTTCTCAGTATGACTGCACGTACACCAAAAAACATGGCAGATCAGTGGCTTCTGCCATATTTATTCTATGAAAGAGATACTACCATCATATTATCTGTTTATTTGCTTTTACACGTCAGTAACTCTCAATCTTATCCTGTATACTTGTTTTACATAACTGCAGAACAGAGTGAACTCTAAGTCCTAATTATAATTCAATTGTAGCCTTCTTCCACACTTCAGGTTAAGACAAGCTGGGTCAAAGAAGAAGTGAACCATTAGGTAGAGGAAATTGGATTATCTGTGGGTTATGTGCTTTGGAAGACAGTTCTTTTTATAACATTTTCCATTATACTTACACGGGGAAGAGGTTTATGTCGTATCATCTACAGTTAATTAGTCTCCATGGTGACAGGATTTTTTTTTTTTAATAATTCTTTAAAGTTCTTCCTCATGCTTTGACAAACCTTCCAATATTCACATCATCAATGGAGGGAAAAGAGGTATGTTTATCATTTTCCTCTAATAAGAACCAAAATGTTGTTTTCATTATGTGTCAGAAACTCTTAATGAGTGCTTGTTGCTTGAAAAAAAGATAAGCAGAACTCCCAATTCTCAAGTCCAGGATTTAAGGACTGTGCCAGAGGCCTGGAGTGATCACCCTTTATATTCTGTTCCACTTAGCAAATAGTACACTGTCATTTAATTGATGATGTGATCAATGCCTATCACATACAACTTTTCCTTCTCTTATCTCTTCTTACTCATAAAAGTCACTCCCCTTTTTGTTCCATCTCTATTGCACAGCTAATTATATACCAGGGTAAATTATCACACGGATGTGGTAAAAACAGCTTGAGAAGAATGAAAAATGAATCTCATAAATCAGTGGAACCTGAACAGCAAGGGGACAGTCCACAGTCATTTGTTACTGGAAAGTAATTCTCACAGACAAAACAGCACGCGTGGGTTTGGGAGCTGCACTTTACAGATGAGCCTTCAAACAGGGACACGGGAATGAGACAGTACTCTAAATGTGTTTATTTCCGCATATCCATATTGAAGTCTGCAAGATATTGGAAACATTTTCAATTGTTGTTTTTGGGAGAGTGTTTGAAAAAAACAGCTTCATAACTTTACCGTGCTATTTTGAGTCGTTACATAATGTTTCCGGAGCGATGAAAACACCTATGCTCATCTCACGAAAGACACACTACTGTATACATTTAGTAATTTCTTTAATAAAGAGTTTAAACAGCCCTGAGTAATCTCCATTAAATATTCATGTGTTGGAGAAGAATAATGAAAGTCAATGAAGAAACTCATAGCCTCTTAAAGCTCTCAAAGGAAAAAAGAATAATATTAGGTAAAATTCAATGGACTGTGGCACTAAGATTTATCTATATAGTTTACCCTGGGGCTTAGAATTGCAAATGAAGCTGCAGCACTCTCTGTTAGGGGACAGTTACAAGAAATAAGTCATACAAGGATACTGGTTGCACACCAAATTTAAAAGTACTTAGTGAAGAAGCCTAAAACTTTTCCCTTCCCACAAAAAAAGGCAATAATCTCATAAATGTTTGCATACTAGAGACGTCTGTACATTTTCTAAGAACTAAGACTTGCCAGTCAGTACAAATTATGTCTTGATATGCAATCAACGTGCAGCATCATGTGGCTTTGTTCAAGTCCTGTCGGACTTGTGGAACTGCGTATCTGGGCACCGCTGCATTCTTCTCAGAGATTGACATTAAGGAACAGTATTTTTCTATGCTGAAAATGAAGAAAATCTATCCCATATTGATTCAAAACTCATTCCAGACAGTAGTTTAAACTCATTACATGGTAAAATTGATCATTTCTACTTACTTTTGTGAAATTGCCCTGACTTCAAAGAAATTCTGAGAGCGAATGGGTGATTTTGACCATAATTGTGCTCTAATTATTTCTGAATCACCCTGATGTATATGTGGCTGGCATTAGAGACAGCTGTCTCAGAATACATTCTGCTGTCATCCCTGTGAAGTAGCTCTGCTCACCCAGTGATACCAGGAAGATGTTTTTTCCCCAGGATAACTACTAAGAGGCAGGCATTTTAATAACATACGTCAGAGAATTAGTAAAGAAAAAGACTTATAGCAATTAGATTAAAGCAATTTGGGGAGGAAGCCAAGAAAATTAGAGACATTCCTGAAACATAAATAATCTGATGCATGGTGAGTAGCACAAGAACTCTCATTTCTGATTCCTTACTAAAAAGTACACAAAAGGCATTTTTTCTCACTAGAAAACTAAATAAATAAAATTTAAAGACAGAACTTTCCAAATTTTTGAAGTTTGTCTAGCTATTGAACTCCTTTTAACAGTGAGAAAACACTTCACTTGAAAAAATTCAGGGAGAAAATCCCTGAAGTCTGACTTCAGGAGTTTCTGTAGGTGCCATTCAATTTCAAGAGTAGTCAAAGGTCACTATGATATCATAAACAGTCCCCAGTTCTTATTGACTTAACATCTAATGCCTATTGATTTTAATAGAACCGATGTGTCTGACCAATTCTGAGAATCAGGGAGCAAATACCTACCTTTTCTTTTATTTATTTTTTAATATTTATTTCTTTGTTATTTTTCCCTCTGCAAATAATAACCTCTGAAGTGTCTACGTAAAACTTGTACAGTCAGAGGAAGATAGAGCTTTTATAGAACAATTAAGAAAAAGATGTTAACAGATGGTGTTGCACACCCCTTAATATAAAGAGGGGATGGGATATAAAGCTATTTTTAAGCCAGGCCTACAAGCAAGATTGTAAAACTAGGATCCAACAGACTGAAAACCAAGTCTTGGTCTTAATTTCTGCTGCTGGTCTGAGCAAATCATTTTACCACAATTTTCCTCCTGTATTTCATCTTATCTATTTTCTTATCTAGTTAAGTGCTAAAATTTATCATATGTTTGCCAGTGGTTGACAGAATGGAGAACCTGTTGAAATTTGGGATGCTACTGAACATTTTAATACAAATATTAAACTTTTTATAACTTTATTTAACTTTTCCACATGCCGCAGAAATGTTTTCAGCTTCAGAAAGAAAGCAGCTCCCTAGAGCTACCAAAAAGTATTTGGTACAATGCAAACAAGCATTTGCTGAAGAAAACTTCAGTGGTAATTTAGGAGAAGCCAATGCCTTCCACCTCTTCTCAAAAATGCAGAGATTTCAACAGAAATTGTGAAATATGTCCTTGACAGCCAATGAACTCAGTAGTACACAAGCTTTTGAATCTTGTTCCATGAGGAGTATTGAAGGGAGGAAGAAAAGTATCTCCAGGACAAGAATTCTCATTCTTACCCTGAAGGGGCAGAGTAGCAGACAGTCAAACAGACCTCCACAGCTCAGGTGCAAAGTGTGCATATCTCTATATGGCTTTGGAAGAATTAGCTGTCTTTCTGTCTTGGTTTGATAGATACACACTTCTTAGAAAGGGATAGAATGTTCCTCGAGTCTCAGCTTGTTTCGATTCCTTCTACTTTAGTTTTAAGTTATCTAAAAGTCTGATTTTAATGGAAGGAAAAATAAGGCATATAAATACATAAGGAAAAAAACATATTTGAATCCTATGTCCATCCACTGTCATATTTCTTTTGAAAGACCAGCGGTCAGCATGATTACATGCATTTGCTATTTATAAAGCCTGTTAGAGCATGTTATATACAGCACACTGATGTGCTGGTGCCACGATCCAACAGATCACAATTCACTCTGGAGAACAGGTAAATGTCAGTCTTGAATAGTTTGCATTTTCCCATCTAAACTTAACCCAAAGACTGAAGCTGAGTACATTAGCATCTCTCAAAGTCTCCAAAGCAAATTTGCCAAAGATAAATTCCATACAGGAAGAAGTATATCCCACTAGAATTCTTACTTCACTGAATTTCTATACATCTCTCTGTAACAGCTCGATATCGTTACAGATTCCTCTATGGCTATTTGCTATGCCATCATGGATGTTCCTTTTTCTCCTGATTGTTACTAGGCAGAAAGTAAATAGTGGAAAAGAGAGGGGACAAGAGATTTTTGCATCAGTATTTACCAATGAAAAGCTAACTCCCAGCTTCCTCCACTGCTCCACCAACCTGCTCTGAGTTCTGGAGCTGCCTCTGCTTAATGCTCCAGCCTCTCACTAGTAATGACAATTAGCCCAAAGTTTGAGCAATAGAAAAGAGTGGGGCAAATTAACTTCATGGGAGTAACACTGGAGAGAGACCATGGTTTGGCAGAGGAGATGGCACGCATTTCACTATGCCATAAGAAAAGGAATGTCCAGGAAAAGAGGAACCAGGAGAAAAGAGTCTGCAAAAGTGAAAGAAAATGACCTTCTCATACATGCGTGTAACGTATAATGAGTCAAAAGTGATAAAAAGTCTGAAGTCCAGAGACTAGCCAGCAGTGGAAATAAGAACTGCCTTGAGCTTTTCTGCCAGCATGTTGCACTGACTTTGTAGTAGCACTGCCTTCAGATTTCATGTGGCAGAAGGCAGCTCATTTCTCGCAGGCATCCTGAGAGCAGAAATCGTTTCACAGTAATTCCATTCATAGTTCACAGGCCCATTCCAAAGTTTCATTTAGTCAAGACTGGAATTTTAAAAATATGTTTTTCTTAGTGATAATATTTCACAAAGTTCTAGCCATGAGTGTTCAGTCTGACTGGAAGTTGACTGGCATTTGCATAATTTTGTGAGACGTTATTCAGTGAGGTTTAGAATCAGTCTGGCACCTCATATGTGAGCCTTCTTAAGAATTCTTAAATTATTTTAATGAACCACTATTATTCAAAAAAATTTTTTTTTTTTCCTTCGGGATTTGAACTTTAGCCAAAACACCAAACCACAGTCTCTAAGTGTATGCTTGGAGCTTTCTATTTGAATACCTTAAAAATAAGATATTGTGTTGTTTCTGAATTTAATACTCTGCAGACAGCAAATACCAATGTGTACAATGTTCTGTACATCAATGTGATGATTAAAAAAATGCTAATTATAAGAGCAAAGAAAGAGAGAACAAAAGAAAAAAAAGAAAGAAAGAGAAGGGGGAAAAACAGAGAAAGAAAGAAAGAAATCTGTGACCTTTATCCGTGCTCTACAAAGCATAAATCATGCAGCAGAAGTACAGGCACAATGTTTAAAAAAAAAAACAGTTCCAAATATATAAATAATATATTTTAGTGCCACTTCATTTGAGGTGTTCTCTCAACAAACATGAGATTGCAATGAGCAGTCTGAACGTTGTCAGCTCTGAGGCTGTTTCTCAGGAGTTATGCCAAAAAATGCAAAACATGGCAGAGCAGTCTGTTATCATACATGAGTTTGTACAAGGACACAATACACTGCTGCTTCTCTTCACTTGGCTTTGCTGAGAACAATACTTAGCTATCAAATTCGCATCAAGCACTTTCATTTTCAAGGAGCTGCCTTCACTTTCCTGTGCACAGCAGCTGAGTATCCAGTCAAGGACCAGAACAACAACCAGTGTAGCTATGGTCCTCTTGCTTTTATGCAATTTCCTGGAATGGATTCACTAAGAAGTACACAGAAAAAAAATAATAATAATTCACAGTTCACAGAATGTGAGCTGTATTGTTATTCTGCTGTGGAAAAACATGGCCTGGCAGATTTAGAATTTGGTTCAGGATAACATCACGATTGCTACAGCTGAAAGGTTTTGTCTATTAATTCAACAACCCTTTAGCTATTAATTAAATATCAGAACAACTAACAAACATTTTGCATCACTTTCTTTGTTATCACCATTATTTCAACATTTTAAACAATTTTACATGTAAATGTGAATTTTGGGAACATAGGTTGAAGGAAAAAGCATTCCTCAGAGAACCATAAAATCATAGAAGTATTAAAGTTGGAAAAATCACCAAGATCACCTAGCCCAACCATCAACCAACATATCACTAAACCATGTCTCTAAATGTGGCAAAAAGTGGCCAAGCCTGCTGGGATCTTTCCAGCAGGGTAACCGAGCTCTTCCTTCCCATGGGTTATCACAGCATGAGGATGGAGGAGAGCAGCTCCTGGTGTTTGCAAATGGACCCATATCCTCCTTTACTCCCAGAAAATCCTTACACTCCTCATACTCAGCAGCTCTGTTCATTGACTGAGGATGATTTAATGACATGCAGTATACATATTTCTGTGTTAAAGGTAGCGCAAACATACAATACACATTTCCCAGAATAGTGGGGGTTGCAAGGGACCTTTAGAGATAATCAAGTCCAACCCCCCTGCCCAAGCAGCTCCCTAGCCCAGGTTGCACAGGTAGGTGTCCAGGTGGCCTTGAACACCTCTGGAGGAATCTCCACCACCTCTCTGTGCAGCTGTGCCAGTGCTCCGTCACTGCACTGTGAAGAAGTTCCCACATACATTTGTGCAGAACTTCCTATGCATCTGTTTGTGGCCATTTCCCCTCGTTCTATTGTCACACACTGCTGAGAAGTGTCCAGCCTTTTTACTCTTGTTTTCAGTTGTAGCGTTTTATTTACAACAAGATATGAAAGCGTTTGCACATCATAAGTTAGAGGGGAAGAAAAAAAAAAGACACCTACGGGGTGCTAGAGACTTTTGTCACTGCAGAGCTCTCAAGCATTTTTGCACTGTGGATGCAGCCCTTCTATGGGCATGATTCCTTTGTTACTGCTTTCTGAGCAGTCTTTACCATCTCTATTCCAATGGCAGCCTAACACGGCAGCCAATACAGTTCACCAACGTGGATGTCATGGACAAGGCAGTACATTTAGGCCACAGACTGGGCCCCTCAGCTGCTCTCTTCTCTAGATGCATGAACCTCCCGGACGCTGACAGAGTCCCAGAAAGCATTACCCAGACTTCTTCCCTTCTACATAACTCACTTCACAACACTGACATTCTCAGATGGAAAACTGACTCCATACACTGAAGATGTTTAAAAGAAAAAATGAAACACATCAGAAGGAGCAACTTCTAATTTGTGACTTCATAAAACATTTTTTATATAATTTTTAGTAAAATACCATAAGAGATTTAAGGTGACTCACAAACGCCTAAAAATATAGAAGTTATTTTCAGCCTGTGTGTTTTTTCCTTTATGAGATAAGGAGCCTAACTACTCTGCTTTTGTTTCGTGTTATTTTCTGCCTTGCTTCTACCTTCCCTTTTTGTTAGAATAATCACGTACGTTATGCTTTTCTTGAGAAGCTCCCGACTGCATGCCACCTGTATCAGCAGGAGGCAGGCAGATAAAAAGCACTAACCACATAGTTGCAATTATGTATCAAAGATGAATGCTAATCTCCATAATTGCTAGTGTTAGTTTTCCCATTTTCAGCTAGTGCCATCCAGTTTGACAAAACAAAGTTAATGATTGCCTTTGAAGACCACTGAAATATCGCTGTATTTTAGATATACAAATATGCATATTGTATTAACCTTTACACACGTATATATATAATATGTAGAAATTACCTTTTTTTTCCCCAATTCTTATGCTAAAATAGGGAAGAAGTGTCATGACACGAGGATTTGGGAAAAAGGGAGAGCTAAAAAGATTATTCCTCAAGGGAATAAATCTTGTTCATGGTTAAGGCGCTGGCAAACCACTAAGTTGGGACCCAGGATGTTCAGAAAGGAGCAAGAGCTAAAGCAGATCAGAAAAGGGCTCTTTCTGCATTACATGGGAGAATCTTCAACCTAACTGCAAAGAGAAAAAATTCCTACATTTTGCTTTAGTCTCGCCAGCAGCCTTCTGTTATTTATAAGTAAATCTGAGAATTGAAAAGAACTTCACACTTGTACCTGTTGCTACTATGATTAATATGTAGGGCTAGCACAAGAGAAAACAGGCTCACTTTGGCATATAAATCAGAAGGCAGAAAATACATAAATAATTTTATACTGTTTTATTTTTGGTATCCATCCTCCAAAACGCCTGAAATTATTGAATAATCTTAGAAAATAAAGACTAAAACATGAAGATTTTCCTTGGAGATGTGAAGAGCTGCAGTCACAGTGGCCAGGTCACTGGCACAAACTGAAGGACAAGTTTGTGTGATTAAAACAATCCTAATGGGTTTATTTTTAAATGCAGGCATTTCGTAATGAATATTCAGCAAGACAGCTGCAGCCCAAAATCATCCACTGAACATAGCCTGGAATGTTTTCAAATAATCTCTGAATAAATGAAGAAATCCAGAATATTCCTCACAGGTCTGCCTCCTGCCTACGCATTGGGGATTTGTTTAAATTTATTTGGTCTGTGTACATGTTATGTATACCTAAACACTACTTAGAAGGCTCAGGAAGCTAACAAAGCAGTGCTTCTGTAAGCACAAAGACTTTTCATTCTAGAAATGTTCATCTGTGAACTTAAAAATGTTTGACTGTGGATGGAAGACAATTATTTAGAAGCTTGGCTTTTTCTCCTTTCAACTTTGTGGGAAAACAGAAACCCATCCCATGCTTCTGCAATTAGAGCTGAAATTGATTAATGAGGTCCATCCTACCTTACCGTGGCTGCTTATTTAAAGAACAGTAGTGAAAGGGAAATTAACACTTCAATCTTCCTTGCATCACTACTTACTCAGTGCAGAACTGTGGCATTATAAATCAGTCTGCAGAGAAGTCTGCCATCATACAGACATATCTATACATGCACATATAATAAAAAGGACAAAGGAAAAGGGTAAAATAAGCAGGTCAGCACCCACCTTCTTCAAACCTTTATGGATATTTATAAGGCACTGATATTCGGCAGTTCTCTCCATTTCTAGACTTGTTAAAATTGTACACAGACAGTGATATCTTTTCACCTTAAAATTAAGGATAAACTCTCCAGATTTATATTACTGATAGGAGCCTAAAATTTTGTTTCATGACACAGTGAATAGATACGATATAATAACACAGAGCGTATCTCCAAACATCCTTCTATGTTGGTAGAAATCAAGCTACATTTCATACACGCAAACTTAGTTATCCCTGCATTATACATTCAGCTCAAAACAAGAAGCTCTAATACTGTGAAACACAGAAAGTAAGCATGAATAGAGATTCTACTTATCCAAAACTGTCCTAGTTCAGGGGTTAATTTTTAGTTGATAAGTGAGAGGTTCATTCTCCATTTCAGTATGCCACTGCATCTGAATCCTTGAATGATTCCTACAGAACAAGCACAAGGAAGCAAAAAATGTAAGGCCATCTCAAGCCTATTTCAAGTACTGTAGGAGTTGGAGAGCGTTGCATTTTTCAACATATGCTAAAATACAGCAGGGTAACTTCATAGATTCTACAGCTTCAAGCAGACAAAAAAGGCTAGAAAGGATCTGGATGTTTCATGCAGTCAAAAAGATGAAAGGAACAGTAGTGGCAGGTTACTTTCTGCAGGAAGGCACCAGTCCTTGTGGAGAACAGCAGCGTATGGAACTAGTCACAGCAGTTGAAAACTAAGCACAATGGCACAGTGAATACATCCAAGCTCATTTGCCCAGTTCAGAATGAAAGGTTACACAGGATCTGAGTCGTATTTCACTGTAGTAGGCTGCTCACTTTTGGGCAATACCTTGAACACTGGTTATGACTAATTTATGGTGACTGACTGGAGAAGTTTCATTTTTAATGGAAATGATTCTAAGTAAGAAGAAATAATGAGAAAGGAAAAAAATACATTCCTGCTACGTGACCCAGTTTGAGCTTCTCTAATGTATGCTATTCCTGCACTGTGAACTTTCTGCTCATGTCTTGTTTCTGTTCTTCTTCGTGTAAGGCAGCACTGCCAACCATTTCCACCAGAGACCTTTCCAATTTCTGTACTCTGAGGGCTCTTTTATAACTCCTTAGTTCAGCAGAAGGAAACCCATGTGACAAAAGCAGCAATGTTTTCCTTCTCGTTTTATGACAGCAGCCGTTCAGTGGACTGAGGTGGCACTGATAGCCCAATAAAATCACCAGCGTGCAACTTAATGCCTCCCACAGCAGAGTGCACATTTTAAGATTTGCATCAGGGGAGCTGTGTCCAGACCTGGACTCTGGCTCTGAAAATGGGAAGTGGCAGATGTTCAGAAAAAGAGCTTCAAAAATACTTCCCAGTTCAAAAACATAGTTAGCAGCGATGTCTGGACTGTGCTGCTCAAGAAGTGACAGCCCTCCCTTATATCTCATTTATTCTTTTGGTTTCTTCAAAGCCCTCCTGTCAGGCAGGTAAACAAATATTATCTACTTTTAGCTTGTGAGAGCAAACGTGTTACATTATGTGTACCAGATGTTGTGAAAAGCAAGTTGTGAAAAGTAAGCAATTAGCAGTCCTAGCAGTGTCTGTGTGCCACTTGTGCATCTCTTTTTGCCTTAAAGATCTTACAGCCTAGACAGATGGCAGGAGATAGTCCAGTGGGACAGAAATCAAGTTTCTAGCCTGACATCTTGTAAAGTTATTATTATTTTAAATATAGGAGTGAGGGTTTTTCTTCTTCTATATCAGTACATTCTTCTTCTCCACTAGTGCATTAGGTCTTCTGCTTCCTCATATCTGACACAACACTGTTACGACCAAAAAGCTTTCTCATTTTTCTCTTGCCTCACTTTTCCTGCATACCACACTGAAACACTTTTTAAGCCATTGGTGGAAGACAGATTACTGTACAGAGCATAAAGCGTTACCACGTTTATTACAGTCCAAGTGGACCATCAGCAAACTGAAGATAATAGTATTTTCCTGTCCTTCAGTCATAAAATAAATTGTAAGATATAAAAGATTCAAATACTGGAATTCAGGCCAGACTTGAAACCAGTTTTCATATATTTCATTACTCCATCTTTAAGCAGCAATTTATGCTTTACGTAAGGTCAGGTATGGACTGCTGGGATCTGAATGCCAAGGAGATTTAGGTACAGTGGAATATTTTATGTTCATCTAAGGAGACTTATGCAAACATGCATAGATTATGTAAAACTAGCAGTGCTTTTCATGCTAATGAAATTACCTCCTTTACACACTGAGCAATATTATCAACTTGAGTATTTTAAGAAAAGAATTTTATTTCATTTATGCAAGCAGTAGTGTGTATCCAAAGAAAAACACAAACCCTAATGTTCATGTATTAAAGTTTTTCTGTTCTTGGAGCAATTGTGAAATGTCTGACTTTTTCTTTCCACTGGGCAAATGCATCTAGTTAAGATATTTGAGAGCTGCTACCGTTTTCATAAGCACATAAATCTCCTGGGAAGAACAAAACTTGGAGAATTTAAGACCTAGAGATCAAACTTTTGGAAACATACCTGCAGATGATAAAAAAAGGGACAAGAACAGAAACTTTATATACTCAGTGTGTAACCTGTGCAACCTGCTCTCCTACATAAGCGCTCTCAATTGCTCCACCATTTTTATGTGAGCAGAATTTTTCCAGTACATTTGAGTATTAACTGATAAAATCAGGCAAGGCCTAAAGCATAACATGTAGCACCTATAATTGTGCAGTACAGGTATGTCACTTTCTGGAAAGACGATCAGTCCTACAGAAGAGCACAGTGCACCCAACTGGGTAGCAGTACCTAAAAAAAAAGCCACGGGGTATGATCATTTCCTGCAGTAGCTTGTAACCACGTCACACTGACTGCCAACTGTAACAGTGAATCACAAGAATTACTATGCTTCACAATCAAATTTGAAAAAAAAAAAAAAATATCTTTATCAGAATGCATATTCCCAGATGGACAACAAAGTTACTGGTGCATGCCCTACATGTACATTTGCTCAAAAAATTTCAGGATAGCAAATGGGATCGAAAATCATTATATTTTATTGGGCAAAAAAAAAGCAAGTCTACTCTCAAAAAGGACTGAAAATGTTCGCAACTGGAGCTCTTGTCAGCATTCACAACAGCCTCCTTGGCAGAAGCCTCTCACCAACAGCAGAACAATGACAGTGGGTACCATTTAGACTTTTTAAAATGTCCCCTATTACACATACAAGAAAAACTATTCTGTGTGGAGGATGACTCTAAGAAAGATAGAAAGGATCATTCATTGTGTGATTATTAGTGCTCATTTTGTCACCTGAATCACGTTTGAGTACACTGGATATAAGGCAGAACACCTTACTACCGGCAAATGTGGTCTGTTAAAACTATTTTTAGCTCCTTGTGTTATTAATCAGCAGCAGAGATCTGCACTATGATAGCAAGAGCAAGTTCCTGACATCCAGCAAACAAGAAATGGAACAGAAGAAACCTTGTGAGCAAAGTGAAGATGGCAGCTGTAGTGCAGGAAACAAAGCAGAACAAGAGAAAACCTGTCTTTGCAAGTAGAGCAGAACACAAACTTTCTGATGTTTAACATCCGTGTAATAGTTTGTCCAAGTGCTCAGAAGTCAAAGTAAGAAAATACTGTACTGAAGTCAAAATTAGCAAATGAAAGAAATGGAGTCTGAAGGAGTGCTAAACTAAAGCAAGTATATTATTCACTGCTTTGGAAGAAAACATGAGCACCTAGAAATTTGAACCCAAGAATCAAATTGTCAGTGTTCAAGAAGCCTAAAAGCTAAAGGAGTTTATTACATGATTCTTAAGAAATGCTTACAAAATGGATGAGCTTTTACAAAATTCAGCTTATGATCAGTTAAAAGCCTGTAGCAAAGCTTAAATCTCCATCCCCCAGACACACTGCCTTCAGACTCTATGGCACTGTGGTTGCGTTCCATGGCACACAACATCAGCACAGAATGAGGTACATACACAGTAGAAAAATGGAATATTTTACCTGAACTCATATTTCTGGTAGCTCTTTTCTTGAAAAATACTTAGCCAAAATTCATATCATAGGTTTCTATGTTTAAACTGAATATGCACTGTACATTTTCCAGTAATTTTAGCATCAAGTGAGAACATTTTCAAAGAAAAAAGTTCCTCCTGTTGACTTATTTATAAATAATATGTTTAAAGTTCATGTTGGCTTAATTAATCTATATAGTTTTCTAGAGTGCAAGAGATTATCTACAAAAGGGGGCAGTGTATCCAGCTGTATATATCCTTTCCTCTAGGAAACAGGGTGAAAAGTGCGTGTTTGCTCTTTGCCATTTTGCAATAGCATCTTACTTTGCTAGGAATTTCTTTAACGATGCCTTGGTGCCAGACTGTGTGTGAGAACTCTGATAAATTACCCCAGCAGTGCACTGAGTTGGCATGCAGGTGTACTGCTCAGAAAACCCAGGAGGTCACTAACAGTTCCCTTTGAGTGTAGCAGCATTTATCCAGAAGTAACAAGAGACAAGATGCGAGCTTAAAGAGGTAGCAGACCCTCTGAGAGACTGAGAGGCCTTCAGAGACTCTGGCTGATATATTCTTAACAGAACTGTCTGTTCCTACTTTACTCAGAAAGAATACTCAATGTATTTAAATTACTACAGAAGGCTAATTCCCAAAACATGGAGAGAAGAGAAAACTGAGTAGGTATGAGCTAAATACATTATAGATAGTCTGTACAGATTAGGAAGTAAATTTTGCCAGCCAGGTAGTCCCAAATTTTTCAAGGTATCATCCAAAATTACAAGTGTCATCACGTGCAACTCCTTCACTTGCATCTCTTGGGGGAAAAAAAAAAACAAAAACACAATAGCAGATTGTTTACCAAGGTCTTCTGCAAACAAACACCATCCACTCCCTCATTTAGAAGAGAAGACCTCAGCATTTCATTGAACAAATGCGGGTCAGACAGCAACAAGTGTAATTTTCTCATTATAATACCTGTGAACAAAATTATGAACAAAATTTCAGTTGTTCAGGACACTTCTGCAAGGGAAGGGTAATTAAGAAACTAACAAAAAAGCTACCTTCTAGTCAGCTACCACAATCCTGTAATCACCAGGCTCCAGGCCAGCATAGTTTAGAGACAGCGTCTGCTGCTCTGCCAAATAAGCTCCTTCCCAGCACATCTCATGGGCTGCTCTGCACTACAGGAAAGCACAGACACCTCAGATGTTGGTAGTTACAGGAATAAACAGAGCTACCAGAAATGGGGCTTCCTCTCAGAATGAACCCAAAGGATCATAATAGGTCCTACAGAGCCCACAAGTCTCAGCCCTCTGCATTATATTACTGAACTCCAGTCCGGGTGCCAGCAGGGTAAATTGCACTGAATTATCAGCAAAGCCTATTACTGCCATTGTTTCAATTCAGACGTGAATGGCATATTCCCCTACTGTTCTGACAGTCTGGCTGAAGTCAGCACTTGCATGAACACCAGATGGCTAATCCCAAAGCCAGAGCAGAATGAGGTGCAGAACTTGAGCAAAGGATGCCTTTTGACAAATGTACTATTATATCCATTAAAGTAACATTTTAGGATTCCCAATAACAGTGAGCCCCTCCCAGGTATGCCTGAGAATAAATAATTATACGTCTGCATTAAACTCTATGAATTAATTAAACCAGAGTTCTGAAAGCTAAGGAGTAATAGATGTGGCCAGTTAAACCAACATTCATTCACTGAAATGAGATTGAGAGAGATCTGTGGGAAAATGGCTGCTGAGTCCATCATAAAAACATTCCCACAGCGCATGTGCGCAAAGGGAGCAGCTCAAAACAGGTGTTTTCCAGCCTGAAGTGCCAAATACTACAGCAGGAGTCTGCCACATATCAAAAACAGAAATGGTAAAAAGAAGGCTGATGGTATCCTGAGCTGCACGACGAGTGCTGCCAGCAGTCAAATAAGGAGATCCACCTTTCTGCTCTGCAGTGGTGAGGCCTCACCTGGAACAAGGAGTCCAGCCCTGGGTCCCACGCTGTGAGAGGTCTGAACATTTTGGAGGGAGTCCGGAGAAGGGCAACAAAGATGTTCATCTCTGCTACGAGGAGAGGATGAAAGAGCTGGAACCGCTCGGCCTGGAGAAGAGGAAGCTCAGGGACATCTCATCACTATCCAGAAGAAGAGAGTGCAAACAAAATGGAGCCAAAAGGCACCTGGATATGGTGCTGGGCATCTGCCCAGAGCTGCCTTCCTACTGCAGTCACTTTGTGATTCTGATGAAAGAGTGAACTCACCAGTTAAACTGAACTCAAATAAAAGCACTTCTGAGTGCTCACAGTGTGCATGATAAATGTGGTACAACAAACCCCCTAGCAATTCACACTTTTAATAACTTCAGGTTATCTTGTTTATGTTTGTACATGAAGAAGAACACTAAGCAGCATTTTTTTCATATTTTGGGGATATGCTTTCTTTTGTTTTAATGGGGGGAAAAATAAATTCTGATTATATACTGCTTTAGTAAACTCTGTATCAGCAGCTGTCTACTCTATAGAAAATGTCTGTCAAACTAGAGGTCTGCATCTTTTGCTAAAAGCAGAAGATTGAGAGACTGGCACTGCATCAAACCGAACTCGAGCTGGCAATTCATTTCCAGAAGCCCACTCTTTCCTCTCATATTACTTAAGCAGATTTCAGTCTTTCTTTCTGCAAGGACTCATTTCTGCAAATACAGTGTGTGGGTACACTAGGGTGGTTCATTGTGCTATTCCATTCTAGAGACAAAGTGTAAAGAACGCTTTCAGATCAAACCATTAATTAAATACTTTCTTCTGTAAGTTTGACCGTATTTTCAACTACATAAAAATATTTATGCAATTTATGCAGAACTTCCATTTTTAAAACACAGAGTAGAATATGCTGGTATGCATTTCTTATAAAATGTGTTCAGCCTGAAGTTAATATGAGAATTGAAGCTAAAGCAGCAATGAGAGGCAGGTAATGGGGAGTGAAGATCATCTGCAAAGATACTGACCTGTATCATACAAAATGTGGCAATAAGAATAAAACAAAATCCTGGCAAATGGCAGAAAATACTCTACATTTGCTATCCTCTTTTTATTTAGAGTGAATATACACATGCATAAAATGCTCTCATCATTTAAAAAATGAAGCATAATTTTCAAGTTGAAAGCATTCCCTTGAGCTTTTCCTTAAACAAGTTAAAATTTTTCTTACATAAGAGCATATCACTATTTTAACTTTAAGACCACTCAAGGAGAAGGGACATCACACTTAGGGAGATTCCATGTTGTCAACAGCACCTTATTTTTCACAGCTAGGTCTCTGCCAAACCATTTAAAAGCAAGCTTGCTATTTTGCACATCACCAACGCCTACCCATCCTTCACATTTCACTCCACCAGTGCCCTTTTGTATTATACATCAAAGCACAGAGCTCTTAAATAGCACGTTGAAAAAAAAATAGACACTCTAATGTTACTTACATTCTATCACACTGTTACTCCTTGCTTTTACTTGTCATCCTTTTTGGATTCCTTATTGATGTGACACATTGGGACGTGGATATAGTACAGATGCAGCATGATTCATTGGGAGTATATGGCCCCACTTTCAACACAAAAATGCTTTTAGAAGACATCCAAGTTCACTGAGTCCCTGATTCTCACTGGGAGGCTGTTTTAATATTGGTTTTCTTAGTTTTCTCATGCCACAGTAGTGCTGCTGCATTCCCTGCCTCCTACCGCTGAAGTCAAGAATATTGCTGAGGCCCCTTAGGTGCAAGCACCGGCCTTAAGTAAAATAAGCCTCTGCTAAAATACTAGTGCTGCTTGCTGGGTTATTCTCTTCATTTTGCCTTTCTATATTCAAAAAGAGTATGTGAATTAGCTTTACGAGTTTATTTTAACAAATTCAGACAATTTACTGAGCTGGCAAGTACCTGAAAACAGCCCTGCTGATGTGATTTGACTACAGCAACAGAACAGGGATAAAGCAGCAAAAAGAGATTAAAGGAACAGAGGGCAAAAATTAAAATAATTCTTACAGGTTTGGGCAATCAGGAGTTGTCATTAAGGAATTTTAAAACATTTGGCAGAAAACCATAGTAGCTGGCAGATATTTTATCTGACAGCCATCTCAAACTGCTGACACCTGACAAGGTAATTGAGTCATTCGCAACCACTGCCAACTGCAGTTAGTTTCACTTGCTAAGAAAAAAGACCTGTCCTGGGGCACATCTTTCTATGACATCAGAATATAGCTGCTGGTTGACGATGAGGAAGGAGTTTACTCTGGCTCAGTCCCTGAGAAAAGAGGACAGTAATTATCTGCAGAGAGAGATGGAGGGAAAGAAAATCTGGAAAATAGAAATTCCGCAGGCACTGGTTACAGGTGCAAGGTGGCAGGATCACAGCCTTGAGTATCAATTCCTGCCTCTCGCTGGGACACAGAATCACAGAGTCAGCCAGAAAAGACTATTAAGATCTTCTAGTCCAACCCCAGCCCATCCTCACCGTGCCCACTGACCACATCCCACAGTGCCACATCTCACAGTTCTTGAACACCTCCAGGGAAGGTGATGCCACCACCCCCCTGTGCAGCCCATGCCAGTGCATCACCACTCCTTCTGAGAAGAAAACTTTTCTCATTTCCAACCTAAACCTCCCTTGGCTCAACCTAAAACCATTATCTCTTATTGCATCACTGTTACACAGAAGAAGAGGCTGAGCCTCACTTTGCTAGAACATCCTTTCAGTGAGTTGCAGAGAGTGATAATGTCACCGCTGGGCTTCCTCCAGATTGACCAATCCCAGTTCCCTCAGCTGCTCCCCACAAGATTTGTGCTCCAGACCCTTCACAGCCTCACTGCCCTTCTTCTGACACACTCCAGGACCTCAATGTCTTTCTTGTACTGAGGGTATTCTCAGTTATCCAAACTAGGACAAATAAATGATTACTTGTGCAGCCAACTTGTCAGAAATATAGAAGTTTTTTTGTCTAAATATTTTCTTGTCTAAATATAGAAGTGTTTTGTTTTAATTTTGAAATTAAACTTTCAACCCTCAAGACTGTGGGAGAAAGCTGTAAAACATCATAGAGGACACACAAAATCTAGATCTCAATTTTAGGAAAAATCTCATCACTTTTCCAGTTTTTGCAGTGCTGAATTGTTTTAAACATTCAAATCTTTTACCGTGTTACTTCTTTTCTACTTTTGTATTTATCAGATGAAATTTCTAAACTCCTAAGATGATGGCATAGCTGTTTATAACCCAATTTCTATTTTGATAAAATGTTATGGAAATTATTTCACAGAAAAGTGTACAATACCTGCAAAAATGTATTTGAATGGAATTTTTGAAATTTAAATACTATGAGATATATAAATAGCAACAGAAGCAGCTAGATGTGGGAAATTTACAGCAACATAAAAGGAATCCAAAACTAGAGGAATAAACGTATGAAAAGGAGCGATGGCATGAATTATAGTCAAAATCTAAAATTTAACTTAAAAAGTACATTTTCAAATGCTTGTATAAAATTTTTGCAATATTAAACATTATTCTGAATCTAGAAACCTGAATAATCAAGTTAGAATGGTACTATTAACATATTTAAGAATCTCTAAAAATCCAGGGGCTAGATAAATAGATAAGCACCTTTTGTCCACTCTGATTTAGATCTATACAGAGTCTGGAGCAGTTACAAGTTTGCTTGAAAAGCAGCTCAATAAGTGAATGTGACATTCACAAACCCACAGATGAATGATAACAGCTTATGCTTTAACTCATCTCAAGGTCTTCATTAAATTCAACAACTAAATTTAACATGTCCATGGGACATATTTAAAAGGAGACAGAAACATGCAGCTTTATTTATTACAGATCTAAACAGAAGACAGAGAGGTCTTGAAGCTGATTCCAAGAGAAGTAAATAACACTGTGCTGATGTACTCTGAGTGAGTGATAATACAAAGACATAGAAAATATACCCTGGGAATGAAGAATAGGTTTCAGTCCTGGGCAATTTGTAAATATTTAAAGTTAGGGGAAAGATATGGTATTTTATTGGTGATAGTGGAACAGAGGAGAATTTTTTTCATAAGTAAATCACTGCTCTGTCTGCCAATAAATAACCCATTATTCCACAGTACGACATCTTAGCTGCTCCTACGTGTCACTGCAGTGTATCTCCACTTTGAAAACAAGTCTCTAAATATAACATTCATGCTACTTTATATTTAATGCATTTTTTTCCTTAAGCTATCATGTGGAATTACTACTGTAGCTCAGTGGAAAAAAATATTGCTGGCCAAATTTAATCACAATCTATTTCGTGCAAAGTGATGACCAAAGCAGTCACTCAGTTGCTATAATGATGAATGGTAATAGGGCAGTGGATGCAAACTGAAGGTTTAGGGACAGGACAGGTTGGGAGGGCAAAGAGCAGCTGGCAACCTTCCCCAGCAATGCTCTCTGGAGCCATCCAACTTCATTACAGGGCTCAAAATGAGAGGCAGAAAATCCCAGATGACCTCACTTCAAAAGCAACTAGTATATCATCAGAGTTAGACTTTCCTTTTCAAAGCTGCCAGCTCTGCACCCAGCTATGAGCAAAACGAGCTTCCTAGGCAAAAAGAAAGAAAAGAGGAATTAAGTGTAACATACAGCTCACAAATATGTTACAAATCCTGAAAATTTCATCCAAATAGGAAATTCTTTTCTACATTGTTATAAATTTGAACAAGCAAGAAAAAAAAATTAAAAAAGCAATTTAATTTTAATTGTTTTAATTATTACTGACTAGATACTGATTATTGCTAATAATAATAACAATTTTAATCACAAGCATGATAACAATTCCTATCTTCAAAGCAAACTCAGGCGTTCATGATGGCATGCAGCATAACTTTCCCACTTTCAAAGCTAACCAGTGCTAATTTATGGTATTAAGTCACCAGAACTGTATCGCCAATCATTTTCACTCAGAAATCTCACAAACTACAGGATCATTTTTATCTCAGTCATTTTGAGTAAGACATTTCCAAGCTATTACAACTAACACAGTTCTATTCAAATAGGACATTTACAGTTCCATAATTGTTCGTCGAAACTGGAGAACTAGAACCAGGTATTAAATAGTATAGGCAAGAGCATCTTTGCATTTCTTTAGTTACTGATTTAATTTCCTGAAGGATAACCAATTTATAGATCTAGATGTTTAGATGGACTGAGGACATGGTCTAGTAGGGAAATGGTGGTAGGTGGACAGTTGGATTGGACAATTTTAGTGGTCTTTTCAAACTTTGGAGATTCTATGATTTAAGATTTTCTGGTTACAATGCAGATCTATATGTAACATCATAAGAAATGTTCTCTTGTTGAGCTTGAATATATAAATTAAGCAAAAAATATTCTCAATTTCTATAACTAATCTTAAAAAGGAAAATGCATGTCATACTATATAGTGATATAAGACAAATAAACTGCAGGTGTCTTGCTGCTATCAAAACAAGTTGAAATTTGGATTTTGCCTCAGTAGGGTGGGAAATATCAGATCTTTTACACTTAGAAAATATGTTTTAGTATATTCTAAATTAGCTTCCTTTATTCTGATTTTCTATTCCTCTCCATATCTACAAAATTGGAGTTAGTTTCTAAAGATGTATTTCAAAAGAAGTGGAGATATAAAGACTTCCCAAATGATATGATTTCCATTTTTATGGGGTTTTTGTTTTGTTTTTTTTAGGACAACCTCTCCAAATCCAGTTAGTTCATCAATGTCCTTTGACACACACTACGTATATATTTTTGACCCAATTTACTCTGATATTATGAATGTAACAATAAAAATCTTGACTCTAGGGAACCAGATGAGTTCCTTATTGATACAGAACCTTAATTTTATTCCAGCTTGAAAGGCTACGAATTAATTATATTATAAAATATCTCCCGATTTTAGAGAAAACTCCAAAAGTTGAAACTGCAGATACTGAGGATGCCAACTTTTATTTATTTGCCTGCTCTGTATGAAGTGTATTTTTCATCAGTGCAAACTAAAGCTAGATTAACAACACTTATGATGTAAACAGTGCTTGCTAATATAGAGGTTAGATGATCAGGAACTAATTTCTCCTTCAACTATGACTAAGGAACAAGATCTTAGAGTTACATAACAAGGTTCCATGAAAACATCACCTCAGTCCTCAATTGTATTGAATAAATAAATTCAGAAAATTCATTAAAAGGGCTCTGTTAATTCCCTACTGAGAATAGGGTATGAAAGAAGGCTTTAAAATTCCTAAGTAGCACCGAAAAAGTGAATAGCGAGTATTAATTTTGTGGTCCCTTCTAACACGATAATCACAGGACATCAAATAAAGTAACAGCACAGTTTTCAGAAGTAATTGTTCTTTTCAAACACAAGGACTTAGTTTTCAAGGGTGTTATGACAGACACAGGCTTAGGAGAGACCAAAGACCACAGAGATGAACTCATGGAATAGAAGTCTAAAGCAGCTACGTGTGCTGATGGAACCCTTCATTTATGAGTCCTTGTGCTCACAGCTTCTGACAGTTGTACCAGAAAGATGTGACTACATGCTTGCCCTCCCCTCCTCTGTTGTACTCTTTTTGGTAAACACTACAGAGAATGCACAAATAGAGGGGTGAGGGCTGTATGGATCCTGTGTGTGACCGAGAGCAGCTCTTATCAGGTTCAATGGCAGGCAGCTATGTTCCACAGTTAAAAATAGGACCAAGGTTACATAGAAGTAAATAGAAGCCCAAAATAGACAAAGGATGCTGAAGTCATAGGTGAGTCTCAATTGCAAGTATTATTTCCCCGTAATATCTGTTTATGGGGACTCAGTTAGATACAGAGATTGCAGTGTAAGAACATTAACTGGGCCAACAGAATGACAAAGATACTTTGTCAATAACAGTAAATACTTCATTTAAGATGCAAACATTGCAGAAGCTTGTGATGAATATGACTAAAGGCATACTATTTCTAAAGAATGAAGTATCTGTAATAGGTAACTAGCCCTTAATGCAATTACCCACATCTGAAGAACTGAAAAGCTCTCCACACTTGCAGAGATTATACTGACTATAGCAGGAGCTTAGATAACTAATTCACATACAGACACCTACACGCAGACATCTAAACATTGGTGTCTTAATCTGTAGCTGAATCCTGCCACACATCATTCAAGTATGGCTACACTACTCATATTTAAGTAATGAATATTATAATACTTTTATGACTTTATTATCTTCCAGACAGGCATTGGTTGCTGACCCCATTTAGCTTTCCAATTAATAACTCCTTGATGATTTGCCAAAACCAATATCTCGCGTACAGGTTGTTCTTTGCTGAAATGATTGATTCAGGACTTATTTTCAAGATCATGTCTGCCCCATTTGCAGATGTTCTGTTCTCCTTACTAAGGACAGGAAAACTGACAAGTCTTGTTACAAAATTCATGTCACTTTCCTTCCATTATTCCAGTCTGTAGCTTCTCTGAAAACTTGCTGCTACTATTCTTTTTTTTTTTTTTTTTTTTTTACTTTTTTCTTTTTTTTTTGTCAGAACTGATAAGTTGTACACTTTATCCAATTTTTTTTTATAGGATTTTCAGAGACCTAATGGATTAGACTTCTCAGCTCTCATTAGCAGTCACTGCAAACTGGGTTTTTAACTCTTTTGAGACTCCTTCTCTTACTCCTATGAGCTTTCACATTCTGCAGCTCTGATTCAGTACAGACAGTACAATCACTGAAACAACACATGGCCTGAAGGACTGTTTTTAAATTGAGGAGCTGCTTACCTGACCACAACCAAAGTTTATACCTGTACAATACAGGTATAAAGTTAAGTAGCCAGTCTTATGATTTCTTAGCACAGGACTTAAAAAGTCTAGCTAACTCTGGATGACAGTACTTGTTCTTCCAGGCTGCTTCTAAAAATAAATGAATTGGGCCAGCAACAGTTCCCTGACCCTGATAATGATGAGCACAGCATGGCTCACATCCATTTGGCTGACTTCTCTCACTGTACTCCTATCTCCTTGCACTCCAAAACAGACCATCTGCATTCTACCTGCCTCTTTGGAGGGGTTTTTGGTCCAAATCCTTGCACTGGTACAGTTGGGAAAAGCACTTACTTGGAACTCTAAACTCCACCACGTGCCATGCTAGTAATCCAACAGTACAGACAATCATCTTTCTGTGCTCATGAACAGACTGTGTCCATGTGCAGTTCATTAATAAAGACAACCTCATGCTTCTAGAATATGGGGCAGTTTTGTGACCATTGGATTTTTTCAGTCTGGAACTGTAAGGAGAAGTAGACCAGTTGATGGGTACATTTCTGAACTGAAGGTTTATTTTCCCAAAGCAAATATATAGATTTATTTTATTATTATTTTTTTGCTTAAATGTAACTTTCTCTATGCTTTCTTAACCTGAAGACATAATGACGTCCTCTGAAAAAGGGGAAATCACTCAAAAATCACCTATTCCTATCTTCAGTGTGGCAAGCTCACTGCAGTGTTCATTTCAGGACACAGCCTTAACAAAACTCCTTAACAAAAGTATTTTGAGAGGTAGTTATTTCATTCACTTTCACAATTTAAGATTTAAAGCAAATGTAAAGACCTTCTATTTGAACTATATGAAAGTTTAATTACAGCTTTGAGACAGCTGCCCAAAGACAAGAGTCAAGTTCAGACTGTTACCTCCAGACTTTCCAGTTGGTGCTACTCATTTACAGTCTTGGTGATTTTCATATTCTTTAGAATCTCATTTCTGTCTTCCTGCTCCTTCTTGAGAACACACCATTGCCAAAATGAAAAGTGCTTAGTCAGATCCTTAATTTAAATACACTACTGAACAGATTGCGACCACGCCCCTCTCCAGTACTGGCCCTCAATGCTTTCCGTTCAATTCTCCTTGCCTGATTTAGATATCATTTCTACTTCTCCTGTGCTGTTCTCATTCCCTAAGAGTTTGTATTTCCGTAGTATTGGTTCAATTCTTTTGGAAACATCAACTTCCTTAAACATCACACTTCTTTGACTTGCTGTTGAGCTGAGACCTTGCATCCCAAGGCCTTGCCAGAGTATCAGTGCCTAGTCAGGTACCCTATTGATCCAGACCCTTACCCAGACATCCAGCCTGACCTCAGGACCTCCTGGTCTCTACAGACATGCTCAATGACCTGGTTTCTCAGCCAAGCCTGGTCAAGGACACTGGACCTGCCTAGTCCAAGTTCAATGGGACCAGGCCGTTGTGGTGAGGCAGTTGCCTTGTCACTGTGCTCAGCTCCTGGCTCACTTTCCCCTAGGGAACAGCCTGCCTTTGCTGTTCCCAGGCAAGTTCCTTCTGAGCTATTTCTCATTCATATTTTTTTTTCTGAAATAGCACATGGCCATTATCATCTGAGAGACAAGCATTCAAACAGCTCTTGCTTTTTTCATTATTGTTCCTAACGTCTTTATTTAAAATTGTGCGCACCAATCTTAACTTTTATGATAGATGCTGGCTTGGGTTTTGTAATCATGCAATCAACTATTTTTTTTTCTCTTTTATATCTTAAAAACCTCCCAGGAAACTGTGGGATTAGATTCCTCTCTCTTTATTAATACACATCTCCCAGAAGCCCACCAGTTTCTTTTTACTTCTTTCAAGTGCTTGCTTTCTTTCACATTCCCTTTCTTAAAAGGCTTTCTTCTTCAACACTGCAGTTTCTATTCTTAAAGTGAAAACACACTTGTCCAGTTTTGTTCTATTGACTCCATAGGGACAAATAATAGAACACAAATATAAACTAGGAAAATTCTGGACTTCCCCAGTCACCACCTTTCTTTTCTATTACTTACCACTTTCTACCACCTGCACTCCCCTTGCACTTGAAACATGACGTCACGCTGTGAGTTCTTGACTGCACAAACTTTTTACTTACTGTTCAGTCTTTAAATACTTCTAGAAATATTGTTTTTGCCTCTTTTTTTCTATTTCGGTTTAGTTGTTTTTTGTTTCTTTGTTTTTTTACTATTTTCACAGTTTCAGTTTTAGTTCCAAATCTCATTCCCTTTGAATACTCCTTCAAATCATTGGAACAGTCACCAGTTCATTTTGTTTCAACAGCTATATCACTGCCATGCCCTTCTGTTGTTCCTATCTTTATCTTCATCAAAGACACTACAACTAAATGGAATGCCATGTAATATTAGCCGAGTATCTAATAGCTTTCTTCAGCTGAAAGTTTGAAGGATTCTCAAAAACACAACCTATCCTTTCATGTACATCAAGATGTTATTCTCCACATCTGAGCCCAATATGGAGAAAGCAGAATACTATTGCAAAACTGAGATGAAATTAGAAAGTATATGTAACTTTCCTGCAGCTTTTGTGCTGTTAAAGAAAGGGAAAAGAAAAAGTCTCAGTTGTGCCCTTGGAGCATGTCTTTTTTGAGAACATTTACTGTCAATGATTCAGCCTTTTTATGAAAGAATTTATGCTGTTATGATCTACATCTGTTTAAAATCCTTTGCTGTGAATCATTTGGCTGATGGCTACTTTCCAAAATGCTGGAATTACTCACCACAAATCTACCGCAGTGACAAAAATGTAAGTTTTGAATAATGGTCCTGAGGAGCACATACTACTTTTGAGCTCATAAAATGTACTACCTTAAAACAGTCACTGAATATATGTGTGCAGTGCAGCAGAATTCCAGAAGAACTCAGCAACAGGGAGACATGAGACACCAAAAAATTTAAGCTTTTCTTGAGTTTTTTGAAACTGGTTGAGATACAGTTTCAAAAAACTTAAAATCATAGATATCTCACCTTTAATACTAGAATTATCACTACATTCTGCAAGGATGTTACCTGAAAGACTTAATCTATTTTTCAAAGTAATTAATAAACTTAGTGACAAATGAGAGGTTTTCCTGATAAAAAACAAAGAATACAGTGTGTCCATTTTCTATCCTTTTTCCTCCTTCTGAGTATTTCTACCAGGTTCCACATATTAAACAGGGGATGACTTAACATCCTCACCCAAATGGTTTCCTCCTTTTCATTAACCTCCAAAGAAAAACAATATTATTTTCCCCAATTGCAATATGCAGAAAAGGAACAGAGAAATTTTGATAGACTGCAACATATCCACAACTGCAAAATTTTGAAAGTGATAAACAATGTGCTGGTTGTGATACACTGATTACAGCGAAGACCTCAACAAAGATGCAGAGGACAAATATAAATTCATCACTTTGCTCTGGCCTTTAGAGAACTTTAATACTTGAGTTCTTTTAATATAGACTTAGGAGCACTGTCATAAGTCATTCAGAGTTTGATCCGATATTGGATTTTTTCTATAACAGAGTGATCAATATATACTACTTTCAAAAATGAGAACAGTGGTTTGTGTCAATTACAGAAATTAATAATCTCTGATTTAATTGTCTACAGTCAGTGACTCTGGGTCAGACAGTGGTTCTGACACTCGGTTTATTAGTGTAGACTGTAACCATTATGTTCTGCTGAATATTCGAGAGCCAGTTTCTCATTTCACTTCCAGTTTTTTATTTAATGAGCTACAGAAGACCTTTCATATATATTGATGATTCTGTGACTCCATTCAGGTGCAGGTTTTGCACAGATTTCATCGTTAGCAGATAATTACTCCTAACCCTTACTTTCTGTCACATTGCTCCGCTGATCTTACTGCAGTCATAAATATTAAACAACAACAAAAAAATCACATTTCTTTTGACACATACTTCACTTCCACAATTATTTTAATATTAAATACCGTGCTAATTTTAAGTAGATGGACAATTTTCTATTTTGCTCTGGAGATACCTTGCGTATGGAGCAGTATGGTCAAAGAAAAGTAAATGACTGTGCCCTCCAGCTAAGAATAAATGGCATCCCATGTAGCTGAAGGAAACATGCTAGTAATACTATTTCTGTTAAAAAAGAAAACTTTTCCAGGAAGTAACACATAGGAAAAATTTCTTATCAATTTTCACGTGGTGTGGTAGTATACATCAAATTTCTATCAACATTTCTCTAAACTTCTTAAATACACGGAGATTTTTCTGTTTCTTTTCCAGTACTGCAGCAATCTTTTTTGTTTGGTTGGTTTCTTTTGCTGGGTTATTTTCAGACCTGCTATTCTACCTTTGCACTCCTCATTGTACTCTTGCTGTTCTGTTCTGAATTTGCCCTCTTCAGATTTTCTGGATATTCCTTTCAAAACTTACATTACTTAAAGTTGATTATAGCAATGGGAAATAGAAAATCAACTGTTGATACTAGGATATAACCATAAAGGAGGGGACATTTAGGTTAGATGTTCAGAGGAAATTCTTTACTCAGAGAGTGATGAGGCCCTGGCACAGGCTGCCAAGAGGAGCTTTGGCTACCCTGTCCCTGGAGGCTGTTCAAGGCCAGGACGGATGGAGCCCTGGGCAGACTGAACTGGTGGGTGGCAGCCCTGCTCACAGCAGGAGATTTAGAACAGGACAAGCTTTAAGTTCTTCCAACCCAACTCATTCTATGATTCTATCATTCTACTGAAATCCAGAACTGAAAAACAAATATAATATAATAAAGAAACCACAATGACAACATCCAAAAAGCATGAAAAAATATTCTAAAAAATATTCAAGGAATATTATGAAACTTACAATGGGAAATTGTAATTCAGGCATTATGGCATCCTTAATAACATAATCCTCAATCACATTTAATTTGTTGGGATCTTTGAATTCACCACATAACATTTGTTGGTTTCATTTCTCTGTTAGCTAGGGAATTTAGTAGAGGTCTGTTTACTGACATTGATGACAACTAATTCTGTTTAGAATTTAAAATGTGTTTCAGGTGTTTCTGTAGCAGCTGGTGAAACCAAATGAAACTTTAAATTAGTACAGTTTTACTGGAGGGATAAGGTTCATCTCACACACCTTGAAGCATCTGTAAGTTATGTTAGAGTTATGTGATCTCCCTATGGTACAGAAACACCTCAGAGACAACCAGAGTTGCATTTAAACCTAGAAAAAAAAATGTATTCTTGAGCTGCTTTCCAACCAGCATCTACGCATAAATGTTTTGCACAGGCCATTTAAATGACCTATACAATTTCAAGGCATAAAAAAAATATATAAATCTTCTCCCTCAAAGTTTCACAGCATTCCAGGCTGTTGGAAAATATAAGAGATTCCCAAAATTTTCACAAGAGTTTTGGTCCCTAACTTGATTATATTTGTAGTGGGAATTGTTTAAGTAGAAATACACTGGTAAAACCATCCAGCCAGTCAGATTTACTTACAAACAGAACCTTAACCCACCTTTGCTCACATCTTATTCGCCTTGAACTATAACAAAGATCTTGACCAAGTTGGGTACATGTCTGGGACACACCGATCTTTTAGATGTTATTCAAATTGGTTTTTTTGTTTGTTTGTTTTCTCACACAACCATGCAGGCAAACTGAAAGGTTCTCAGCTTTGTATTTAAATACTTAAAAGTGCAAATATAAATACTTACTAGCATATGAAACACTTACATGAAATTGGCTGTGGAACTCATGCTGTCTTATCCCAAAAAAAGTCAGTAAATAAACTTCTCAGAGTAAAAAAAAAACAAAACTGTTGAACTTCTACCTGATTCTCTAGTCTCCTGCTCAAGCTCTGCTCTGTAAGATAAGTACTCTTTTCATTAACCTTCCTGTTTCCCAGTAAGCTTCCTTAAACTTCCGAGCCAACAGTACTGCTGTCTTCGGCCCTGGATATCATCCAAAGATTTAACAACAGTTGCTGAAGTTCACTTAATACCTCGGTAAACAAAACTGTTTTTCTTTCTGCATCATGTTGGCTGTCAGCCATCTTCTGTGTTCCCAAACAACACCGAGCCAACGTATCAGCAGTAATTCTTAGCTGTCATTTTGGAAGAGCTGAAACTATGAATACCCCTTCAGACAAACAGTTAATCAGGGCTCCTTACTCCTGTGATGGTCTTAGCACTGTCTTCACTCCTGTGTTTCCCCATGAGCTATCTATCTCCTGAGCAAAACAGACTATTCTCACTTTAATAAATCACTTGGACTGCTCTCTGTTTTCATACTACCCCCCCAAAAAAAAAATTCATGCAACTCTTCCCCATCAG
Organism: Callipepla californica brunnescens; assembly: GCA_023055505.1. Classification (NCBI taxonomy): domain Eukaryota; kingdom Metazoa; phylum Chordata; class Aves; order Galliformes; family Odontophoridae; genus Callipepla; species Callipepla californica. Next base: position 6,847,524 of record JALIRH010000006.1, read on the forward strand.
TAGCAGCGATTAAGGACAACTGGTTTGGATTCCACATAAGAACCAAAAGTGATTAATTCACATTGAAATGAACACCTGAATGTTGAGTGCCCTTCTACAGTTCATTCTGATTTTTCCAGGCTGGTCTATCAGGTTGGTTGCTTTTCACTCCGTACATATAATAATTTAGGTCAAGCACAGCACACATGCATTCTAACTGATCAGGTATGCCTAACAGCTCTTTGTGATTTAGTTTTGGGGGATTTTTTTCCCCCTACCACTTCCTCTGTAATGTTTTAAAACTAATTAATTAAAATGTAAATTTTTCTCATGCAACTGTTTTATATTTGGCTGGACTTACGTGAGGGTTTTTTACCTGAACAATCCTGTGCTTATACAGCAAGGAAGCTTGAAATGGTTTCCAGTTTGGAATCACGTACATATTACATTGTGTGTCAGTGCTGATCCTTTCAGCACATTTCTAATAAAGCACAAAAACAAAAACTAAGCAAAGATAAAAAGAAAACACATCTGGAGAAAAATGGATCCTTTCTATCTGCCCAGCTAGGTCTGTGCGTTCATTACTACCGCATCACTGAGAACAGACTTCAGATCACACATTGGCTCTAGCAAGATGCTCAGCACTTTCTGTCCAAGGATGAATGTAATTTCCCAGTAATGCTAGAAAGTGGAAACTGAGTGCTAGCTGTGTGAGGAGAAAGAGAGGAAGCTGAAGCCAAGCCAGCAGTCTTGATATTTTCAACATAATCAACAAATCCCCCATAAGGATGGGTATCTTACTCTTTTTGGTTTCGAAAGGAACCAGTGCAATCTTACCATTCTCCTAATCTATTTTAGAGGTAATAAAGAAAGACTGACAAATCCCTTATTATGGAGATTATAAACAGTCAGTCTGCTACATATTTACTATGGAGCAGCAACAAAGACACTTGCTGAGATCATTCAACATCTGTCAACGAGTTAGAACTAAATCACGAGAGACTTTCAGGGGATTTTTGCCAGTCAAGTAAAAATCTAAAATCTGTGCAAAACCGTCTGTCTTGCTTTGCTATTGTATTAGGTCTCACACCTCAACAGACTGCATTCCGCATCTTTTCTCTTTCAAAATAAATAATTTATTTCATTAAATTAAATAATAGAAACCACCTAACTCTGTGTTAAAAGCCATCTGACAAATTCCTTTCTTGAGCAAAACAGAGAGCTGATAGAAAAGCTGATAGTACCAATGGGCATTTCTGCCTCATCACTGTCCTTTACTCTAAGTAGAAAAACATCTGAGTGAAGAGTATGTTTTATGTAGGAAGAGAAAGCAGAGGAAACTAATACACACAGATACTTGCAGTTTTATCCAAATCAAAACAATAGGCAAGTGTCTGCAGCAGAATTGGAAGGAAAAAAAAAAAAGCCTTTAGTTAACATTCCTAATCATGCCTTTAGATGCTCAGAAACATCACGTTCAGTCCTTCAGCTACCAAGGTGTCTCTGGCTACATCTGCCAGCTCTTCCAAATCACTGATTCAGACTGCCACATATTAAATTCTTTCAGTATGTGTTTGCGAACCAGCCAACCTGATATAACTCCTCCAGCCAGGCACCGTGCTTCCATTTGCCTCCTTCATTTGTATCTCTTTCTGCACAGTTTACACTTGGAAAACTGACATCTGTTTTCCAGGCATGATAAACTACTATTTGCATTGCAACTGAGCATGAGCATAGATCTGTAACAGAGGCAACATAATTTGCTCTCAAGCTGAAATAGCCGCGCTTACTGGAAGAAAAATGCAGACGCTACCTTCATGCAATTAATTTCCTGCTCTTTATTATAAAGCAAGTGTACTTTGATATCAAGCTTGGACATGAAGCTCAAATTGATGTGTCCATACTACAAACTCGTCAGTGAACTGTATGTACCTACAGAAGATGAAATTTCTTCTGTAAGGGCCACCTCCAATGCATTATTGCATTATGGGGTTTCTGCTTTTATTAAATAAGGCTCTGGGGAAAAAGGGAAAATTAAAAAGAGAACCTCCAACGCTTGCTATCAGATCCCATCGAAGACCCAGACAGTTTTTAGCTAAGTGTATAAAAACCTCATTCACCTTTCTTCTCTCTCTGCCCTAGAGTTCGGTCCATGGAGCTCACTGTCTCTTTTAATCTCCTTCTTTGTCCCATTTTGCAGGTAAGTTCACCTCATTATTATAAACTCAACAATAGCCTGTGAAAAATTACATGTGACAGCTCATTCCAATCTATGCCTCCAGGATTCCATGAGGCAGCAACTCTCAAACTTTTTGGAAAAGTAACTCTACTTCGGTTGTCTGTTTTGGGCATGATCTCTCCACCTCCTGACAGCTACTTAGGATTAACCTAATGTGCATTATGGTCCAGCTTCCAATTTTGTAATTGTTGGCAGAAGCTAGAATCCTTCAGGGCTGAAGGCTGAGAAGAGGCTGCAATTACTGGCTATAGGTGTTTAACTTTCCAGGGAATTGCTATCTGTCAGCAATTAAAAACAGTGATCACTGCTATAGCAAATGGAAATATCTGCCTCCAGTAATGACATCTGCTTGTAATTCTCCCTCCTGGACAAAATAAACTGTTATTCTCCTATCTGGATAGAACTCCTAGGCAGCACTCCTGCAATCTCTTTCTAGTGCTGCTTGGCACAAATGTTGTCAACATAGAAAACACAGATTTCTCACACAATTTAAAATTAAAAACAAAATGAAAGACAACAAAACAAAACAAGGTTGTTCTTACTAGGTCACTAAATCTTGTGAATTGTTTCACCAAGAGTATAACTGCAAGGCAATCTCAATTTAATCAACCCAAATATAGTTCAATAATTTGAGCTGAATTTTGATAGTAGTCCTGATGGAGAAAGCACAGTGTGGTTTGTGCTTTCTGCTGTACTTCACCTTAGCAATTATGTCTATCAAAGACAACGTGAGGAATATGTGGGCATAAGAGCCCTCCATGAGCAAAAAGAACTGTAATGCAGTCTCCTCAAACAGTCCAAACCACCAACTCTTCATCTCCAGCCTTCTGTATTTTTACTTAAGAAATATTTATATTTTTTTTTTAAGACTGAACCTAACAAGGCACCTTTGAATATCAAATGATTCCAATGAACGGTTTGATTAAAGCAGTTTTGAAATATCTTAAATTAATGTAAAAAACATCTGAATATAAAGTATGTGACAGTTCCAAAACTTTTTCAAAACCATTTGGGACACTTCTTACCCTAGATGTCTCCAGTACATACAGACTGGAGACATATGGAAAAAACAAAAGCCCTCACTCCACCAAAACTGCCCCATGTGCTTGAATTCTCTATGGCTTCTAGATACCAGCTAGCAGCCTTCTTTCTTTGCTCATTCCACTGTCTTAGTATTTTCTATCATCCCGCTTTCAGGATTTCTTGTCATTTTGCAGAACAGCTGTGCCACTAAGCTCCATTATCTCAAACAAGCTGAAGACGGCCACATGAAGGCTCTCCATCTATAAAAACATGCCTTTCTTTAGGATGAAGTGCTAGAACAGCACACCTCATTCAAGGCCCTCCTCACTTCCACAGACATCTTTTAATAATTTTGAAAGGATAAAAATGCATCAGAAGATTCATTATTTCAATATCTACAAAAAAAGATTACAATGCTTAGGAGAGGAAAAAAAAAAACATGAAAGAATACAGAATAAAAGAAACCTCTTCCTCAGAAATAGCTGTTCTCATCTCACTTTTTCAAAGATCTCTGCTCCATCTTTTGTTGTGAAAGAATTATACTATGTTTTCTATGGTTTTTTTCCACAGTAAAAGCCAGTAATTTATCTCCTTATTGGCATTTTCAGTCATACAAATTCTTGTATTATAAAACAGGGAAAATACAGTTAAATTATTACATATCAGCAGTTTTATTATGCAAATCACAATTGCTCCTGCTGTCAACAAGCATGAACTGCATCCCATTAGTCTTAATAGCACAGATATTTTCAAGGAAAATGTGCCGAAAAGGATCCTATATATATACGTACATACTTATATGTTTTCATTACTGCATGTAACATTCTAATGCAAACAAGCTGAATAGCAGGGGGGTTGCTTTCATGTTTCTACGGTCATGGCTATTTTTGTGATTATCACTGCATTGTCCACCAATTATTTTCATTTGTAAGTTCTAAAGACAACTGAAAGTTGAACCATTAGGAGACACTGCTAAAAATAAGAAAGATGAGAGGCCTGAACCTCTACTGATCTGGTGACACAGAATGTATTCCACAGTGTGCAGTGCATCAGAGAAAGCTGCAGAAAAAGGCATTAAAAGCTGCACCGAAATACAATAGCAGGCCAGAAAGAATAATGATCCGCCTTCCATCAAAAATTTAAGAAATCCATTCAATCCTTCAGGCTCAAAAGATAATAACTGCTATAATTTAAATTTAGGTAAGTCAGATAGGCTCTGGAATCGGCTGTCCAGGGAGGTAGTGGAGTCAACAACCCTGGAGGTGTTCAAGGAGCATTTAGACATTGTGCTGAGGGACATGGTTTAGAGAGGACTATTGTCCATGGGTGGACAATTGGACTGGATGATCTTGTAGGCCTTTTCCAACTTCAGTGATTCCGTGATTTTGTTCTGTGTAAATTTGGCCCAGTTACCATAAGCCACCCTATCTGGGTTTCATGACCACAGGCACTGCATAGGGAACTCAACAGACAGAACCCCATGGTGGCTCCGATGCTTTCTGACAGCAACAGTGAACATCCATAGGGAATCCTGAAGAAGACCAGAGTGTCCATCTGCGTGACACAGCAGGTGCTTGAAAGAGCAGCCATGAGTGCTGCTATGTGCCCCAACACAGAAGAACTTTGGAATGGATTTCAGTGTAAGCAATACACACCTATATATACCTCCAATGAACATTTCCACACACTGAGAAGTTCACTGATCACCTTGAATTGCAGCAATCTAGGCAGAACACTGTAAGTGAAGCCACTATAAGGTGCCCATAGAGGTGGTGGATGCCCCATCCATGCAGACATTCAGGGACAGGCTGGACAAGGCCCTGAGCACCTCATGGAGCCATAGGTGCTCCTGTTCATCACAGGGGAGTTGGACCAGATCATCTTTAAAGGCCCCCTTCCAACTCAGATAATTCTTTGTTTCTAAGTGACAGAGAGACAGCTATAGTTTTCCGCTTTTCAAAGTGAAACAGCTCCATGTTCTCATCTTGACAACACATAACTCAACCCAGTTTGGGTTTATATGACATACGGTTTACTTGAAATTCCAACATATCATGCTGCTGTTCCTTGTTACTTCAGACAGAACACCAAAGAAAGATTTAATAATGTGCATTCAGTTCTCATGGAGATGAAACACTGTCTTCAACACAAGAGCTGTACTTGGAAGAATCCACTCCTCTCCAAGACTTGTGCAGATGAAAAGCAGGAACTGGGATGAACTCACTTCACTTGAGGACTTATTTTTCTGTTCTACTACTTCAGAATTTATCTTGTTCCTATTGATTTGAGTGTTTTAGGATCAAGCCCTCAAACACTAATCCAAAAATAGTGCAAAGGGAACAAAAGTAGTTTTTGTCATCACTGCTATGGAATACGAGGATCCTCCTTTCCTTCTGCAATTTGTATAGGAAGTAACATTTAAGTAAAAGACTGCAAGCAGACAATGCAAACATACAAAATAGTTCAAATTCCTAAAGGTCCTCCCATTACAAAATATATCAAAACACTTTGCAGTCAATATTTTAACTGAATCTGATCAGCCATTTTGTCTTTGTATTCCTGGTGAGATTGGCCAGATTTTCTTGGAACCTACTGTTTAGAACAAGTAAAAATTGCTTTATTTTAATCACAAAACTGCCATAAAAATCACTTTGATGTGGAAGAAATATTACTTGTCCCCATACACATTGGATGAACTGTGCAGAAACAGTGATAAGGGAAAAATCTATACAGAGTGCATTTCACAGGGATACGTGGCATGTAATGCTCTCTAATGCATGAGATAAACAGAAGCATGATTTATAGATTTCAAGGTCAGCACATTTCATGGCAAGCACGTTCTACATTAACACCACCAGAGAATGTCATCAAATTTCATCAAGTGGGCTCTGCAATCAGCCCACAATTTTTGTTTCTGTAGAACTATTGCATCATGTGCTTTTTTTCAGATCAGTTCAATGGTTTCTCACCCCAGTGAGTAAAAATACTCATCTTCCAGCATTAATCATTAATTAGCTTCAGATTTCTGTTCGTGGGTCTTCATGGTTTTTTTCCTGACAAATTCAGCAACTTCCTCTTTTTACCAATCTCCATAACTGCTGTCAAGGAAACCTTCCAAATTGTTTTCAACTCAAACCTCCATGTTTCAAAATCAACTTCTTGCACAAGGATAGAGAGGAATGGTATTGCACTGCATCTTATAAATAGCAGGCTTTTCTTAGATCACTAGGGCCACAAAAATGATTGCATGACTCCCCTACGAGGACAGGCTGCATGCTGGGGCTGTTCAGCATGAAGAAGAGAAGGCTCCTGGAAGACCTGGAAGTGATCTTTCAGCATCTAAAGCGGGGCTGTATGAAGAAACGGGACAGACTCTTTAGCAAGGTCAGCTGTGATAGGACAAGAGGGAATATTTCAAGCTAAGAGAGGGGAGATTCAGAGTGGATACAAGGAAAAAGTCTTTTACATTAAGTGGCACTGGCACAGGATGCCCAGAGAGGTGGTAGATGTCCCATGCCTGGAGACACTCACAGTCAGGCTGGACAGGACTGTGAGAACCTGATGGAGCTACAAGTATCCCTGTTCACTGCAGGGAAGTTGGACTAAGTGACCTTTGAAGGTCCCTTCCAATTCAAATGATCCTATGATTCCTTGGTTTATGAAGAACTTGATATATCATGACCCATTTCTGGGTTGCTGTCATGTCCAACTGCCACACACTAAGTGACATAGCTAATATATAACTTCCAGAAATTGTTTTCTCTCTGCTCTTACTCATTCGCTGCCTGGAGTATTTGGTTTGGTAAATCTTTGCTTATTTTTCTTCTACAAATTGCAAGCACACTGTGCTGTGTATCTGTATTAATGGACAGAATATAAAAGAGCTCATCCTACATCAGGAGTATATTCGTCCAGGTCTCAGATGGCTCTCATTCTTCCTTCACATTTCTTACCTAAGTCTCAAGCTATACATACATTCTTCTCAGTTGTATAGACCGGCCTTGTCTTGGAGATGCAGAGTTTCTGTCAACAATCCTCATTCCACATCAGTGGTGGAACACATTTTGGTTTATTACAGGACCAGGAGCCTGCCTGCTAAATGGCTGCTCAACAGGGATATAGGCTTTGAGCTGTAGAGGATGTGTTCAGAGTTGAAATGTATACACAGACATACCTCTGACTGTGTTGCTGAATGTATATAGTGCCATGTTCTGTGTTACCTGCTTGTATTGGAAACGATAACTTTAAACCAAAGAGCATTATTGCATTGTAATCCAGATGAGAGGCAACAATAGTGCATAAAATCCAGGTCTGATCATCAACTACCAGCACAAGGCACTGTAGTTTTGCTAGCTGGAAATGTAAACAGCAATGCTTGAAAATATTGCTGCATGAAAACATTAGGGACCTCACAAGCATTCTTCACATTCTGCTCACAACTAGATTTAACTCTTTCCAGTTTCCTCCTCCAACAAAAAGAAAAGCAGTCTCTTGCTGAAGCTCCCCATGCACCTTCAATTTATGGCCTCTGTCTGTGGTACAAATTAGAATTTCATGCAGCTGTACAAGAATCTCTTCCAAGAAAACTGAGAAAGGGTACCAAACAGCACATGAGAAACAGATACTGAGGAGACTGATAGAATCCATTGTTTTTCTGAACTGGTTGAATATTTTCCATTTTTAAAGCAGTACTCTGGGGTCCTCAGCAATCCTGGATAATGACAACTTCCTCATTCGTCACAAAGAAACAAAACAATGTCAGTGTAAACTCACCTACTGAAACCCAGCTATTCTCAACAGGGTGACAGTCTCTCTGCTGCTCTGTATTCTGCTTTTACAAAATGTATCTCTGCAAGCACAAGTTATTAGCTAGCAGCGTGCTGAGGTTTGGATTGGGAAAAAAGTCAGTGCATTAATTGATGTAAGGATTTTTCCTATCAGCCAACAATGCTGCTTCACATGTTTCTCTTATGTAATGAATAGGAACACACAGTTTAACAGTTAATAATGCAGTATATCTACGCAAGTCAGGAAAAAGCTTAGGATCATAAAGGCCAAAAAGAAGCCATCTCCCTCATTAACTATTCAATATGACCTCAGATGACAAAGAGGCACACCTTGCAGGAGCTTTCTTGCCATAAACAACAAGCTTTCCATGAGGAAATCCTGACTGCAGCAGGATGCTACTTAAGATACAGTTTAAAGTCAAGGAAACTCTAAATCTAATGCATTTATATCATTCAATATTTTTAAAATAAATATAAATATTTCCTTTGCATCGTACTGCACCGTGACCAGAGCTGGCACCACAGCTCATCTGCTCGGTATGCAAGCATTACCTAAATTTCCTGCTCATAAAAAGAAAACCAACAGAGTAATGTCATGATTTGCCTAATGTCACATAGCAGGAGGCAGAAATCAAATCCTGTTCTATGACTACTTGACATTCAAACCTCTTCATTATCTGCTTCCTAATATTCCTCTCGTCCTTTCACCCTCTTCTCTTTCAACACCCAAACAACTTCAGTCCTCCAGTTTTTTGCGTCCTCGCTCTTATTACTCTGTTCTCATCTGATACATCTGGAGCTCCTTCTTTTAGACAAGGCACAGTTTCTTCTTTATTTATTAATGCTCAAGTTAAAATTCACTCCTTCATGATAATCGTGGACCGCTGTAGAAGATACCCAGGTGCAACCATTGGTCAGACCTTACCCACGTCTGCAGCAGCTTTTCAGCTCATCTGGGTTAGTGCAGTTGGGTTAATAAATAATGTGCTATTAACAAGTCATCCTTTCCACAGTAAGCTAAAAATATCTTCTCTTACTACAGAAGAGCATTCACTGTCATGACTTAAAAACAAATCAACTTAAATAGCATATTGTGAACCATCTTTATATTACCATTCATCTATGAAAATTATAAATCTCCACATTTATTATGTTTACAACATAATTTGTCAACCCCTTCAGGCTGGAAGTGCATCTTTTCAAAGGTCTTCACAATCCCCAATGCACTCAATGGCTACATGAAATAAACACTACATAGTTCACTACAGAAATATGAAAGAAAAAAAAGCAATATTTCCTCTCTATAAAATATTCTACATCAGAAGGAAAGACAAGGTTTGTTTCCTAATGAACATAAGAAAAAAATCCCTCACAGGTTTCTTTGCAAATTTCACAGCATCAAGACAAGTTAATAGACCGAGAAAATAAGAATATGTTGTACGTGAACAAAACATTCTACAGCAAATACAATCAAAAATCATGAAGTATGTTACACGATAGAACAAGGAAGGAACTTGTTTTCAGTCAAGTGTGTCTGTGCTCACATATTTTCGTGATTATCTTTCAAGGCTGACAATTCTGGCATTTAGCTGCATTTCTTTAAACTATGAGATAATGAATACTTAGAATTTACTTGGGAAATATTTTAATTGCTTATTTTATATATGTATATTTATATACATCATGAAATTGTAGAGGTTGGAAGGGAGCTCTAGAGACCATATAATATAAATGATATAAACAAATAAAGATCCCTTACAGAATTTGAAAGGATTACTTTTTCAAAAATACCATTTAATCCCAGAGTAAAATGAACTTCACTGTTGTAAAGCCAAAACATACTTCATTAGAAGGGAGACCATGCCATCAACCTACAGAGATCCTATTACTATGGTTCTGTGCATTATTAGAACTCTGCAAGAGAATGTATTTGCTTCTCCTGTGACACAGCTCTTAGGTACAACAGACAAGATAGACTTCAGCATTTGAAAATACTCAGAGAGGATATGCAAACCATACCACTTTTGAAGATAAAATGTTTAAGAAGGTAGAAAAATGTTTAAAAAAAATCATGGAGATGCATTAGAAAGTTCGGGTAGACATTTGTACCTCTTTGTCTTTAACACAGCCCCTGCTCACACCGTGCCTCTTCTGCAGTTGATGGAAAGCTAGGAAGGTTTTGGCAAAACGTTCCTAGAGAACCATTCATCTCATCCCAAAGCAGACACGTAAAATAGGTCAGATCAATTATGTACTTTAAGTGCTTCGTTCTCCTCAATCATTAAAATGGTCCACAGAATGACTGCCTGAACTGCAGACATCTGAAGTTAGGTAAGATGGATTCCTCATCCCACAACTAACTGTGCTGCAGAAGTTTTCTGAATGAAGCAAGACTGAAGTATTTCTTTCCAAAAGGATGTTTAAAAAATGTATGCAAAAGCTTAAATATTTAATATAATCTAATGTCTGAGAAAGGTCTGAGAAAGTACTAAAAAGATGAAAAATAACTTATTATACATTGTTATTTCTCATGATGTTTGCTAGTAAGAGTAATTTCCCATCTAGCAAATCATTTAACAAATGAGAGCAGAGCCCCTTTTTGTTGGGATTCCCCTTAAAGGACAGATATCTACACATTACACACACTCAGGCAAGTACGAGTGGTGAGACTTCCATTTCAGGTGTTTCAAATCTCCTCCCAGGAGGTGACAGTGCAGCACAAATGAGCTGAGGATGGATGCCCAGCCCAGTGACAAGCCTGAGCCTGGCTGACACAGAGTGCTAGCTGCAACATTTCCATCCTGCCTGTCACAGCCACACAAGGATTTGAAGATACAGCTTCTAGCATCAGGAGCAGCAAAACCTTCTCTCTGCCCTCAGGCTGACAAACTTGGCAGTTCAACCTGACAAGGTTCAGTGCTATCCTAGAAAATACACTTCTAAAATGATTTATTACCTTGCCTTCTCTGAGAAAAACATTTTTAATGTCTTAGTCTATTAAAAGATCTTCATTTTACATTTTTGTCCTGATATGAAGCAAACTCAAGCATTGACATAGCAGAAAATCCCATTAGAAAAAAAATGCAAATGTTGAACAGCTAAAACACAAACCTCTCCAAGCAACACTCCCAGTTGCAATTAAGGAATGAAAGCAAAAAGAAAGAGGCAAAACCATCCTAAAATATCATTCACTCCCTTCATAAAAATCATAGAATGGCTTGGGTTTGAAGAAACCCCAAGGATCACCAAGTTCTAATCCCCTGCCACAAGCAGGACCACCAACCTCTAGATGTGGCACCACATCAGGCTGCCCAGGGCCCCAACACCAACAGGTCTTCAACACCTCCAGGGATGGAGCATCCACAGCCTCTCCGGGCAGCCTGTGCCAGCACCTAGCCCTTGTTCTGTTGGCTCCTACGAAGCATAACTTATCTGCACTGCACTTAGAGTTGTAATCCAGTGATCACAGAAACCTGAAGACTCAAAAACAGCAGCTGTGCAGTACCTTGGGGGCAATTAGGCATCTCTTGCTCTTGAAGAAAAATCTCAATCATTGCTCAAATAACCTATATACAACAGCCAACAAAGACAAAAACAGCCTCTTTTTGTCACTGAAGTAATTTTTGGAGAAGAGTTAAATGCATCTGTTCTCGAGTTATCTTTATTTTAAGGAAAGCAATAAAAATATATATATATTTAGGAGCATTTTCAGCAAAACAATCCAGTTCTGATAGCTAGAAAATTCAAGGAACCATTCCATTTTAAACAAAACACTCATAACTAAAAGAACCAAAATACTGTGTTTCAGTTAAAAAACTCCCACTTTCATCCTTTAAAGCCTTCAGAAGCTACGCTTACTGAGTGCTTTTGAGGTTATAAAGAACTAACGGATCTTCCTGAAGCTGTGTTGTCTTTCTTGTAAATATCTTCTGTTTGCTACCTCTAAATCTTTTTTAGACTTTATTCGTTTGTGAAAATAACCCAAGGTAATAAAAAAAAATAGGTTTGGCCAAAGTTGCTGTGTCCACCAACCCAGAGTAAGACCATGACAAATCAATAAAACAGACACCTACTGTACCTTGGTTCTAATTTATTCGGTAACACATTTCCTGAGGGCACTGTAGTGCTGCTTTCTTTTTAAAAGCACCTTGCTTGTGATCTAATCCTTCCTCATACACAGATATGTACTACGGTTCATTTCTCACCCTCGTTTAATAACACTAAGATCATTGAAATGTTTTCAGAGTTTCTACAGGAAGCAGAAACCATAGTTCTACCAATCACACGCATCTTTATAGAAAAGCGGCACAATATTGCTCCAAAATGAGACAGCGGGGTAACTGATTATTGAAAATAAAATAAACTTTACAAGAAGAAATATAACCAATCCTTGCCCTGTTCCCTTCTAACGCTAAGAGAAAATGAACCAGCTCAAGGGCCTACACAACTTCTGCTCACATTCCCCTTATTCCAAAGCCTCCATAAAGGCAGTTCAATGCTTTTACATGCCAACATACAGAACTGCCACAGAGCTTTAAACTGCCTCCTGCATCACTTAGGAGGCCGAGGTGGTGGGATTGCTCAGGTGAGTAGGAAGCTCCAGCTCAATATGTGAAACGTGTCTTCTGCCTTAATGCTGTATCTTTCCATTCACACTTCCTCACGTGTACTGGAATCCAAAGCATAATACAGGGCTGTGGGTTTTTCCACTGCCAATGAATATACTTTCCATAGCTGTGGGAAAGCAGCAGGAGCACTTTAACACAGTGCTTTTTCTGCCCACACTGACAAGAAATACTTAGCACTGTATTAAAAGTTCCCAGTAAAAAAAAAAAAAAATCAACTTTTATTCCTTATAAAATATCAGAGTTTCAGGATCAAACAAGCAAATATCAACATCATTTTTTATTTGCATTTTCTGTGACTAAATGCTTTTGCTTTGAGGAGACTCTCTATATCTGCATCAAGGATATTTGTCTGCTTCAGGGTTGTTCTGTCCCAAGTCAAAATACCCCCAGGACTGAGTCCCTCATGCCCATCAGTCCACGTGGGAATGCAGGCACAGTGCAGGGTGATATCCACACTTACAAAGTTCACTGCAGCTCAAAGTTTCTGAGAAGACAAGTATACAAGATGAGACCAAATTGGTCTCATCACAAAAGGTGATCACAAAAGGAGAGAGGGTAAGAATGGAGCAATACATGCTGATGCTTACACCAGTACACCCTACTTGCAGCTACAACAGTCAGACAGCCCTCAGAGCCACAGGACCTCATGCAGCCTGGAGAGCTGATCCACCAGCAGAGACATGTCCTTCAGCACAGGTGCAGAAACACTCTAAGAATGTTCTAAAGCCTCTGATAACTGAATGTTGGAAATTCATTGTAGGTATGATTTCTAAAAACAGGAGTTACCTGAAATGGTCCTTATACTGTTTGCACCACTTGACTGTTTTTTGATAATTCATTCCACAAATACCGCATATGACATTGACAAAATTCTTACTGTGAAATCAGGAAAAGATTCAGTCAATAAGGACAGTGATACTGTGTAGATTTGATAAAAAGCATCACTTAAGCTGTTGTTAGAGGATCATCCTCCTAACAAGCACTTCACATCCAATTTCCAGCTTAAGTGGGTTTTAGGCCAAGTTAAAAGCACAGGAAAACTCCTCGGAAGAATCAGGTTTATACTGAGCACAGATAAGAATGCAGTGGAAAAGGTAGCTAAAAAACTTCAGCCATTTCCATAATGACTTCTCACTTGCTGTGGTCTGCCCTACTTTTCTTCCCCACAGCCACACAGTGGTCTCTCTTCACTGCATAGAATTCTCAATCACCTCAAAGGGAAAATTCCTAATAACTTTTAATTTTATAGCAACACACCATCTTCATAAAAAAAAAAAAAGCTTACATTTGCAAAAAGACATATTTGCAGATTTAACTTTGCACCTCCTGAGATGAGGTGCAGAACAAAATGCTATTTTCAACTTCCCACATATGGAGAATAACTACACATAGATAATATATGAACTGAGAAATTACAGAGCGAATACAAAATTCATTCATCTGGAGATTGTCATAGGATTTTATATTTATTTGCTCTATAACTACACGACACCTGGTGTTCTCTCTCTAATCTTTAAGGTCCACAGTCAAAGTCATTATTTGGAGGGAAAGCTGGCAGTGTGCATTTTCTGGGGATCACCATTGGAAAAGGAGAAACAACCTATTTCAGTTCTCCTGCAGTTGTAAAGCATCAGTTAGTAGGCTTTTGGCACCAATCCTCCTTCAGAGAAATGCTCTGTTAATTTGCATCTTCTCAAATGAGGGTTTTTACAGCCCTTCCCAGATGTCACCAGGTACCCACTCATCAGAGAAGAATGAAAACCAAAGCTTCTAACTCATGGTAAATTGGTGTGCAAAGTCGATTAAAAAAATATATTAAATGACACACAAAGCGTTGTTACTGTGGAAGGCATTCCAAATAGCTCCAAATAGCATTTTCAAAGCAACCTGAAGAATTCTTATCTTCAGTTTTAAAACCCTGCTCTAATTATCTTATTTGGAAATATCTCACATTCTTTAAGTAACCCTAAAAAAAGTACACAGGTGGCAGAACTATCAAGTTTCTTATGGCACACATTCTTCTAGTGTGTGAAATGTTGATGTTATTAAAGCTCTCAATTACCACAGGAAAAAAAAAGACAGGATTCTATAAAAATTCGAGGTATAGTGAAAACTGCTCTAATCTCTAGCAAAAGCAAAAGGGGTGAGCAGTCCCATCTCCTAGAGACAGCAGCAGTTACCTATAGTTAAGCATATGCTTAGGTATTTGCACAGGCAATCAGAGACTTAATCACAGCTGTTAGGTAACAAACTATTTCAGAAACAGTTCTCTAGTGACTTATGACATGAAGAAAAAAGCATCATCGTAACACCTGATGCATTATCCACACATGAAATGTGACTAAAAATAGGTTATGAATAAATATCAGTAAAATAGAGTGGAACAAACTAGTGTTGGGAAAGTACATAATGAAATTAATCTTTTTGCAGTGGAGCTGCCAGCTTAGCGATTGTTTATTTTTGAGGAGTAGGAAAAAGATGTGTGCTGACTCCAGCAGAACAGAGATTATTACACTATGCTAACTTACAGCTTGCCACATTTAAAGGCGATTCATTCCTAACATTCTCCTGCTCTTTGTTTCTGGTCTCTGTCAGCATTCATTGTTTTCACTGATACACATTTGCATAATTAATTTCTAAATATTTATAAGAAAGTTACATATATTACCTAATGTGTATTTGGGAAGATTGATATTTGCAGAGTGTAAGTGGCTTGTTTTTACCAACCAGGAAGGACTTTCCGAAGGTTACGTGGCAGTGGTGAAGCTGGTCAAACAGAGCTCTGTTAGCACAGCTGCCAAGAGCAGGAGGGACTGGAAGGTGGAAAAATCCCAGTTTTGAATGAGCCTTCACTCTTCAAAAACCACAGCAGGGAGACCCTTCACCTCAAGTCAGTACTGGTTGGGGAGGATGAAAGGTGATCAAAGAATTAAAAATCAGGTCTCTGCCTGGGAAATTGCATGAAACATTTGATAATTACGTTGATCTGAGTGAAGCTAAAGCAGAATTACAGGTATAGGAACGTTACATGATATTTTTCTGTACTTCTTTCTTTCCGTAAGGATTCTTTTTCCAAGCTGTGCATCAAGCAGACCTTGCTTTCTTTCCATTTACATACAAATATTGTTTAACGTTCAGGAGTAATTTAGGCGTGACTGGCTAACTACAGACTCCATGCTTTCCAGAGGTTGAAAACCCCAACCAAATAACCCACATTATCCATTGTGCATCTCAGAGAGGCCAGATGATACACCACCAGCACACCAAAGCCCATCTTTTGGCAAGAAGAAATCTCTCAATTGAACCAAGTAAAGTATCTCTGTCAAGTCACAAGAAAACATAGCTCCTGAGGGAACACTACCTTCCAGACAGTTAAAGAGATGATGGAAAAATTGACCAGCATGAAAATGTCGAAAATACATTCGCTAATACTCTGCCTTGAATAGAGCTAATCATGTTCTATAAAAAAAAAAAAATCAGCTGTAGGCAGGCCTTATTCAAACATCTTATACATTAAATTGCCTTAAACTCAGGACTAAAACCAGCAACATCAGAAGGCACTGAGCCTACAACTGATCTTTTTCACACCAGACACAAAACAGCTTCAAAGAAACGGGTGAAGCTCTTCATGAAGGGGTGAAGGTTACACTCTGTTGGAAGCAGAGTCCTCTTGTGTAGTGATGAACTTTCATCTGAAGGCAAGCTGGTGTGGCTCTAATATAGGACAGCTGAAAAGAAAGAGAATGAAAAGAAGGCCAGCCTGTTAAAGGAGTATCAGGTAGCCAAACATACACACACCCAGATTCAGGCAGCTCCACACAGGTTTAGGTGAGGCCTACTCCCTGTTTACATGTATCACTTTATAATTCAGTTTCCTTGTCTGTGTATAAAACCAGGACTGCATGATATAAACTTCCCTAAACTGCAAGTTCAGAAAAAGAGACAACTGTGCTCGTTTAACAACCCGCACAGCCAGCCCACCACTGGGCAGCTGGCCATTTCAAGGCTCCTCTATCTCCACTGCACTACAGAAGATGATATTGTGCTAAGTTTCTCTTAATTAGGAAAAATTAACAACTAGCTGTGATCAGATCTGTCATTCAAGCAGGGTCATATCCTTTGTTAGAGCAGTGCACTTTGTTTTCTAAAACGTCAGCCATTCAACAGCTGTTTATTCTCAAGCCTGTGCGCTCTGCCTATTTCCTCCTCCCTTCAAAGTTATTTACTTTCAGATTATCAACTCTTTTAGAGCAGGTGTTACTCAGAGAGACAAAAGCAAATGGACAGGGGAGAAAAAGAAAGGCCTCTACTGCAGATCTCTGTCTTGCTGCGTGGCATAAAACCAAACAGGCTCAGTATTAAAACAGCCTTCCCATTCTGCTTTTGAAGTGATTACAGCATTACACTCTTAAGCAGGATAAAATGTGTAAGTGGCTGCTCCCTAAGAAGTCCTTTTTTTGTTCATTTTCCCATAGATCTGAAGATGGAATTCAGCAGATAGCATGGAAGATCAGTTACCTGTTTTATTCTTCAAAACTTATTATTGTTGCATTTATTTTGAATAAACAATCTTCATTGTTGTATTTTTTCCCTTAGAAATCATTCTCTGCATATATGCACATCAGTAAATTGTAACTACGGGCTGACCTAGTTAACCAAAATAGACCTCCAGGTAGGTAGTGCTAGCAAGAGGATGTTAAAATCTTTGGAATTACAGCTGATACAGAAAGAGAAGATCTCAGATCCTGACCCAATATTTTAATGCTGCATACATGCTTGATGTTTGCTTTGGTATCTTGTCATTATTAATATTTGACTATTTCTGTGTGAGACAATCCCTTACTTCCCTTCTTTCCTCCTTTTTGTCCTTTTTCAGGACAGAGAAGCAGGATATACTCACTAGAGGCTGCAGTCTTCTCCAATAAATGGAAGGAGCTGCTATATTCCACACAGAGATATCATGAAAATAAGAAACACTCCTTAGCTCAGGAAACGTGAGGACAAGTAACAAAGTTGAGTATAATAATTTCCCAGTTTAAGTAAGGTATTGCACTGCCTCCATACTGAAATAGTGAGGTACACCACAATCTAAAAAAAGAAGTAATTTGAGTAATAGATACTTGATGTTTGATAGCCTAACATCTCTCATACCAGATAACAAACCAAGCAGGAGGTATAGGAAGTATCCCAAAACCTAAATTAAAAATATAACAATTCATCTGCAAGAGGAATGCACCAGAAGGTATATATTCCTTAGAAATGCAATTAACATTCACATTCTCTGGTGGTGATTTGCCTCCTTTGATTAAGGTTAATAATATTTGATGTCACACCTCTAGTTCAGATCTGAAGAGTAAATAGAACCTAAAGTCTAGTACACGAATACTCGCTGTCAGAGAGCTCAGGATAATAAAAAAACATCTTTTGTGATGACAGCCTGAGTCCAAAGATCACACTATGGAGAGCTCAGTGGCAGTATCAGCATAAAATAATTCAATCTCCAGACAATTCCTCTGTGTCTGTTTCAAGGATACCAGTTCTAATATCAGTACTGCTATCACTTGTGAGCATGACTAGGATTTGGAACCATTTTTGTTCCAGCAAAAACAAAGCCCTGTACAAAAGCAAGATCACACAATTACTGGCAGGAATAACAAACTGTTTTTACTGGCAAACATTCTGTATTACAAAGGCACAGCTGGAAAATAGCTGAAGAAACTGTTTCTTAACACAGAATTCTTCACTGGGCCTAAGGATGAGACTGAGTTTAACTGAAACGCATTCAGCAGCTAGGAATGTTTTAAGGAAAATACAGTTCTTCTGGTGCACAGCAGAATATTAATAAGGAAGAACATCTTTAGCCCTTGTAGGGCAGTAAGAGACAAAAATAATTACCTGCTACAGAATAGTGAGAGCCAAATACCTACATGTGCCAAAAATCCAGAGCACCTACCAGTTTATCAGTATCCAAGAAGGATTTGGGGAAGTTAAGTTTTAGATCTTCCTGAGGTTAAATAAAAGATGAATGGGGAGAAAGGTAATTTTTTTTCCATGAATCTGGATGTTTCTGCCTTCTGTACATTACATAATGAATGTGCTTTCAGTCTCACACTGTTTTCTATGAGGGCATCTAGGAGTACATCACATTTTAGGATGCCATACATCTCTCAGCTTTACCTTGTACTTGTCACGCATGACTCCAAACTTATGTAATCATCAGTATGTGCTGTCTATACAGGACTGAAAGAAAAGACCTTACACCCACTACAACCAGCTGTACTTCCATATATATTTCCATATAACTTCTAGGTACTGAACTTTACACCTTAAAATAGCTTTTCTTATAAAGTTGTTAGTTTGAAATTTGGATACGTATGCGGTAAGAGAGACTGCACATCAGCAAACTAGTATTTGTCAAGTATGCTTCACTGAAAGAAACTACAGAAAGGACATGAAGATGTAGTTCTTTCCTAAACTACTTTACTTCTCAAAAGAAAGAAATTCTATAACACTAAGCCTCGCTAATCTTTTCAGAAAGAAGTTCCCAAAGTTTTTGATGAGCACAGCTGTTCTGAATAGCATACAGTTGTTGGGAAGGCTGTAGTGTATTGACACTGTGAAATTGTTGAGATAAAAATAGAGCCCTCTCACCCTCCCTCAAAGAAAAGCCCCTAAAACTCACACGAGAAAACAGTAATCTCACACATTAACTTCCATGCCCTTCATGCTTTCCCTTAGCTGTCCAAAATGAAGGAGCCTCTCAGGGTCCCTTCCTTCAGCAATCCCAACACCAGACTCCCCCTACCATTTATCCAGCATCTTACCTGCCTATTTACATGCTTTTTTTCCCCTTCACTTGCTCACTCTGGTCTGCCCATTTCTTTCTGTAGTTGCCAGAGGTGGCCACCTCAAAGAAACTTATTTCCCAGGACTACTAATATCCTTCAGCTACATTACTTACTTCAGTCCCTAACCTGCCTTATTATCACACTTTCCTAAGCAGCTGACTCACAAGACATTTCAAAGACACACCTGTAGTTCTGAAGTAACACAGCAGGTAACACCAGCCCACCTTTAGCTCAAACTACTTCATTATTTCCCCTTCACATGGAAAAGACAGACAGGTAAATCATCCTCTAAATGTGCTTACCCCTCCCCCAGGTCTGACCTGAGCATCTGATATTTGAATTGCTACAATGACAGTGCTGACAGCATAGATGTTTACAGCCAGTCACCTTAGCCTGGGAAACTTACACAGGACAACACTAACTGGAAAGGAACAGCTGCATTCTGGGAGATCTTTACCTGAGCCATAATAGGTATGTTCATTTGGGAAGGATGAATTGAAATTTATTAACTAGATCTAGGTTAAAAGGTGCTTAGAGTGATTAGCTCAAATAATTACACTTAGTTAGATGAATCCCAGCCCTCACATTAGGAGGCATACATCCTTTTGTTCTGTCCCCAAATCACTTTCTCATAGCCTCCACACATTCCCTGACTCCCCTGCGGCTATTCATTGATGTAAATGAATGAATTGATATTTCTGCTTTTCCTTCCTGTCACCTTGCCTCATTTTCTCACACCCCCATCGTGTCCATTGAGCATCTTTATTTTGCTGCTGCATTTGACTTGTCTTCTACGAGAATGAGTAACCTCATCCAATCATCAGTTATTTATAGATTATATACAACAGACTAATCTCCACTCAAGAGCTCCAACTCCAACAATTCTACTTCACTATATCATTCCTCATTTCTCTTTCTAAACATCCACATTCCCAAGGAGCCTCTACTCCTTCACATCTCTTTCAATTGCTCCTCAGCAAATACACTGTTCATTTCTTCTTCCGCACCTTCACCTGCTTATTCTTCATCTGCAAATATAAAACTATTTCACTAGCAATAACATTACTTACTCATTACAACTTCATCAATAATGGCCATACTGCACCTGATCAAAGACACATTGAGCTCAGCATCCTGTCTGTAGCAGTGGACTTGCCCTCTTCGATACTTACTCCCCACTGCCACCTTTATCACAAAGACCAGACTGATTTTTCCTTCAGACTTCACTGAATGTTATCCTAAGTCTGCCTGTAAACACTAACGTGGATTCTAGAAAGGCTTTATATATACTGATCTTGTAAGAACAGATGTTTACCTAAATTTTAGGTCACACTATAAGTGGAATGAGCTCAAAACTTATATAGTTTTGAGGAAGCTGGAATATTTACTACTTTCAGGCTTCTAAAGGAAAGATTTCTTATGGATTTGGATACATACATCCAATGTTAATCACCAAATGTGAGCTTACAGTGGTTCTCTTACCAGTCAAGAGAATCTTGACCAACGTAGGGAACCTAGACTTCCCCCATCAGTGGGCCCCACTGCCTTCAGGGACTACAGTTCCCCTTCACTCACTAAACGGGGGTCTCTTCACATTCATGTTTAAAAACACCATTTTCACTTAGACAAAGTTCACAGGTAACTGCTTGTTTATCATTAGTGTGTCAATACTAAATACTCTTTGTCATTATAGCAAGACTACTTGAGTATTCTAGGATCTTGTAACTGGGAGTAAAATTATTTCCCTTCAGTAGACTGACTGCCGGCACGATGACGCTGGTACAATATAATGAAGTCTATAAAACTTGTATTATTACTTCATAACAATAAATAAATAAACAGAAAAATTCAACAGAAATCTTTTCTTTCACTGTAGAATACAGAAAATGCTGGGCTACACTCAAGTGTGAAGCAAAAGACCTTGTCCAAAACCTATTTTCATCTTCTCTCAGCCAGTTAACCTGAGCGCCTCCACCTGCAAAGGCAAAAAGAGCAGCACAAACAAGCAGATGTTACAAAAGAAAGGAAAAATGAACGCTCACCCACCTTCAAGGACCTAGGCTCCCAGGGAAATAAATCCAAAGGAAGAAAACTCCAACAAGAGAGCCTTCCTCAGTGGCAGTCAGCCCTTAAATGAGGTCTAAGAGCAGTGCAGCCTGGCTCCACCCCTTCTGGTCACACATGTGAATTGCCTTCACCTGTGCTCCCAGGGCTGACCAGGTCTTTCCTTCAGGTGCTCAATCAGTGGCTCAGGACATGACTCAGCAGTCCCCATACACATCCAATGAACAATCTTCAGAATACCCTGCAATTAATTCCTTTTACGTAAACATTCCCCCCCCCCCCCCAAAAAAAAAAAAATCACTTCTCATGTATCTGAAACTGTCAACAAAGACAAGTTAGAAGATAGTGGAAGAAGAAATAGATAATCTATTTCAAGTTGAAAAAGATCTGTGCAGAACAGTCATGACATGATGCCAAAACCATGAGTGCATATTGTGACATTTACTTCCATAGAGCTAACAGACACACATGCCTTGATACCAAGCGATACATAATTATTGCTTTCTGACATAACTGCTTACTTAGAAACATTTCAAGAATGTTGTTCTAGAAAACAAGCAAATACCTTTGACAAAAGGAAGCATATGTCTTCCTACAGTGAATCCTTCACATCACGAGTACACAGCTCTTTTATTTACACGATTGTGTTGATGTGTTTGCTACCATCATATCATAAATCACAGAGAATCTCTAATAATTATATTAAATCAATATGATATCAAAATATCTCAGTGCCTAATAGGAGTTCCAAATGAACGTAACTGGAAAGTCAGACAATTGTTATCTACTGAACAGATGGCGACACTGCAATTCCCCTGCTTTCTCAGCCAGTCTGCTGCAAGCCTCAACCAGAATTCTGATCCAAATGCTGCTGAAGTCAATGGGAAGGCTGACATTGACTTCAGTGAGCTTCGCCTTGGCTCAGAGTTACTGCAGGAAGCAATGTTTCAGCCCAGGTTCAGCCATGGCTCTCCAGGGCAGTTGACAGCAATGGCTGAGAGCAGTGGCTGGATTAATCTTTTTACAGAAACAGCCACCCAACAAGAACTAAACTAAGATCCACTTTTGTGCTGTTCCTTAAGGTCTCTTCCACAACATCCTCTGCGTTGCACTTGAAGCAGCAGAAGAAAAGACAAAGGTTTTGTATTCTTTTCATCTGCCCTTCTATTTCTTTCATCCTCTTCTAATTTAAGAATTCACACTGAAGAAATTGTTTCCACCTATGGTAAATGAAATCCCCGCTCGTCTAATTTCTTGCTCCTGTTCCGCCTTAATCCCATGAAATTCCTAACCCTTGCCAAAATTAGTTTATTTCATGTGCTGAACATACGCACTATACTTAGAAAGTATAGACTTAGAAAGTCTGCAGTGTACATGCAGTGTTATTTAAAAGTCTTTGAGTACAGTCAGTCCCACTTAAATACCAAGGAAATGTGAAACACACACAGCTACGTGTTCAGAAGAACCTGCATGTTTACGAGCTGATATTTGACCAACTTGTCTTTTTGTCCATTAAAAATTCAAACCACAAGCATTCAACTTGCAGAAATTTTGCATTTGACGATTATGATACAACTTCGAAGGAGCTCCTTACACAGTGCATGGAACAGCTGTTTCCAGAAATTTCCACTGCATGTTAATGTACTCACTTAAGAAGAAAATGCAGTCTAAAAAAAAACAAACCCACGAGATTATGAGCAGCACAAAGGATTAATTTAAATTGCCAAGTTCTACCCTAGTCACTGAAGGTTATAAGCATCATTTTACACGTTAGAGGTCAATGTGAAGGCACTGCAGCATGCTCACTCTGATTCTCTTTAGCAACACATATCAGAATGACTTCTGCTCTGAAGTATTGTTATTTTAGGACGAAGAAAATAATGTGATAAGCAATGTTCACATTTTGTTTTGTTCTCTACCTCACACGCCATATCTAATAAGAGAAGCAAAAGCCACTGCAACTTAGAATAGAAATAAAATAGAAGCTTCTATTTAGAAGGCTAAACAACTGCTGGAAATTTGTTAATTGACAGAGACAGGATTTTTACTGAAGTGCTTAATGTTTTTTGGAAGACATTTTAAGTTTAACTGCTTCCTTGGCATGCTCATTTGCTAATGAGAAAATTACTCATTGGAAAAAAAAAAAATCTAAACAACCGCCATTACAGGAGCAGACTAACCAAAATCTGATTAATTTAGCAAATGCAGAACTGTGGAATGCCCTGAGCTGGAAAGGACCCACAGGGATCATCGTGTCCAACTCCTCTATCCAATTTGTCAGGATATGTTGTTTAACAATGATTACTTCACAAAACTCTTCTTCTAAAAGTTCCATATTCTCAAGTAGACTGTGTCTTATAAATAAAGATTAATTTGGAATATTAAATGCCCAACACCGCCATTTCACCAAAGGCCAATGAAGTGGATAATCTTGGAGGTCTTCCCCACCTTTGGTGATTCTGTGGTGATTCTATGAACAGTAACAATGTCCTCAGGTTGTTTTTCTCTTGGGGAAAGATAAAGCCCTCCTCAGCTAAATCTAAGCAAAAGACAGCAACAGAAGGGCTGTAAGTTTCCTAATAGTATTCATTAAAACATGAACAAATAAGTGTTAATAAAGAGTAGAATCAGAAAACAATATGTGCTCTTATGGCTAATAGCATCTTATAAAAACACCTTCCCACAGGAATAACCTACAAAGCCTCTAAAACCAAATGTAGATCGAAGAACAAATCCGAAGATCCATTATTTTATCTGATCAAAACTTCAGAATTTCCAATTTCTTAAACAAGTTTGTTAAGTACATGACAGAACAAACAGGCCACCATTTCAAGATGCCTAGCAGATTGCCAAACAGACAAAAGTTGAAAAAAAAAAAAAGGCAAAAAGAATGAAATTTTGATGAAAACATCCTAAAAACATACTGTTCTTCCTGCGAACCAGCTTTTAGGACAAACTTCTGAAACACTTAATAGAAACAAATTAATAAAAAACCATTTATATAATTGCATGGCTTTCAAGGCATTTCCCATCACGTATCACAGAGGTAATATAATGCATTTGTGTTTAATCTCCAGTTAAAGAGAATGGGACTGTGCACAAGAAGGAGCCAAATGAGTAACTTCCACCTATAACCACAATAATCCTCAGACTCACATACCTTGTAGGACTGCATTTTCAACTCCTATTTCTGCCTAAAAAACTGTAGTCTAAAATTGCATAAAATTATTATAATAGTTTGATCTCAAGATATGTAATACTAGTCAGTAAAAAAATAAAGGAATTCCAAAAGAAGGGACAGCTAAACCTGTTTCAGTTTCAACAGTGCAGACGTTTTCCTACATCTTGTCAAGCACAATAAATCCTTCCCCTTCTTTCAAAACAGATCTCTGGGGTGTCAGTTATTTCTCAAAGCCAGTAGAAGTAGAAAGGTTCCACTTGTTTCAACACTACTGCAGGATCTCAGAACCATACCTCCTGGACCACCAGCCTCCCCACGCACCCTGCTCTGCCCCATTCCCCGCCACACAAGGACAGCCCTCATGGGCTGGCAGGCCTTGCTGAGGCAGAAGCACAGGGAAGAGACAAACACGCAAACGTTGTTTTGAAGCTACAATATGCTGAAAAATATCCCATGACCCAGAATGATTTGCAGTTTACATTTAAGGAGAGAGAATCAAAATCTGGCTCGTTTGAAAGCACAGTGATAACCCATGGCATTCTCATCAAACACAAATTACAGCTCCTACTTTCAGTATCTATGCTAGCTTTTACCCCAGAAGATTGTGAGAAACAGTCTATATCTATAGCAACCAAGAGAGGGAAGGGAGGGGTAGATCCATCCCAAAACATGTCTCCTTAAACCTTGCATTGCTACCTTCACTCGGTCCAGCAATTGCTCATTTTTATTGCCACTTGTCCGAAGACTCATTAAAAAACAAACAAACAAAAGTCAGTTATTTTTAATTCCTGGTTAATAAACAGTGCAGATTCGGGAATAGTTTTTTAAGAGGCTCCCTTTGTTACTGAAAGTCATTGTATTTTTTGTCTTGAGAAAAAGATGGATTTCTCTGAGACAGCTTGACTTTCACTCTCTGATCTCTGTAACGGCTTTATGTAGCTGTTTAACTGGGACAAAAACAAGTTATGACCTCGCTGGTGTAAGGTGAGTTTCAGAAAGATACTGCAAAGTGAAGCGAGAGCTGCCTGCGTGAGCTTGTGCCATTGGAGACAGCTCTGGAGAGCAGCTACAAGAGCTCTGTGCAACGAGAGGGCTGCACAGGACAACAGCACTGACCCTAACGGCACTGAGCTCGTTTTAGGGCCCCTGTGTGCCCATGGGAAGGTTCCCACAAGGTGCACCCCCTAAAAGAGAAAGGGCTGAAACCGCGATGGCCCCCAGAGGAGGCGGCTGCTGCACGGCCTCGTCGGGACAAGCATCTCCAGGCACTCTCCCAGCCTCAGCCAAGCGGTCCCCATCTCCGCCACAACGAGCCGCAGGTGCTGGGCTGCACCTGTGGGCTGTGGCCTAGGGATGTGCTGCGGTTTCCAAACACGAGGGCTGAAACCACTAATCCGGGACGAGCGTTAGGCGCGCTGAGGCTGGGAGCCTTTGGCGGCCGGTCCCCGCTGCGGCCCCTCGTCCACAGCGGCCTCGGGGCGAGCTGTGAGAGCGCGGGGTGCCTCGGTGGGCAGCGCGCAGCAGCGCGGCTCCGGCGCGCGTCGGGTGGGAGCGGCGCGGGAGGACGAGCGGCGGAGCGCGGCCGCCGGGGCCGTGCCGGGCTGCATAGTGCATAGCGGGCGGGAGGACGGCGCCGGGCGGCAGCGCAGGGAACCGGGAGAAGGCGCGGCCCCGCTCCCCGCCCGCCCCCACTCACCGATCCGCGCCTCGGCGGCGGCTCCGGCGGAGGAGAGCGGGTGTCCGCGCGGGGCGGCGGCGAGGAGCTGCAGCAGCAGAGCGACGACGGAGCCGAGCGTCCCCATCATGCCTGGCCCATCGCAGGCGGCCGTCCCGCTCCCGCCCGCCCGCCGCCGGCCCTCACTCCATGCCGCCCGCTCTCCCTTCGCCTCCCCGGCTCCGGAGAGCGGCAGCCGCAGCGGATTCAACACCCAGGACAGCGACCGGCACCGCCCGCCCGCCCCTCACAGCCGGCCCCGCCCCGGCCCGGCCCGCTCCGCCCGGCATAGCGGGGCGGGGAGCGCTTCCCGCTCGGCTCCCGCCTCCCCGCTGCCCGCCCGGGAGCGCCGCGGCGCGGGCCGGCCTGGGGCTGCCCGGAGGGACGGGGAGGAGGACGGTTCTTCCCGCTCGGAGCCCCTAAAGATGGCCGAGAATGGGGAGGGGGTTTATTGGACGCGTTTGTTTCTCGCACCTACCGGGAAAACAGTTCAGCCCGTGTCAAAGTTTTTTTTGTCCTCATAAATGCGTCGGACGGGTGGATTCTCCCCGCTGACGGCTCAGCAGTGTCATCGAGTCGTGGAATACCCCGAGATGGAAGGATCGTGGAGTCCAACCCCCGGCTCCTCACAGCAGCGCCCAAACCAGACGCTGTGTCTGATCTCCGTTCAGGGCCGTGCTCCATGCCCTGGGCAGCCCGCTCCATGCCCACCGATCTCTGGGGCAGAGCCTTTCCCTCACCCCCAGCTGCTCCTCTGCTGACACAGCTCCATGCCGGTCCTTCAGGCAGCTGTGTGTCCCACCAGGACAACCAGTTGTGTGATGCTGTGAATGATGGCAAAGTCCCAGGCCTTTCAGCCACCCCCTATATCTGCTTAATTCTTAGAATCACAGAATTGTTTGAGTTACAAGGGACACTTCAAGGTCGACTAGCCAACTACCCTGCAGTAAATAGGGACACCTACAGCTCGAACAGGTTGCTCAGAGCCTCATCCTGCCTGACCTTGAATGTTTCCAGGAATGGGGCATCCGCATCTCTGAGCAGCCTTAGGCAGTGCTTCACTGCCCTTGTTGTGAATAACTTCTTCCTTATATTCAATCTGAATCTCCCCTCTTTTACTTTGAAAGCATTTCCCCTTGTTCTATCCAACAGATCCTGCTAAAGAATCTGCTCCTCCTTTCTAATAGCCCCTCTTTAGATACTGGAAGGCCGCTCTTAGTTCTCCCCAGTGCCTTCTCTTTTCCAGGCTGCACAATTCCAGCTCGAATTCTTCTTCTGATGCTGAAGTTCAGATTCTCCTGACCTTGGAGGTAAGTGGCTCTAATTATACACCCTGAAAAACATCATCCTTGACTTCAATCATAGTAATGGCAGACTCACATTAAAAATTATTTGAGAAGAGTTAAATTTGTAATACATGAAGTGACTTTGCCATCGACCAGAAAATAACGGAACCCCACAAAACAAAGTGACCCTGGAAGAGCATGGGATGGCTAGAGGGCTTCCTGAAGCCACTTTCCCCACCAGCCATTCCTCCTTGCTCACAAAAGTGGCATCTGAGCCAGGCTCAGCACAAAGCATCCAACCACTGCATTGGGACAACCAGGACCTGCTGTGGGGAAGTCAGGTGGGAGCATTGCCCCATGGGGACAATGGGGAGATCCATGAGGGCCGTACGGGATACTTAAGCCTCCTGGTGCTCTGATGACAGCTGCAGACTTCTGTAGTTCTCAGGATTACATGGTCTTTCAAAGCATTTCTGTTGTGGAAGGCTCTTACATGCTTGCCTACGTGGAGTGGTTTCATGAACTCAACAGGTCCTTTCAAGCCAAACAGGAAATCAATTTCAGCAATTCTGGAAGAAATCTGAGCACTGAAAGTATAGAGACAAAAAATAAAGGGGGAGGGGGGGAAGGGTGGAGGTGGGGAGCAAGATGAGAAAGTGCAGAAACATAAATTAGTATATTCTCATGGGTTATGCAAACCATCTGGCTTTAAAAGCTAGTAGTAGGAGCATGGAGAAAGGTCATCTGAATTAGCAGAGAACTGCAAAACGGCTGAAGGTAAGAAAGGAGCAAATGGCAGACACGCTGAGAGAACACGTTGTTCCTCAGAGCGCCAAACAGCAGCGGTATTCTTGGAAGATGCTGCAGCTCTGCAGCAAACAATTTGCATAGCTCCTGTAAATTGGTGATCAAATACGATGCAGATTTTAAAAGGAAATCAAAATTCTCATTATCTCTTCGTGCAGGGGATTAGCCAAAAAAACAAAACAAAAACCCAAACCATTTGTTCAAATCCATGTGAAACTGAAGAATCAAGAGAGAAAGGGTGTTGGTCAAAGCCAGGAAGAAATCCTTGAGTAAACAAGGTTGGAAAACAGAAGACATCAAGGAAAGAGCAGAAAGTCAACCAGGGAGTGAATGGGGCACTTGGAAGTAACTCAGGTGGCAGTTCTCAGGAGCAATGAGCCTGAAGCTCTCCCTGCCTGGCTCTGTCTTGAGGTTTTACAGCAGGCTGCAGCTGAGAAAGACACACAGACCTGCCTTAAAGCTTCAGGAACAGACTGAAGTCATCAGGAGTAGGTAGGATGAGTCTGGTTACTGACATGGGTGAAAACTGTAAGGCTCCGTTCTGCGTGTAAATCAGATGAATAACAGAATTACAGTGGAAATGACGGGTTATGACACACACAGGTTGCTTGCTGGTTCACCATGTTTTTCTTGAGACGTTTCTCAGTGCCAAAGTTTTTATCAGTCTGTGTCAAATAAAAAGCCTCCATGCTTGGGTCTGGCAGCCTTCTGAAGTGGTTTTTATTCCGATGTTTTCGTGTTTTCTGAGCTATAAGAAATCCCGAAGAGTGTGCTTTACCTGAGAAAGCTGCCAGAAAGGCTGGAAGATATGCAGTGCCATTCTTGCAGCCAGAGATGTTGTAGAGCTCTAACAAAACTTTCAGACCTGATGTAGAAAAAGGCCCCAGGAAGTTATTTTTGAGGACATATCTACATCTTTTTGGTAAGGGATTCTAAACTAAAGGTACTGAACAGTTGCTGAGGGGCTGAGTGTCAGCTGTCTGCTGCTAATGTGTCTGGGGGTGAATGTGACTGTGTGGAAGAATGACATCAGCAATTACAGATCAGAAAATTTCAGCACAGTGAATAACATTAATGTTTAGCGTGCCTTTAATAGCCGGAGCTGAGTCCTTATGATGCCAGTACAGGTGTAAAAAATGTGCTGGGCAAAGTGAAAGGAGAGCAGGACAATCTGTGTGATTTTACACATATCAGAGATTTACATCCTTATCCATGGTAACCACAGCTGAACAGGAGGTTTTCAAGGAAACACTTTTCTGTCTGGAAACGCTGTGCTGTCTGACTGAGGCTTTTTGTGAGAAACGTTATGTGCCGTAACCAAACTTCCACTGGGAAGTGCCTTTGTCTGAGGGTGATCAGTATGGCGAATAGCCTGCTAGCCAGGACACCTGCCTGGAAGGAGATTTTAAAGGCTCCCATTTTTGCTCTGGTTGACTCAAAGACGTGATCCAACCACTGGACAGTAAGGTCATTCTCTCTCTTTTGCTCTCTTTCATTTGGCCGTTCAGTACTTTTGTTAAAAGCAAACAGCTCTGCTAGAAAAGACATTGGTAAGCAGAAGAGGTTTGGCATGGAAAAGAGGATGAGTATAGGATTTATTTTGTTAATTTATTACTGTTCAGAAGGAAGTAGTAGCAGGAACAAATTAAAAAGCTGAGAAACTGAATTAATTATAGCATTTTTAGGGATGTAAAAAGAAAAATTGTCGAATCACACAATCTGAAAAAGAGGGTAGTGATAAAATAGGTAAATACATTAATCCATTAAAGTAGAACATTGCCAGAGAATAATTGAGGCATAAAAAATACACAAGCAGAAAATACTCATAATAGTTACGTGCTTATGAGCAATTAAGTGATGTGAGTGAAATGTTGTAACAGGATTACAGTAATGCATGAGAATAAAAGGCCAAGCAAAGAGAAGATAGAACACAGGGGTAACATCTGAGTTTCACTGTGTGCTCAGGTCCTGACATGAAGCAGGTTTGGTTTCTTTTGTCTGGAAATGTGGATGATCTACACATGCACAGGTACACGTGCAGGATCACAGGAGCTGTGCATGTGCACTTTTTTGTCCATTTCATTTGAGGCTCACAGAATTATTTGTCACTTTATCCAGAAATATAGAGCTTGGACAGAAGGTCAGTTCCAGTTGTGCTAAAGGCATCCTACCTACACCCTTAGAAACAAAACAAAACAAAACAAAAACCCCTCAATGTTAGAATTACTTATTAATTTTCTTTCTTCTTCTCACTGCTCCATCACCATCTCCAATCAAGACTTTTGAGTGGGTTAATTGCAGATCATTTGTCCCATTAATGGGCCCCAAATCCACTGGGCACAATATCTATCAGGCAGTTTATCTAAGATTCAGTAACCTGGATATCTGACACAGTGCTAAGATGTACTGATGGGGGCTGGGGGGGGATAAGGAAGGAAAGAGGTGGAAAGGTTTCTGCTATATCCCTGCCCAGACAAGATGGATCTTAGACTATTTTACCATTTATTTTCTTGAGGACGAAAGTAAAATATTCACAGACTTTATGTGAAAAATGTTAAATGCTATTAATATCAGAAGTAAGTGCCGTGAGATTTAGTTGAATAGCATTTTCACAAAGATACGTATTTAACCATTTGTCATCCAAAATTCTTCCTACACATTTTACCCCTTATAGATTTCTACGTGGACACAAATGGAGTTATCTGGAGGCTTGGCACTGCAGCTGTGTTCTCTGCCACTTAAGACAAGAGATAATGGCCTTAAGTTGCACCAGGGGAGGCTCAGGTTGGATATTTGGAAAAATTTCTTCTCTGAAAGAGTATTGAGGTGTTGGAACAGGCTGCCCACGGGCGTGATGGAGACGCCGTTCCCGGAGGTGTGGGCATGGGTGTGAGGTGATCTCAGTGGTCTTTTCCAACCTTTACAATTCTATGATTCTGTACTGCTTTGAGGGCACAAAGAGCTGGTAAGCCACAGGAGCCCTCCTGAGTCTTGTTTGTGACTTAAGGACCTCATTCAGACAACTGTAAAAACTTGGAACAGAAAAAAGACATCACTGGAGCCTTATCTTGGAGGACCGTGAGGAACACAGAAGGAAGAAAGTTTTAGAGATTTTTAAATGAATTCTTGATTAATCCAACTTAGCACAAGAATAAATATTTGCAGGATCTCTAATATATCAGATATCACATGAGTACACAGTGGTTTCTGTGCTTAATCTGTATTTAATTGCATGCCATTTGGCCCTGGGTGATCTGCGTTGTCCAGGCACTCGGGACGGGGTCAGTAAGCATTTGTTACGTAATTATAAACCAAAACCATGATGTTTGGGAAGAATGGAGAAGTTTTCAAGAGAGTAACAAAACAATTGCATGGCATCATCCAGTGAACAATACAAATCAATGTTCTTGCAGCACACTGTGGTTAGATAAAATGACGTCTGCTCGACAGAAGAGTAGGATTTGTTTTCTGAATATCACAGCAATCCAGCTGTATTTAGGAAAGATGTTTTAATGTACTGCTGATTTCAACTGTTTTAAAGCTCTCCTCCTTGTTTCTAAAACGGGATTTGGAAATGTCTTTGGAGAATGGTAAGAGATTTACACAAGACCTTTCCACGTCAGTGAGAAACAGGAGTTCAATACAAAGCCAGAAGGAAAGAATGTATCAAGAACTGTGCAACTGTGTGACTGACAGAGTTTTAAGAAAGGAAAAGAAAAAAAGTAGTAGGTTGATTTTAGTTATGACTGCTAGGCTCTGAGCTGGCCTTTTATTCCCTGTGCTGGAACGGAGTGATAATGTTTTTCACATGCTGCTGGAAAGAGCAGCCGGAAAAGAGCTTAAAATGGAGTGTTCAGGGCCCAGGAGAGGAAATGCAGCCAGAGAAAATTACCTGTGAGAATAGCAGGAGATGTGACTTACATTAACTGACAGCTACAAACGTGACTTACATTAACGTGAAGACCTGAGCATCTGTGTTTATGAGTGCTTAGATTAGCGTGTTTTGAGCTGATTGCTAAAGCTGTAGGAGCTCTTGGTATGAGAGCAGCCACTTTGGTATGCATTTGTGAGAAAAAAAAATCCACCTCATTTCCTGATGGTTTGCTAAGAAAGGTAGACGTCTTTTGTAAATGTAAGTCTGGATTGAACCCAAATTTGTTGGAGGTTCATTTGAAATTCTAGCTGACTTCTTCACCATCAGTGGTACCTGCATTGAATGGAGTGCTGAGCTGTGCGTGGTACAGATCTGGTGGAAAAGGAGGCAAAGGTGGAGTGACCTGCACGTAGCAGCGTGTGGGTATTCAGCATCTGTGACCAACAGCCCTGGGGTGCAGGAGGCTGCAGGAGCTGTGAACCCCACCCCAAATGTTACAGCCAAATTAAGCTGCACTTCAGTAAATGGTGTTGGCTTTTGTTGCCGTTGTGAATGGATTTTTGCTCTTTGGAATCAAAAGTTGAAGCCCCTAATTGTGCAATCAATAATTAGATTTGGTTGCCGTTGGTCAAACTGATTTCAAGTCCCAGTAGGGAACCACATTTTTAAATGAATTTGGAGCTTTGAGATGTTAATGGGGGGGAGGACAGCAATAGTGAAAGCAAATCTGGATTTTCCCATCTTTGCTGTGGTCTGTGAGATTTGATTCTCAGTGAATACATTTTACAGTTTATACCTAATCCCCTGAGAAAATCCATCCCTCCTGTGCTAAATTAAAGGATGAATGAGATGAATGCACTTCGGCATTCTGAAAAACTAGATATGTAGTTGATGAAATCACCTTGTCCTGCAACACGGGAATTAATTAATAGGCCTGAAAACAAAAATGTTGTTCTGTATATTACAGCACAACAAAACAGTATTAAACAGTTTTTCTGTCTCCAGTTGTCAGAGCCCTTTGGTTAATTTCCAAGTGATTTTTATTCTTCTTGCGGATGTTGACATCTTACAATAGCTTGCTATTTTCCCTCAGCTAAAATACCAATTTTTGCTATTCAACTGACTTTTCAGCAACTAGAAACTTGTTTTTGCCTTTAGAAATAGCATGCGTCTCAGGAAGACTTGCATATATTTGAATTAATGCTGCCTAATGCTATCAGGCTGTGCATGCATACACATGCGTTCATAACATAAATAATCCTTAGCAAAATCTAGCTGCCATTAGAAAATGAAGGGCAGTTCTCTCACATTTGGAGTCTGCTTTGGAATACGTAGTTGGAACCCGTGTCCTACGCAGTGACTATTTTCAAGCTGTGAAATCTCACGAAATCTCAAATCATTTCAGATGAGAGTTGCTTAGCCTTTGCTCACTGCCCTGCTGTGGGAAGCACCTCGCTTGGGTGACCCACGTCCTGCAGGCTTCTTTCAGCCAACGGCACCTCTGGTGTCTGTACCTGTGCCCCTCTGCGTGCATCCCTCTCTCAGTTAATGACCGGTACAGGATCGTTAGCAGAAGAGGATCGGTGGAATACAAAAGAACAGTACTTCTTGGGGAACCACAGCACTACGAAGTTATTTGCTGTTTACTTATTCACTGTTTTTTCCATCGTGATCGTCCTCCAGCTTCCACCTGGACAACTACAAGCAGCAGTCGGCATCTCTTTAACCAGTGATTCCAGGACAGTCCCTCTCCTTGGGATCACAGTCTTGTCTGGAGCCTGAGGTCTGAGTGAAGGACTCACAGATGGAAACAGAAACCGTGAACTCCTAGGAGGAGGCCTGAGAGAAGGGAAATTTCAGGCATGGAGTTCGAGCAGAGTGCCTGAACATCACTATTCTTTGCTGTTCCAAAGTCCATTAGCAGTGTGGCTTTTCTTCCCTCTTGCTGTCCACACAAGATGATTACCCATCTTCTCTGTAGAACCTAGTCTCACTGCAGAGAGAAGACGACTATTTTGGTGAACTTGGGTGTTTCACTAAACGAGACAGCTTGTCTTTGTGGCATTAGTTAAAATTAGGGACATTAAGCTGGGGACAGTTAAGTGCTGAGCCATTATCATGGGGGTCTGGTGCCTCAAAGAATCCTCATCTGCTTTTGCTGTGCCCCTGCTGGGAAGCTCTAGCTGCATGTACCTCACTTTCTAGGAACGTGGGGTCTGATTTAGAGGGTGCCAAGCACTCCTAACTACTGCTGAAGACATGTAAGAGCTGTACTGAGAGCTAACAAGTGCTATACAATTTGACAACGCAGAGTTCCCAAATTTCACAGAAAATGTTTAACTCAGGCACACTATAAAATTGTTAAATGGCATTAAGGAAACCTACAGGGAGCTGGAAAGGTGCATGAGTCACTGTGAAACTCTGGGACTGCAGAGGAAAGCGGTGGTGTCGCGTCATGGTGGAAGATGGCAGTTCTGTTCTCAGAGCTGGGCGTGAACAGCATGCAGCACATGAACAGCAGAGCTACACGGTGAGCAGAGGGGAGGAAAGGCACTGCGTACTTGGTGTGCTTTCAGCAGCGAAGGCTTTGAATCATCAGCGGAGCAGACTGAGCAGTTTGCGTGGAATAAGTGGCTGGTCTGAAAGTATCTAAAAATACGGCATCATTCAGAACTTGAAGGTGAGCCTAAAGCCGTGTACGTCTTCATTTTGGTATTTCCTGACTTGTGAGTGCCCGACCTTTCCACTCTAGTAGATTTCCACGCTGTGCTTTCATATTCCAGCCTATTCTTGTGATGAGGAGAGAACAGAAGATGTCAGTCAGTGTGCTCCTCTCCAATGTTTTCTTCAGCTCTTTCTTTGGTTGTTTATTACGGAAGATGTACGTCTTTGGACTGAGCCCATCTTCTCCTTGCGTTCCACCTGGAAACGATGGTTCCTCTGCTTACTTTAAAAGACACAAATGAAAGCTTGGCGGTGACTTCGAGACTATTTGCTATACTGCTGCACGACTACAAACCTGGGACATCACTGAGAAAAAAATCTGGGAAGGAATCTAGAATAGAATAATATGTTTGAGAGCAGTTCAGATCAGAGCTCCAATATCAGAGCTAGCCCGCTTTCACTTCTGTTTTATAGTGCAATGCCTATTCACAGGGGTTATTCTTATTTTGAATAGCAATATACATATATATATACATATACATATATATTTAAGTGTGTAGTTTCTAGTTTAAAATGTAGAAAACCGTGCTGAGGGCATTCTGATATGTCAGACTGTGCCCGAGATGTGTTTTGGTACAGGAAGATTATTACAATACGCTGTGACCTAAAGGAGCATTGTTTTGACTGCAGTGAAATTACATGATGTGTCCTCGTGAGCACAAGGTTGTGGTGAGAACATGCACAGGTTGTGGTGAAGCTGAAAAATGGAAGAAAGAGGACACGCTTCTGTTCTGAATCATGACTTTGAAAAGCCTTCCCTTTGCTCTCTGTTGTAGTTCAGAGTGTTCTGACGGAGCATCAAAGACCAAATAAAAACACTTTCTTGACTTCTCAAGGGAATCTTCCTTTTAAACTGAGCCTTTGCCGTGAACTTTGATTGAACCAGACTGACTGCTTTTACTTTTCTTCTTTTTCAGTAGTAATATAACCTGAAATTCTAACAGACATCTGAAAAAAGAATTACAAAAGATAAAGAACCCACTGAAAAAAGGTTAGTGCACCTTCACCTTTTTCCATTTAAATCTCAGATTCCTGGGTGACAGGCAGACAGTCTCAGACTTCCTTGCTCCTGTTTTTAAGATTAAATGTTGCTGCAAAGATCAGTGTGACCTGAAGCATCTGACCACAGGCTGCTGTGCTCTGCTCGTTGGGTGCTCCCCCAGCAGCTCTTGTCTGTGGGCAGATCCATCTGCCTGTCCTGGTGGAGGGCTAAAGGGACTCTGATAGAAGCAGCGTGTGCTGTAAAAGGATTTGACATGCAATTGGAAATGGCCACATGGAAATGGCCATCCTGCAGATCAAGAGCAGCGCTCCATCAGAGGAAATCCAGGGACAGAGATTGAGGGAGGGAGAACTCTTAATTTTGTCACTAAGGATGCTCACTTGGAAATAAAGGACACTGCTTTTGTCACGATGATGACTTAGAAAGGGCACGCTCACCAAAAGGAGCTTTTCCCTCATTGGAGCAGTGGGATGACTTGGGTCACGCTGACCTTAAATAGCTCTGAGCAGTAATTAGATTCACTGCTTTTTTATTATTATTTTAAGTATTCTCTTGGTCTAATTGGATTTGTAACCTCATACAGATGCTGCATTTTTACTTTAGATGCTATTATAAGAAAATGAAGCTGCTAATGCATGCCTCTTTTAATAAGCATGGCAAGATTTCAGAAAGGTCAGCCCACGAAACTGACATTTCTTGATATTAAGCTGGCATTCAGGTGCCATGTGGGGCAATTAGTAAGTGGGAATTGTTATATTAAGAACCAAAAGGAAAAAAAAAAAGCAGAATCAATATCCTTTTTTCATATGAGAGTTTGTGCATTTGATAATTGCCCCCGGAAGGCAGAAAAGCATATGGCATCACATAGGCAAAGAACCCAGGAGGCAGGGCTGGCTCTGCCCTACGGGTTCCTTGAGGTGGGCACGGGCTGTACAGAATTGCTGTGCCTCTGCAGCAAGGAGTGCTGAAACGTAGAGCCTTCAATGGAAGCAGCTGAGCAGCAGCTGTCTAGATAAATGTACCTAGACACACTGCTGTAGCTGGACACAGCCACGGCAGGAAACTGAAGTGCTCTTTGTTCACAACAGAAGCAAATCAGGAAACAATAGCAAAAGTTAGTTCATGCAGCGTGCTGCTTTACATCACAGTCATTCTGGTATTGTTTTGCTGAGCATTTGCCGCGCGATGAATGTGCCTTCAAAATTAGCCTCTCTGATTTCCTTTTCTAAGCCAGAAGACCTCTAAGCATTGATAGCAGCAGCACACACAAGTGCAAAGTGAATTGCAGCTACCTTTAGATTAAACATCAGGTGCAAAACAGATTTATTTCCCTTTTCCTTGGCAAGCTTCAAGCTTCTGCAGATGGATCCATACTTGCAGACTTTTTTTGCTAAGGAGTAAGCAAAGATCTTCTCCTGGGTTTTCTTCAGCTCATCATTTGAAGCTGTGATAGATGGAAGACTGCTGGGCCTTGTTTCCCAGCCAGAAATCAGCAAACAAGCTTTGTTGGCAAAAAAGGAACCAACCCCCTAACAAATACAGCAAACTAATACAGATACGATTAATGACATTGCTTAAAGCAATTCCTTCCTACACTAAGTTTTTAAACTGAGTATAAATGTATGAAGGAGAGAGCTATAAGCATGCCATCTCCACGTGTGACTTGTGACTAGAAAACGTTCTGTCCAGGTGCTAGCGGGATGTTAACAGTCGGCCAAGGGCAATTGCTCAAGGAATATCTTACAGTGCTGTTATCTCAGGCACATTTCAAACTATTTCATTAATCAAATTAATCTTGGAAAACTGAACAGCTCTCAGTGGGTCTGTCTGAGAACGATGGGAAGTTCCATGACGTACAGTTTTGATAGTATAGATGGCCACATAAACTCTTCTGGACATCAGCCATCCTGTAACAATAAGCAAAGGTCAGTCCCTCTCCCCCAGCAACACTGCAAAGGCACTTTCCATCAGTAAGATGGAACGCGTCTGATTTACGGGTTTCAGAAAGATAATAAAGGTTAAGAAATATACTCTTTATTTGTATCTGAAAACAGAAGGAAGATGTAAGGATGTAACATTTTGACATAAGTTTGCACTGAGAACACCAAGCAAAACTGAATAAAATTGTCTGAAAATTTACAAACACCCAAGGAGAAAGCACTTGACAGATTCTGTCCCAAAGATCAGCGCTCGTGCTGCAGAAAGCCAATGGTTTTCCACCCACGAGGAGCTGTGACAGAGCTGGATTAGATCTTGAGATCTATAGACCAGCAGCACTGCTACCACAGAACTATTTCAGCCCCTCTGAGAACCACGTGAGGATCAGGCACCAGGAGGACAATTAAGCCCTCTCACCCTTCCTGCCAATATCACCTCCAAGTTTTTCAGATTAAATCTGCCTATTTCTGGCATTGGCTGTCACCTTTATTTCAGATCTGGAATAGTGGGTCTGTAACAGGTAGATCATTAGAAAAGAAAGAAAAAAAAAAGCCAAGTAAAAAGGCAGTGTTACAAACTGAGGAGCATAAAAAGGCAGTAACTCTCCTCATCTAATACGAGCAAATAGTGCAAGACCAAAAAGCAGAAGAAAAAACCCATAGTGATTTACATATTCATTAACTAATTTGTATAATCAGAAGATTTAAAAGGTCATTACTGGAACACCTGCCTGTTAGCAGATGTAGGAGAATGAAGGCCAGAGAACACTGTTTTTATGAAGATGTTGGTAGGTAAATAGTTGGCAGAGCTGCAGCTACCTGCTGCGGCAGCACGCCTTTCTGGCTCAGCCTTCTGTGGGGAGAAAGGGAATCTGGAATTCCCTTCTCCATACACACACGCACACTGACTTCCCTCTTGCAAAGTCTGACAGTTGATTAGGGATGTGATTATTTTCATACATCAACATGCCAGCTAAAGGAGCTTCCACACAGAAGATTAAGCACTAGAAAACTTACCAACTCCCACCACAGAAAGATGCCTGTTTAGATAGACGGGTGAACAGCACCACGCATGGATCCTAATCAGAAATAAAGAGGCTGTCTTAATTAAGTAGATTTGCTAATTTTGATGTCAGTGCCATTCAGTAACACAGGAGATACCAATGAGCCTTTGTATGGACACTGAATGGGACGCACCCCATCCCACGTTGTAGTTAACCATTAGATATCCAAGTCTAAGACAAAGACTGTATGCTATCTTTTCAGTCTCTGCCTGAATCAGTTTCTGGGGCTGCCTACTAGATCTAAAATAAGCAAAAATGTAGCATTGTGAGCTGAGACAGCTAATTCATAAATGACTGTGATAAAGCAAAATAACATTCTGCAAACAACTTTGTATTACTAGTATCAAGAGAGCACCCGTCCCCATGACAAAGCCAAATAAGTGGCTTACAGTCTGTCACCTGCAGCATTAATTTGTAGAAAGGGCCAAATACAGAGCAATTAAACTTATTTAAATTGAGATGAAGCCCATGAGCTAATCCAACCCAATCCCCAGGCAGGAGTAACTTCAAAACAGTGTCACATTGGCTGACCAGGTTCTTGTCTTCTTGTCCACTGCGCAACATCGCCCCTCAGCTGTTTCCCCACCACTGCTCCCAAGGTGGATCACCTGGCAACCGACTGAGTTCACATTTCATTCCCTGCTAAAGACTTCCAATGACAATGTTGAACAGAACCAATGTAACAGCATCTGCCTTCAGGAATGCCACCAGTCACCTGCATGACTTTGTAGCACCCTTACTGTTGAAGCCTGAGCGTCCTGGCAGCTTTCCACTCCATATGTAGCTCTGCAGTCCATCACTCTCCAGTTTGGCTACAAATACATTATGTAAGACTCCATACACAGTCTTCCTAAGGACAGGAAAGGTGACATCCCCTCTCTTATTTCATTCACAACAAGGAAAGAAATGTGACTGGCCAAGCAGAATTTGCCCTCTGTGAATTCATGCTGGCAATACCCAACCCCCTTGTTGTACTTCACGTGCATTCACATGACAGTTCTCTGAGAACTCCCCAGGGACAGAGGCTATGGCAGCCTCAGTCTCAACGAATAAGATCCAGTTATCACTTGCTTGATAAAAACAAGACAGGGATTTTGATCCCCGCCCAAAAAGAAAAACAAACAACTTTGTACAAAACAACCTTCTTCAAGGTCTTTGAGAATCTTTAATAGTACATGATTTCTATATACACTTCTATACTTCTTGCCTGCTTTAAATGTACAGAATAGCAGAAAATAAATCATAACTATTAATAAATGTACAATATAATCTTTTTTTTTTTTTTTAACCCAAAACAATAGACCTTCTTTTCACGCCAAAAGCTTCCACGTGGTCAGGGATTCAGAAGTTCATCCAAAATTTTCAGGGCCGATTCATACAGAATTCTGAAACAGCATCAAACAGCACATGACACAGTTAGACAGCCACCCCGTCTTTCCATCTCCTCATACACCCATGTTCTCTCTCTCTCTGTTTCACATTA
The DNA here is from genome assembly GCA_023055505.1 of Callipepla californica brunnescens. Lineage (NCBI taxonomy): Eukaryota > Metazoa > Chordata > Aves > Galliformes > Odontophoridae > Callipepla > Callipepla californica. The sequence continues at coordinate 6,888,165 of JALIRH010000006.1, forward strand.
CTCCTAAACAGCCACAGAACTCAGCTCCGGGGCTTCCATTTGGAAGGCCCTTTTTATTTTCCTACGTTCCCTCAAACTATCACACCGGGAAGCCTTCGGAGTTGCATCCTAGCACAACCTCTTCCAGTAACGCTCTGCGGTTCCCTACGAAGACAGAAGGATTTTGCTCTCCTGCCAAAACATTCTTTCATTATTTCAGTGCTCACCTCTGTAAACTTTATCCTTCATGCTAATTTATTATTATCGTTACGGTCTTACACTCAAGAAGCAAAGTTACTTGGATATTTATCATCACTGTTAAGACACCGTGACCATGTGTACAACAGACAAAGCAGGATATTGCGTTCAGATCATCCTGAATTCCTATGGCCATGGTGATGTCACATCATTCTCCTTCAAAATGCCAACAGCCTGCACAGTAACCTACACACAACGAGTGCAGGGCTGCCCGGGCAGGAAAGCTTGAGGCAGTTCTCCTGTGCACAGCAGTGACCTTGCTGATACGTGGCAGACAAAGCGTGCACAGAACTGATGGTCCACAGCAGGGCAAGAGTCACCATTCACAGATGCAACGAGTGCAAAAAGGAGATTGAGAAGCTACAAGTGCTAACGCTACAGACATATTTTCCATTTGCCAAGTTTCAATTCTAATGCCCATATACTGAGATGGCAACAAATGGTAATTACAGAGCATCAAGAAAAAAAGGTGTTATTTCCAAGCACAAAGTGCATGGAACACTTTTCTCTAGCCTCCGACTCGCTGCAGTGACAGCTTTATTAGCATTTTTGGGGGCTAGAAATAAATACTTGCATTTTAGAAAGTAAATTAACACGTGTGCTATTACTCTTGAGGAAATTCTCTCAGTATACAATATGCTGTCCAGAATTTTAAAGCGCACTGAACAGCATTTTCAGACCCACGGGGCCTTCTTAAACTGCTAGCTCAGCTGAAGAGGGAAGACTAATTTATAATGAAAAGTTTTGCTTCTAAATTAGTGTAACAATTCCTTGCTTAATGACAGCACTTTAAGTACTCCACCAGACAGGTTTTTACCTATTTCTTTTTTCATTAATATGTAATAGATTACGTCTAAGTTTAAGATGCTGGCGCAGGATATCAGATCTCTGGGGAAATTAAAGCATCTCACCATTTCCCAGCATACCTGGGCATTAAGCAAAGCAATTCACCAAAGTTACTATGAGATAATATACTCTGAAGAAAGGAGTAATAATACTGTGAAGTATTAGTTAAAACACAGCAATAAGTTTTAGCATCAGTGCAACACGGTGTGTCTGTAGCACTGTGCTCAGAGTAATGATCCAGCAGCTGACCTGCAGCACTCCATAATTAACATTTGGAGGCTGGGATTGTAAAGTGGGAAAATGCAGCAGTAAGTTCACAAAGGACAGCGCAGGTTTCAGACTGCATATAACCCCACTGCAGTTACACAGTGTGATTAGAGCACTGAAAATGACATGTCAGCAAACACTACAGGCCGTGCCAGTTCCTCCATAATGCCTATCTAAGAAAGCACAAACACCATAAATCAATCATGGAAAACCTAACCACTGAGGAACTCTCTCTTAACCTTTTCCAACACGAATTTGTTTACTTTCTGGAGAGAAGGGTAGAAGTACACCCACCAGACACATTTGTGGGTGTTCTTACTGTACAATTGCAATTCTCACAAATTCAAAAGCCATCACAGAGCTTGGCAGGATTTTTTGTTATCACACTGTAATTCAGATTCCTGTTATGAACACTTCCCATCACCATGTTTGTGTTCATAAGCTCTTCATTTTACACACAAGTCAGCTGTAGATGATAAGGAGGTACCCGCTCATACATCACAACATCAATCACTGTGCAGTATCCTATACTCTTCATCCATCCCCATTTCTAGGTTGGGGCAGAGATGTTCAGATGCATTCATAAAGCAATTATCTGTGTTCTCACTGAAATTTATAGTTGGTAGTGCACTCAAGTGGTAGCAATTATTCATTCTCATGTGCCCATTTATTTAATCACGTTTAGATATGCTTTAAATTTTCAGCCTTCTCTTGATTAAGAGAATTGCATAACTGAATGGTAATACTCTGCTTCCAGCCTTTCCTTTCCTGTACATCATTATCACTTTAAGCAATATTTTGCTATGGCACTTGGTAACCCAGCATTACGTGATTCAACAGAAGAAAAACCTGCTCATTTTTCCATCACTTTGTTTCTAAGGTAAGGTCTCAAACAAAAGAACTTGGCTCTCAGTTCAGTGAGTAAGGAAAGCAAGACACCAAGCAGCAGGGTCACTGCTAGGAAGTCTTACTCCTGTGAGTACTGCAATATACAGCACTAAGCCATGCTGCACTCACATTAATGCCAAAAAATAGCCCCAAACTAAAACAAATATGTAAAGACTACAATCACAGCAAACGTATGGATAGGAAATTTAATCCTGTGCTGAGCAATGTCTCTCAGGGTTTTAACCATGGCTTCAAAACGTGCAATCATTCAGAATCCTTCAACTGCACTACAGAGGTACAGATCACCTCATCTACGGTGGAAGAGGTGTGGGAGGGGTTTGTGTTCATTTCCCACAGCAAATTTACCTTTCAGTACTGCTAGATCCTTCTGCGGCAGCTTCCTTGTAAGTTATAAGCTTCCTCTCAATGACAGCTGCAACATCTTTCAGAAGTGAAGTTTTGTGCTTACCTATTTGAAATATGATTATGTTGAACAAAAACAATGCTTAAAAAGCAAAAAAAAAAAAAAACCTTTTGCAACTTTTCAGACTAGCTTCTTGAAAGACAAAAAAGAAAGTTTAAATTGAAGATTAGATATGACTACAGCAAGACACAATGCAGAACTGGACCCTATGAGTTGGCTACGTATTTTTCAACCAAACTTGCACTACACCACCATGCACAGGTGATATGCCTCAGTGCCTGCTGAGTTCTATTGAAAGTCCACCAGGAATAAATAAATAAAAAATACATAGCACTATATATACACACACACATATATACAGTACAAATTGGCTTGACTGACCTTTAATTACAACCACAATGCAGACTGTAGATGTAAGACTAAAAACGCCTTCAATTTCTTCAGAGAGAATGCATTCCAGTAATTCATTTAAAAATGACCTAAGGATAAAATGAAGTAAATATACTTCCTGAATCATGTTTATTTCAAAATAGAACAGAACAGAACGAGCTTGTGATTCTATTAGGCCACCACCATAGCTTGGAAGGTACCACACAGGGCAAAGAGCTCTTATTGGGTGGTGGGAAACTACCAACTGCTTCTGAGACTGTCAGCATGTTTGAGTTCATAAACTGCTGGGGAAGAAAATAAAAGGTTTTCCCATAGAATAAGCAGCATTTCTGAGAAATTAAGAGCTCGTGGAGTAATTTGGGAAGTACAGTCTGTGTAAAAAAATACTGTAACTGCTGGAACTTAATTTGTGCAATTTATAGTGAACTTTCTAAAATCAATTTATAGTGAAGTTTAAAATACATTATATGACTCCAGTGGATTGCTAGTAACAACTCAGGCCCTTAAATCTAATACTACTTGTAGCTCAATTAGAACCTAGAGTTTAATTAACATTTTGTTCTAAAATGTGTATGTCATAAAAATTAAATTGGAAGTGCTTCCAGTTAAAAAGCAGCAGCGAAGAACTCTTCTATGAAAATATAGGACTTGGAAAAGGTTTTGAATTCTATACAGACGTTCTTATGAATGAAAAAAGCCAAATGTCTGATTAAAGAACTCTGTGAGATGAGCACTTCGTAAATGAGAACTGCTGGATGTGTAAAAAAAGAAAAAGCTCACCAGTCAGTACGATCAGTATGATCATAGGTGAATTTAATCAGAAATGTCCATTTCTCAAAATGTGTTTGAATTCAGAAAGTAAGGCATTATTGAATGTACATGAGCTGTTCTATTCTACATTGTTAACAACCTTGGACACATTAATGGAGAAATGTTTACCTGACCACATTAACAGACTTGATAATTACGGCCATTAAGCTGCTCGAAAGAGGCGGAAGGTCTGAAACTGTCCTTGGGATAGCAAAATCTTTTTCACTGGAAGCCTTAAAAAGAAACAGTCAATAACTTAATACCTATGCAGAAAATATCCAGGCAACTCAGTAATTACACCAAACAAGACCCATCCTTAAATGACTGGAAAAAAAACATTCCCATGCACTGTTTGAGTATTTTTAGATCAATTGAGCAGTGTCCAAAATAACAAAAATTAAAATTTGAAAGGCTAAAACTGAGCCATGTAAACAGCATCATGGGAAATGGCCTCCACACTTTGCCTGGATATAAGTTTATGACTGGCCACTACTTATAAACACACAGCATACTGAGCAGAAATGAACTTCCTTTGTGTCTTCATGTTTAAGTATCTATCACAGTTTCTTAAACGTAGGTCAATTCTTTTTGCATCAAGCTCTGAATAGGACGGCAAACATTCGGTTAGAACACGAGTTGTGATTTACTAGAACAACAACTGCACGTATCCATAAAATTCAGAACTCATTCCCTTTTCTCCATTGGTAGGCACGTGTCAAGCCACTTCCTGGAAAGCAGGGCCTCTGTAAGCATGAGGGTTGCTTGGAAGGACAAGTGCCATAACCACAAATGATCCCTCTTCCCCCTCCTCTCCCTGAACTCTGGTTGCTGAGCACATTATCTGCTCCGGAGCGTGCCTGTGGTCAGTCAGGGTCAGCTGCTTTTGCTGAGGGGAAGCCCTGACACCGTGTAAACACTGTGTAACAACAGCCAAAACGTGCTGGTGTGCCACTAACACTGCTTCCATCTCAAATGCAACCACAGCACCAGACAGGCTGCTATGAGGAACGTTCACTCCTTCACAGCCGCACTCAGTACAAACACACAAAGAACTTCTCGAACAGACCCGTTGTTTACCCCCAACACTGCCTAACCGGTGAAATTCTGTCAGAACCAGATAGTAAATGAAGTGTCAGGACGTGCACATTACACGTGTTTGTAAACCCGAGAGATGCATTTTAAGATCAAATTATGGCAAATAAAACATCCTATTCGTTCCACGCTATCGCACACAAAATCTTCATCTGCAGCAGGAAAAACACATTTTCTGAACACAGCTTTCTACTTCCACTATCACCTTTAAAAAGCAATCAGCATTAACTTTACCTCCTGTAGCGCGTAGTTTATCTCTGCCAGCATTGCAGCTAGGAGAGTGGAGAGCACACCCTGGTGAACTGCCGGGCAGAGCGACCGCCAGCACTGGACTGTGTGTATGAGATCTCCCAGAGGCGTTTGGAGAGACTGCATCAACTAAAGGCAAAGAAAAACAGATGTGTGTGAAATAATTGAAACACTGCATCAAACTGCTGTCCGCAAAGAAGTGCAGGTGATGCCTTCAGAGTCACTGCGGTACTTCATTCACTTGGGATCAGGGTGGGAACCTTCAACGTTATGTCAAAAGTCCACTCACAAGTTTCAGAAAAAACAGATGATGCATTGGTTGAACCAAAAATAAACGTAACTCAAAAGCCCTAAAGAGCAGATCATCATATTTTCCACTGTGATCCATGTGCCTTACTATCACGTTCTCTGCTACAGAATGCAGGAAGCTCAATTTGCTGTGAAGAAAGAACGGTCTGAAGAATTTTGGGACATCATCCACACATTGAAGATGATGCAATTCATGCTGAAACAAACATTAAATAGCCACAATTCAGAACATATATAACCAAATCCTTGGTTCAGGGATTAAGCCCATTTTCACTGGCAAAAGATTAATAGTCTGTGAGTGCCAGGGTAGCTCACTGGTACAGCAAATCATTCACGGGGAAGATCACTGGTGACATAAACTGTCCTCTGGTTTACTAGTGAACCTGTCACAAGACCAACAGTGGTTAAAAAAAAAAAAAACAACACAAAACACCTATTGGAGATGGGGAAACATATTAATATTAGAAACACTTACTCAAAATATAAATCAGATGTTGAATGGAATAACAACCTTCAAGTGCAACATCACTTTGCCTTTCAGTAAAAGTAAGGATTTGCCTACATACAGGTAGTGATGTTAAGAGGAATACCTGAATCCCTTCTTCCTGCTCTTCCTTGATTTTGATGGCAACACATTCCAGAACCTTCTGGAAGACAGTCTGTACAGCTTGGAGAACACTTCCTACTTCATCCGTCTCAGTGCTCTGAGTTAAAGAAGCTTCAGTAATCTCTTTTAGTGCACACAATAACACTGGCATACAAAAGCCACCTCTGGCTAGAGAAAGAAGTACATACCACAGTGTGAAAATGGAAATGAGAGATTCTTCACATACAAACTTAGGAAAAACAACTCAGTTATATACCACTCACAGCTATAGTTTCCTAGATTTAGTTTCTGAGCCCCTTTAGCTGAATAATTAAATACTAATTGAAATGTATGGAAGAAGTATAAACTCAGTGTTCCTTCAAAAAATTAATGAAGTCCATGGAATAAAACTGCATATGGTGTCAGGAACTGAGCTTTAATTCCGTCTCTGCTGTCAGCTTAACTTTCCAAATGTGAGCCAGATTTAAACTGCACTACAATTTTGTCTCCCAATACTGAAATGATTCTGTTTTCATACAGGTAAATATACACACAAAATCGGTGTGCATAAATATTTATGTACATATACTATGATATGATTTACCAATTATGTAACTGGAATTTAACAGTGTGCTGAAAAGCCATTGTTACTCCTCACCACATTAATGATAATAGCACCAACTGTAAACACCCCTTTTTGAGAAAAAGGTTCCATAATGCAAGAAAGCAACAGTTCTGCTAACGTAAAAACAGTCACCTAATTGTGTACGGAGGTGGTGATGTTAGCACTATACACTGTACCTGTCTGTATAACTGAAAGTGCTGTATTTAAGAAGTGTGCTTGAAACTTGAGGTTTCCAAGTCCAACCATTATGACATCCTTGCAGACTGACAGATAGGCCTAGAAAAGAGATGCAGAAATAAATCAGGAAAAAAACACCATTATATAAAGCAACAGTTCAGTTGCAGTGAGAAGTAATAAAAATATGAAATCAAAGGAATCGTTTAATTATGCTTTTGTAACCAGCCTGCTTTTACATGAGCATTTATAAAATCTATACTGGGTGAAGTGATACATAAGGGAAATATAACAGAGGACAGTTAAAAAATTGCTTAGACATTACCTAACCATGTGCTTTCTGTGAAGGGTAAATGGAGAGGGTGCAAGGGACACTGTCAGGAGGCAGTAAGCATGTGGGATATCTAAATCTCCTTCTCTATCCCTGGGAATTGGAGGTACACTCTGATAGCAGTGTCACAGAATAAAGACAAGCCCTGACACCTGGGTTTGTTATCCTATATGACGTGTTGGAATGAGCCAACAGGATCCTTTCAACAAATCAGTGGTCCAATGAAACTGACCCTCAAATGAATCCCTGCTTGTAACAGCAAGTACAATATTCAGAAACAAAGCAGACAGGGGAAAGTGAAATGGGAAAGAATGGTATGTCACAGGGAAAGTGATGAACAGATGGAAAAAAACAACACACCCATGTCCCTACTCATATACAATATTAAAGAGGAAACTGTAACTATGGCATAATGCATGGACACCTTGAAACAACCTAGGTCAGCTCTTTGAGTACTGGCATTCTTAACAAACATGCAACACGCAAGCAAAATGATTCAAAAGCACAAGAAACACTTCATTCTGATGAAATACATTATACAGAAAGGTGAGAAGCAAAGAGGAACTGCTTAACAAAACACGTGGCTTATTACATAAACTCAAGGCCAGGGTTCCCCTCTTAACTTTCAGACAAGTCATATCAGCATTTATACCTCAGTTTCCTTTCTGGAAATAATGATGAAATTTACTTCAGCACCTACTAATAAGGAGCATTATGACTGACCCATCCAGTGGTATGTCAGATAGATAGTTGTCAATTGCAGAACTATTTTATTATTTATCAATAGTTTTCAATTTCTATGCAGACCTGGGAAATTGATTAAATATGTTCTAGAAATGCTGGCACGTATTCTTTATTTTGTGTCTTGTCTTTCCATAAGACCGAGTTTTGTGACTGCAAACTTTTGACAAACAGCTACAAGAGTTGAAGTATGCATGCCAACTCTTTCATTCTGAAAAGAGACAATAGCTTATTAAACACACAATTAACCTGTCCCAAGATTCACTTTAGCACTTAATGTCTCTTTACAGCCTTCAAAAAGTCATTTGGCTGCAGCAGTGGGATTCCAAGTTACTAAAAAGCTCACTTCGTCATTCTTAAATTCCCAGCTAACTTGCACTCTCTCACTTTGCTGACTTCCATAAATATAAATGTTTTCTGGCACTAAGCACCAGAATGAAGCATACTGAATTCCTCAGGGAATAATTCTAACTGTTTCTTCTGGAAAAGCAGGAAGGCAAGGAAAGAAGGAAGCAAGCAAGTCAATACGATTAGATTTAAATCCTCTCTTTAACAATAACATCACTTTCCCGGACTTCCAAGTCACCCTCCATAGGGTGGATAACAATTCTGGATAACAATGTTTGTAAAATGGGAATTCACATATGCCACTTATTTGGCTGAAGGCAGTTTGATTTACGTGATAACAGATCTCTAACCTGGATAATTAACTCAGGAACATTACTCTGTTTGGAGACTCCATCCTCTTGATCGGTTGCAAGTATAAAAGGTAAAACGTGACTTTCCACCCAAGCCCCCGTCTCCTCCAGAAGTGACAGAAAATCTTTTCCTTCTTCAGAAAACTGGAAAAGTTTACAAGAAGTTTATAAGCTTCTGAATTCCAAATCTTTTGGAATTTCCTTATACTGTGAGCAGTAACTCCTGCTTATACTGAAAAGGTACAAACATACCTTGTTTTGAAGATGAATAGTCAACCTGCAATACAGGCTGAAGGCTCTTAAGCCAGTTGCTTGATTGCAGCTACCAGAATTTCTCTCAGTTCCTTTCAGAACTGAGCCAAGAATTTCCTGAAATATCAAAGTTCACATTTACATTTGTCAGAAAAAAAAAAAAACCTATCAAGAAGTTTTGTTGCCTTTTTCTCAACACTTTTAAACAGAATATTTTAAAATATGGGAAAAAAAAAAGACAAATCCAAGAAGTGTGATTTCAATTACTTTCATTTTGGAACGCTACGAGTGAATTTCAAACTGTTCCTTCCATCCCTTCCATTCTGAAAGTCGGGTTCCTTAAAAATGCTCAACACCTGGTCACAAAAATTAGAGGCTCCTAAAAGTGAAAAAGCAATTAAAATCTGCCACCTGTAAACAACTCTGAGCTAATACAGTTTAGAATATTTGTCTGAGGTAGAAGCAGCTATAACCAAACCTATTTATGCGACCATGCAGGGCTTTAATTTGAGTAAGGCAATCTATAACACGACGCATTCTTTTATAAGCGCTGCTTATGGTAAGGACAACGTTACCTTTGAAGCACTGAGGGTTTTCAGAAGGTGGTTCAGTTTCTTTTTAGGAGCAGAGAGTAAGCAACCACGATTAACAGGATGGGTCAATAAATATTCAATGTAATCAAGTGCTAATCCTGGCTTCGATTCGTGAGTGACATGGATACGCACTCGCCGTTCCGATGTTTTAACATTCTGTAGGAGAAGGAAGCACAAAAATCAGTAAGATACAGTTAGTATTTCACAGTTAAGTCCAAAGAAGGAAAATACAGCATTAAGGAAGCTGCTCCTTAAAGACAAGAACAGAACGATACATTTATGTAATCTACCAATTCCTTGATGCGTGCATACCTTTCTTGGGGTTGGCATATCTGATAGCCAGTCACAGGCCAACTCCATCACGTGCCCCACTTGCCCCCAGCGACACATGCAGTCTATCAGGGTACAGTATTTGCTTTGGTCAGCTCCACTGTCAATATTTCTGAGTTTGGAGATCACACCACAGCTTAGATTTAAAAATAAGAAAGAGTAAAAAAGGAGAGGAAAAAGATGTGTTAACTTTGCATTCATTACTGGAGAAATCAGTCAAAGATAATCAACCAATATAATACCACAGGAGACACACTGGTGGCTCACAGACACATTTACACTGTTTTATCAGCTCACTTATCCAAGTTTATCCAAATTACCCAGTTTATCAAAACGGGCATTTAATATGTCAACTTGTGAAAAAATTAACAGTCAACGAGTGTCATTCACTTTTTGGATCTACAAACAGTACCTGAAAGTGGGAACAGCAGCAGGGGGCATAAAGGACGCCAGAATAACCAAGGGAGTCGTGCAACGGTCATCCTATGGAAAAAGTGTACTATAATGAACAGACATGAAGAATTTCAGAGATAACTTAAAAAAACAACAACAACAGTATGATTAAATGATATCAATTAAAGCATTTCTTTCTTTTCACTAGAAATGGAAGCAGAAAATCCGTAACACATGGCTTACAATCTGCAAATAACAAATGTAATATAGACATGCCCTAGAAGTTGTTGCAACACATCAAAATAGGAGGTACAGAAACCAACCTCTGTGACAAACTGTTCAGAAATAATGAATCTGTTGTCCATGCTTGACGAGTACAATCAAATGAAATTATTATTTATTCAGACATCTGAAGAGCTGAAGTCTTTTTTTTTTTTTAATGCTATTTTTTAAAATCATCTTTAAAAAGTGTGCAGATTTTCAGGAAAGATACACCTCACCTCAACCTAGCCTCCTGATGACAGATCTTTTAGATGCAAACTGCTTGCTCACCGTAAGAACATCAGAGTCAAGAGGTTGCCTGCTAAAGCTGGGTATCCTGTCTGCCCACCAGAACTTCAGAGGAGGGGCATTACATCCCCTGCCAAAAAAAAGTTTGGAATGTCTTTGACAAATCCAAATGTTTCCAGGGTAGAAAGACTATCTGGTACTCTGCAGCACAGACATACCACGTAGAAATGAACGGCTGCTCACTCCCTGATTACCTAAAGCTGACTCGAATGTCCTTAAGTAGCCTGAATCAAAAGACAGTTAGAGAGCAGAATCCAATTATCAGAAGAGAATCACAAGAAAGTGACAAAGGAACCTCTGCTGCTTCAGCTGTTCAGCAGCTGAAGAGAAACTGGATCACAATCACAAGTGATGGCGGCGGAAGGGTTTGGAGGAAGTAAATACAAAACCACGAGGACTCTCACCTACAAGAAGACTACTTTGCAATGACACATTTCCAGTGAGTAATTTCCAAAAGTTTAAAATACTTCAAAAACAGAAGAACAGAGTCCTATAAAAAGCAGTACAAGTAGAACAACTTACTGCTGAGTACCTCCGCGCTAACAATGTAAATAATGATTCATCAGATTCTGGAACTGGAGGGTGACTTTAAATCATCGATGCAATTTCCAGAAACTTGCTATTGTTTATAGCAAAACATACTTAAAACCACGAAAATAGATAAAACATACAATAAATAACATCAGAAGAAAATACTAGAGCACTGACAGGAAAATCTAAGTTTAAATTTAGGCTTTCTTTACCTTAAATACTTTAAAATACTCAGGAAGTACAGAAGCAAATTTTCTGATAGTATAATCCTTGGCATCCTCATTGTGATCTAACGCTTTGTGAATACTTCTCCAGAGAATTACTGTAATCTCCAATAAACTTGCCATGCTGGCCACGTCATTTATGGACAACACATCATTCAACACCTGAAACGCAAGCACAGATATTACCTATTACGTTCTAAGATATGAGTTTACATTAAAATGTAACTGAGAACTCTTACATTCATTTCCCAGAGGCGTTGTGCTTATTGTAAAACACTGACTCCACGATTCATTCACAACCTATATATAACATGAGTCGTCCTGATACATTATATTTTTAAAATACGTAATTGAAAAAAATCAAACAAATGTAACAAAGAGCAAAATGAGAGAAACATTCATTCTAAGCATGCTCCACAGGCCTTCCAGTTTGTTCTGTGTACTGCACGACATTTCTAGTGTTTCAGGGCATGAAAAAGCCACACTGGTGGTTTTCCCCTTCCAGCTCCACAGATGTTCAAATACTTTCCTTCAGATTTCAGTCATACCATTAACTGCCTATATCTGAAATCTAGCACCACAGAGAAGCATTACCAGAACTTAGCATAAAGCAGCATTTCTTACACTTAGGTTCTCCTTTTCACCTTCATCTTCAGCATCTTCATCAAAACCCTCCTTCACTGCTTTCTGGATGCAGGCATTCAAGCAGCGACGAATAGTTAGCATCAATTTAGCTACATTTAAATACAATAAGAATAAATGAGATGTTTACTATTTCTTAAGAACGTCATGAGAGATCCCTTCCAACCCTACAGTTCTGTGATTAGTAGATGTTTCTAAATATGATGCTGGAATGCTGTTCTGAAAAGCAGGCAACAGAGCCAGAAACAGCTAGGAAAAACAAATAAATACCAAGTTTCCTAGTGAAAGAAAATGGAAAAATGGACAAATGTTTTACATACTCAAATATGAAGAAGAAATAGTCAACAGTATCAGCAGGTTCTATAACTGCATTGTTAAAAACATCTATTCAAAGAAAAAAAAAATGGAAGCAGGATCAGAGGAAGCTCCTACAATTCCTACACGTCCGGCACAGCTATTAGTTTAATGAACTACACCTAGGAACGTATCCCTTCTAATGTGCATTCCAATTATCAGTGATAGGCAGCAGTCAAACCACTGCGCTCCCTAATGCAGAGTTCATCTTCAGACCAAAGCTGAGGGTGATGTGTGCTCAGCTGACAGCAGGGCTAGCTGGGACGCACTAATGCAAGCTATTCCTGAGGTACCTTACTAAGATAATACAATCACTCAAGGAGCAACAGATTCTCGATTTTGTCCAAGCTGACTGTTTTAGAGTATCAGAATTCATCTGAAACAAAATTTTCCCAATCTCACTTGGTCCAATAGCACTTGCATAAAACGCAGCTATGCTTTCTACAGTACCTATACCTGTAACTGAAAGTCTTAAACTTCAGAGTACTAGGCATAAACATTTTTCACTTTCTGTAGAGACCTCATTTCAGGAATCGGGGTATTTTATTTCAATATTGCATGATGAATAAATACTGACTTAAAATAACCTTAAGGTACACGAGAGGAGAAACAGAAAGGGAGACCAAATAGTAATACTGGCAGTGAGTACAATACAGCACTGAAGAGCAGAAACAAAATCCAATTAATCAGGACAAACATTAGAGAAGAATTCTGAAATGCAGTGGTGTCATTTTGGTATTTCCAAAGACTCAAAATGATTTTTCCTTTACCTATATTGGTGGGGGCAGTGTACTCATAAGCGTACTGATAGAACTTCCTGGCTGCTGCTGAGTTCATCTGGATTAAAGTGACGCAGCGCTCGCACCACACATCCTCAGGCTGGTTGATGGGCAGGAAGGAGTTGAACAGGAGATTGACGATGCGCCGTGCCACGGGCCGCGAATCGACCTCGAGGCGAGCCAGAAGATGCTCCATGGGACAGATTTTCCAGAACTTGAAAGAGTGAGAAAAAAATATTAGAGGAATGAAAGGAAATAAATAAATGAAACATGTTTGCAGTTCTCCGCACAAGTCTCAACAAATACAAAAAGCATTTACCAGAAAAGCAGGTGCATTTTTAATCCCACAGAAATACCAGCATGTATTTGAAGCCCCACGTTGCTGTAACAATGCTATTTACTGTCCTGATGTGCTTCTAAGTCCCCTGGTATTCCAAAGGACCACTAAGAACTCAGCATATCTGCAGTGTTAAATGTAACTACACACCAAGTATTACAGAGAAGAACTATCTACTCTACAAGGATAACAGCACAGAATATAGTTACTAGTCATTATATGCCATGTTGCACATGGTCACTGCAGGACAAAATAGGACCAAACTACTTAAAAGTATTGCCCTGCTCCACAGGTACCTGGACAGAACAAGACTCTTTCCAAGATGCCCCCAAAAGGTCGGCCCATCCCATCAGAGTTTCAGGTTATTCATAAAGCCGTAACTGAAGGCCATGAAATTCATACAGGATTAACCTAATCCTTGGTTTAGAGGAGCTGAACTTTTTTCTGCATGAAAACAAAGCAGTGTGGATGGAAGTTGTCCAATAACGCCTAAAGAACAAAAAAAGGCTAAAAAATATCCTTAAGAACTACACCTGAGGTTGAGAATTATGTTTTTCACCATCTTTTGTGGCAGTAAATTCAAAATAATTCAGGATAGCAAAGAAGATTGTTTGCTTGAACTTTCATACTGAATGACAAATAACTTCCACACAAGAATTTCTTACACATTTAAGCAGCAGCAGTTTTATGTCCTTTATGTGCTTCTGAAGGACTGTATATAAATATTAAAAAATCATTTAAAGCATTGTTGCAATTGAATATATCTTAAAAAAACATCATGCTTGTTTGTATTTTGCTATACGGGAAACTATAACAAAATCTGATTTTACTGTTAGATAACTGACAGTAATGGATCACATCATGACCGTGGATGTCAATCTTTTAGACCACGTTTGTATCAGTAAATTGCTTTATCAAACACAAAGTGTGAAGAGACTGAAAAATCAGCACTAGCACCGAATGCCTGCGAGACTACACAGTGATGATGAAGGGGTACTTGAAGTTACATACAAAAATGGTAAAAATGACTTCTAATCAGATCATTAGGGGAATACGTGCTTGCTGAATACTTTAAGAGTAGATAAAAACAAGAACATTATAGAAATCATGGCTAAAATTTCAGGGACCAACACTTTTAGAACGACTCTGTGATGAGTTGTTTCTGCCAGCTGGAACATGCAGCTTTAGAACCTCCTGAAGTGGAAACTGCAGGAAATAAAATGCTGTCTTTTAGAGTACTACCACTTGTAACTACGAATGCCTTCTCTGGTTAACTCGAATAATCCCAGAAAGAACAAACTGTCCAAATGAAGGTACAGGTGAAGATTCCTGCAAACATCTCTAGGGCCCTGCTGGAGACTGCAGCACTGACAGCCTAATAACGCCTTGTTCCTCTAGTGTTTGTCTCTTTCATGCTTCCTATGGACTCGACCTATCAACGTATTCAGGTATGCACTGTGGAAGTACCAAACCTACTGCTGCCTCATCTTATCCTAAACCTAAGACAGTATGCAAAAAGTTGGAAGCCCTCAATTCTGAAGTCTCTTCCTGTTCACTTTGTGTTCTGAGTGTATATAATGTCAGAAAGTGCTACAGTTGTCTCCTCTCAATAGAACATCCCCGAGTTGCTGTGACCGAAGGTGGAAGGCATGCATTTGGCAAGTAGGTAATTCTCTTGATAGAGATGGATGAATTCCTTGAGCACTAAAGCCTTAAAAGCTGACCAACAAATCATTTATTCCAAGTTTAATTCTCTCATGAACAGAGGGCTGTACATGTTGTATGTAAATTCACTGCACAGAGTCACAGGACAAGCACGTCGTGGTAACTAGGCTCAGCAAAACACAAACTCATCATTGAAATAAAATATAAAATTTAAATTAGTAAACCATTCACAGCAGAGAGTGGAGGAAAAGGTCAATGGAGCTGTAATGCCTAAGGCTGGACAGCATCGCCCTAAGAATCCACAGCAGGACACAAAGTTTGTTTAACATCAGTATGAAAAGAAATGAAAATGCTGAAGTACAAACCCACCGAAGGCAAATAAAAATTGCAAAAATAGGTAAACTGAAGTGAAAAAGCACTTCAATAAAGATGTTTACCTTCTAAAAAGCTTAAGAAGTCCTGAGGAGCTAAGTTTGTCTGATTGTTCTGCCCCGGCATCACCACCAGAGGGCAAGGAAGGTAGAAACACGTTGAGAAAAAGTCTGTTAAGTGTTTGGTGATCCCAACAACCAATGAGCAAAAAAAAAAAAAAAAAAACAACAAAAACCCAAACACATACAGCGACTGCTGGACCTACTGCATGCAATAATAACCCCAAACTGGTTGAAAATTAAAAAGAAAGCAAGTGAGAACAGGACAAAAATGTACTTGGCTCAATTAAAAAGCAAGCTTTCCATCACATTCACCATGTCTAAAAGATCTCTGCCCGAGTAATATCCAGACACAGTATTATTTCCTACGGTTACCTCATCTCCCTTCACAGGGATGGAAAGGCCACAAGTTCACCAAAGCTACTGACCATTAAAGCATTAAAAGCTTTTTGGTTCTTTTTCTTTAAGGCTAACTGCACTAAGTCTCACAAGTACATTTGTTCTTAAAACAAATGCCTTCTATCACTTATCAGTTAACCTACCTTAGCTGCCTTAGTCGCCTTAATTTTCAGCAGCAAATCTACAAAAGCCACTCGCACTTTCTCTGAGTTGTCATGAAGACTGTGTATAACTGTGGGAAGGAGCTGCTCCAGTAATGGGTGACTTAATTTGTTGTCCAAAGTTATCGGTAGACACTGCAAGAAAAAACAATTGCAGTAATTAAAAATATTCAAAGAGTAGATGTACAAAAGAGAGAGATGCAGCTAGAAACTGCTGCACTAGACCGTGACACTCTAAGGTGAAACTAAGTATGGGCTGACCCTATGTATGCATGCTTTTCCTTTCACATTCTGTAGTAAAAGTTCATTGTATTCAGTGAACTCATTTCAGATGAATAAGTTTCACATATATCCTATTCTATTCATTTAGAAGAAAGACTTACTTTGAAAACAGAGCATCGAACATCAGCAGATGTCACATCACACGCCAGCTCCTCAATGAGCTTTTTCAACAGATCAGCAATAACTGCTGGAGGAATCATCTCCCAGTACTTGGATGTTATCTGACTAACCCCAAGTATCCCTGTAGAGCGGACAACTGGATGTGGATCTTCCAAGAGGCTCTGTAACAGAAGAACAATGAGAGCAGAAGCATTATAGCTAACACACTGCTATCTGACAATCACCTATGGTCAGTATAAGTCCATGATTATTGTGCAAATTGTTATGCTATGAGAGAACCACAATATTAATGTTCTCTCACAGCATTTTATTATGAAGTGAATAAGAAAATTTCAATCAGGAACAAAGTGTAGGTAATACTGTCCAGTTACTGTTTTAATGTGACTTCTGGAATAGTTTTGATTTTTTTTTTTAAGATAACTTACATTAAGTTCTGCACCTGTGACTTAATTAAGAATATTAAGACTTTTATGTACACAAGTTTGCACTGGCCACTGTTTGTGTATGTTAATATACAAACTTTAAATTCAGTTATCTGATTTTTTTGTTTATAAGGACAGTACTGATGATTTCCCAAACATTTTAGTGAAGAATCTACATCCAATCTTATCTATCCACACTAATTGGTATTTTTTCCAAGTTCTTTCAATTGCATCTCACTTTGGAAATTTAGGAATAACATTCTAAACTTGTGGTAACATTTACTAATCACATCAAAGCTCTCTTCACCAATCCTACATAAGGATCAAGATCGTTACTCATGCATGTAGCCCGTGGGCATCCAACCTTTTGGACTCCCTGGGCTGAGTGAAGTTGAGTGAAGAGAAATTGTCTTAGGCTGTATACACATACATCTCTCCAAAGTAACGCCTCCTATTTATCTCCATGGAAACTACAGCATACAATGAACACAGGAAGTGTCAAGGAGCACTTCTTTTTTTTGAATGGAGGAATTCAATTCTACTTTTTTGTTTCATAAGCACTTCCATGTCAGACACCATCTTGTCATCCGTCACACAGCAATAAAATGTAATGGAATTTAGGCAAGAAGGATCAACTTACACTGCCATACCACCAACGTCTGCCTCTGATGCCATGGGCCAGCATAATAAAAAGGAGGCATTACTTTCAGAGCTGTCCTTGTAAAGTATATACTATCAAGCAACAACAATAAAAAACTAGTGGGATAGGTGACCTTGTTTCTGTGAAACTAACACATCAGTCAGGTTCCATGGCAGAGGTTGCAATTCTTAGTGAGTTTTCAAGGTGCTCAGGGATTTTTTTATGAAATGTTATCCTTCCTGCACTCCGTCCTTGACAACAGCTGCTCACAAACATGTACACTGCCAAAAGCAATGACGTGAATAAGGTGTGACAGTGAAACAAGGGATATTTTTCTCTGTTAAGAGAGGTCTTACAGAAGTCTACCAAAAAGAAACGATCAAATATTTGAGTTGAATACCCGACTGCAACTCTATATATTAAATTCCATGTGAAAATCTGCAGGTAATATATGTCAACTGCAAATGGATTTGCAAACATTAAATTGATTTTTTCTTTTTTGGGAATCTTGAAACCTGTTCTCAAATTCGTGTATGAAAACAGAAGACACAGCTGCATAGTTTTTGCTGTTCACAGGACTGTGTTCAGCCAGCACCATAAAATGCAGACTACTAATTGCCATAACTTGAGTTAGGACTGCAGTGCACCCTCCCCATGCCCTGGGTTCAGCCAGGCAGTGCCATCACACACCAACGTGTGGTTGCTGTGAGTGAAGAGTGTCCACCTGAGCACTCAGTGGGGAAGAGCTGCAGCCATGGAGCAGGCAGCACTGTGAGATGTGCTGAGCCATACGCAGCCTGCGCGCTGGACACACCTGATACAGCTTTCAAAAGCATCTTTCATTCACAGCTCAGTAAATAGACAACAGCATTTTTTTTCCTTTTCAGATTGACAGCAGACACCACTAAGTCATTTTTTCAATGTGGCACGGAAAATTACAATAGTCTATTTCTGGATTTTCTGCATGCCAGGCATACATACTATCCTGTAATTCCACTCATTTTAACTACACCAGCACCTTATTTTCAATGAGCATTCAGCATTTTAGTTATAACTTACAAAAAGTTCTTCAAATTGTTTCTGAATTTCAGTGTCCATCTCTTCAGTGCTAAAACTAGGATCACGGATAGGAAAAGCATCAATAAACAAAAACGCTGCGTTGGATCGAACTTCTGAGTTCCTTGCCTGTTGCAATGAAGGAAAAATTATTTCAGTAAGTAGACTTAGAGGCATATAATAGGAAACATTGCTCTGCAAAGACTTCTACCAGGTTACTATTTGTAATTAAGTAAATGGGAGAGATAAATTCTTAAATATATGGAAGAAGTGATAGTAATGTGATTTTTTAGCACCTTACATTTCTGCCCCTTCTGTAACACCTGAGTTGTCAGAACAATAAGCTCTCAAAATATTACTGATTCCAAGAGTCATAGTCTGAGCCCTTCTTCTTTCTGCAATGCTGAAAACGTTAAAAACAGTTGGGATTTCTCTCAGTCACCTGACATGACTCCTTGGGCATAAATCCTTAAATCTTCTCTACAGAATACAAGAATCTTGAATTCGAGCAAAGCTTTTACTGTTAAAATTTATACAGACAGGCAGTTTAACTGAAAAGCTGAAGCTTCTTTCTTCAAGAAAACAGCATTTAGAAACTAAGTAGCAGCAAGCCTGGAGCGTAACATCCAACACCAACATACTCAGTTCTGCATCTATGCATGCAAGTAATGGGATCATGCTCCGAGATTCTGCCAGCTAATCAGAAGCCTAAGACAAATGCCCTAACTCTGACATTTTACCATTTGTAACCATTTTCAATGTGTTACTCGATATATTTGGTTGGCTGCAGAGCTCCGAATGTAAAGAAAGATGAAAAAGGTGTATATTTAGGCAGTCAGTGAAAAATGATTGGCCCCTGTACACCCATTAAGGACAGAAAATACAGAGCAGTCAATGAAAGGAAGAGAAGATGAGATTCAAGGTATGTCAGGAAGAAACCTGAAATATAAGCAGCAGAAAATATTTTGTCACGGATACCAGTCCCTGAAAGCATCTGTGCTCACTTTGGAGAAAGAGGGAAGGAAAAAATTTGTTCAGATTTTGAGTCCAATTACAAAAATATATTAAAAATGTATATAACAAGACTAGTGTAAAACTAGCAACAGAGGCTTACTTAAGAGCAAGATTAAGAGACTGCAGGGGACCTCCTGACTACAATCTTCTAGTTTTCCTCTTTTGTCATGAGATTTTCAGATCAAGAGAGGGAAGAGAAACTGTATAGCCGTGTAATATTTAGAACTAATGAAACTAATGGCAAGTAAAAACAGAAACTCACAGAAGAACTACAATTACTTAACATGTAGTTTATTTTGTATCTCATTTCTGAATTGATCCTCATGGGAGATGAGGGATGGGCATCTCATCTTTAAGCAGGAAAACAAAACACCACCACCACCAAATTCTTCAAGCCATCAGAATCAATAGAAATACCACACGTGATAATATGAGAATAAGTAAAGCCCATCTATTTGTTCTTTAGAACTTGGGACCTTATTTTACCTCACAGCCACCAAAAGGAGCCTTCAGTTATTTGATTTAAAAAATACAACAAGAATTCATGTTTCTTTACCTTTATGCCTGCAATTCTTTGAGGAACTGTTAAGAGTTTTAAGATAGACAGACCTTAATATATATTGTATAACCAAAAAATGGCTCTATCTATAACCAATCAGGGCACAACTGCTCTCTTGCACAGAACACCTTTCATAATGAAGACATGAATAGATAAGAAGTTGCATAACATTATAAAAACTGATGGTATCACAAAAGTTTATAAAACTCATGTAAGTAAAAGCCCCAAAGGAAACTTGTGCTCTCTATTATCTGAGGGAGTATCAATTTAAGAAGAAAAAGAGCTGAGTATTATAAACAACCATTTTAGAGAGGAAATCAAGTAGTTTCAACGTGACCAATTCCAGAATACCTCATATTCTTACAGATGAAGTAGTTTTCCTTTTTGCATGAAGGAGGGATAAAAGGGCCTTTTTAATGAGTTCCCTTTCTTTACGACAACCAGGAACAAGATTTGTTCATCACTGTATTAAATTAGGATTTCATACAGTGGTTAAAATAGCAAATTGGTTATCTAAAATGAAACTAATATTTCAAGCTTGGGAGAGGAATCCACATCAGCAGAAACAATTGTAAACTTCCCTTTAAGTGCAGTATTGAAGTACTGGTGATTCCAGGTCACAGCAACAGTCCCCTTAAAAACAGCAAATACTTCAGCAGTGCTACATAAAAAAGAAAAATGAACTACACAAAAGTGAGATAGTGGCCTAACCAAAAATAAACTGCCCAATTTCGATTTTCAGTCACACGTGTCCTTTTACCTATCACAAACATGGCACTGAATCACCTGGAATAGAGAATCATTCCCTGGATTGAAACATTACATGATTCATAGAATTGCTGCATTCAGCTTTTTACAATCCTCTCTGTACCTTCCTGAAGTTTATGTTCACAACAGTTGGATGACGTCGCTGAAATAAAACGACATCTCCATGACCTGCTTGATACGTGTGTTCAGTTCTAATCTGAATGTGTTTAACTCCATACGTAGAAGTTATCCAAGTAAAAAACAACAGAAAATAATGAACAGGAAATAAACCAAAGAAACAGAAGCAATAAAAAAAACAACACAACACTGCTCTAGTGATGGAACCATAAGTGATGTGAAAATTATGAATATACATAAGTAAAACCAGATGCTTATAAGTGCATTATTAAAAACAGAGTACGTGGGAGGTACCCATAACATAACAGCTGGAAAAAGACAGCACTACATTCTAAGAAAGAAAATTACCTTCAGAGCTCTCCAAAGGATAGGTTTATACAATCGATAGAGCATTTCTTCTACTCCCTGACGAACTTTACTTTGTTTGTGAAAATAACTCAGCATCTGGCAAATCAAACAACAAAAAATACATTTTGTACACTTCTATGAACATTCAAGAAAGATGAGGTGCTGGGGGCATTGGAAGTATTCATAAGGGAAGGCTGGACCTGCTGGTTTTTGTCTGTTTCTAAACCTACTGTTCTTTCAGTAAAGCAGCCCAAACACTGTTGAATACAATAACTGTTTTTTAGTTACTCTCCTATTTGCTACAGGAACTTCTGCAATCTATAGGACCATTTTAAGTTAAATTCTTGTATACTGAAAAAGAAGCAGACTTCATTAGCAAATTTATTCCAAGATCTTTCCACACCTTCTCAATTCAAAAGGGATTTATTTACAGTACAGTCTTCTAATGATTATAAGCTCCTCTGTTTCTCAGTGGAATTAAATTAATGTGTCAAAATTCTATTCCATCAAAATTCTAACTTGAACGCTTGTAAAGCCTTTGTATCAAATAGCATACATTGCTATGACAGGTGTTGGTAGGAATCTGTACTTAAGTTCTTGGAAAAATATGAAAAGCACATTAAAAGCAATTTTCAGTACATCTACATTACGATAAGCAATGCTCTGTTAGAATGATTCATATGGCTGAAACACACGGATCCAGAGGATAATCGAATCTGATTGACAGGATCAACATACTGCTGTGTTACAAGGCTGGATCAGACATGAGTGTCTTCCCTTAAAAAGCTTCTCATTCAACTTTATATGTTTTGCTCAGGAATAAAAGCCACAGATAGGCCACTAGAATCTGTACCCAAATCAAGGATCGTCCCTATATACATACACAAAAATCAATATATACAAATATAGAGAGAGATGTGCTATATCCTTTGTTATATAACTTCTACATATACAAAAGGCAAACAAACTTCATTTCAGACCCACCTACTAAATTTGCTTTAAGGAGTTCATGACTTTTTCTACTGTGATGAACTATGAAAAGGTCAAATCTCTGGGTAAAGAAAAGCACAGATAACAGACAGCAAAGACTATTCCTGGCACTCTGCTCAAGAGCAGAAAAATAAGGGGATTCTTACACACTAGAGAAATCTGATGCCAAACTACAAGGAAATTCCTCCTAGAATTCAATCCAAGAACTTGTCTTTCAGAATATCAGAGAGTATTTTCATTTTAAAAGAAGTGAACTCAGTCACAAGCAAAGCACCCCCAGCTCCTCTTTGGTGGAAAGACAGAAAAGTCTGGGAGAGCAAAAGCAAGAAAACTTGTGGGTCTAGATAAGAACAGTTTAATAACTGAAGGAAAGATTAAAAAAACCCACAACATTATTTAGAGGGAATCACCCACCACTTCCCACAAGCAGAACAATGCTCAGCCAGCCTCTGAGCAATGGTTACCTCCTCAAAATCCCTCTTCTCTCAGTTTTTATTACTGAGGGTAGCACTATAGGGCAAGTAATATCCCTCTGATTGATTTGGGTCAGCTGTGTCCATTCCCAACTTCTTGCTCATCCCAGCCCACTTGCTATAAAGGCAGAGTAGGGGGACAGCCTTAACACTGTGCAAATACGCTCAGCAAAATCTAAACCACTGTTCTGTATTTACTGTTTAAGCCTACAAAACCAAAACCCAACACAATAGGGGCTGCTACAAACAAAACTATCTCTATCCCAGCCAGATTCAGTATGGTATTTTAGCAGGAAATGGAAAACGTCCACTTTATACCACGCCAATTCAGTTTGATACTCCCAGTTCATGTCGTGACATAAACTCACCTCTCTGACTTTAGAATAAACAGAAGAACTTCTGGGAAGATGAATTCCATGGTGCATGAAATCCTGAATACAGCTGTGTTCAAGTATCTACAGTAAAAACACACATGCATGCTGCTGTTAACACAAGGAAGCAGTAAGTACAGAGGGCCATTCAGCAATGCTTATATCTAAAACAATTGAAAGTAGTCTTTAATATTATTTTGTACTTGGCTTCTGCTTACCACTCAGTGTTTTCCATGCTACACTTCTATCCGTGCAAACTGATTCTCAAGTTTCAGCATACACAGTTCATCCATTTGTTGAGAGTCAGGTTTTTAATTTCAAAGTATCTCCATGTGAACCCACAGGTGGTGGGACTGACTGCACCCTCAGCAAGTCTGCAGATGACACCAAGCTGAGTGGTGCAGCTGATACCACAGAAGGAAGGAATGGCATCCAAAGGAACCCTTAGGGCTCAAGTGGTGTGCCCAAGCAAATCACATGAAGTTCAAGGCAGTGCAAGGCTATGCAACCGGGTTGGGGCAGTCCTAAATGTCACTACAGGCTGGGGGGGATGAATGGACTGAGAGCTACAGAGCAGAGATGGACTTGGGGGTGTTGGTTGATGAAAAAAATCAAGCATCAGCCAGCAGCACAAGCTTGCAGCCCAGCAAACAAATCATGGCCTGAGCTGCGGGGGAACGCCATTCACTACGATCTTCTGAGCCTGTATCTGAATCTTGTATCTGTATCTTGGTTGCCTAATGGCAACCAAGCCAATCAGAGTGGCTAAACATCAGTAGCGTAGCTCGTTCTTTCTCCTTGGCACTGTTGAAGAGGCCTTTTCCTTAGGGGAAGGATTCATTCAGGCTTGTTTAGGAACCCTTCCTAGGATGAAAATTCATATAACCTCCCCCCATTTTAAAATTCAGAGCTATCCAAATAAAATTTCAAGCATAGTAATACCTCTAAAGTTTCTCCTGACACCTTCTTCCATGCTCTGAAGTAGACTTCTGAAATGTATTCCATCAAGGATCTGCATCAACACATGGGAAGCACCATCAATCAAGCATCCTATGCACAACTCAAAAATGTTACCAGATTAAATCAGAGGTTGTCCATAAGAAAAACAAAAAGACTTCACAGAAGCAGAAAAGGACTTGGAGTTCTCTAACACAAACACTGCAGGTAACACACCCGTGTTTAAGAGAAAATCATTTGCTTTAGATAGTTCTAAAAAAGCACTTCATTATATCTCTATTGTTGCTTTATACATAACTATACATACAATTAAATGAAGCAGTTGAAACAATATGGTACTTATGCTCAACAGATTTGATGTCCTCTGGATTCTGATCTACTTTATCAACAAAACAGGTATTTCAGCTTGAGAAAAACGAAGCCTTAGCCAAGTCTCTAATGATCACTAAGAAGTGTAACTGTTATGCATACCTTGGAAAAAACTGTAATTGGTTCTTAACGGTTCCATGTATCATCTTAATGAAGTTGACATTCCAGCTGAACAAAAAGCTCAAGATTCTTCTTCCCTGTTGGCAAAGGATAAAGAGAGGTGTATGGGAACTGGAAGGTCACAGCCTGAACCAATGAGTGAGCACCAGGTGGTGTGCCTAACCCAGGGAGCCCAAGTGCAAGCAATGCATCTCAGTGACCCTGGGTCCACCCTTCCTCACCCTCTCTTAAGGGTTAGCAGCCAAGGGAACACCATCTCTATTCAGAGATTACGCTCTTCTCAAGATGTCACCTTCTTGTTTATTGCTTTCTAAACTAAATGCAAACAAAATGATACAGAAGGGAAGACAGAACCCAGAGGAACACCTAATTTAAGAGCTCCTTCAACAGTAAATACAGATTCTCATTTTTTAAACATAATTCAAGTGTTGCAGTTAAGCTACCAAAGAGAAAACATGAAACAAATGCCGTGTGAGTTACGTTTGCCTATTTTTCAAATGTCTAATCTGTTCTGAAGTGACTTTAGGTAATATTCCATAATGATAAGGGACTCCAACTCCAGGCTTTCACACCAAGGGTTATCAGAGCTCTGTCATCTTGACAGAGCATCTGGGACAATGCTGTAAAGTTGGCAGATAAAACAGCACAACAATTCTCCAGCATTACATGCATTTTTGAACAAAGTCTCATCAAACAGCTGGGATGCTGAGGAAGATAAATGTTCTGATTAGCAAGGACAATTCCTTTGTACTGTCTCACAGGAGGTTATACTGCAAGAGTCCTGGAGACGTTTCAATTCATGAAAGCAGAAGAAAACTTTTTTTTCCTTTAGCAAGTTAGAAGCGATGATGACAACTCCCTGAGGAAGAAGAGGGAGCAGAAAGCTGTGGAGAGAGGAAATAAACTCTTCTGGACTGAGAGAAATCTGCCCTTGGAATTAGAATCTTGTATGGTATCTGCACAAGTAGCCTACGTCTGTGTCACTACAAAGTGAATGTACCCAGCTTCTTGACACTCTGCAGTGCTATGACATGTAACAGTGAGTTACAAAGTTCCTTTGCACTTTTCTACCAAAAACAAATCAGGAAAACTCATAAGGAGATGCAATAAGTAAATAAAGAACCAGCTGTCCATGAGAGATGCTTCTACCATGAAAGAAAAACACTGGATTATAAAATAAAATTGTAAAAAGTCATTTCACCTTTGATGGTCTGATATCAGCAATGCACTCTACCATTGATACCCCTGAAAAACTCAAAGGTCAAGGGAACCACAACCTACAGCTCCTGCTTCAGCAAGGCAAAGATGAGGCCATACTCGGACTGTTGTAATCTTCTACAATCTTAGCAGAAAAGACAGACGAAGAAAAGATACAAAGTAGCTTTCTATCCTGTGAAGTGAGGAAGGCATCCAACAGAAGTTTGTATTCAGTTTAGTTCAACAATTCCTTTTCCCCTGTTTCAACAGATTGACTCTGATCATGAGAAAGATAGCAAATCCCTTCAATTTAATCTGCTGCCTGCGACCAATGGATCTGAAACAACTCTCACTATCAGCATCTTCAGCAGCCTCGTGACAAGTGAATAAGACTGTGAACTGCTCTCCACCATAACGGTGCAGACGTAACATATCGTGATTTGTCAGATGTACGTACACACACAAAGCAAAAAAAGATGAGAAAGCAGACATTCGAAGGGCCCTCCAGGTGACTGCAAACCCCACTAGAACAAAAACAGTTCCATAAACACACAGATGAATTCAGAGGAACGCTCCAGTAACACAGTCTTAAAATGAACCTGTGAGAAGTATTACTGTGTTGAGTAGTACAGTCTGGGAAGGCAGAAAAACTGAACCTCTGGGATCTTGTATCGCAGCATAAATGTGCAATTCTGTATCAGCCTAGTTTGATCTAAAATCAGGTTCACACAATTTCTGACCCTCTATCTCTCTCCATTCTTGCATACGATGAACCACTCAAAGCAGCCTGACAGCCTTACTAGGAATAAAACAGATGAGCTGCCTCCTACAGTGAATTCACAACACTGCCATATGAGCACTCATGCTGAGGAGAGGAAAAAACAGAATGAAAAAGTCTGTGAACGGCTCCAGTATCCCTGACTTAATGCATAACCACTGGGAACAACCAGAGCTCACTCAGAAACGCAGGGCAGGGTTGCTTACCTCTTCTTTTTTGATGAGCTTTACGCTCATAAAACACTGAAGCAACAAGTCTTTGACTTCATTACTGTCCTCTGAATCATAATCGAAACAAAGCAAAGTCTGATGTAGATTCCACAGACGAACGATGTCTGCACCCTGACAGAAAAAAAGTCCACATTACTGATGTAGGTATACTTCTAAGGTGAAGAATCTTTGAATGGATTTTAGGTAATGAGAATAACTCTCAAAACCTGAACTATCTGAAAGAGCTAACTGTTACTTAAACCTCTGCCACCGGGCTTTACAAACGAGTGGAGAAAATAAAGACTGTAAAACAAACTGTCCTCTGGTGAAACTACCACCAAAAGTCTTTGAAGTTCATCCTGGAGAAGGCAGCACTTTGCTCTGTTCTTTATAACAACACCACCACAAACACAATTTGTAACCAACACGTATAGTAGGGTTCATTAATGGAGAAGCACCAGGACGCAGAAAAAAGATGAACATAGAAAAGCATACTCAGGAGAAAGCATCTTCCTCGGAATATTCACTAATAATACAAAGCTCAGAACAGCTTCAGCATACCGTAGCAGCTTTACTCAGACTTTTCCTTAGCAGTAAAATAAACACTGTTTTCCCCAGCTGCTCCTTTCCTTCCAGTCCTTTCTCCCACCACATTTCACACACGTGCTGGATGGCATCCTGTAGGATATGTTCAGATTCAGGTAATGCAGGAACAAGACCTACAACAGGAATAAAGTGTTTACTGCAGTGTTGTTATTCACATAAAACACCAGTCTGTTACTACACTGAGTAGATCTCACAGTATCTACCAGCTCTTGCTATATTTATATTTCTTAACTCATTTTTGCTGTGGATATTTAGGCAGCTTTGCTAATTCTAAGGTTTTGGCCAAGATTTTCTATTGGTAGCAATGGAATCTTCAGTTTTTACTGATGATAAAAATACTAAAAGCCACAGAATGAGTCATCTGTCCTTGGGAGAACAGGTGTGGGGAAAGAAAACCATTTAAGTTCCAAGCTTTAGATTATGTAACTAAAGTTCAAATAAGTACTCCCTTAATTTTATCTGTAAAAGAACATGGATCAGTACCAACTTTTGTCCTTTTTTCCTCCATAGACCTCACAGGTCAAACAAAAAGCTTAGTACTGCCACCTGCTAAAAGCAGGGTAATGATGTATGGTAAACAGGCAAGTACGCACCGTTTAATATAAAGGCACATTCAAGAAGAGCTTTGTAGTTCACTGTTTCATCCACTACGGGTATGGAAGCAGTAACTACAGCTGTCACTCCTTGGATCACAGCTGCAGTTTGTTTCTGAAAAGAAAAAGGCAGTAAGGAAATGGTTCTATTTATTTTACTCTCCAAAGATAATTATGACAAGGTTATTCAGCCCAGGGAGCCCCATCCTTGAAAGCACTCATGGTCAGGTTGGATGGGGCCCTGGGCAGCCTGAGCTGGAGGGCGGCAGCCATCCAATGACAGGGGGTTGGAACTGGATGATCTCTAAGGCTGCTTCCAACTGAAGCCATGCTATGATTCTATGAAACAAACTTCAGCAACAGAGAGCAAAGACAAACAGCTATCAGGCAGCAATTTTGAAGAGAATATACCAGCACCCGAAATCTATCAAGCTGCATGAGGGAAATACCATTTTTAAAGTACATCCTTTTTGAAAAGTTTTTTCTTTCCAAAAAGCCTTCAGCTCCAGCTGGTAGATAACTGCTGACTGTACATTTGTATCCATAAAAAAATTCATCTGAACAAAACCAATCAGACAGACAAACATTCTGGAGCTAGAAAGATCCTATTTAACAGGATATTCTGTAAAAGAAAAAAAAACTGTTGACTGATTTGATTTGGTGACTTTAGATGTATGTACATGAACTTACTGGCCTCTGCACATAGGACAGACTTCCCACAAGCCTCTATGTCACTCTGATGATTTCCACATGGCACTTCTTTTTCCCCAAAATAACTTTACTTTGGTATTCTAGAGAGTTCATGGACTGCAGCACAGAAGCAGAACGTGAGGGTGTGAGTTGGGGAAATACTGTGTAAGCTAAATATAAATTTGGGGAGGGGCACTGAAATCTAGGTGTTAAAGATTTCATTCAGTAAATGATACACTGAATAGGTACTGAATTTCTTATAGTACATATCAGATATTTAAGGTACATCTGAGATCAGCACTTACTGAAATGAAATGTAAATAAACCCCACAGATTGTGACAAAACTAAGTTCCATCTTTCAGAACTAAATTATCAGTAGGCATAATCATTTGCAATCATCTTTTATACTACAGTGAAATCATAACTATTATGCTTAGGTTAAGCAGAAGTTAAGTATTATAAATATGGTAGGGAGAAACCGTTTGGAGCTGACCTTGTTTGACAAGCCTTGCACACTTTAAGAGTTGCCAGGAAAATATTCCATTTTATTTCCCTGGTGAATATTAATTATTATTTATTTTACCATTTCTGGAGCTCTCTCAACTTCCATGCCATCATTACTTTCAGCATCTTCTTCCCTTTGCCATGTTTCCACAGGATTCTCCATCAAGGTCTCCTTCAATAGGTGTGTCAGTCTCTCCCATAGTACTTCTTTTTGTTTTCTCGACAATTCTTGAAGTAATTCATTCAAATTGAAAGGATCAAATGTATTTTTTTGCTGCCAGAAGACGACACACAATTCCACATCAGTGTTGAGACATCCTTTGTTTTTTTCCTCCCATAAAATTAACAGTTCTATTGGCATATAGAATTACTTTCCATTCGTTTGAAGTTACAGATAAAACACCTTCTCTAACTGTTATTTCCTTAAACACAGCACAAGTCCTGCTGATAACCTTTACTGTTAAACAAGGGTGGTTTTTAAAAGATTTTAGTCCTTGATGACAACATTACTAAGCATAAAAGATGTCCCTACCACGACAAATTGTCTCTTCCATGTACCACTTTCCTAATGGGAGAGAATTCCACATCCTCATCTAAGAAGCACGGAATTAAATTCCCTCATCATACCTTTACTGTGTTAAATACAAGCTGATGATGGCTGATGGTGGCAGTGGTCACTTCATCACTCTTCTTTAGCCTTGTATACCCAGTCTGGGGAGGGAAGGCATTTCTGCTGAGCTACAGGACTCTTCAGGAAGAGCCTCCTCTACCAGATGTATAAATTCTAGCAACAACTTAAAATCCATTTTTGGTTGTGATCATGTGTATAAACAAGCATTCTTAAATTGTAGCATACAACTGAAACCTGAGTTCCAAGAGGAAAGGCAGCACAATCTACCAGTGTTGCCATAGTTGAACCATTTAAATACATAAAGAAACTCCTTTGATTTGTAAGGGATATCCATTTTACTATGAGACTGATCTGAACTATTTCATCAAAAGAATTACCTCAGATACAAAGAGCCTGTAAGCACCATAAAAGCAGGCAGCCTGCCAGGGAAGGGAACACACAGAGAAGACAAGAAGGAAAAACAAACCAGAAGAAAAACACGGCCACAGCCGAAAGGAAGTACTGGTAATTTCTGTAGTTAGCAGTACTGAAGTGAACGTTTGTAGAATTAAGAACATGTTTGAAGGAAAAAGGGAAAAAAAATCCATGTTCTTGAAATAAAAATATTTTCAGTTTGCAGATGCACAAAAAACAAAACAAAACAAAAAAAAACACCTTGGGAAAAAAAAAATTCTTTCAGTAGAATACTGAAAGAAGCAGCAGTAAGTATTAGAAGGTTCCCAGAGAAGAAAGATCCTGTTACATATTTATGGCAGTACTTCTATTCGATTTACAGCTGGAAACAAATACAATAAAGCAAAGGCTGCACAGGGAATTCTGCAGCCCTCTACTTCAAACAAACTCAGAAGACAGGATATTAAGATTGTAGAGTTTTGAACAAAAAGAATGGACTTGTAATAAGACTAGAGCTTTCTGATCTTTCTCTGGCATGGTATGACTGAATAATTCCAAAACCTATGAGGGAGAAAGATGCAACTGCATGATAGTCATATCTGATTCACATGCTCCTCTCTAAGAAGAGTGCCTTCTTGAATCAGAACAGGATTTAGAGGAAAAATTGAAGAGTGCCTGATAACGACAATGATAAATAACACAATAATATAGAAAAGTAATCTTTTAAAAACAAAGAAAAGTGAAAAGCCCAAGGCAAATGACAAAGAGAGAGCAGCAAAGCCCTGGAATTTTAGAACTGGATGAAGCAAAGCAAGGAGAGAAGGGAGAAAGAAAAAGGTGGAGCTGAGGAAGAAACCAGAAGCGTTTAAAGAAGTAGTAATGCTAAGACCAAAACTTAACATTTAAAAAGATAAGTTCTAAAGCTTTCCCTTCCCTTTCACACGCTTCTAAGAGACAGCATATACTGCCACGATCTCTACAGAAAAGCAAGCAGGAATTATCCAAGGAAGAGCATAAAATAAGACTCATCATCCTAAGATAAGATAAGATGTGGTCAAAAACTTCAACACTGCACGTTTGGAAAGAAAACAGATATACAAACTCGAGACTCTTTGAGAATCAAAAAATAATCTGGACAGTCGTGTTCCCTTATGCTATAAAATCTGGAAGACAGCTACAAGCAGGATACTCACTGCAGCTGGGAATAAATAGTTTCCAGAAGTAATGGTGCCATTTGGACTGATGGGAGCAGAACAGCAGTCCAGAAACAAAAATGATATGGACCAGTAAATTGTGGCAAAAGGAAGAGCCAGTTATTTCTATAACTACCAAAGGGAAAGCTCTCCTATGCAAAGACACAAGCAATAATGGCAACTGAAAACTTTTCCAAGATAACTCTTATGAACTGGTGATGAAAAATACAAGAATGAAAAGCCAGATTTTTAAATCCAAATAGACCAAGATACATTATATACTATAGTGGGAGAAGATGGGAGAAAAAACACAAAGTTATAAGAAAGGAAGTCTTGAAGTACTTAAGTAAATAAGTTTCATGCTAATAAGTTTGTAATTGGGAAAAAATAGGAAGAAGATTCCAAGGGATGACAATGTTAATAATACTATTGTCAAGAATTACACACTAAAGTGTAAAACCGAGCAAATTTCTTAGAGAGGTTCAGTGATATTTGGGGTACATGCAATCCCTGGCATATTACATTGCACACAATCCCTGTTGTAGAAATGAGAGATTTGATCGCTTTGCTGTTGTAGATCAGAGAGTGCCTCTGCAAACATAGAGGGCAATGGATTCACTTACACTACCCTGAGACAGGTAACTGAACAGATCAGGGGAAAACAGACAACTCCTCTAGCTTTCAAAAGGAGAACAAATTTGAAGAGCCCCTCTTTGCAATAGTTGTTTTTTATTTAACAGGACAGAGAGAAGACAGCTTACTAACCTGACCACATCGTTTATTAGAGCTAGATAAAGGTGAGCAAGAGGAACAGTTTGTCTGGATTGAAGTTCAGTGGCAAAGAGTACAATGCAAATAATTATACAGTATCATGTATGAGACAGAGATTTCAGAGGATCTCTTTCTCCTTCTGCTCTTCACACATTTAGAGACTGCAGTGTATGGCACCTCCATAACATTCAGCCATAGAATTCAGAGACTGCAATTACTGAAGGACAAAAGAAGCGGGCAACCAAACCTACCAAAGGAACTAATGCTGCTGAAGGACACTTCTGCTCACATTCACTGCAATGTACTCACAGTTAATAAATAAATAAATCAACATCAGCAGCAAATGAGTATTTCTTTGCTTTGGTATTACCACAGTATTAATCATTACTTTAAACACGCAATCTATGTATGCAACAACCAAACGTGAGAAAAATCAGCCTGACTGTAGCAGTGCACCATTTCGGATCCCACACCTTTATCAGCTACTTTCAGGGGCCAGAGAGAAACAATTTCTATGTCACACACTCTGAGCACCTACAGTGGGCTTTAGCTTTCACTAGCCATACACGTGCACCATGGCTTACTTACAGGAATTTGGGTAAACCGCAAGAAGTCCTCGATTGACTTTTTAGACACAGCTTGTAAAAATGCTTCACGTTTCATCGTGGTCTCGTTTCTCCTTGCTTCACAAACAAAAAATAAACAATAAAAGTATGTTTTACACGTATATAAACGTTATGAGAAAAGCGCTGTATCTCGAAGCATTACCATTCCATGGTTGCAGTGAATAATACATGAATGCACATTCTTTATCTACAGAGTTATAATGGAATCGTAGAATGATTCATGTTGGAAGAGAGCACTAAGATCGTCTAGTCCACCAACCAACCAACCCAAAATGCACACTGGCCGTGTCCCTCAGTACCACACCCACCCTTTTCTTCAATACCTAAAGGGACGGTGACTCCACCACCAACCTGGGCAGCCCGTGCCAGTGCCTTACTTTCTGAGGAGAAACTTCTCACATCCAATGTGACCCGTCCCTAGCACGACTTAAGGCCACCACCCCTCATCCTACGGCTTCACCAGGAGCAGAGGCCGACCCTACCTCGCCACATACTGAGTCCCCTTCGTTTACTTAATTAAACAAGGCCTGAAAGTTCACTAGCACGTTGTAGTTGACAAACTCGCGTTAAACAGCATTACCAGCGCGAGCACCGCACTCCTCCAACCACCAGAAGCATTTCCTTACACGAAAAGCGCAGGGGCAGCCAAACACTGCCCCTCCTCCACTTGTCAAGCGGGGTGAATTGGGAACCGAGCCGCTTTTTGGCGCCAAGCGCTTCGTTTCGCACTGCAGCACGTCACCCGTCCTCGGCCCCCGCTCCACGGGAGCCGCGGCTCCGGCGCCCAGCAGGAGGGGAGAGACGCAGGCCGCTTACCTAGCGCTTCCACGGCAAGAAATCCTCACAGACCTGCGGGTCGCGTTCCCAAACGCTCCCTCCGATCCGCAGGAGAAGGAAAATAAAGCCGGCTCTCCGCCCGCCCCTCACGCCGGGGCCGACCCCGACCCTCAGCGCCGCGCTCCGCCGCCGGGTTCGAATCGTCCCGCGGCGGCCGTTAGGCGGGAGCGGCGCCGAGCTCTCGTCTCGCGAGATCTGGGCGCCTCCTCCTCGCATGGCGGGCGCGGTCCCCTCAGAGGCGGCGGCGGCGGTCGCGGGATGAGGGTGACTGCCGCCAGGGGTTAGCTACCTGTGTGAATTAAAGGCGTTTTCAGCTTTCTGCACGTGTCAGGACGGAGCGTAACAGCTCGTGTCGTACGCCTCATTTCCAGTCTGATCCTGTTTCATTTTTTTTAAGCTTTTGAGCAAAGTATGTGTCTTGGTATAGTTTGAAGTCTAAAAAGTTCATTCAGTGCTTATTCCATATAATAAATGCCGTTTTGTGTCAGCTAACAATGTGACAGGTGACGAACGCTACTGATAGCAAAAATAAAAAGTGGTTTTATTTCCTGGATCGGCAGCTGAGTGCGTGCACAACTTCTGAAGTGAGCTGGGTTTGAAACTGCTGTTGGCCAGAGAGATTAGCACCCGCTGGGGAATAGGAGACGTTAATTCCAGGTGGTAACAGATGTAATCATGCAGTCAGATTTACCCAAGGACAGGAGATTTTTGGCTTTGCCATACTGTCTCCTTCACCAGCACAAACAGGCTGCCCTCTGCACACAGACTGTGCAGTGCTGCTCCTCAGCCCCACCAGAACCCCAAGGAGCACGTACCTCCTCACAGCATTTTGCAGATAGGCAAAGATTCATCGCCTTTGGAGTGTGGAAAAAGCCACCCAGCAAACACCAAAGCAATCACCCCACAGCCAGAGACAGGTCCCGCTAGAGGCAGATCCCTGACCAGACCTAATCCCCACCCTGTGACTGTCAGCAGGTGTTGGCTTCCAGAAACAGAGTACCAGAAGAAGGGAAATGTTTGCTGCCCTGCAGAAAAGGATCAGGCTTTAGGCTTGTTTCAGATCCTATGGTCCTGACTTTGTTTCTTAACCTTCCTCTTGCACTTCCTCAGCTAAGTGTAAGAAGCCTGTGAGGCAGTTGGCTTGAAATCAGTGGTGTGAGCGATTATCATACTTGCTGAAGAGCAAAAGTAAACATAAAAGTCTAAAAACTGACATTTATGCGTTGTGCTAATGTCTGATTTTTTTGCATACATTAATAATCTTTGACATTTCAGATACAAACTGATGGATTTGTTTATCGTGTCTCTTGTGTGGACTGAATGTTTCATTAATACCTTGATTAGGCTTTAATTAGATGCTGAATTAGTCACCTGGTTACAGTTTATTTAGTCGGGCACATGCCCGTTTAGCAAACCAACTACAACATATTGTAGCTTACAATTTGTGTTGCGTAGCAACCACAGAACGATTTTTTTTTTTGCTGTCTTGAAAAGTGGAAGTTGACAGAGGTAACAACGGGCTGAATAACGCTGACTGATCTGTTTTAAAGAGCCGCATCTTTTAAGGTGCACAGAGACAGAATAGGGTTGTGTTGGTTTTTTTCAAGGATTGTGCTTGAGCTGTGAGCTGGTAATGAAGCTACAGCCCTAGTTTCAATTTCTCTAATGTTCTCCCTTTCACGAGCACCAAATTACATGCCTCTTTTTGACATGTCTGTTCATCTGTTCAAAATAATCTATACCCTTTGATAATAATCTCATATTTATTATCATTTTCCTGTCAAGTCAAGTTAAGGCAAAAATGAAAAATACGCCTTCCACTCGTCGTTGCTGAGCAACAGCAAATAAAGACTTGCTTTTGTGCTACCGCTTCATAAACTGGTCTTTATTCTTGTTGGTAGCCTGTGTAAGAGATCTCAATTACAGATGCCTCTCAGGAGAATATCACCGTTTGGGCTATACAAATATTCCGTTTTAACCTGTGTGCGACAACGTTATGAGTGCTTGTGGAAAAATAAGCAATTCCCTGAGTGTCAGAGGCTTTCTTGACATTTATATTATCCTCTCTATATATATATTTTGAAATTACAGTGTTATTTTGTAGCTAATTTCCAATGGGATTATTGTACACATTATCTACCGACCTATTTGTTGTTCCTATTTGTCACTGAATATGTAGTATGATGTAGGAAGTAGAGTATCCATGAATTTGCTGTTAAACATTTACATACATTCATTGCTCTGGATTTTTTTTTTGTCTTCCCATACTTTGATAAAGAATCAGAACAGCAGGGGAGAGAGCTGAAGTTCCTGAAATGCTATAGGGTGCCCACAAAAAGAAACTGTCTCAGCAGTGTCCGCATGGCCAAATCCATTCTTCTGAAAACATAAAAAGCATTACCTTTCATGATAACTTTGTAGCATAAATTCACAAGTATCTTTCAGAATATTATGTATCAATGAGGAAATGTACACAGTCTGACATTTGATTTATTTCAGATGTAAAACACTCCAGTTCCATCTGCTGTTGATGACTGTAACCCTGCTGAATGTAATGTCCTCAGTGTTAGAGATTGACAGCTCTTGTAAGTGTTCCTCTCCCTTCAGATATTTTAGTCTGTCTGGATAAAGAGAATTGTTTCCGAAGTACAGAAATACTGTTGTTACTGATTTTATCAAAGCTTCTTAGGTTTCAGTGTGATAGAGAGGCATCAAGATACGTGCTTGATTTGATACACAGTTATCACGTGGAACATCTGTCCGGTAACAAACCTGAATACACTGTGTAAATATCAGACTAGGCATGATTTGCTTGTTCATATTTGTTTTTATATGTGTGTGTGCATCTCTCCCTATCTACACGTGGCAAACTAATTGGTTGCAGAACCTGCATTTGTCTCTCACATCACTGTTGGCTTTGTCAAGGCCGAGACATGAGTGTTCCTTGTGTTCCTGATGGAGATCTGGAGCCTAACCAAGGCCCAGCGTGCTGTTCTTACAGACTGTCATTTCTCTCACAAGGAAACAGATAGGGGATTTAGGGAGTGGGGTTATGGCTGGAGCCAGGCACTTAGAAGTGCTTACAGGCTCACTTGTTTGGATGTACCTGTCTGTTACTTCTGCCCTGTGCATCAGATTTAGTATCAAGGGACCTTCTGACAGTGTCATTGGGCATATTTTATGATTGTGTCCTTAAACAAAAATTGTTTTCTGAGATATATTTTTCTGTTAGAACTGTGTCTTCACCCATTTTTTCCATGTTGATTTTACTGCTGCATGGTGGAGTTCCTAGCCTCATTCTTCAGCCACTGGAAATAAATGCCTAAAGCTTGATAGTGTTTCAGGTGTGATGATCAAGGACTTCTCCCATGTTTTAAACTGTGATTGACTTCTGTCTCCTCCGATTGGTTTCAAGTTTTAGCACTCAGATCCCATGATGAAACTGAATCCTTTAAGTATCGGCTGTGCTCCAGAGCTAAGAGGGAGCGTGGAGAGCATGGGGAGTACGGCCGTATTTCACTGCTTTTAAGGTACGATGACTTCAGGCTCCGCTCCCGAACCGCCAGGATCCGGACCACTTGATTACTGTACGAGAAACAAAGTGGGGCAGCAAAAGACTTCTCAAAATAGGGTCTGCAATGCCATCTAGTGGAATGTAACGGTATTTTCAGGAGAAAGAACGTGCGCTATGTCCATGAATCCAAAAACCTTGTCTCATTGTGCAAGATGAGCAAAGCTAAAATGCTTTGGAAGAAAATTCTGCGTTAAAAAATAAGCATGTCTTATATTTCCAATAATCCGAGCTAGGAAGAGGATGTTAAGTACAGTGAAAGCTTCTGACCTATTGCTGAACTCACATGACTCAGCAAGGGCCTTAGCAATTGTAGTTTGAAAGCACTGCGACATGATAAGTTGAACTGAACTTCCAGAGAACAAGTGGAGATCACGCAAAATACTTTGAATATTAGCAGAATTATTTCTCCTAGATGAAGGGCAGCAAAGAACTGTCTTGAAGAGTATTACGTTATTAATCTGCGTGAAGGGCTTGGTAAGCTTCATTTGTCAATCTCTGAGGATCTGCGGAATAAAACATTACTTTGCAAATCCACCTGAAAAATAAGAAAAAAATGATTTGAAATTCAGTATTGGAAATGACAATTGTTAAATTTGGGCACCTGTTTTTGTTGTAGGGAGCAATATCCAGTAGAATTTATGATCTTCATTCAGAACCTGCAGACAGCTGTTGCTTTGCCAGCACTATCTGTGTAACAGCTGAAATTCTGTGCGCAGTGTTTTTAACCACTAATTTTTTGCACACTCACCAGAGCTGCAACCTTCCCCTTTCTTACTGTGCTCAGAGTTGCTGCATGCTCAGCTCCAAGAGCTTGGGGTCAGGCAGCAAAATACCCACAAAGACCTGCTGCGTAGGCCCAAGAAAGCATTTACTCCACATCAAAAAGGTACTGAAGAGTTGTGGAATAACTCCGGTTGGAAGGGACCCCCACAGATTTATCTAACGTATCGTCTGCTAAAAGCAACTACACTGCTCAATCAGAGCACGTGACAACACGTTGACCCAGTGACCCAGCAGGTTCTCAGCACACAACTGACGAATGAAATTGGGATGGTTGGGTTACTGGGACTTTGTGGCTTTCTTCTGATGGTCACTTCTTGCACACGCATCTCTGGGGGCTGTTGGGCAATCAGGATTGCATCCCGTGGTCCCCAGGCAGGAACCACCCCTGGGATGTGGGCACGTACAGCCCCACTGTGATAAACCAAGTTACCAGGTGTGTCCCTGTGTCTATTTCTGTATGAAATTTCAAGGGAAGAAGGGTGGCTGTTGGCCATTACAGTGAAATTATGGCTATCGAGGACGCAGAGGAACAAGGGGAGGACAGGCTGGCTTCGCTTCAGTTGCAACCAGAGACACAGATCTGCAGCAGTCTGCTCAAATTGGATCCCGCCGCAGGTGACTGGCAAGCAGTATTCCCCGCAGGGGGTGAGAACAGAGAGCATCGCCTCTGTCGCATGAATACAGATTAGAGAACTTTGCTCCCAGAGCTGCCATCTCATCTGGCAGCTAAACTCACTGCATAATGCTGAAAGAAAGGTGGATTTCTCGCTGTAGTTGCTTTGCAGTTTTCAAATAACGTAGTTCAGAAGATGGCAGAGAATACTGACAGCCTTAACTGTAACCCGCAGAGATTAGCAGAGGAGCACGCAGTGATCAGACACCTGGTTTGCCTGTTTAAAACCAGCATTTGTTATCATCTGGCTCAAATCTGGGGGCCTGCTACAGCCACAGAGGGGCCTGGGCACCACCTGAAATTATGGTTCTTTCTACCAAATACTGAAAGTGCTGGCAAATACCGCTCTGAGATAGAAACTAAAAGGTGGCCCAAAACAGATGAAAGACAACAGCAAATATTAAGAAGAAGTCTCATCTTGGCAGAGCCTTCAAATTAATGACTAAATCCGTCTGGGATGTCACATGTAACCATTTCTTCCCTGACAACTCTTGGGGGTGCGTTCTCTCCAAATGCAGACCCAGCTGCCACCTGAAGGGAAGCTTTGTTTTGGAGCATGGAGACACCTGAACACTGGGACTGACTGCAGGTTGCCAGCCAGACACACCTTCCCAATCCAGGGTTCTGGGAATGCGTGTAGTTTTACTCAGTGTTTGCAGTCTTCCCAATGATGAGCAGAAGCCATTCATTCTGCTAAAAAGGAAGATATTTCCTCCAAAAGAAAACTCAACAACACAAAATCAAATAGTTTTCTAGTTAGTACCAATGAAGTATGTTCAGTGGAGTCCTTTCAAAATGCAGCGCTGACCAGGTAATGAACTTCCACAGCTTTCCTCCACAGATGATGACTTCTTACTGAGGATTTTGGACCCGTTTTTAGCTGTTTAAGGACAGGTGTTTATTACAATTACTTAATCCAAACTGTCATTTCTACGGCCATTTTTCAGCAACAGATAGATGTTCACAGTTAACGATGATATTGTTGTTCACTGATAGGTGTTTTTTCTACCAGCGTGCGCATTACCAAGCAGGTGCAATGACAGAATTGGTTCTAAATCCAAGGCAATTAGATGCAATTAGCTCCTTTTGAAAACATATTTCACGGCAACTATTAGAAAGTAGCAGAATTCTGAGAATTCGTTTAATCAATCATTTTAAGAGGGAAAAAGAAGCAGCACTTAAGCTGAGCCTGATTATTCTTATGTGTGAACCTGCTGCTCACAGGACAGGACAATCCCATGGGAGAACTCACTGAGCGTGGCCCCGAGAAGAAGGGACTGGGGCTGCTGATAGAAAGGCTGCACACGAGCCAGCAGTGTGTGCTTGCAGCCAACAGCGTCCGGGGCTGCATCAGCACCGGGGTGGCAGCAGGGAGAGAGGGGATTGTTTCCCTCTTCTCCACACTAACAAGGCCCCATCAGGAGTGCTGTGTCCAGGTCCGGGGTCTCCAGCACAAGAAAGACATGGGGCTGTTGGAGAGGGCCATGAAGATGATAAGAGGGCTGGAACACCTCTTGTACAACGACAGGCTGAGGGAGCTGGGCTTGTTTAGCTTGGAGAAGGCTTCTGGGAGACCTCACCGCGGCCTCCTAGCACTTGAGGGGAACATAAAAACAGAGGAGGGAGACAGACTTTCTACACACCTGATAGCGATACGACAGGGGAGGGCGGTGGCTTTAAATTAAAACAGCAGAGATTTAGGTTAGATGTTACAAGATAAAAATCCTCCCTCAGCGTGCTGTGAGGCACTGGAACACACTGCCCGGACAGGCTGTGGCTGCCACAACCCTGGCAGTGTTCAAAGCCCTGGGCTGACTGATGGGGTGGGTGGCAACCCTGCCCACTGTACAGGCTTGCTCTGTTCCAACCCAAACCATGCTATGATTCTGCACTTCTCACTTCATTTTCTCTTCTGTAAAATTCAGCGATCTGCCTATACAGCAAGGCTACCCAGATTAGAGTGGTTGGCATATTGGTACGTATATTTAACAGCATAAGAAGTTCTTACAGTATTGCAAACAGGTCAGGAATATGGAGGGAAGAAGGTGTGTGTGTGCAGAGGGAAGGAACACACTGACTTCCATATGAACCATTTATTGAATAAATACATGCATCATAATGTAGAATTACATGAGCAAAAAAGGCAATCTGCACAAAATCGATTACCCTTTGTTCTCATTCAACTCTCACCATTAGCTGCAGCTCTGATAAAGGATTCAAGACATAAAATTAAAGTTCTTTCATTCCAAACTCACGTGATATGCATGCTGAGTTGAGTTTGGGTTACACCACTGCGGTAAAAGAGAGCTGGTTTTCTCCTCAGTGAAGCAGTTACTCTAAAAACAGTTTCAGTAGTAGAGAACATGTTGGTACATACAGGTAACAAAGCTCAGTTTCAGCCACTTAAACTTCTTCATATGTTCATATTTTAAGGCACAGAATAAACA
Organism: Callipepla californica brunnescens; assembly: GCA_023055505.1. Taxonomy (NCBI): domain Eukaryota; kingdom Metazoa; phylum Chordata; class Aves; order Galliformes; family Odontophoridae; genus Callipepla; species Callipepla californica. The sequence goes on from JALIRH010000006.1 coordinate 6,929,605, forward strand.
AGAACTACATGAACAGGTATCAGTTGATACTGAATACGTTGATAATGAGGTGCAGTATCTGTCCAGAGGAAGTTTGTCCTTAATTCTTCCATACAAACAGAACACTTAGATCTTGCTAAGTATGATACATTACCTAGAACAGCCAGTTATATTCTGATCCAAATTCACAGCAGAGAACACTTCTGAATAGTCTGACATCAATGACTGCTTACTGTCATTTACAATTAATCTTGCAGAATTTTTTTTGTAATTCAGTCCTTTTAGATTCCTGAATGGGAACTGCACTTCTCTCGAGATCCTATTCCTAATGTGGGTCCTTGAGCTGTTTTGAAAACCTGTCCTATGTAATTCATTCCCTTCTTTACTTCGTGACATCGCCTTGCATTTACCCAAGCACTGCATCTTTCCCTCTGGAGACTTCAGAAGACAAAACACGCACTCTTTTCTTTAAGTGCAGAGATGTCTAACACCTGTCCTCACTTACAACTTGAAACACCACATCAGCCTAACAACTTAGCTGTAGGCTGGGGATGAAACTCCGGTGGGTCGCTGGCCAAGACGCAGAACCAAAGTCCTTCCACCTCTGGCTGAACCAAGGCAAAAGACAGCTGTGCTGAACTACTGCACGTGCATCTCTTATCTACAACAGCTTTCACTCTCTGCATTTCAGCTGCATTGACAATCACTCTGTCTTTCCATTCCTAACATTTTAATGGAGAACTAGCAAAGAGAGTCTAACATGAACAGATGAGTGTATACATATATAGAAACACTCATACATTCTAATATAGAGTGAAGCCTTCAAGAAGAACTGTTTTCTTACAATCGGGCTTGTTTACTAAAATTGCCTTGTTCCAAATGTGACAGTAAGAAGGCCATCACTGTATAGAGATGTATGTATGTCATGTCCACGTGACAAATGTTTGTATCAAACTGAATTCAGACAAACTGAAATGAGTCGATTCTTAAACTTGAAACTGACAAAAAGCTACATCTATGGTAGGCACTTTGGTACACCTAGTCATGTAGGCATATTCTACATCTAGAATTAAGGTTCTGTCAGTAGTTTTACAATAAAGCTAATTTCAGGAGTTTATTATTCTGCTTTAAAATTCTTTCTTGGCTGAGAGATCACTCTAGAATCTTAAACTACATAACGTACTTTGTCTGATTGCATACTCATCCAAGAAGGAGGCTGCTGGCTCTGAAAGAGCTGAACTGTTCTCTTGGATTCATAATGCACTTTTTTTTTTTTTTTTTATAACAGTCTGAGAAAACTAATTCTGGTTACAAAAAAATTCCCCTTAATTCACAACACATAACAGTGGGAGCTCAGCTCGTGGCTGATACTCTCCCTTCAACTCCCAAAGTCTCCTTCCATCAGGTCACGCTAACTGTGCCACTGCTGATCTTGCAGCAGACTGTGGCAATGCTTCAGCACAATGCCGTGACTTCTCAGGAAAGCTGTGTGGACCACTTCATGCACCAAACACACCAAGAAGCAGTGAGGCAACTGTAGAAACAGTCCCAACTCAGTCTCACACTTCCTTACGTACTGGTGTTCCACTGTAGTATTACAGAAGGTACAGCGTAGTAACTGCTCAGCACAGCACTGTGTAATAAAAATATGTTTTGTACATACTCCCACTCTATGAGCTTAGAACGCAAGCTGATTTGGATACCTTACCAGAGAAACAAGGCAGTAAGGACAGTTCTGAATAGCTAGAGATCCTGTTTGTAATACAGACAAATCCCTGTTCTCGTGTCTTCAGCGTGTCTGGGTACTGCAGAGTACAGGAATAAATAAAAGCCAACAAGCCTGTATAACAGAACTCCACTGTTTGTAATGTTGACTCCATTACGTGAAAGCTCAGATTTATAAACTGATTCATGGACCTCTTTATACAATATTTATAGAATTTTGTTTATAACATTCTATATCATGATTTTCTGAATAATACATTTATATATAAATATTAAAACGTTAATGTTTTGTACATTTTAAAGTTGCCACGCTGGGCCAGAAGCATGATAAAGTAAAAACGTTTGTCTGCAGTTTGCTTTTGAAGACCATCACAAAATGATAAACATTAAGACCGTTGTGCTGCAAAGACAGAAAAGATTCATTTGAAGGAATTAACATGCATTTAGAAGAAAATATCTATATCCTTTATCCGATTTTCTTCTGAGTTCAAACCAGCGTGAAAGAATTATAAAAAATAGTTTATATTTACATGGTACAGTATATCTTGGTGAGATATAAAACAAGGCAGGGAAACAGCAGAACAGCTTTTCACCTTCTGATTGGGATAACTGCCATAAAGATCAATTCAAACACAAAAGGTTACATTGCTGTATTATTGCACATGACAGTAACACATTAAATTGTGGAGCAAATTAAAATACAGAGTTTAACAATGACAGAGGATATGTCTACATAAAACGGCCGAGCGTTATAAAATTATTGGGGGTGTGTCTAACAACTACATTGGTAAAGCTATAAAAATAATATTGGTACATCTGTGAGAACAACACTTTAAAAACATATAAAGGTTGGCATGAGTACGGTGGACTTCCCAGCACCCACAGGCCTAGCTCGCACCGTGTGGTCTTGTACCATCTTCTGTTAAATCATACCTAAAACAAATACACACATAAAGGAAAACATTTGTTTTTCATGTATATTATTAACACTGTTATCAACACAGCAGTTACTGGCAGGTTATGTTATTAATAAAGGGAATACTACACTCACCACTGGGTCCAGCCTTTAGCGAGTTCTTCAGATGCCAGAGGTATCAGTACCTGTGGAAAGGTAAATTTGTGCTCAGGGCATCCTGTCTTTCAATGTACCTAGTTTCTTAAAAATTAAATTCGAAAATCCTCAGAACTACAGTATAAGTAGTGCCATCAGCAAACAAAGTGTTGTACAGTCCTGCCATTATAGCTGTCTGCCACCCGCAGGCATGTAGTGCAGTCAGAAATTGCTAGCCTTGACCTAAAAATCTGCACCCATAAGTAATAACTTCTGAACAAGGCACAGAGCAGCCTGTGATGCTGGTTTTGGTACTGGAAAGTCTCCAGTAGCAGTTCTTTTACACGGATTTCACAATCCGAGAGTATTAATCACTAGAGCTAAATTTGTTGCGTGCTTTTAGATAATGTGTAATCTTGCCTTCAAAGCAAAAGCTATCCTCTCACCACTACTGCAAATGGAATCCCAGAGCCACCTGTCTTCAAGACTACCAATTTTGTCAGACCATCTTCTGAGACATCCCTACTTTCCTTTCTCTGACTGTGTAATTAGTACATCAGACATGCAGGGTGGGTTTTTGTTACTGTCAGCCTCAGAACATACCATTCTTTAGAAGATTATCACTTCACAGTCTGATACCTGTCCTCTCATCCTCTACAATTTATTCTCCTTTAATGAAGCCTGACATCTAAGCCATTTTTAAAAGCTTACTACCCGAATCGAGTGTGTCAGTCAACACTAACAAGCTCCAATCACAAGAGGATTTTAAGTCTTTATATAACATACCGTATGGAGGGAATTTATTTTCAACTTACTTTGCCAAGCAGCCCTTTATCTTTGGACAAGAAACCACCGCTGTTCTTCACAGCAACATCTAGTGTTCTTCTCTGTACTTCAGGCAGGGAAACACTGAAATCAAATCTGACAAGCAAAGTGGCGGCTTAGAGAGAATTTGATAACTTAAGTGCAAGTGCAGTTCCTGCAGCTAAACAACGACCCAGATGAAAATCAATCATCTCCTTTGGCAAACCACAAAAAAAAAAGCTTTGAGATAAACGGGAATTAAAAAATCCCAAACTTTTGCCTACATTTTTTCTTCTGTACTATGATCATTATCAATCAACATCAGCATCAGACATTAGAGACTTCCGTCCAGCAGTAAAACAAAAGCAAACAAAGCCAAGGCATCCTGCTATCTTGACAGCTCAGTGCCACTATTCTCCAGAAAGGAAGAACTGATTATCCTTTATCCTCATTCCTCTAGAGCTCATCTTCACACTACAGAAACCTATCAGCTTTTAAGGAAGAATGAATTTTGTTTTCTTGATCTGAAGTTTACAGAGAATTAGTGCTAGATTGTACCACAATCTCCATCTGTTTGTCACTACAGTTCTTAAACAGCTTAGCAGCTTTGCAATATCCTTTACTTCGAGAAGTGCAGTAATACCAACCTGGAATAAACAGGATTGAATTGCACCCCCAGGTACACCTGCCAGAGCCTCTGTCTGACCACCTGCCCAACGAGAGCACGCTGCTTCTCAGCTACCAGCACTAACAGCATTAACAGACATGGCTTAAGGCAGAAGAGAGCAGGGGCTGATAAGTGACAAGGGCTACAGGGACAACAGGGAATAGGAGGATGGGTAGAGCTATTACAGGGGAAGGTGTGACCAAATGTGATGGTGACAACTGGGAGTTCCAGCAGCTCACACATTTAAGTAAGCAGAGAAGCCTTCATCTGTCAGCTTTCTCATTAGACGATCTAGAACTACCACATGTAGTTTAGAACGTACATTTGATCGAACACCGGGTTTAATGTCTTCTTTGATACGTGTGTTTTTCTTCTTCCTGATCTTCTCTTATCAGGCAATAAATACATTCGAACATACGGATCAGATCCTTCTTCTGAGAATGCAATGAGGTTTCTGTGACAAGTGAAAAACAAGGAGAAATGCATTAGAAAATAAATGGAACATTGCTAAATACGACTACGCTACTCTCTCTTAACTTAGCACTCTGTACTTAAACTTCCTTTCATCACCACATACGTATCTTTGATGTTCCCCATGCATCAAGTACCAAATCCACTGGGGAAAAAAAAATAATCTCAGGAAACAGAGCTTGTGAATCAGCTTTGCAACATCCTGCACGTAGTATGGGCAGATGAGTTTCAATTTCATACGTAGAATGGTGAAAAAAATATCTGAAAAAGCACCCAGCAGTAACCTGTATAAAATGAGAGAATTAGGCAGACAGCAGAGCTGGGAATGCAGTCTGCTCACATTCCAGTTCAGTGCTTGGGCGTGCCATTCCAACATCACCCAATTCCTATCGCACCATGAAAACTCATGGCTCTCACATAAAGCTTCCAGACAATACCAGCAGACATTTACACGCCATCTTAAGCTAAATCTCATACATTCAAATAAATAAATCACTGCAAAGTCTTCAACAAAGTTCTTACTGCTCTATCTCAGTATGTCTTTGTATTCATAGCCACAGTCAGCACGTCCTTTTGGGAGCAACAAAGACAGTCCACAACAGGCACGGAAATAAAATCTGGTATCTTCTGCTCACCTGCAGGAATGCACCACCACAATCAGTTTGTTTCTCTGTGAACTGTGACGAATCGTCAGCTGTATCTGTCCCAACGGAGACTGCCCCAGAGTTGTTCCACTGTGGGGGAAAGAGCAGAACAAAAGCTTTAAAAAAGTGTAATTACAGTGAGATCCAACTGAAGTGTGATGAGTAACACTCATCCATTTCAATTTTCACTTTATCAGCGTGAAAGAAGAGAGCACACACGAGTTATCACATGAGCACATCGTTATCAGTTTCTTGTAGTTTAGGTCCTCGTGCAACAGCTCCACTCTCCGAAAGCACGAGCTTGGTATTCCTGTCAGCTACACAAAACAGCAAAAAAAGAAGCGACTCAGACACAAAACACAAGTAATTAACATCATACTTCTCAAGCTGTCGTAGCCTTTGCCGTAGTTCCTGTGTGGCAATGGGCAAAGATATGTCTGAGGCAATGCTAGGAGTTGGTTCTTTGACCGAGAGGTGGCTGGGAGAATAATTGAAGTTAGAGGCGTGAAGACTGGAGGAACTCCGGCTGAGATCTGTTGGCCACTGTGGACTTGCATTAGGGGGCTGGCTTTTCTCAGACACATCAGTCTTTTTATCGCTGTCTGTCGCTGGGGAAGCTGGAGCATGCCTGCTTGAGTCGAGCGGTGGTGAGACAGGAACCTGAGGCTTAAAGGATGATTTTCTTGCATCTTTGGAAACAGACGGCCTTTTCACTTGGGCTGAGTGCTGATGATCTGGAGATCTTGCTTGCTTTTCAAGAGAAAGGACCTAGATACAATTACAATACATACAATGTTATTACACTACAAAAACCAGGAACGCATCTGTTGCTTCAAGAGCACCAGTGACAAGGTGTTAAATTAAGACAGGAAACCAGGACTCAAAATGCTATCGCTTACTCTCTACAACAGGCACTGTGACACACACAAGGAAAAGCACTGTCTCCTTCATAAGGCAACAAGACCAGGAGCCATATTAGTCATAAACATGCTTAAATGTTTACGATTGGAACAGTCATAAAAGTACCCTGAGTGCAATCTTCATGTTTATGGTGCTGTTAGGACCGGAGTTGCTCAATTGGAACCGCTGATGCATCGTTAAATCTTCACTCTCCAGCAACTGGCTTAGAGGCAGTTTGAAGTTCCCTAGGGAACACTGGTGCTGTTCATCCCTCACCTGAAGAACACAGAAGCACAGTAACATGGCATCATCCACTCTGTAAATATTCAGAGAAAGGAAACGATGTTGCACCAAAACATAAAGAATAATGCTTAGTTCTTCCGCCAAGTATTCCCATCATAAATTTACAGTGTAGAAGGAAATAGCAAACGTGCTCCACAATCTTCATCCCCATCTTCTACAGCAAAAGCAAGACAGGAAATCAACCAGCGGATCTACATCTGATTGATCCCTATCTGTGGTTTCCAAACGGTCTGTGCGAAATGAATTCCCACAATTGTTAGAGGAAGTGTGCAAATGGCATATTGACAGCATAAAGGGATATCTGGATAAAACAAAGACTTCCTCAGTATAAGAAAAGAAAGAAATCAACCGTACATAACAGCATTTGTGGCTGTAATCGAGAAGACTGTAAAGATTCAAAACAGACATCACGATTTATTTTTGTTCTTCCCATTTTTTTTAAATATGACAACCATCAACTATTACGTTGCTCTGAGACACTGGTTACAATCTTTTTTACTTTTAGCAGTAAATGCAAACAAACATTTCACTGCCTGCTCTTCAAGTATAAAATTAATGGTGCTCACAGTGTGACACTCATGTCATAACAACCTGAAATATCTGAATACTGCTACTGAAATGCCTTAGAAAAGCATCTAAACAAATGGAGTGGTGTACCTCAACTTCAAGGTCCTGTCTTCTGGGATTGTGTACAAAGAAAGTGAAGTTTTCCTCCCATACTGGTTCATTGGTCTTGTACCGAATCTCAAATGAAAGAAAAATAGGAAGGGGACAAATTACATATTAAAAAAAAATGTTTAATAAAGCTTGTGCCAAAAGTACATGCTTGGATTTATCTTTGCAAAATACACAAAGGGGCCTTTTCTGGTCCAACTCCCCCTCAGTGAACAGGGACACCTACAGCTCCATCAGGAGCCCCGTCCAGCCTGACCTTGAGTGCCTCCACGGATGGGGTATCCCATCTGGGCAACCTGTGCCAGTGCTTCACCACCCTGACTGTGAATAATTTGTTTCTTAGATCCAGTCTAAGTCTGTGACCAGTTTTGAATCCTTCCCATTCCTCATTTAAGAGGCATTAAAGCAGCTGGAGAGGGCCCACTGGAGGACCATAAAGACAATCAGAGCGTTGGAGAACTTGACATATGAAGCAGGTTTGAAGGAATCGGGTTTCTTTTAGAGACAAAGATGTGCAAGGATGATTGGATTGTAGTACTCAATTATGTGAAAGTAGCTACTGACCAGCTGGGGCTACTCTATCACAAGGGTACACAGTGACACACAAGAGGCAACCACCATCGGGTGCTTAAGGTAAAATTTGTCTGCATACATTAGATAATTTATTAACCATGAGAACAATTGAACACTGGAATAGGTTGCCATAGAAATGGTGGAGCATCATTTTCTGGAAACATTCACGACAGCTACATAGCACTTAGGCTCATCTGAGGTGCTCCTTTCACAGAATGGCTCAGGTCGGAAGGGACAGGCTTTAAGCCCATTCAGTTTCAACTCTCTTGAACTGGGCAGAATTGCCAGCCACCTGATCAGGCTGCCCAGGGCTCCATCCAACCAGGTCTTGGATGCTTCCAGGGATGGGGCAACCACAACATTTCTGGAAATTCTATTCCAGTACTTTCCCGTTATATCTGAGTACAAAATTCTCCAATATCTAATCTAAATCTCCCTTCTTTTAGTTTAAAGCCACCCCCGCCTTGTCCTATCACTGTCAAGACTGAAAAAAGTCAGTCTCCCTCCTGCTAATGAGTTCCCCTCAAGTGCTGGAAAGCTGCAACAAGGCTTCCAGTCTCTTCGCCAAATGGAAGAAGCGCAACTCCCTCTCCTAGAGAGCTGCTCCAGGGCTTTGATCATCTTCATAGCCCGCCTCTGGAACCTCTCCAACAGCTCCACACCTTTCTTGTACTGGGGACCCCAGTACCCACAGTATTTCTGACGGGGCCTTGTGAGGGCAGAGCAGAGGGACAGTGCCCTCCATCTCCCTGCTGGCCTCCTTGCTTGTGATGCAGCCCAGGATACAGTCGGCCTTCCAGGCTGCAGGCGCACACTGCTGGCTCACATCAAGCTTCTCATCTACCACAGGACGGCCAGCTCCATGAAACTCAGTGTTCTTGAAGCCTGCTCTTTGCCCACAGCGTTACTTGAACAGCCACTATGGTAGAAATCCCATTTGCAGCTCATTACCTACTGGGAACGGACATCTAAAAATAGTTATAAATCTGATCTCTACTCAATGACAGCTTGAATTGAGTACCTATTCAATCCTTGGCTTCCCATTGGCAGTTTCAGTTCTGGTGACACATTTTAGTGCAGTGAATGCACTCAACCACTTCCCAGCCAACACCAAGTGAACAGAGCCACCAAATGCCCATAGACAGAACCAGATATTGAGAGCAGGAACTTACCTTACTTTCCTGCGCCTTGTGTCCAACTGACAGCAAGACAAGTGGGTTGGGATTGCTGTTTAGTTTCTTTCCTGACTGGTAAAGAAAAAGCAAAAACTTTGTCCTCAGAAGAAACTCTCCTCCTGATTGCCTCCTCTGAAACTTCAATGTTTTCCTCTTAGAAGTACAGATCCTTTGCATTCTACTGTATGCATACCTACTGTTCTTAATATTGTAGAGTTTTATTCAGCAGGCTGCAACGGCAGTCTCTCTAGTAAGCAGACAAACATGGTGTCCAGCTACTCCAAGTAAGCTAAAATAAGCCACTAGAATTCAACAGGAGTTTTAGACTCCTGTTTTCTTTGGTTAAAACTGATACAGTGCAAACTGGTATCTTTCAACGAGCACTAAAACAACCTGCAGAACCCATGCAGCATAGTTAACACTGCAAAATGAGAACTTCATGCAGATGGCAGATATGGAGAAAGCACAAACCTGGGAAGCTTACTTTATTTACATTGCAGCAGTATAATTAAACTGGAAGTAGTATCAGAACATTGATATTCTCCCCTTTTCAGTCTGGGGAGGAAGAAGATTAACTATAATGTACCTGATGTATATTTCTACTGTTTACCAGATTCTCTTATCAGAGAATCACTCATCTGCCATATCTGAGCCTCGCTCACCAGCTGTATAGCACTACATCAAACTGTGAAAATAAACATCAGTTTAGAATCAAATTACATACACAAAGTTACATTCCAAACTGCATACTTATTTCAAAAAAATTAATTTTTTAAGTGAGAAAGTTAGACATGAAAGTTAGTCATCTCAGGTGTTAATGAAGTTTTGAAGGGCTAGAAAATATAGTATGCGTGGTTAATAATACACTTCGAGCTGTACTCTGTAGGAAACTGTTCATAGGCATTGCAAACAGCAAGTTAGTTACAATCTGCTTAATGCATGTAAGGTCACAACCAATTCAAATAATTTCAAATTTAAGAAAGAGTATTTAAGATATTTTTGGATCTCAACTTAAATCTTTGACATCATCGTACTTTCACTAATGCTGCTTGATTTTAACGTGACACACCGGTTATAGCAATACTTTCCTTTAGATAAAAAGCTGGTAGGAAATTACTCCTTTCTTGGATGAATGCTGCATTTCTGTGGTGATTTCTAATCAGAACTACGTAGCTCTAATCAGAGTCAATGGAACACAAAGGTTTAAAGAGTACAAAGAAAGCTAGATTGCACTCTAACTGGTGGTGTTAAAAACGGTAACCAAAGTTTGTTCCATTTTCACTTCATCCGTAAAAAGTTGCCTGAAGTTTCCTTTCTTCAGATCACCAAGAAACTACTTATGTTTGCAAGAAAAACCATTTCTATTTATGTATCAGAATAAGCAACAATTTTAATTCATGCTAAATGGGCAGTAACAGCTACACATGCACAGCCCCACTAACTCTGCCACGGACAGATCTGCTGCTGACAGGATATTCTGAGTTCTTCAGCTAAGAACTTGGCTAACGCCTTCCAAGTCTGCCTCTCAACACGACGTCTTCCAAATTAAATGGCTGGGTTGAGTTTATTCAGCACTCACATGGAAGATGTGCTTTCAGCCTTCTGAAAATACCTAACAGAAATTTCAAAGCACGTTAAGGTACTGCTTTGTCACTCAGAGTTATCAATGAAGCATTGCTCAGGATGTAAAAGATGTCTTAGCTTTCATGTCAGCTTTGTTCTCTAAATATCAGTTCAGACCAGTTCTCAGGGTTGCTTTACACTGACCTCCTAAAGCTCCTATACTCCCCTTAACCACTGTAAAACTCAGACCACCCCAGCCCAGAGCACTTCCTGAAACTGGAAATAAAATAGAACTGAACTGATCTAAAGAAATCCCATCCACCACTGGAAGAGAAACGCTGCAGGTGTTTGTGCATTCCAAATTACTACTGTGACCTTAAACGGACAACTATGTTACTTTTACCTTCAGGGCTTTCTGAACAGCAGACTTCTTCAAGCCATCAGGGTTAAATTCTAATGGATTATGCTTTTAAGTCAAGAGAGAATGAACACAGGAAGGGTTAATAAAGTCATGCAATGAAGCAATTTCATTAGGTTAATTATTACATGAAAACACAGGACAAAGCAAAAAAAAAAAAAAAAGAAAAAAAAAAGAAAAAGAAAAAAATACTCTAACAAAAGACCACAACAGCATCTCTAACAAAACAATGAAGGAATTGCCCAAAAACATAAAAAAAGAAAATCTGACAAAGCTTTTGCTTTCTGTCCTCTCTGAATGTTTGCACACTGCTTTAAAACTAAGATCCAGCTTTTCACTTCTTTCTCCATCGCTGGGACTTTTAAAAATCATAAAGTTCATGAAGCAGTGGTTTAGTTTTGGTTTGGTTTTTTTGAGAATTTGCAGTCCTGACGTGCTGCCTTCTAGGTGAACCTGTCTAGAGCTAGGGTTAAGTTCCAAAAGCTTCTCTCACAAATAATGGTGTGAAGGAGATCTTTTGTGAGATAAATTACTGTGCTACAAACATTGACAATGCTTCAATCCTTAAATACTCTTTACTCAGTTGAAGATGTGCAAATACAACATCGGGAAGTCTGAACTGACGTAGTACGACAGGACACCTCTGACTATTTGCTATTAACTAAGCAAAGTTGTGCATTTTATTTTACTAAGGATATATGTTGTTCTTGTGGTGATATGTAAACTACAAAATTGTTACAGAAACTTTGCAATAACATTCATCTATTTCAGGAAAAAAATATCTTTTTACATAAAATTATTCTTATGGCTGCCTTCACTTCAAGCATGAATTTCTGTTTCAAGGGGTTTGTCTGATTTAAAAGCTGGAGATATGTGGCAAAAAATGCATAACGGCATTTTTTGCAAACGTGGATGGTAACAAGAAGCAAAATTATTCGTGCTCTGCCAAAATAAAGGTGTTCCTGAAACAGAAATGTAGAGGGAACTGAAGTTTGAAGACATATTCAATTCTTACATAAATATATATATATATATATATTTTTTTTTTACTCTTCTGGGGTGGGTTGGGGCAGTTTTCACATTCTAAAGTTGGTCAGTACATCTCATATGGTTCTTGGCATTCCGCTGTTTCAGAAGATTATTGTACTTAAGACCTTCATATGTAGAGACTGCACAGTATCTCCAGACACCAATCAAAACCTTTACCTATCCCATTAATTACAAAGGTATATTTCCTCCTTGAAGTTAAACAGTGCTTCTTGTTCTTTGACTAACATGAACAATTCTCTCTTTGCAGCAGCCCTGTTTACGTTCCATCTTCAGCTCTGCCTCTTAAGGCTAAACCCATCCTAGTTAATCTTCCTGTTAGTCACATTTTCTTCTCATTGTCATTATTGCTGCCTTCCAGGTTGATTTTAATTGATCTCCACTCTACACTGCTGTGTCCAGAACCAGGGCCTTACTAACGTCTAAGCAGATCAGAAGTACCAGTCCATACACCTTACAGGCTACACTCCTCTTTCTATAATCAACATGACATTTGTGTTTCATGGCTGCACAGCTGTTTCTTCAGGGCTATATATCAGACAGCAGTTCCCAGCCCATGTTTACATGGGTGTAGGAAATGTCTTCTATTGAAAGGCAGCCTGACTTTTTGTATTATATATCTGCAGTTCATCAAGATCATTTTGAATTCTATGATTCTAAATTGCCCCTCCAACTTGGCAATCTTTCCTTTGCATTTTTACACCTTTTTTCTCCCATGTTACTGTTGCGAAGAATTTTAAAAGCCCCAACAATTATAAGGGAGGCAACCAATGGTTCGTGGCTGTCGAGCACGTCCCAGTTCCTCTGGAATCATAGCAAGGACAGGCCAAGAGGGATATCAGCTGGGGTAAATATGTTTAAGCCAGACTTCAGGGAACAAGCTACAGGTCCACAAGGAAGGTGGCTGAAAGGCCTGGGGGAGGAGACTAGGAGAAGAAACTGGAGTATTCAGTTAAAAAAAACAAAAACAAAACAAAAAAAAAATAAAGGTCTGGTCTTGGGTGTCAAAATTGTTTTGCTATGGTTCTGAGTGTCTCTACAGTTACATGGAAAAAAACTACACTCTACAGGCACCCAAAAACTACACCAATAACCACAGCAGTGGAATAAATCGTTAGGCTAGCATCCTGTAATGGCAGTGACACCTGCAGTGAATCCTACAGCAAACCCACACGTCACGTGGCAGCTAACAAGCTGCTTTATTATTAAGCCAGGTGTTACTGTGATATACTTTGGAATACAACTCATTTCTTATGTTAATTCACTAATTCTTGTCTGCAGTTCAAATGGTGTTTTAGAAGTTTCTACATCTCAGCTGATGACCAGAAGACAACCACTGATCTGTGAGAGCTGATTCAAAATATGGATAATTTAGAAGTTACACATACAACAAACACCTCATGAACTAATGATAATGTATTGCAACAAGTGTTATGCATTTTCAGAAATTATACTAAGAACACTACTCAAATTCTTTCACTTCAGATAAATCAGATTTAGATGTGTAAATATCCGAATTAGAAGTTCTCAATGTAGGATCCCAGCAATCCATAAAAGTATCTAGAAAGGAGTGCTCAGGTCAGGACTTTGGATTTTCCTCTCATCCATAAAAAGTGAACCTCCTTTTTAATGGCCACCAAGCACATACACACCCACAAAAAGTAACTCAGACACATCAATTATACACCTGAGCTCAGAGGTGTGAGTGTTTGCATAAAACCTCGCATTTCAAGAGGCCCTTGAAAACAAGGTGTGGTTGCACGTCTGTGCTGAAGCTGTTATCTCCAGCCCAGACAGTCCTCTCCTCCCTCCTGCCCTGCAGTCCAGAATTCTGTCTCCTGCTTGCTGCAACTCTGGTGCCCATGCAACTGCAGAACAAGCACTGCAACAGAGCTGCTGGAGCAAACTCAAGACACAGCTGTCTTAACACAGTTCTGTCTTAAGACAGCATCTACTTATGTTTTATTACTGAGACAACTGCAGCATGCAGTATGTTGTTTAAATCTTTACAACACCTATACGCAATGCGTATTTCCCCACAAATATAAATGTCTGTGGTAGTAATTGCATATCTTATATCATTTTAGCAGAATCTGGTAATGGATGCAAGGGTTCTGATGCTTTCAGATGAACTGCTATACAGGAACTAACTGAAAGGACCAAGAAAAGGATTTTGTTCTGTCGGTTTATTGGGAGAAGGGTGTGTTTAAATCAGTGTTCACGACTTGAAACAAAAGTAGCAGGCAGCTAATTAAATCTGCACTATCTACAGTGGCACAACTTTCTGGCAAGAGTTCTTAATCTGAACAGAAACGCATTCTTTCTGGGGATGCTCATGCTCACAGACATAAGTGTTCACAGGCTCATCAGTTTGCAATAAGCATGTAATGCTGAATTCAAGTGAACAATATTAACTCATGGTTCTCCCTAGCTTGGATTTAAGGGACCACAGACTAATTGGGGGGGGAGGGGGGAGGGGAGAAAAAAAAAGGAGCTTGGGAATTTGCAAAACAAGGAGCAATATGGAGTGAAACAGAATTTACAAGGGAATTTTAGAGTCTGGGATGCACAAACAATCACATCCATTCATAAAGTTTTGAAGCAACACTCGAACCTGTGTGGAGAGGTTGCAAGTTCTTGCAAACACTGAGTGCGTCATGACTTAAAGAAACCATAGGGATGTTGGTTTTAGTATTTGCTACTGTTTCATTTCTCTGCAGTACAAACCAACAGCTGACCAGCACCCAGCGTGCTAGGAGAGTATGCGTTTTCTTTCTCAAAATGAATCACCAATTTAAGTTAAATGTAAGAGCTTTTATAATAAAACTTATATTGGGTTTTTATCATAAAAAAGTTGGTTACTTACCCAATGATATGCTGACCAATGAAATTTAAATAGGCTTCAAAATGCAAGAAAAATAGCACAAAAAACAACGCACACTTGTTGAAACCATGCAGCAAAACAAATTGCATGCTCTCATTCCACTAGAGTGAGTGGCTTTAGTAGCACTAATCCACACTCTGGCAGATTAAAGGTACAATACAAATAATACCAGAGAACTCACAAATAGTGCTCTATAGAGTGAGGTAGTGTTTTCACAAAAGACTAGTCCCGATGCTCTCCTCTCTTTTAAGTATCCACACCCAAAGTTTCCCTCGTAGATACTCTTAGGAAGATGGAAATGGAAGGAGAAAGCAGAGTGATGGGGTTGTGGCAGAATGAATGCTTAAGCAGCTTTACTACACAAGAAAGTTAAAGAAAACAGTCAAAGGATTCCAGAGAAAACAGCAGATAACAAATATTTGTCATTAAGAATAGTTTAATCTGTTAATCAACTTCCTGGAGCCCACTAAGGTGAGGAGTTTTCATTAATTAACAGCACCTTATTGGTTTACTCTTTCACACAAAACATATTTCTGATAAACCATCCCAGCGTTCACAAGTTCACAACTACGATGAAAAAAAGATGCAAAAGAGAAAGCTATGATTCACTGTAACTCAAATAAAGCAAGGCTAATGCCAGCTCTAAAATGGACCAGTGATTGGCAATTACTTAAAACAATACCACTAAAGGCAATAAAATGTTCTTTATCACCCAGAAAACATCTTAATTTTAGCATAAAGTTGTGGACTGCTCAAAGCTATTAAATAAAGAGCATAATTTTAAACGAGACTTCCTTGTCTTTTAACTTCTGTTCCTCATAAATACAAGCAATCCTAAAGAGCATTTAATTTTACTATTACACATTTATAATATATATAACATATATAATATTTAATCTATTAAACCAGTCAACAAATACAAGTTAACAGACTTCCATGATTAGTCTCATAACTGCTGCTCCACATCACAAACCAATGGACATTAGAAGGCTGCCTTCACTATTATTTGCTGCATTTTATTAAGGAGATCTCTGGCAGGATCTGATTATTGCTGTTACAGAATCTGTGGAAAACCTTCCAGTCCTGCCACGTGATGAACTTGTCCTCCGGTTTTCCCCACCTACCTAATCAGAGAACCTCTCATATCTGCTTTTTGTGCAATGTGAATTTAACGCAATCTTGTATTTATTACTGCTATAAAAGTAATTTTCTTTACTACTTCTCATGATACCCTTGGAACACGTTACTGGGCAGTGAATAACTTGCAATTAAATTCTGAGTTTTCTGTAGTGACTACTACTATAGCCTGGCAGAGCAGGAAAAGGAAGGGGATAAACAGGTCTCACGCTACGACTATCATTATTCCCACCCCACCCATGCAGTCCTACACTGTAAGCAGAGCTTCAGACACAGCAATAAGGAATTTGAGATGGTGTTCCCAAATTACCGAGCTGGTGCGCTGTGTGTGAGGAACTTCCTCATTCTGTGCCCTACAGTTCAGAGATCCACTAGTCCCAAGTACTGATTAAGACACTGAAGTGAAAGTACTGCCTCACAAAAGAGGTTAACTCAAGGCTCACGATCAAACCATTCTGATGGAGGAAGACTGTGTGGCAGAATATTTAAAAATATAGAAAAAAACCCTAACATTTACGACAAAACCTACCACAGATTGCCTACACCAAAGCAAGCAAATCTACCTGCATTCATGGGAAGTAGGGCTTTTCCCAGTTAGTTCCTACAATTCCCCATGCTGATCCCATACTATTTATAGGCAACACTGCCTAATAAAAACATGCAGCCTTTCAAGTCCAGGAAAGGAGCACTCTTTAAAGAAAAAAAATCACGCTGATTAAAGAGTAATGTTTTATTCTAATATATATACACACATACAACCATACTACTAGAAATACGGACCTTACATTACACGTTTTGAAGAGAGAAAGCGTAGAACACATGGCTTAATGTGTGTTAGTGAAGCAGTGTGCCATACTACGAAGCAAGACATGCTGGAAATAGCAAGAGGTGCCCATGGGGAAAGGGTACCCACGAGAATAGAACTTACGGGCAGATTTCTTGCTGAGTCCAAATAGAGAATGAGCAGTGCAGAAGACAGCCCATCATTGGCTTGGTCTTTGTCAGCCCTAATGCTTGTTAACACCTAAACCAGAAACATACTGTGAGCTTTTCTGTAAATCCAATAATAACACAATATTAGTCCCGTCCCATTCTTGAAAAGTATTTTACAAACAACTCCCAGAACACAAACATTCACAAACTATAAACACGTGCAATAGCTTTTTAAGACTTCTTATAGATGTAGCTATTCCCATCAGCTCCATCTCACTTCTTAAGTATCTCTTTTCATACTGGAAGGATTATGTCACTGCCAGCTTTATCTCCACTCCAGTGAAATGTTAACTCATATTTCAAGCCATAACATTAAGAAAAAAAGAGAAAGAGCATTTTAAAATCCCATGCCGTAAAAGTACACTGACAGGTATGACTCATCTGAGATTTCTGATGAAAGCTTGAAATCAAGTGAGAGACTTACTCAAATTCACTACACCTAGAGAATAAATTAGTTACTAATTTCAAATGAACACAAACAAACAAACAAACACATTATGATGAAAGTAATGTGTTCCTTAAATACCTTGTCTAAGTTTTCTGCTGTTGGCATCAATGTGAGCCATTCCAGTTTTAAGTGCAATTTTCCTTTGGACACCTCATCCAAAGTAAACCACTGAAAGTTAAGCAAAGCGACATGAAATAGCCTGACACCACAGACATAGCTAACTGTAGCTGGCTCTTCAGGAAATGCAGGAAATGCTACAGCTGCAAAATTACCAGAGCTGAAATCTGCATAACCCAAGAAGACCCCAAAACATCTGATTTGTTAAACCATTTTTTTAATATCAGAATTATTCTTCAAGTTCTTTAGATCTGATCTGCAAACACAAACCCTGAGTAACATTATTGTAAAACTGCTCTTACATATAGGATAACAATTCCATCTTCTTCTAAATTAACGTAATTAGTTTAAGTCTGAAAGCAGTTAATCCAGTAGTCAATCCAAGAAAGAGCCCTCACTCTAAACACTTAGGTCACTGCATTCTGCATTCGTATACTGAGAATCTTAAACTCCAAAGGAAGAGAAAGAATGCCATCATTCTCAGCCTTCAGCTATCCCTAAACTACTGCACTGCCTGCTGTGGAATCTCTTTCTCCAGCATTGGGGTTACTCAAGCACACAGCTACAGGAAAAGAATTAAATGTACAACATATGTTCCCCTTTGGCTTTTTTTCTTCTTCTTTTGTTTAAAGAAAAGAACATAACCAACGCTTACCTCATCTAAAAGTCGCTCCTTTTCAACCTCAATTAAATCTATCATCAAACTAGGGGAAAAAAAAAACAAAAACAACAGAAGTATGGTGTTTTAGAGAAGCGCCAAAAAACAACAGAGCTCAAACCCCACCCTGTTCTCGTTGGATATGCAGGCTTCCAGTGAGAGCAAAAGAGCAGAACAATACTATTCTTTTAGCCCCTAAGAAAGAAAGAAAGAAAGAAAGAAGTAGGGAATGAACTGGCTGAACCAGAAGGAATGCAGAATGATAGAAAATGCCTGCAGCTAAGGGAGAAACCAGCAATATGTGGCCCATGGACATAGGACAGAGCTCTCCAAACAGTGACCACAACCAAACTACCCACTGGAAATACCCCAGGACACACGACCAAATCCATGCTTTAGTATGGTCTGGGAGAGTGCTAGCTGGCACAAGCCAAGAGTGTACCAGGGCATCTGCACAAATTAAATAGTGCACACAAATGTATGCTAGTGCATGAACATTTGCCTTGGCTTTTTATTTTACTAGTACTGATACAGACATCATGACCGAGCTGCCACTTTCAGCCCCCCACCACTTCAGTGTCAGATTAGGGAAGTGCAAAGAGAAGAAGCCTTTGTACTACCTACTTCTTTATTTAAATGAGAAGTAGGTACTGTTGCTCCTGTTAAGAGAGAAGGAGCTGGAAAGATAAGGGAGCTCTACTCTGTATGGAAAGCAACAATTGGAAGCTCCAAAACTCTGCAAGAAATAAAGGTGACAAATTACTGGAGAAAGAAGCTGACTAAAACCCTAAAATGTTTATGGGTAAGTACTAAAGGCAGGCCTAAGGAACCTAAGAGTGAGTACTGTTTGCAAAAGCACTACAGCAATATTTTTTCTTTACCCAAACTACTAAACTCAGCTCTTGGAGGAAAAATAAACTGTGAGCTGGTTATTCAAAACCTACACAGATGAGAAGATACACAGAGATACACTAACTTTTCCTGAAGAAATAATTAGTATTTCATGCTAGCTTAAAAGCATTAGAACAGGTGGGGTACAATTCCTTAAAAAATGAAATACACTTTTTAAAACGACACTTTTTTTTTTTTTTTTGAGAATTGTTAAAACTTACCTTTTTTTTTTCTGTTAAGTATGTAAACATACACACACAATCGTGGTATTTTAATATACTTCCATATAAGGAAAGTCTAAATAATTAGGAAACTACTTAGCACCAAAATGTGAAAAGGTAAAGTGATTAATAAATGTAATAACGTAACAGAAATTCAACTGCAGTGAAACACTAGAAGGGGAAACTAAAATTACATCAAAAAATTAATCTTTTTCTAATACCTACATACACATTCTCCACAAAATTTACCTTCCAAGGAAGTCATCTTTGTCTGGATCTTCATCAAAGAGCTCGATCTCTAACTCCTGTCCCGGATGTTCGTATACTAAGGCCTGGAAGAACAGTAAGACAGTACTGTCAATGGTAAAACTGACTGATTTTGTTACTGACTGATTTTGTCAATAACACCATTTTATGAGTTAAGTGAGCATAGGATCTTTCCAGCAGTGATCTGATAATGGCGGCATCAGAAGACCAAATGGTTTTTCAGAGTTACAGGTGTTAAGTCTGGACAAAAAATTCAACTGAGAATTTCTGCTTTGTTTTAGAACTTCGGGCTTTCAGAGGGAAATATCAAGAAGTTCCTCAAGGAAATATACAGAGCATTTTCTTTAGAAAAGAAGTTACGGAAGACAACTTCACAGAATGCAAACCAAGACTTTTTTTTATTGACTGTACCTCATAAACTTCATTCCATTTTGGATTGAGATTTTCTTTGATGACCTTGCTTTGGAAAATCTGGTTGCCCACACGAATGATTCCATAAGGATCTGATTTGCCTTTGACAATCCCTTTTAGGTAAGTATCTTTACCCTCCAAGTCCTGAGCTTCAATAAAATGTATCCTTACAACACCCTGAAAAAAAGGAAGAGATCAGTTATGTAGTGATCTGAAACCCTCTATATGATTACAAATTTAAGCAGTGTAAATAGTTATGATTTCCACAGCAGTTTCCTTAACATAAAGCACAGTTTGGACATATTGTGGATGGGGAAATACCACAGCAGAGCTGGGATTCAGATCCCTGAAAACTGTCATTAGCAATCAGAAGCATGCCAGCTGTTCCAGAAGCTGCCACACCATCAGACAGGAGTAGCAGTGAGTAGTGAAAACATTCAAGTAAAGAGCACTTCACTTTGCAGTGATAAAGAAAAACATATACTAAATTTTTTTTTTAATCTATACAGGTGAACTAGAACTATATTTTACAGGTAATATGTAAAACACAGAGCAAATAAAAAAAATCCTTCTTGGTGTCATTATCAAATTCCCTAACAGTTTATAAATTGAGTTATTTAAATAATGAGCTTCAAGATAACTTGAACCATCATGATAAATATACTTTGAAATTGATACAGATGTGAATACCTAAGACAATTACCACTGCAAAAGAAAATGAATGCTTCATTATTACTATTAACAGGAACACGTTTACCTTTGGTATAGGAAACCGCAGCTGAGCAATCTGCACTTCACTGACGAGGGGGACTGTGATTCTATTTGGAAGGACCAGGTAGTTGGATATGATATCCAATATTATCGTATCTGATAAACCACTGTCAGAGAAAATAATCCTCAGTTACTTCACGAGAATTAAACATGTCACACTAAGGCAGCTCACAAGCATGAAGCTTAACAATCACACTAACATCCAAAATCTTTTCTTTTATACTCTTAAAAGACACTGAAATAATCCTAAGTATCACCTTATTTTTTTCTAGAAGTTAGCAGTGTTTTTTTTTTGTCACTTTTAGAACAGATGAACAGGACTTCAGGGAAATCAGTGCACTGTAAAAAAAAACTGCTGCATCCAGCAGTTTTTAACAGCTACATTTTACCTTTTTGCTGATTAACAAACGACGTGGACAAATATTTGTCCTTTGTTGGGGCAGAAGTCAAATCTGGCCTTCAAACATTATTTTTAACTAAAGCACTCCTGCCAAAACAGCCACCAGGTGGAGGCAGCTGATGCCGAATAGCAGAACCCAAAGACGTGAACACACAGTTCTCCGAAGTTCCCATCCCCCTTCCAAAGCCACTCGGAGTGAAGGGCTATTGCATAAGGCTTCTTGTCAGCGTTG
The DNA here is from genome assembly GCA_023055505.1 of Callipepla californica brunnescens. Taxonomy (NCBI): domain Eukaryota; kingdom Metazoa; phylum Chordata; class Aves; order Galliformes; family Odontophoridae; genus Callipepla; species Callipepla californica. The sequence goes on from JALIRH010000006.1 coordinate 6,951,030, forward strand.
CACAGAACCAAGCAGATGTTAACTGTTAATCTGCTTTCACATGTCAGCAGTAACTGTCCCTGAAAGTTTGGCTACCCACTGTTGCATTGTTACAAAACAAGTTGTCCTCTTGAGCTAGGACTGTCATTGAAACAGAAACACAAAGGAAGCATGCTTTGTGGACAAATAAAATATAGCCTAGGGAGGCAAAACAGGTTTTGTGCTCGTAAAAAAGGAGTGGAGGCACAAACACAGCGGTAATGAATCACTTAAAAAATTCAGATCCCCAACCAGAAAAGGTTTCCTAAGCTAAGAGTTCACCCAGTCTGGCTCTGAACTGACACAAACCAGTAGTACGCTGTCAAATACCAGCAGCTGTACTGCCACAACTGCCTGAAGGCAGAACAGGATTGGTACAGCTCTGCATACAAGGGACTGGGGTGAGGCCAGTGATGTTAGTGAGCTTCCCAGAGAAAACAATACAAAAATACTGCAGGCATCATGAACTACAGGCAGCTTATCTCAGCCAGTGATTGGCTGCCAGCTAAATAAACAAGTTGAGATGTGCTAGGTACAATTCCTGTGAGGACTAGAAGTAGATTCTCGAGCAGTTTTCACAGAATCGTAGAATGGCTCGGGTTGGAAGGAACCCCAAGGATCACCAAGTTCCAACCCCCTGCCACAGGCAGGGCCACCAACCTCCAGCTCTGGCACCAGAGCAGGCTGCCCAGGGCCCATCCAACCTGGTCCTGAACACCTCCAGGGACGAAGCAGCCACAGCCTCTCCTGGCAGCCTGTGCCAACACCTCGCCACTCTCTCTGTGAAGAACATCCCCCTGACATCCAAATTTTAGCCAGTAATGAGAAGTTTCTAGGATCCAACAGATCCTAAATAAATGCATGCTGGTGAGACAAGAGGAACCTGTGATTACAGACTGAACTGTTATGGGTGGAATATTACCAGTTAACCTCAAATACTAACCAGCTGAGCTCCGCGTGCTGCACTGTAGTGTGTTTGCTATGTTTATTACTTCCAGACTAGAAGAAACCATACTGTTGCCCTCTAAATGTGACACTAATGCTCGCTTTTTTACAAAGTAAAAACAAAAAACCCCCACACCACAACAAACCAGTGCCACTGATACAACAGGCAGGGCCAAGGTCTTTTGGAAGAGATACCACCTTGTTTGGCTAACATACAGGAACATTAAACCCTACAAGATTTATAGTTTCAGAAATTCTTAAACACACTACCACAAGATAATCGTGTTTTCACACACAGTAGTTCCCTTTAGTTATCACAGTAACACATGGGTGCTTTTCAAACTTTCTCAGCTCTGTTTTGTTAAACATCATGTTTTCTACTTATGAATGCCACCAATGTTTTAGCACTTTGCTAAAACAGCAGAGAAATGAAGATGAAAATGAACTGGTGTTCATGGAATTTCATAGAATTTTACAAAGAGAAACTGGACTCAGGTAGTAGATGTTCAGTCTTTAAAAACATGGAGCACCCATGAACTTTAAATAATGTGACACCTTCCAGCATGGATGCTCCCAGATGAAAAGTATTCCCTATGAATACAAAATAAACACAAGATTTTTTTTTAAATTTCATTACTTAAATTAAAAAGTTTAACCTATGGAGAACAGCAGCAAATCACTCATTGAGCAATAGACTCAGTAGTGTGCATTTAAATCCTTATGGCAATGTAAAACCTCTGCTGATAGTGCAGACTTTGAGTGTTTTGGTCATTGATCCTTAGTACAATTATTTTTTTTAGCTCATTCAAATGAGAGAAATGGGAAGTGCTTCAGGTACTTTATTATAGTAAGCTCAGTTTCATTGCAGAAAAATAACTAGCAGTTAACTACTCAGCTGACTGTTCTCTGTTCACCTCTCCCTAATTTTTATCTACAGAATTAGCAGCTATGTATTTCTTTCCTCTATTATCTTCTACTCATACTGGAGTGACAGCCCATCTCTGAGTTGACAAAGTAATCTTACTGCATCTCAACCGACCACAGCAGAGCTCATTTTCCTGTGACCCACATCCCCTTCCGACAGCACTGGAGCAGTCACACTACTGGACCTCCCTCATTGAGATTTTTAATTCCACTCTTCCATGAACAATATCAATGATAGAATATGAACTACTTTTGTGTCTTTCCCCTTGTGGAGCCACAGAGAAAGAATAATGGAAGTCGTTAACAGCTGACACAAACTTCCAGTAGCAAACGCAGAAATTCACTTAGTAGAAGACTTCTGCAGGATGTGAATAAGTGATGTGCACCTGACAGCCACGGGATGAGAAATGTGCCTGTGGCAGCAGCAACCTCCTGTTCGTTGCTGTTTGTAACAACAGCAGCATGCCAAGCTGTCATACCAAAATACACATCCATCTATACAGATAAGAAAAGCAAATACAGCACTGCAGAAATCTACAGGAGGGGCAGAGCATGAGTCATCTCAGATACAGTTACTATAGAAACCATACCACATCCAGCCAGCACCATTATACACCAAGCCTGGTTGCTCTGGAAACCATAAACTTGAGATACTTAATGAGACTTCATTTACATTTCAGGTTTTCACGTTTCCTGTCAGGCAAATATGTAGCGTGACACACGTCTCAGGAGCCTCATAAGCTGAAGTACTAAATGTAGATTTATCAGTGCTACCTCAGAAGAGCGGATTGTTACTCAGGACCTGTATTTCAGAAGCCATTTTCTCACTCATCAAGAAAAGCTTTTTCAATGGGGGTGTCTTAAATGGGCTTAAAACGTGAGCAGTTCCTGCAACCATTAGCCTAATTAATGCAACTTAGCATTTCAAGCTGTTGAACCGGGATTCCATGCAATAGCTTCATATGCCTAAGCAAAGCAGAAATCATTTCAGGAGTGCAACTGTGCCCTGAAGGATTAATTTAGTATCTAAATTCAAAGCCTTCGTTTTAGATATTAAAAATAAATCTGGAATCAGCGATGCTTGAGCGTGAGTGATCAAATAAAAGAGCCAGTCACAAAACCTAAGTGTGTATCACATCCACTTACTATCATCTTAGACACTGTCTCAGTATTAAAAAGCCCCTGGGTAACTATTATAATTTTGATAACTATTAAGGTATTCATGGATTTAATCTTCTCAGAACTGCACTGACAAAACAATTTGTTTTCCTTCTGAACTTCTGCTTTTTTTCTTTGTGGTTTTATCATCTGCTATTTCTAAAAGCTGTAAAAAAGTGTTTTCTCCAACTACATATGGTTAATGCTTTTGCCACTCCATTTGATCGTCACATTACAAACTGAAAGCCTTAAAAGCAAGCACTCAAAGAGATTGGAAAGTTTATTTAACTTCACTACAGTCCTAAAGGTATTCCTGACTAACTTTACATAAGCAACTGCAGATTTATCAGCATGGAAAGCCACAAGCCAAGATGTTGGGAACAAAACGGCCTGAAAAAATCAAATAAGGCTCTGTCTTTTTGCCGTCCTAGGAGATGGCAGATAGGAAATCCAAGAGACTCTAGACATCTGGAAAGGCTGAAAATACTAAAAAAAAAAAAAAAAAAAAAAAAAAAAAAAAAGGGCATTTAAAACTTGTATTTTGTAAATATTATTTTAGCAAGATGCACTAGTGATACTTTTGATGTATTTATACACAGTCACTGCCTTCTCCATATTGAGCAATTCCACTTAGTTCTAAACTAAGACAGAAACGCTCAGAGTCATTTAACCTGAAATGATTAGGTGGGTGTTATTAGGGGTTTTATTATGGGTTTTACGGGCACTGCCGAGGGGGGGGAAGAAATTAAATATCAGATACTGCTTTGCATATACTCACTTCAGCCCTGGAACGTCCAGAAGATTGGTCAGTCCAGTCCAGTTTATTTCTAAAAGCTGTGAATGACAGAGAAGAGAAAAAAGAAAAAGAAACAATAAAAAGAATCGCAACTTAGAATTCACAGAACTGAGGAAATGAATCTGATGATAATAACTTCTGAGAAGTTGAACATTAATCATACCTTTCCAGGACTTCTTTTCAAACATAAAACTAAAACCTATTCCATTCAAAATGCTTTTAGTGATGGCTTTTAAAACACTCTGAGAAAAACAATTTATCATCCTATAACCCATCATTCTACACACATAAGTACACACATGCACATGTTGCCCACAGCTGAGCTCTGCCCAGCAGCAGTGGCTCCCTTCAGGGGAGCATCACTTTACCAGGGAGCATTGGTTTTAAACAAAAAGAATACAGATTTAGATTGGATACAAAGAAAAAACTCTTTTCTGTGAGGGTGGTGAGACACTGGAACAGGTTAAATAGAGGAGCTGTGGATGCCCCATCCCTGGAGGGGTTCAAGGTCAGACTGGATCAGCCCCGAGGCAACCGATCTAGTGGGAGCTGCCCCTTCCAGCCCAAACCATACTGAGATTCCATGAATGTGAATCTGCAAAGTGTAATCAACAGATGAAGAACCCCACGTCTGTCAGAAACAACGAAGGACTGGGATTAAGAAGGATAAAGGAGGACCTGACAGTTTGCAAACACAAAGGAGGCTGTTTTCAGTGACAAGAAGATAAATCCATTCCACCATTGACACGGTGTAGAAAAGTATCAAAAGCAATCACGTACTGAAGAAAAATCCTCAAGAAATAATTAATGGGATAATCATATGCATTTCCTTCTCTGAAAATCTTCACAGAACGTTAGACAAAGAATACTGTAGATGTACTTAATCCGTTTCAGTGTTGCTGGCATTAATTTCTAATTTCTGGTATATTTTTCAGTCCTGTCATATTCTACATAAGGAAACTAATAAAACCAGCTCTCCTTTCCTCCTTTCTCACTAGGAATTTTATATTTGTAGTGTAGCATTTAATTGAATATATGCAACAAAGCCAAACTCGCTTTACTACCACCATGCTTCCAAATTCAACTAATCCAACAGAACTTTGAGTGATTGCATGGAAAAAGGTTAGAAGGATTCTGAGATTCCTCAGTTGAGAAACTAATAATGGTGGTTCCATTAAACGTTGAAATGCTTCAAGAAGCTATGCTGCACCTTTCTACCAACCAACAAGAAGAATCTCCCTACAGTCATTTTCTATTTAAAATTAGTACATAGCATCTCTATAAAGGAGCTATTAATAGTTTAATTAGTAATTTCCTTCGTGAATACTTAAGACTAAAGATAACATATATTACATTTACATACATAAGGGAAAAAAAGTTTACCACCCCTTTTTCCATTGAAAAGTGTTAAGATTTAATAACCGAACGTTCCAAAGCAAAGGACATAACATATCATAGGATATACTGCAAGAATCTACATGAGCCACCCACAAGGACGATGGAGTCCAACTGCTGGCTCTGCACAGGGCCATCCAATATCCACACCCAAAGTCAGAGGGCACTGTCCAATCACTCCTTGAACTCTGGTGGATTGGGGGCTGTGCCCACTGCCCTGGGGAGCCTGTCCCATGCTCACAGATGCAACCATCCTGTAAACCTACTGTAAAAGGAAACAGATTTGGTACCATGCAGGCAATAAGATTACTGTCTAAGCAATGTCACTGAGAAGGGACAATAAACTACAGACTTCAACAGATGCTTGATTTAGTACTTGCCTGCTGATAGGCCTTTAGAAAACTGCTGCAAGACTGTCTTAGTTTCCTCGCTTCCTTTTACCTTATCACATTTCTGCATCTCTATGTAGTCAGGAGAAGGACTGAGAACAGAATGCCCTTCCATTAATATGGCCTAAAGCAACCTACTAGTTTGCAACACAACATGTGAAACAGATATTGTCCTATGATACAATCTATCAGTACTTTGATTTTTACACAGTTCTCAAAAAGCAATGCTACCAATTCAGGGTCTGCAGACCCCATCAAACAATAAAACATGTAAACAATAATCATGCAAAAAAACTGAAAAAACAAACAAAAAAAAACCACTGCTAATAAGAGTAACCATTTAGAGAAGAAATGCAGTTAATGTCAATAAGAAATGCCTATTTATCCTCTTGCTGTGCAGGAATAATTAATAAAAAAGGTTAACTTTCAAAATGTTAAAGATAAATCCTTTTCCATTCAAAGCTGGAGCTAAGAAAGTCAAAAACATTACTCGGGTTAAGCACTTTACAGGATTACTAGAAGAGCTTTACAAATAAATCTTAAGCCATGAAATGTTTTGGAAGGGATAGGCGCTTTCAAACTCCTGGCAGAGATCAAGCTTTAACTGCTTGAGCTTTGAGGATAAATTGCCTTTGTGGCCAAGGCTCGCTACAGTTGCCCAATGTTGTGCTTTCCTTCCAGTTCTACCTGAAAAGAGCTGCATGAATTGGAAACACGTTGGCCACTGCAGGAAGAAAAACTCTCTGATCTTAATCTGCAGCTATCAGTGACAAACGCTTTTTTTCTTTCCTTTCTTCACATTAATCCCTCTCAAAATAGTTGTTTCAAGTTTGAACTTCTGACTTCCATATATAATCAGACTCCATCATAAGGTACACATTTGGGAATGGAGGAAAAGTTGAGTTCTCCAAAAAGAACACCAAGTTCAAGCAATACCTGCAGTACTACAGAGATCAGCACTGACAACAGAAATGTTCATCAGAGAGAGAAGAAAGCCATCAAAATTACTGCAGTTAAATTTACTGCAACTGTATTTGAAAAACATAACTTGCAGAAGAAGAAAAATAATCCCTACAGCTAGGTTCCTATCAGAAACAAACATAATCACCAGCCTAAAACACCCTATGGAGATCAGGGAACAAGGAAAAGGCTGCCAGTTAACAAATCATTTTTTGAAGTACTGAATACAGAAAACAACACGCTGAAACAAAAACAGAATACTGAACAAAATGACTTTGGGCCTGTTAAGTGTCCAAAAGAGCTGAGCAATACCTCTCTGCCACCTCCTCGAGCAATGCATTATTACCTTGGTTTAGCTCAGCTCAAGGAGTGCCAGCTGGTTCCCTGCAGCAGAACTAACAGGGCACTGTAAAGGCTGTGTTCAGAATTTGTCATCCAGTGCAACTCTGCCCTGCAGCCACAGCAGCGTCCTTCCACAGCTGGCTGCAGCCCAGAGGTGAAATGCCATACAAACAGAGGCTGCCAGCAAACGGCCCCAGGGCAGGATTTCACACACCCCTTATAGTTTCCAATTAATGAGTCCATGCCAGTTACTCAAGGGTCTTTCAATTCTTTCTCAGCTGACAGCAACTTGTTTCTTCCTGAAAAACGAAGAGATCTGTCTCACCTACACTCTGTACTGAAAGGGCATTCATACCCACACAAGTGCTTTATTACACCAATTGGAGGAAAGGAATATAAAATCTTTACGTGAAAACCAGTGACTGTCCAAGATCAGTCCAACAAATTGATGAGGTGTACGTGTGCTCACAGGGTTCATCAACTTCATTACTGCAACTAGTATTCCAATAACAAAACATGACTACATTTAGATACTGACTTGGTTCAGGGCTCGTGCTAGTGGGCTGTCCTAGGCCTCCAGGTTCAGGTCCTGAACCAGCAGAAATGGCATGCAGGGAGATGTGCTCCAAGGAGGCACATACAGGAGGCTGAACACACAGTTAAGAAGCTTGGAACTACTAATACACAGCAAGGACAGCTTACAAAATGAGCTCCCAGTGCAGCTGCCCAGAGCAGGCAGGGGAAATGAAGGAAAGAAAGACACCCAGGTGCCCCATGCCAGGCCCCCGATGCTTTATCAGGAAACCAACCACTGGGCACTCTGAAATTACCTCTCCCAGGGACAGCAGCAAGAGGGAAAGAGCCAGCAGCTGCACAGCCAGGCCAGTGATCCCACAGCTTCTCCTCTCCCTGCCTGCAAAGGGGCACAGGCCCCAAATGCTTCACTACTTGATTAACTCCACTTAAGAGCTGGGAGCTGTTTTAAAAGTACCCTACCTCATTCTTGTTTAAAAGAAAAACAAGTGCTTTTGGGTTAACCCTGGCTGACTGAAGGTCTCAAAGGATCACACAATTTTGGAATTTATTATCAAACAGTCACATTATCCAGCAGAAATCCTATCATAAGCTACAAGTTCCAAATATCAGTTGTAATTCCCTTTGTTTTCCTTCCCCCTGTCTTCTATTTAGAGTATTTGAGACTTGAGGCATGGGAGGGAAGCCCTCAGAATCATAAGCTTTGGAATTCACCTACTGACACAGTAGCAGAAGCACCATGAGAAGTGGAAAGCTTCCAAAAACTGTTCCAGAGAGCTTTCAGAACAAAAAGGGAAAGCTCTCATACTTTGTACGTACAAGAAAAGGAGTGCGTTGGTTGCATGTAATGTTTATTGATCATTTGGAAACGCAACAGTAAAAAAAAAAAACTGGGGAAAAAAAAGATTTATAAAATTATTGTTTATTTTAAGAGACTGATGGAGTTCAAGAGTACCTAATGTACACAGTGTGATTCTTAGTGCTGATAAAGCATAACAATGCAATAAATAGGTAGTATCAAAATTCACTGGTACAAAATAGCCATGCAGATGTCACAGCAATCACATAAAGCTCTACACCAATCTGCTACGACATGAACAAGTCCCACGAATCCCTGTATTAGTTACATGCAACAAAGAACAAGTCCCAGGTGCTTAAGTAGTGCACAAGAATAGTTCTGAGGTTCACAGGTTTTTAAAGCAGTGATAGAAATCTCCCTAGAATCAAGTGAAGATCAGTCAGAGAAGAAAGGATTTTAGCAGATAAAAAACTGAGGGATGTGTGTGACTCAAACAGATGTGACATGACAGACATGTCCAGCTTTTGTAAAACACAAGAAACTGTTGTAAGGATGTGACTTACACTTCATTTATGTGCAATAGGAAAAAACACTAAGTCCATAATGCAGAGATCCTTTAAAACACACCACTGAAGAAATAAAAATGTAAACAATTAACTTTCTAAAAAGATTTGACGTTGCTTTTATCTTCTGTACACAGATAAGCACAGCTCAGTTTATTTTTTCTATTGGATTTGATCATGGAATTACAGTGGCTCTATGGCACGCAAGTGAGACTAACTACTGCCTTCAATTCTGCTCCAAATTCTATTTCTTTTGTGATATTCTTAATCCATTCCTTCGTTTCCATTGGGTTACACTGAGTTAAAAATCACACACACACACCCTGCAGCCTATAAAACGACACAGGCTAAAAACTGTCGAGCATTTTCATGTATTCAGTATTTTCAAAACTGCAGATCCCTTACAAAGTGAAACAAACGTACTGGAATGTAAAGACACTGTGCCATCACAGGGGTCTGTAGCAGCACAAAAGGCAGCCACTAAACAATGTAGTGTTGGGGCTTTACTGAGTGCCTCAGAAGAAAAACCACAAAGAATGTTTTAAAATGCTGATGAACAACTTCCTGCTCATCAGGTTAAGAAGTGTGAGATTTCTGCAGGACAAATTTGAGCTCCGCTGCCGTGCACAGCAGTGCAACTCCAGTGGTAAGCTGTGCGTCCTCTAAGAAATCCATTGTAAGATGGGGAAAAATGTGCCTACTTCTGTTATCTGTGAAAGGTCATCCAGGAATAAGGTTAAGATTGTTCTAATAATTTCATAAATAACATTCTCCAGAGCATTTCCCCAGCAAACAACAAATGCACAGTAAAGTCAGCACCTCAAGCAAGTCATGGAAAGTGGAAATCATGCACTTTTTCATCATTGTTATAGGAAATAGATGGGTATTTTTGCACAGGAACTTTGTTGATCAGAAGTAGGTTTTTCAGTTTTAACTGTCTAAAGATTAAAGCAAGACAACACACAGATCGGGAGTAGAGTTCAGCAGGGAAGAGAGCAGGCAAGACTGAGTGAAAGCAACTCAAAAAAAGTTCATGACTGATCCTGTAAGAACAGTCAGCTACTTAAAGATGTACTCCAAGCCAATTCCTTCTGATTTCTACCCTTTTCTGACCTCCATCAGTTCTGAGTTTCATATGCTCATGCTACTCCTGACACTTACTGAACCAGGTCAAGAAACAGAAGTACACCTGAAGAAAAGGAACCACTTGTCCTTGCTGTGCTTACTCCCACGAGCCTGCTTCCTCCAGGACCAGGAGCTTCAGCTACAGAAGACAGTAAGAATGAAAGGAAGGAAAGCACGGGGAGAGGAGAGGAGGGTACTGTGACCTATTTTAACAAATCCTGAAGCCATCCCACAGCCTACCAGATCTTTTTTACGAAACCCCTCCAGCACTGAAGCTCTGATTTAACAGACAACTTCAAAACGTCCGAACGCACACCTTTCTCTCTCCTGTGATTTCTTACAAATTCAGACATAGTTTATAAGCTGCTGAAACTTCTTCCCAGTACGAAGAGGGAAATACAGTACTTTAAAAGTTTTGTGTGAAGTAATAACTCTTGCAGCATTTAACGCTCCGTGCATCACTGGGAAATATGAGACTGGCCAACTCATTAAACAACTATGTCCAGAACTATTAATTTGGGCAGCACTGCCTTATATAGTCATTGAGGCCAGCAAACAGATGATACAGAGCAAGTGGAATTGTTGCCAGTTACTTTAGACTGGAAAATATGAGAACAAAATCTACTGTTAGCTGCCAACTAATTCCTCTTCTCTCCTCACAAAATAACTAAAAGTAAAGAAAAGCTTTTATTGGCTGCAGCCATTGCTCTCCAGTACAGTGACAGAATTTGCTTTCTGCTACAATAAGCACTACTTTACATTTTTGTGCAGAAGTCAGAAAAACAAACACCAAGAAAGCACACAGGAGAGAGGAAATAAGTCTGCCTGGAATAAAACTCAAGATTTGCATAGCTCAAAACTATACAATAACTTGATTCAGAGATGCCTTTTTCTTTTTTCCTTGACCAGTCCACACTTCAGTTTGCTAGGACCTTGGCCACTACCTAAGCTTTTAAATGAAAATAGAGTGAAAAATAATTCTGTTAACGCTTTAGGGTAAGGGCACTGACTTTTTGATTTTCACAGTTCAGTGTACTTCCCATCCTCTTTTGTCAAACTAAGTGAACCAGACCCCGAATAAGTTGGCACAGAGTTAGCACTGATTACTTGGGAAGTCCTTCCCAAAGTCACACACTGGGACTTGTAAGGCCCTGATAACAAATGCTGATGGTTCATTTGATAAATTTTCAGTTTACTAGCTTAGGGGTAGTTTGAGTTAAGCATTTAGCAATTGTGTAGATCTTAAAATGGATCAGGAAACCACTACTAGAGCTAAAAAGTGATTGGAGGGTTACCTGAGTGTACCAAGAATCTGAAGTTGGGTAAAATGGTATTAAAGCACGACACTGGGAAAGAGAGGAAATATTAGGAACCACTTGAGACAGTTAGCACACCTGTTGCTGTTTCCTCCCTATCTCTCCTCTGGAAAGCAACAAAGAAGAAAGGCCGCAGGGCATACTCTAGGAAAGCAGTGCAGACATAATACAATAATACAGTCATAGCTCAGGCACCGAGTGTGCCAGGAGAAGGGCTGCTGCACAAACAGCACGCACTGGCATCCATCTCAGTGAAGTCAAAACAGAACAGAGATGACATGAGCCACACTGACAATATTAAGAACAAGCCAGGGACCATTCCTAACCCTGTATGTACAAGGTAAAGCATAGCCCACATCCACACAGCTAAACTCCGCTCCCTGCTCCTCCAAAAAAAGAGTAGCCTCTTTATTGCATAGCCCCCCCAAGAAGCTTTGCTCTGTATTAAGTCTGAAAATTGACTGGGGGAGTACTAAACAGAAAAATAAAAACTGAGTACACAGCGACACGGTGCAGACTGCTCTCATGCAACATTCAGTCCTTCTCATGGCCCTGATTAATTCTCTAGTCTAAACATGAACATTAACAGATGCCCTAAACCCTTATTACTTGTGCCAGAGGATAAAAAGGAGATAAAACTAAGCAGACATCTCCCTAATGTTTAGACTCATAGAAACGTGAAGATACCCAAATTTGGTTCATCTCAACTTATTCTTCCAATCTTTTCCAAATAAGAGAAACGATGTATTTATTGGTGCTGCACGAAGTGCTTCCCTTTTACCAGAGAGCTCGAAAAATGAAATGAGCCTCATGAAAGCAGCAACCAACACTAGACATTTTTCTTAGGCCATATATAAACACTTGTACAAAACTATCTTTCCACTGGGTCAGCAAAAACAAGATCTTAAGATAAGATTACAGCAAAATTATTGTATTGATAAAACAGGATTTCACTAAAGAATATAACAGCCTATCTTATGATGCCATTCAAGTAAAGAATACGCTCCCATCCCTCCACACCTTGAAAATTAGATAAACTTTGCAGAGTCATTGTGATGAGGAAACTAAGATAGTCTACTTGAGACTACTTCAAAGTGCCTAAACCCATATGTCTGTAATGGATGATCCGGCATAATCTGAAACTCATAGATTTTGACATAACACTTTTTAGACTGTAATTAGAAAATATTCAAGACACAAAACCTTCCAATGCAAAATATACTTCTGAATAATAGGTAAGAACAACTGAATTCTTTAAAGAAGTCTGTATACTATAAGAATTTCCATGATGCCCCCATCTGCTCTCTTACTATACTTATTAAGTATAGTATCAAAGTTAATATCACTGAAACTGCCTCACACACAAAAAACAAAGGAACCTTCAGACAGTAACCACACAACATATCCTACTGTGTGGTTAACAGAATGAATAATGCCAAATAATACTGTAGCAGAGATATTTTACAGATGGTACAGTTAGAAAGACTATCCTGACTGAAAGAGACAATCAAAATAAAGAAAAATGCTCACCCCTGTCCTAAGCTCACAGTACGGAACTCCAAAGGAGTGATCTCCAACAAGAGATCCTTCCCCAGTGGTGGTCAGCCCTTAAATGAGGTCTAGGGGAGGTGGAGCCAGACTCCACCCCTTCTGGTCACACAGGTGCACTGCCTTCACCTGTGCTCCTGAAGCTGATTAAGCATTTACCTCAGGTGATCCATCAGTGGTTCAGGCTGTGATTCAACAGTTACCATACAACTATGTACTCCTTTAGATTTTTCTAAAACAAGATTGTTGTATGGATGGAACAGTAAGTCCTGGAATCAATTTCCAGGCACTTGAAGAAGAAAATCACCACAGGTAATCAGTATGGATTCACCAGTGAGAAGTTATGCTTAACTAACTCAACAAGCTACAACAAACTAAGCAGCCTGATGAATGAGTAGAGTGCAGTGAATGTTGTACACCTGGACCTCAGTAGGACCTCTGACACTGTCTTCCATAAGATCCTCACACACAAGCTGTTGATGTAAGGGCAGACAGTGGGGTGGGGTAAAAACTGTCTGCACAGACAGGTGGTGATCAGTGACACGGTCTATATACAGGCTGGTATCTATGTGTACCTGAGGGGTCAATACTGTCCCCAGTCCTCTGTAACATTTTCATTAACATCTAGATAATAGGACAGAGAATAGTCTCATCAAGTTTGCTGATGACAAAAACCTGAGGAGAGTAGCTGACATAACAGAGGGTTTTACTACTTCCCAGAGGGATCTCAAAAGGCTGGAGAAATAAGCTAACAGGAATCTCGTGAAGTTTAACAAGGTAGTAGTAGGACAAAGTCCTGAACCTGGGGAGGAGCAGCACCACGAACACCACTGGGGATCACTCAGGCAGAAAGCAGCCTGGCAGAAAAGGACCTATGCTCCCCAGACACAAGGTTGAACATGAGCCAGCAACGTGCCCTTGCCACAACAGCATCCTGGGCTGCACTGGACAAAGCAGTGCCCGAAGGTTGAGGAGGATCAGAACTGTTTGAATTGTAAGAGCTATTTTTATGTCAGTCCTAACGGATGAGTGTCCAATATGTTCTTAAAAGAAAACAAATTCAAATCATCTCTAAGCAGCACACTGAAGTCACTCCCAGGTGCTACCAGTCATGCTTTCCCTCATTCTCCTTGCTCAGCCTGAATCTTCCTTGCTGAAATTTGTTACCCTGTCTACTGTGGATACATAGAACATGTTGCGTACGTCTTTTCTCTAACAGCTCTTCATGTTTTTTAAGAACATGTTCTCCTCAATCTTCTCTAAACTAAACAATTTCTATTCTTATGGCCTGTCCTTGGCAGCGAATTCTCTTCTCCCTACTTTGGATACTCTCCAACTGGTCAGTATCGTTGTTGAAGTGCTACCCCTGAAACTGAACGTTTCTTACAAGCTCTCCTCTTGTTTACACATTCCAGTCCGGCTATGCCATTTTCATACCAGCAAGACACTGGCAGCTCAGGCTTTGGCTATTATTCTTGCCCAAACATGCACTTTGGCCCAGCACTTCCTCCAACTGAATTACACAACATCTTCTCCCTCTCTGCTACTGCCATCAATTTGAATGCCAATTCCATCTTACACCATGCTGTATCTGTTTTCACACTTGACTCACTGGTAAATGTAATGAAAATTGCCTACTTACTATCTAAGTTAAAAACTTCTGTCATCAGAGTAGGTCATCTCCATACTCTGTCTTTAATTTGTGGTAAGTAGCACCATCGTTCTCACAGCAATACTGCACATACCTGGTGGAATTTTAACACAGCATCTACTGCTCTTCTTTTAACCATAAGGTTTGTAATGAAAATTTGACAGGTCTGACATATGCTTCATAATTCCAAGGTAATTATTATTAATCTTTTTTTCTTCTAGTAATAATAAAATTTGTTCCATTATTTCCATGGGAAACCAATTTCAACCAAACAACGATTTCTCAAGTCTGTTCCTGTTGCTGCTTACTTCTTGCTCCATTAGTTACTGACTAATGTTGTTTATTATCTGAAGAGACTAGAAATGGAGATAGTACTTACAGGTTTCCTAAGGAAAAAAAGCGATAGTGCTCCAATTAGGGGCATGTCTCCAATTAGTGGTTCCAAAATAACCCTCATAGTACCATGGATCTGGGAGAGAGAAACAGAAAAAGACAACGGAATTTAATTCAGTTTACGTTTAAATAAAATCTATTCACTGGCAATGCTCACAGTTCTAATTCACAACGTTCCCAGTTTTGAAATAATTATATTTTTATATTTTATATACATTTATATTTACGTATAAAACTTCATCAAAATCCATAAAATTATACACAGGCATTAAATACTAGGACTTACAAATACACTTCACCATCTAAAAAAGGCGGGAGGCAAATGGATGAGGCTAGGCTCTTCTCAGTGGTATGTAGTGACAGGACAAGGAGCAACAGCCTGAAACTTCATCAAAGGAAGTTCCATACAAACATGTGAAAGAACTTCTTTATGGTAAGGGTGACAGAGCACAGAATGTGCTGCCCAGAGAAGCTCTGGAGTCTCTTTCTATGGATATAGTCAAGACCCATCTGGACACCTATCTGTGTGTCCAGATCCTCAACCTTTCCTCATAGGAGAGGTGTTCCAGCACTCTGATCATCGGGTCTGACAACTTGAAAACTATTTCATCAGCAAGTGGCAGTGCAGTGACAACTGGATATCAAAATAAAGGACTGTACTTCACCTGTATGCTTTTTACACCAGCTCTACAGAAGTATCTCTTGATCTCCAAATCAATTTCACAATTTCCAACAAAACTACGAAAGAAAAACAATAAAGGAATAGATTTCATTTTTATAAATTGTACTGCAGTAGAGTTAGTTTTATCCTGCACAGCAAGGATCGTGTTTTACATCTCAAAAAAAAAAAAAAAAAAAGAACCCGAAAACAGAACCCAACAAGATTTACGTTTCAACATTGAAATATATAACAAGATGAAGACTCTTAAAAAACAACACAAAACAAATAAAAATCCAGAAACATACGGAAGACAAAACACTCTTGTAGCCTTAATTCTGGGAGATAATGGACACAGAACTCATATCCATTCTAGGAAAGCTGTTATACGACTCTCACTGACATTATGTGGACCTAGGCCTACTTTCATCTAATATAATAAATGAAGCATTACACTGTGGTTGTTATCTTGCTAGAAATGGAAGTTGTTTTGAGTTATCCACAGGCTTGCAAAGACAGTCAATAGTTAGAAATTCAATAAACTAAGCATGCTGAGTAGGATGATTCACTGAGCAAGGCCTAAGCCAAAACAGACAAGACTTTTCTGAAGGGGAAACAAATTAGAAAATAAATAACATTAAAAACAATTGAAGTTTTTCCCTGAAGAGTTCTTGCACCTCATTTTGGGAGTGCCCTTTCCTAGGTCAAATGCTTAAAATTCTCACGTCATTCAAGCAGTAATGGTGGATGAATTTTTATTTTTATATATGAGATGTCTGTTGATAAAACAGACAGGTATTTTTCTGTTCTTACAAGTTTATCCTTAGTAACCCAGTGTCCTAAGCCTAAAAACAAGATCAACGTCACTTGCTTGAGAAATCCTAGAACTGATGCACTTCAATCCTGAAATCTGAATTGGTTAACAGATATTTTCATTTTATAACCCAACAGCAGAAACAATTTCATTCTTTTTAGATAATACAACCAGAAGTTACAAACTGGCTTGGATACTAGAGGCTCTTCATAAGTCAAACAGCTTAAAGTTTGGAAACTCTTCCTTTCTGTGGCATATAGGACCATTAAAGGGTAGCAAGACAGAGCTACCAATACAGGATTGTCACTTAAAGTGTTCTAGGTGCAGAACTGTATTACCTTCCATGAGACCTAAGCTGTATAGTGAAAAACTGCTCAGTTTATTTTGTAGAGCAATTATTTCTGAGAAATTATGAAGAAAATAGAACTGCCCACAAGGCAGAATCAAAAGAGAATGAAGGTGAGAGTCACTGCATTCATATCTATTATTCAAATCACCTGCAGTATACTGTGCTCTGTGTGTGATGATGCTATCTGATTTCTAACAAATACAGTTAAAAAGAAAAGCACAAGAGTTGCAAAACTTTCCTGTAATGCTCAGCATTGGAATTTATTTCAGACCATTCAAAATGACGAGTTTGGGGAAGTGGAAGAAAAGAACACAATGGATTCAGGAAGGTGACCATTGCTTTCTCTGGAAAGAATGCAGTGTGAGTGCACAGTTTAAAAATAGGCATATAATTTTTAATACACTATTTTAAACGATGTAATTTCTATTTATATCTGTATCTAACTAGCTATTTATATCCATATGTATATATACACCCATACAGCCAGCTCTGTAAGTATACATTATAAATTTACGTAACAACATGACAAGAGAGCAGAAAGGCCAACTCAGCCCTGCAACTGAAACCTCAGTCTTGGCACTCTGTAACATCAGCATTTGCATAAGCACTGCAAAATTACAAGTTCACTTGAAAGTCCACAATAAAACAATTACTAATTGAATTAAAATATGTAATGAACTGCTTTTGAGGATACAGTGTCAACAGTTTTCAACCTTACAATCAAGTAAAACATGATTTTATCCACTGAGATGTTTATCCGGGTCCATCAGCAGCCCCAGCAGTATAGCACTCCAGAGCAACATCAGCTACAACTTGAAGACTAATTCAGTCAGCAAGTTCTATGCATTCAGATCATAGTACCCAGTAAAACTACAGCTCCTGTAACGTACAGATCACAGGAATAGATTACAGCTTAATGAGGACAGACTTGTGTGAATACAAGAATAGCTGTACTGAATCAGATCAGAAGCCAAGTACACTTTATGTGATCACTGTAGCCAGAAGGAAATAGCCAGGAGAAAAAGCCTTAAGAATAGCATAAATACACTGCCCAGATTACAGTCATCTGTGAATCTGGTTTTTGAACTACTTTCATTATTTTGAAAGGACTGTTAAACTAATTTTTATTTTTGTGTACTGCCAGTGCAATGGTAGCAGATTTCTCCATTCTAGCCTCAGTTGCTAGAAGCTGTGGCAGTCACCCCATAGTTCCCTTTCCATTTTCTGCCTGAAAGACAATGCTGCTGGTAGTAGTGCAAGGCTGTTAGGCTTGTTATTTTAAACTACTTCAAGGAATTTATTTCAGCCTGTTAGACTGGATTCTCCAGCTGTTATCACTTCTCTAAGTAGGTTGCAATGTCATACTATGTAACATATGGCTAGAGATTTCACTGAAGTCTAGGAAATAAAGACATTCCTGGAATTGTTTTGGCCCTTGCTCACAAAGGTAATCAACCTCCCAAATCTGAAGCCCAGGATGCAGTACTCCATTTAGATCTTAACACTCTGGAGTCCACCTTAGAAAAAGGAGCTTCCAGTTGTAAACACAGCTGGGATTTAGAAAAGTATTTCAAAATTAAGAATAATCAATCAAGTTTAAACTTTGGAACTGATTTTGAAAAACAGGGGCTGATGCCCAGTTCTCTTTTTGGTTACTGTCAGGGAGGCAGCACAAAATGCTGAAGGCTGCTTCCTGCAGGACTGCCACAGACTGACAAATAAGCCTTTCCTCAAGCTACAGACAGGCAAAATAGTCATCATAATACTTATCTAGGAGAATTAAACACAGAAATGCTACTGGGTTCAGAGTGTGCTTTCAAAAAAACCCTGTAACTGCAGATACTGTAGAGAAAAGTCTTTGGCAAGCACTGGCTAAGTCTATTTATAAACCTATATGAAAGGGCAAAGAAACCTGAAGCAATTGCCATTATATAATACACAGACTTACTACAGGTGGAGGCATGACCACAGGTTACTTCAGCAACTATCATTCTATTTATCCAATATTGTGTTTATAATGAATCTAGTAAGTTAAGAAAAGACAAAAAGAAATCTTACATTTGAAATTTTAGACTAGATCAAATCCTGTGGCAAAGTTGTAATGAATTAGAAAAAAAATAGTAACTCACAGGTCATACTTTAGCTTTGGAAATCTTTTTTTTTTTTCTTATTAACCAACATTAATTTAATGATGCAGTCATACACAGACTTGATATACTATTTCCCCCATTTAAATGCCATTTACAGCATGCAGTTCCTTCCTCCTTTCACTTGCAATCAGAAGTAACAACATTTGTGTACTAAAGCAATCCTTCTCCTTCCATCCCTACTCAAACAAACAAGACACACTCTAAAGCACAGGCACTACTGCAGTATGAGAATAAAGATACCTGATCTGAAGATCCAAAATGATCTGCCTTTTGTCCACATTTTCAGTGTACACTTTTACACCATTTATCCTCAGAGGCTGAAAAGAAGAAGCAAACTGAAGCTGAATCCTTTCAGATATATGTAATATTAAACTGAGTTAGAAATATAAGTGCATATACACCTAACTCTGTGTGAAGATAAGCCAGTTAGACATTTGCTATAAGCATTATCAAAGGTGTGAAGTAATGCTACCAGTTTAGCTGAAGACAACCAGAAGCACCCACCCAACCACAACCCTTCAGGCAACACTGGGTTTAGACATCTAGATTTCAATGTTTACCAGAGGTTTTATGCTAAACCTCTACCTCAGCTTCTCTAGTAAACATCTGATTTCTCTGTACTAGAACACATCTTACACTGTCAGACACAGCATTCTGTTACAGTGCAGGCAGAACTACAACAAGCACTACTTTCCCTTACAATAATTTAGTCAGAATGGATGAAAAATAATAAATTAACTCCACACACACACACAAACAAAACAAAACAAAAACCAGGTAAAGCACTTTGTATGCTTTTCTTTTTCTTTTTATCTTCTTAAGAAGTAAAAATATTGGTGGATGCTGGTAAGGATAAGTAGTGCCCAACTTATTGCATGTAACCTGAAGTTATTCTTAGCTTGGACTGGTCAGACAGGCGCTCCTGCAGGCACGTGAGAGTTAAACACCGTGATCCTTTCCTCATGGGACTGAACAGCAAGCTAACACACCTATCTGCTCCCTGAAACTGTAATATGCAGTCCTGTGCAAGGCTCAGCCAGAAGCCTCGTCACTGGACTCCATACATTACGTGCTGTAAGTACATCTGTTACCAAACAAGATAATTGCACTTGGAACATCTGATAAGAATAGGATAATGTTCCCTGCTCATTTAATCTAAAGCATTACATGAACAGTATCGAGATCGTGTTGCTATGTGCTCTTCACGTAACGAGATGCTGCTACACTCTGAGACTTCTCCTTGTGCTCAGGCAGACTTCTACACTACAGACAGCAGGATAATAAGTGAAAAGAAAACAACATGAAACCTTAAGCCTGCTAAAAAAGCCACGTGTGTTTTTACTTTAACGTCACACCACAAATCAGAATCAGGCTCATCCAGCATCACAAAAAACAATTTCTGTGTAGATTTAAACAGGCTACATGAAAGCAGTACTTAAAGTAGAGCCTCTAAAACAGACGTGACCAGAAACTGACCTGATGGCCGATATCAATCTTGGTAAAACTGAAGGTACTGAGGTGGTTGTTCGCTCCTCTCACTGCTGGCTCTATGGTCTCCCGAAAGAGTTTCTCAATAAATTGGCAAATAAAAGGCCACATTTGTTTTACAGTCTAAGAAAAAGAGGAAAAACAACAACAACAAAAAAAGAGATTTACTTCTAGGCAGTTACTGACACAAGAAGGAAATAAAATGATATTAAGAAATTTCTTCTTTTGTCACATGTATTCATACGCAGCCTGCAGGTGCTGAATGTTAAGCACATGTGCTTTATTTACTATTTTCTTATTAACTCACATTCCTCTTTGCTCTTTGAATGAAATACATTAAAATAAATCCAAGCTACGTAGATCAGTACCTTACGTTATTATTATACACACAAATCAGAACTGCAAAATTGATTTATTTTTAGATTGTAGGTCAGGAACTTACAGTAACTGGAAAGCGTCCCAGAAAAGTAGAACATAAAAAGCTGTGTTTACAGCTTCTATGACTTCCACACAATTACAGCTGTCATTATTCTAATGCCACCTAAAGTTACTCTACAAAAATCACATGCAACCTCAACCTCATGAAAATAGATGGAACCCATCACGATCCTTTCTCACGGCTGACTGGATCAGCAACCAGAAGCTTGTAGGAAGAGCACAGAAAGCTGAAACCATTCTAGGCTCAGAGTCTTTCCAACTGTCTTTTAGATCTCAAATTCCCCTTCCTCCTCCCATTTTTTGGGAAGCAGTGCTAATTGCTGCCCTTACCTTGTTGAGCCATTCTGCTCTCTCCGTATCTGGAAAATGGACCTAGAAATAGACAAAAAAAATAATATAAAACATGTATTGATGAATCACGTCCAACCATTTATAATACAGGTAAGCACAGTGATTTCCATACAAGCACTACGTACAAGTGAGCAACACATTAAATACGCAGTGTCCTTGATAAGAACATCAGAATTGAAGGAAATAAGTACAAACTCATTTCCAAACTGCACAGATACAAGCCCAAGCACGTACTTTAGTACATCTGGAATTAACTGTTGCTTTAAAACCACAAACAAGCTAAAGAGAAATAATAAGCATAGCTGACAGCTAGTGCAAGATGTCAACCAACTTTACCTCTCAAATTTCAAAGGCTTTTAACACGACTCCCAGAATTCCAACAGCAACTGTTCCTCTCATTTATGCCAGGTCTTTTGCAATACCAATAAATTACAGTTAGAAATAGCCATCACATACAGCTGAATCTCAGATGTACGGATTTAAGTTCTACCAACAGCCCTTCAAAATACATTTTTATTGATTCCTATTTATAACCAGCTGAAGAATTCAGTGAGAGACAGAGGAGCAATGGTATATAGGTGGACAGAAAGTACCCATCACAACAGGAAAGCAACAAACAGATGCAGTTTTCCAGGCACAGAAGGAAAGCATGGTAAGTAATCTCATCCCACAGATGAGACAGGTAAAAAACTGTAGTTCAGCAGAAAAAAGGTTTGTTTAATTACGGTTAGAAATAGCCATCATATACAGCTGAATCTCGGATATATGGATTTAAGCGCACTAAAAATCCATGGCCTGCATCTACAGACTTTGGTGAAGTGATGCCTCAACTGAACTGCAGTGTTAATCTCTCCATAGCAGAACAGACTAAGATAGCATAACGGGCTTTTCATAGCAACGGTGACTAGTTATTCGCTCCAATAACATTATACATATGAACAGTGAGATGCACAATCTGAATTTTAAAGCTCCTTTAAGGACCCTTCTCAAGTTTAATTTGTATTATATTTTTGCACTAACAATGAGCATAACCATATTCTCAAGTATACTTGAGTTACCTTCGGAGCAGTAGGGAGCACCTCCCAGCTGTGCACTCCTTGCTGTGCTGCAGGGCCGCTCCATGAAGTGCAGTCAGTACTGTCAGCTATTTTACCAAACAACTTTTTACAACTGTCTCACTGATCCAGCAAAGCCACTACAAACAGCACAAGGGTGATCAGGAACATCTGCTTCTGACTATAAAAAAAAGCATTCAATAGCTTGTTTTGTTTGCTTGTTTGCTTTTGAGATACGTCATTACTTAGTGATTATAAAAAGTATGATTATAATAATTGAATGCTTTTGCAATTTTTTTTTTTTCAGAATTAGCTTCCTATAAAATTCCTGGTGAGTAGAATGTCAGAAGTCTGTGTTTATAGGCTGTTTTTAGCTGTCATAAGATATACATATATATAGGATTTTTCTTCATTTACAACAGCATTCATTTACAACAGCACAAACACCTCTGAATCACTGTGTTGGACTAATGCTTGTAACTACGTCTGATTTGCACTCAGTACATTTGAATGGAGGAGCAGAGGCAGCTTCTCCCTCCTGAGCACACCAAGCACCAAATCACTCAGTCAGAATCAAGCTGGGAAACAAGAAGGCCATGCACAGTAATATCTAACCACATACACTGATTTATTATCACTGATATATTTTTTTTAATCAGTACAGCCTTTGTCAGCCCATTAACAAGGCATGGCTTCATTTTTCACATATCAGCCCTTCAGTATGCCACATCCACTGTGATAACGTTTGGGTTAGAATGACAGAATCACAGAATCACCAATGTTGGAAAAGACCTCCAAGCTCACCCAGTCCAACCATCTGTCCTCACTAAACCATGTCCCTCCAGCTCACTACAACCTCCCTTCAGTTACAGATAGTGATAAGGTCTCCCCTGAGCCACCTTTTCTCTACAGAAGAGGACCCAACTCTTCCTTAGCTTCCAACTTCTCTAAGCCATCTTCGGTAATTATGTAACGGACCTTACTTCTACAGTTGCATGTGTTACACGGTTAGAAATTATGCAATAAATTACATCTTCCATTCCTGCTTTCTGTTCTTGTTTTTCTACTTATTCCAATAAAATAAGCTGGTTGTATCCAGCATTTACTCCAATCCCCGAAGTAGTACGGAATGTGTCATCTCCACTTCCCATCTTTAAGACAGTAATTTTTAATACAATCAACTTTGAATTAAAAGTTGAGTTTTCTTTAACCTTTAGACGTCTCCACAACCATGCTGGCTGGAAGTAAGGCATATATGTTTGGCAGCCTACTAATTCCATACATCTTTAGCCTGCTATATGAGAGTCCAATATTAATGGCAGCATTTCATTTTGCTTAGTTATTATTCAAAGGAAAGCATGACCAGAGAGAACTGTTACAAGAAATACCCTACTAGCATTCAACACCAGAAGTATTAGTATTATATTACTTGCTTCAATAATGCTTTAATACTTAATGCTCTATTTCAGAATGCAAGTGCTCAATGGATGCATTTCTGCATGTTAAAAATACATGATCTAGCCTCCTCACACAAGTACCAGTGCTCAGCACTGAACAATTCCCATGTTCAGTTCCTATTTCTACCATGTTCATATCCTGCACTGTCACAAAGGGGTGATTATGATCACAAATACACTGCAGTACAGAGCTCCTAGCTGTTATCTGGAGGAACAACAAATAAAGTGGATACACTGAAAATACTCCTAATGAGAATATGAGATTAAAACTTTTTTTTTTTTTTTTTTGCAACAAACCCATCACTTTTTCAGGAAAAGAGTATTACCGTAATGTAGGAAAAGGGAGCAATAAAAGCAACTCTGAACTATTTTTCTAAATAAATATATAAATGAAATTAACCACGATATCCCACTATGTTGATGCTTTTTTGTCCCTTTTATCTCCTTATAGGTAAGAATTCCATTTTAGACTACAGTAGAAACGATGTGTAATATTGGCTATGTTTAAAAGACGCCTGCCTGAGGCCACAGCACTTAGTGCATGTTTGGTTCCTTCCATCCGTATGGACTGCTTAATTATTTGTTGCTCCAGTGAAAACCCTTAAGAAACTTCACTAGTCCCTGCAAGTTCTATTACACAGTCACACGATATAACACACATTCTCGCTGTAATTTCAACATAACTAACTATAACTGAATTGCTTCCCAGTTCTTTCACAAAGGTCTCTCAGATTAAACATCCATCCCTTCTGCTTGCTTTGGAAAGCTGAAACTGCAAACAAAAATCCCTCTGTATTAAAAGCATGTGTGTCCAGCTGAAACATCTAAACCTAAAAGGATATTACAACCAGTTTACAAACTCTCCACGTATGACCAGTGGAAGGACAGCATCCTACGTAGGGAAAATCAGAGCAGAAGTGTAACAGAGGTGCTGTGAACCACCTAAAAGTACAACATAGACAGTGATTTAAACTTAGCCTCAAAGTAGATGGTGGAAAAAAAAAATGAAACGTGATCCCTTGAATTATAACTGTCAGATTAATTTGCCTAAATCTATTGCCATCTTAACTCAAAATAACTAGGAAAAAAAAAAACCAAAAAACCACCATTAAAAAGATCCTAGCATTAAGAAAGTAATACAGCAGGATTCAAGATCAATTTAGCAGCACTTTACTTTTGTGTGTCCCAGTCATTGAGGCAGGCAGGCTAAGGGACATTTCTGGTGAGACAGAACTGAGCTAGGCTGATGGTTTAATGCTGTGTATTCCAGGCAGCAATTTCCTTCTCTCCAGAGCCTGGTGGCAGCAGCAGCTGGAGGACTTCCTCATTCTCACAGAAGAGTCAGCTCCGAGTCTTCTTCTGCTCCATCCAACATGAAAAGGCTGCTGCCCAAACACAGCCACTCTTTTCCAATGAGAAATAACTGTCACTAAGTAAATTGCCACTAAATTAAAATGAGAGTGAGCTGGAAGGGAAATCAAGCAAGGCTTGTTAACTGTTAATAAACAGTTAATAATTAGGGTTCCTCAAAAACACTGCAATTAACCACAGGCACTTGTTGCCTAAATTATCAAACAACTGCTGTTCCCATTACTTTCCTGCAATCTGATTTGCTTCCGTTCAGCATACTTTGACGTGGACTCTGTGTTTGCAGTCTTAAATATATTAAAATCATTAGCCTGAGCAGTGCAAGATCTGTATTTGGTCTTACAAATGCAGTTTGTTGTCAATATGAGATTAGGCAAGAACAGGATACAATCTGACCGAGCATCACTGTGCATGTGTTGGATATGGAATGCCTTCAAATACAAAAGCATCTATAAGATCAGAAGGAGAACGAGTATAGAACATCAGCTTTGTTTATATATACTATCACAGCCCACAGGGTACTCTACAGGACTGTAATTAGAAAGACCTACGTAAATTGGTGAGACTAACCACAGCTGAAACTTAAAGATATAAAACCAGCAGCACAGGGTTTGACAGCAATTGGCCATAAACAAAAATACGTAAATAAAATCAAACATCTGAAAATCAAAGGGAGAAGAAACCACCCCCACTATGAGACAGAGATTAAGGTGGGGAAGGGCCTTAAAAGCAATTGCTATGCCTCTCTGACCACTATAAAAAACTAAAAGTAAAGAGGAAATAGCAGAAAAAATGGAAACCTATCTAAATGGAAGAAGCAGCTGTAATGGCAAGCAAGGTTAAAGATTGTATTTATTTATAAACAGGAATGTGAGGCGTTTGAATGCTTGGACACCACACTGGAAAACAAAATAAACCATTAAAAAAAAAAAGAATTCCATGCTCTTTGAGCCAGATCTGCACCTACTGGACAGAGCAGCATCAGGCACACATAGTTGGTGTCACATCAAATGTCCCTGCAGTGCATGCTGCTCCACGTGAGCTCCGCTATCAGTCCCACACACCCCACAAACTGCCACGAGGCACTGCTGACATCTGCTCAGCACTTCCCCAGCACGATGCCTGCCATATTCCTCACTGTCCCATGAGCTGTGTCTCAGAGCCAGGGCAGGCATCGAGGTGAAAGCAGAAATTCCTTCAGCAACACGGCAACTAAACATGGAGCGGACTGGCCCTTGTAGGAAAGCTGAAAGAAGCACCTTTTCAGCACATCCATGTCTAAATACTAACACACGAAAGCTAGCGTAAGAAAGGAATATACCTCAAGTATCGAAAAGGAGATTCTGTGAATAGTTGAGAAAGCTGTATTTCATTGTAGCCCTCTGTTAATTCCATTCCTCTCTTTTTCATGTCATACCAAGCAGCTCAAAACTGAAATGAACAGGAGCTCGCACTCATGGGATAAATACCCTGGTATTTCATAACAGGAACTTGCTAACACTTTTGTAATATTACATCTGGAAGTCAATGAAAATGACGAGCAGCAGCATACAGGGTATTTTCTTATGCAACCTTTGCCTGATTTTATAAAGAAAATCCTCCCTAAAATACTGCTCTGATGTGACTGACAGAGCAGTCCAGGAGCTGCTCCTACCATTCAAACTGAAGGATGCTGAGACAGCACAAAGCACAAGTTCAGTTTTGTCCATGCATATACCTTCCACTTTACTATCTACTAAATATACTTCCCTCACACAGGCAGAGAGGCTTGCTGCGAACTGCAGTACTTTTCAGCAATTTGACTCATCAGTACAAAACCTACATAAAATTTGCTTAAGTGCTGCTATTTTTGCATGTGAGTACAAAGAGAGACTGTGCAAGTACACTGCAATACGAAGTTATCCAGAAACCTATTTTAGCAGCAGCTTGCCATAAAATCCTCTGGGATAAGCATTATAAGCAGCTGCTCTGGAAGAAGGACAGATCAGTAGTCTGCAGGCAAGGGAGCTGAGAAAAGCTTGCTCTAGCCTGATGCTCAGCCTCTGCAACTGCACCTCGAGGAATGCTGGGCAGCCCAGAAATCCACTGAGCATCACTCACTTCCAGAAACATCAGGGCTAAATCCCATGAAGAACAACACACAAAACAAATACCCCTTGACATAACACTTCTGGCTACGTGCTTTTCTTTAAAATAACTGGAAATATATTGGCATGAGTTTCTGTTAACATTTGGACTCTAAATCTACCTTAAACACAGAGCATACTTCTGCTGGTGGAACCATGCAGCTTCCCTGTCTATCACACCACAAGTTGCACGCATCTCCCTCTAAACAGACACCTTTAAAAGCCTTCAAGTCCTCTGGCATAGGGTGATAGAGTGCAGCCCCATTTCTGAAGCTCCGTCAAGCACGAACTTAGTTCCATTTATCATAACCCAGGCTACGGTATGAAGCCAGCTCTGCAGCTAAACTGCTTTATTTTCAGTGCAGTTGAAGAGCATCCTGTAGTATTTTTCACCATTGCTGTGTTCAAATTTATTTTCTATTTTCCATTTGGAAAAGGACTCCAAATTTCCAATGATCAAATTGGACTGAGATAGAGTGGCATTAAGTTGCAAGAACATTAATAATTTCCACTTTCTGAAAGCCCATGCATGGAACCTCTGACATAAGACTGATCTTCTAATATAGATAAAGGCACATTTTTTGCTCCTGTTTTTTTCCAGAGCTTAATGCAGGTTTCTGATCTCAAAACAAGAACAAGAAATACAGCCATCAGAAGTTAACTTTGCCAAGTAAAAAAGCTCATTTTGCCTTTATCCTCCTCTAAAAGAAAAATAAAATAAAATCACCACAACAAAAATAGACTGAGGAAATTAAGTTATGCTTCTCATCTTAATGGCTAGACTTTAAAAACCTCTTCACAAATAAAAATGCGTTTACATTTCACATGAGGGAGTTTAAATTTAAAAGGACTAACGAAATCACTGGAAATAGTAGCAATGCATGGATGAAAACCATCCTTATGTTTACAGACCTGCCAAGGTACCTGGTTGGTCTGCCCACCAAACGCCAACGTTCTGACTACCTGGTTGAGTTCATATCCCTTATTCAGAAGCCACCAAGAGTAAGGACACACTGGAAGCAATTCTCAAGTTAACGGGAAGTGAAAGATTCCCAACAAAAAATCAAGGCATTCTTCAACTGAAACGAAAGATTTATCTTTCTTCTAAATTGCCAAATGGAACAGAAGTGAAGTGGAGCACTTCTTGAACTGAAGTGATAAACACTTAGGTTTACCACTTAGTACCCAAGAAAGTGATATGACCTCTTAAGTACTCAGAAGACCAGAATTTGTTACTATCTGTTAAGACGGCATAGTGCCCTCTGTCTCAGCTTCAGAGAGTACTCACAGCAACAGCAGTTGTATTTTAAGTGTCCACGTCCAATGGAAGTCCAGGACAAGAAGAGTTAAGTAAATCAATAAATAACAGACTTAACAGTATGACACATGAACAAAACAATCAAGAACATAACCAGTATTCACAAAGTCAGACATCTCACGACAGCCAACAGTACTGTGTCTCCAGATTCCCACAACTGCTACTCAGAGCACAGATTCAGATTTTAAATGGCCAGATTGCTGAAAGGTATGGCATGAACCAAAGCTCTAAGGACTCGTGCTGAATTTTGCCACTTGAAAAATGCTGCACAGTATTACTTCTTGGCATGTTGCTTACTTAATCTCTTGTTATTCTCAAAAGTAATTTCATTCATTTTCCTCTTTTCCCTAGCAGTCTTAATTACCTTGAAATTTTAGCTTTCAGGTTAGTAAGTTTTATAGGGCATTTATAACCTTAATTTTAACATTACATCTTAAAAATATCATTTGTATTTTTAAGCATAGATGACAAATTCCTTACCAATTCTCTTGAGAATCCAGGCATGTTCCCAAGGATCCTACTGCATGCCAGAGTGTTTTGCTGTCTTCATGAACAACAGAAGAAAAATGTCCTCTCTGGATTGCTAAATACAAGCTTTCAAACTAGGTTATACAACCAGCATGGCAGCACAGTTTACCAGCCTTTGAATGGACTTGTGCATTTGTCACTGTCCTACATGACATCTTTGTCTCCAAAGAGACAAAAAAAACCAACTCAAAAAGTTGTGGTCCACAGCTGAATGTTCAGGTGCAGACTGGTGACAAGCGCTGTTCCTCAGGGGATCATTTAATATCTCTGTTGGTGACAAGGACATCAGGATTGAGTGCACTCTCAAAGTCTGCCGATGACACCAGACTGTTCGCTGCAGTTGGCGTGGTGGAGGGAAGGGATGCCATCCCAAGGGACCTGGACAGGCTTGAGAGATGGGTGGGTGGCAACCATGCCCATGGCAGGGGGGGCTGGAACTGGATGGTCTTTGAAGGTTGCTTCCAACTCAATCTGTTCTACGATTCTATGCTCTTTAAGGCTACCTACCACCCAAACCATTCTGTTTCTATTAATTGCCTGCAGCTATGAAAAAAAGTGCTGGCTCTTACGTCAAATTGCCAACAACTCTTACTGCCTCTATCTATACTAAAAGGTTAAAGATTTTGTCCCACAAGAATGGAACTTCTCCCTTTTGCTGTTTTCATATTTTCAAGCACAGGTCTGCATTTTAGTCACCCCAAAACCAGTAACATTAAATGCAAATTCAGGTCAAACAAGTATTCAGAACATAGTCATATATTTCTTACACTCCTTTGCCTGATTAACTTCTAAGTGAAGCAAAAGCATTAAAATCTGTATATACTGTACTGCATACAGTACTATCTACCAGATTTAATTCTTCATATTAGATGATTTTTTAAAATATAATCAAAATCATACTAGGTATCACTGACATCTTAAAACCTGTCTGTAACATTTCTAGCTGAAAAACCAGATGCTTACTACATGCAATTCAGGAAGTATAAAGGATACATACAGTGTGTGGTAGTTTTGTTGAACCTGTCAGTTCTCAGTGATATACCACCTCTGAGAACCTAAAACCATGCTGAGAAACTGACAGAAGGTGGAACATTCTGATTACAAGAAAATAAATGCGAAGAAAAAAAAACCTCAAACATAAAAAAACAACACAACCACAGTGTTTTCTTTGGGTCTCAGTTCAAATAGTGATGACAAATGGTGAGGAGAAAAGCTCTGGTTAACTGATAGCATAAAATATTACACAGCACACAGCATCTCTCTCTTGTTTTTCCATTCAAGCACTTCACCAGATACGCACAAAAGTCCTCTGAAAATGTCCACGTTTGCTTCTTGCCTTCCTCCCCTGAAGGACACCACCCACTCTACAGATCAGTTACAACACGCTCACTGTAACACTAGCACTGCATCCCCAAGTGCAAGAAGTTCGCCTCAACAGATACTGAGCACAGAATCATGGAATCACAGGGGTTGGAAGGGACCTCAAGAGATCATCGAGTCCAACCCCCCTGCCAAAGCAGGTTCCCTACACCAGGTAAAGCACTGGGAAGTCCAAGCAGACTTCATCAGATAAAACCAAGTGTCATTTCTACATTTCTGGGCTGGTTGTTATATAAAGCTCAGTGTTTTTAATGATAGGTTTGCAGCAAGATTTCTCCCATTTGCTTTCTCTGAAAGGATTCTGCCTGCCCTCTCCCCCCACAAAGGGACCGTATCTCAGCACAGTACACAACATGCTGTTAGTTGTTGGCAGGAGATGCTCAGAATACAGCACACACCTCTCTGGCACCACTTACCAAGTCTTGCACTAGGTGAGATCAAAGGCCCAGCCTTACCCTGCAACCACAACTGAGGCTTAAGGAACAAGAGAACAGTAAGTACTATGAGGTTATCCTTCCCTGAACATACTTGCAGTTTCTCTAAAGGCTGACTGTAGCCCTCAGGCAGGATCACGCTGACAACAGGAAACCAAAGAAATGCATAACTGGGGGAGACTGACCATTGAATTCTAATCCACTGCAACTGCAGGCATCATTATGCTATTTCTGTTTATAAACTCCACCTTTAAATCATGGGGTTTGCAGCCATTACTCAGTACAGAGCAGGCAGGAAAGCTCTGGTGTGTTTTTGGTAGCGTGGGTTGCTAAGGAAAGACTGAAGCACTCTGCTAGACCAAGTTTCTATACTTAGGTATGCTACATCATATGTTCGAGCTACAAGGTGGAACCAAGACTCAGCCTGCTACCCGACTAAATTAACTGTCAGCTTCATTCTTATGTGTCAGTATTTACTGCAGGCATACCCAGTGGTTTTGAAATAAAAAAGTGCTTTCATTATATACTGAGGAGATCTTAAAAATATGTGTTTCCAGTCCATGCCTACAGCTTGCCATTCCTCTACTCATCCAAACTGCAGGTCTGTTTTAACAGCCTAACTTTCATCTGGAATAACTGCCCCATGACCAAGCTTAACACCTCTTACCTAAGAGGCCATTTTATAATAAGTACAGCAAGCATGCTTAAATTAGACCTGCAGATGGAAGGGATACCATCAAAAAGCAAACAAACCAGCATCCACTGTTGGAAACACACATGCTTATGCTACTGAACTGCACAGTAACACCCAGCAAGCTGCAGTCTGCCACAAGAGCCATGCTTTCTGTCAGCCTCAGTTACCAACACAGTAACAAAGTTCAGAAGCAGTAGGACTTTCATATATAAAGGCTGTATTTTATTATTCTGGCATTAGAAAAACAGGTAAAAGCCTGGTTCGGCTAAAGACACTGCTGAACTCCTATGAATTCAGCAAGCTGATAACTTGTGTCAGCTTTCTGTTCCAGCTTGCTTACAATGTTACACCAACCATAACATGAAAACACCACAGAAACTGCATTAGGAAGGGCCCTTCAGCAGGTGGGAGCAATGCATGGGTGATTTCCCCATGGAGTGCAGCTATAGCAACTATGGCACATACAGAACCAAAAACAGACTGACAGCCAAGCACTGACACTTAACTTTGACACGGATATTCATTAAATACAATCTGAAATGAACAGAATTCAACACAACTGCAGTTACACACTACAAAGGGAGTTAAATAGGACTAAAAAAAAGAAGTTTTCTGTAAGTGCCAAGTGGAGAGAAATGCTTCTTGAAATCTTAAATAATTTTAATCACAGAATGAATCCAACAGCAAAATACCATCCAAAGCACTGCAGGGTCTACAATGCTCCAAGAACGGATGAACAGTGCTGGCCAGGCACTCCTGAGTCTGTAATGTCATTTACTCCACACTCAGCAAAAACAAAGACGGAACACCTCATGTGGGACTGAAGAGAACAAGAGGGTATCACTGGCTGTGCAGCACCTTTTCTCCCAGATGCTACCACACATTGCAACAGTACAGTCAAAACATTCCTAGATATTTACCATCCCATTGATCCTTTGACTTGTGCACGCAGCAACATTACTGGACTCTCAAGTCTTTGTGAATCTAGAGAACCAAGTTGGGGAAAAAAAAAAATTGCTCTGAGTAGCAAATCTGGGAGTTTCCAGTTTAAAGATTCAAATACTGGTGATCAATAGGATGATTCTGCTCTAATATGAAATGTTCAGCAATGATCTATGCAACCCACACCTGCTTTATCATCTACAGAGAGAAAAAAGGACCTCTGCAGATATACCTGGAAACACGTGTCCCGGGTCAGACAAAATTCTGAGGGCACTTCTACTGATCACAAAGAAAATCCCAAATGAATGCAGACTCGCATCCAAGTTTAGGTTAAGTAAACTCTAGTTTCAGACAGAAACTAAGTATCTCGCACCTAAAAACTATCTGAGTATTAGTTCTACGAATGGAAAGAAATTTCTATCAACTCAAGACAACAGTCTGAACTCACAAGAATCAGCCTTCTCATTCCCTACAATCCAGCATCAGGAAATCTTGCACATGACAATGACAGAATAACTGCAGCACTAATTGGACTGCTCCAGAACAGAATCATCCTTAATCTGTAGTTTTCTCGACAGAGGTTACATCTGTGCAGAAGTTCACATGCATTTAAAGTCACTGTTACCACCTGAACTCTCAACAGATTTTACAACAGATGCTGCTGTACAGTGCTCCTCATTTTTTCATTTTTATTAGTTCTACAAGAAAATATTTACTACATGAATTAATTAAAAAATCCAACAGCTGTGGCCCAGATTGTTCCTTGCTAATTTTAAGCACGTAAAAAGTAGGAGTGAAGCTGTGACTTCACTACTCCGGGTTTTAATTGTAAAGAGAAAAGGGTCTTCCTGCAAACAATGCACCTCACTCCTTCCCACTGACTGAAGACAAACGGCAGAGAGAGGCTTTCAGCTCGAGAATGAGGTGCCTGAGCTCAGCAGCATGAATCCACGTTTCCATTTGCTATAGCAAACGTCATTATTTGTGCTAATTGGCAACAGCTTTTAGTTGATTGTGTTGTTTTAGACCTGAATCCCAGCCCAGGATGATTAATAGATATTTTCAGCAGCCTAACTCTGGTCTGTACGCAGATCTTAATCACATTTAATAGCTTTCTTGCAAACAATATCCCTCTGATTTAGAAGGATGCGGTGATGACAGCTGGAATAGAATCAGACCTCCTGAGTAAAATGCCACAGTCCTTCTCACAGATCTGCATAAATAGTAATTAATTTGTAGTTGTATCACTCCAGCTGAAAAAAGTACTTTGAAGAATTTGAAGTACTGTGAAGGCTTTTCCATACACAACTAGTCTCTGGCAAAAATTAAAAAATAAAATACAAAAGCACATTTATTTCCACTGTAAAAGGCATACAGAGGTCCAAATCAAAACAACTTGCTGCATCCAATACAGCCCCGATTCTCATCAGTCCATTTGGAAAATTCTCAGGGCATCATCAAATAGTAAGCTTAACACTTAGCTACGAATGATTTTTGTTTCAACTGTGTTGAAAATTTTCTATCTTCACAGCACAGTTGAAGATTTGTTTGCCTATGAAGTCTTTCATCAAATGACTTGTAAATGATAGCGGATAAAATAACACCATCGCTGAGATGCGTACCACAATGTTTCATTATCCATGTTCACTTTGTTCCTTAGGAGCTCAACAGAGTTACTTTCTGTTTAAACAGTGACATCTTAAATCCTGTGTCACCATTAATCTGAGCTGTCCCAAATCTGTTAGGTTTTATTTCCATTTTTTTTTCCATTTCTCTTACTCAGTGGGAGGTCACAGCGTAACAGCTTTATTTACACGCTGCATTCACCACAGTGCCACAGATAGGAACGTTCTTTCCAGGTGCTATGCAACACAATCAATCACAGTGATAAAAGGCAGAGCTGGATTTCATCGCTTTGACTGCTGGAAGAAAAAAACAGAGCACGCAAAACCCACCAGATGACTGACAAAAAGAAAAGTCATTTCCCTAAGCACTGCAAGCCTCAGGTAAGAAAATGACCTTACCAGCTCTCACAGGTTACATATAATCCTGAAGCTCCTGTGTTACATGGGAAGCACAAATCACAACTTTACAGTACAGGAAATTCCAAAGCAATTTGGCAGACCTTAAAATCTATTACTTTTAGGAATAATTAATAATTTTGCTCTGTCAAGTGGATCCATTTCTATCATCTTTTAAAAAACGTGAACTGAAAATATCCAACAGTTTTTTCAGCTGGCACTATGAAGACACAGAAGTGAACTGATGTTATTAAAGTCTAGGATAAATGCTTTAAAGCAATTGTAGCAAAAGCTACATTCACTTCCATCCCTTCAAAAGAGTTACACATAAAGCAGAAACATCTCCACTTCTTACCTGAAGAAAATACCTGTTAAATATTCCGTATGCCAAACACCATATTCACTTAAAGACGAAAGATTGGATGCCTTCCACCAGAATTAACACACACTGTCCTCTGATTTCCTACCACCCACTTCCTGAGTAAATGTCTGAACATCTTTAAAAGCTGCCCAGTAGGTTCCATGGCCGCTAGCTCCAAAACAACTGCCCACCACAACCCCTTCCCAGTCCTGTTTGAACACCCAGAGTAACACTGTGCAGATTTTCTCCACAAACTAGGCCTAGGAAGAAGGTGAAGACAAACACAAAGACACCTAACTTCAAGTATATCAACTTCGATTTACAGGGACAGCTTTGTCAGCAATGCTGTTATGGTGCACTAGTTTCACAGTGCCAGGAAAACACAACGTTCAGGACATAGGAAGCAGGAACATAAAAAACAATGTGTGAGTTTTGGAAAAAAAACATGTGAGCCCCGATTGACTGTTTTACAATAACATTTTTGTAGCTCCTCATCTCTCATACAGTAAAATTAAGGTTTTTATTCTTACATGATAACCAAATCAAGTCTGCAGTTCTGTGGGCGGCTCTAATGAACTAGAAAGGAAAACAAAAATCACTTGAGTTTTTTCAGCACATCCAAGTACCAAAATGAACAGATCGGTAATGCTTTTGTTATTCACAACCATCCTTTAGAGTACTCATAAAAGGCAGGTCACACAGGGCAGACTACAACTGCAACATTATCAAAACACAAAGGAACTGCAAAAACAACTCCTGGCAGAAGTTTCCAGTGATGTCCATTCAGGTAAGACATGAGAAGTTATTATGTGCAACTTTTTAAGAAGTTTTACACATAGACAAATTTTGTAAATAACTAGTTACCACGATCAAAGACTTATGTGAACAAAACAGGAGGAAGAAAACTAAGGTTAACAAAAAAAGATGGATAGCTGACACACATTCACATCAACACAGTACTCGCACCCAACACACTCTAGAATGAGAGGAAAAAAAGCATTTTGAAGTCCAAATATTTTCCTTAAAAGACAAACTAAAATAAAGTGAGGATGATATGAGCAAACAGAGACAAAGACTACAGTTTAATCTATGAGTCACCTAATCAACCACCTAATCCATCACTATTAAATCTTCTTGTACTACATACAATTCCAGTGTCAAAAATGCCAACTTCCCCCCTCCTCCCCACCTGACTGCTACTCGACATGTAACTGGAAGAGAGTGGGTGGGCGGAGAAGAGTTCTCTTTCTGGTTCAAGTATTTTAGGAGGAAGTGATCGGTTGAGGAACACAGTAGTTTAAAATATGTATTTAGTCAGCATCATAAAACTCACTACCAGACTAAGACAACTTCCTAGCACATTTACGAGATAATTTAGCATTCTAATTAACAAGATGAATCAACAGACTGGAGGTGGAGGGAAAGGAAACCAAATAAGAACAGACATTTCTTCATTTGAAGTGTCACACAATCACTGCGGTAACGACAGCCTGCTTGGAAACACGCAGTCAGATCAAACTTGCTCACTACCAACGAATCTGGAGTCAGTTCTGTGAGGCCGCAGGAAGCGGCTCTGGGCATGTCTTGTAATTCTCCTCCCAGCACAAGAATGCCACGAGAGCTCTTGTCAAGTTTTTGGATTCAGAATTATAAGCAGAATTTACTGCTGCATTCTGAAGCGAACCAAGGTAGCAGCTTACAGAATATACTGCGTGAAGAAGGACATTTGAGAAAGGATAGGGGCATCTTTTCAGTAAATGAATGCAGATCCAAAACAAGGCACAAAGAACCAAGTACTACAAAGAAGCAACAGCACTGCTTACATGTGAAGCAAACTCAGATCCGCCTCAGCAGACAGATTCAGTTTGAGGCTCTGTCCCTCTCGCACTTCGTTTCTTTCAGCATGCTGTATCAAACCGAACAGCAAAGGTTTTAAGTACATGGACTGCAACACAGCAGGATTAATTCAAACCAGAACACCTGGGTGTTTATAGCCCACCTTCACCCTTCAGCACGCCTTCTGGGATCTTTAAATAGGGAGACACTGCTTTTTAAAAATTATTAATTTATATTTTTATATTTATTATACGCAAGTGCCCCTGTTTTCTTCCCACCTTCCCTAAAGGCAGAAAGTGATGGAACGCAATGGATTGCAAATACATTTAATTTCTTATTTGGTGTTCATCTTCCAATCCTTCCCCAAAGAAACTATTTCAGTTTGGGTAAATCACATGAGCCAGTACCTATCCAAAAGAATGCAAGAAAATTAGACAACCTCAATTCAAGCAAACACGTGGAAAAAGGTGTGCAGCTTATACACAAGTACAAATCTCGTGGGTGACAGAGCTTGCTTTAGAACTACAATGTAGACCTGACCCAGCTGCTATATGATAAGGACAGCCAAATGACAATGTAGTGCTCGCTTGTCACATGGCAGTTATTTTCAGCCAAGCAAAACCAGCTCCACATTTCTAGTAACGACTTCCTGAGGCATCATTCCAGACTGCTCCAGCTGAAAACCGTTAGCCCCATCTCCAGCATTCAACTGCTACTGAGAATTCTGCAGTCACATCAGGGCGTAGCAGACAAAACTCAGTGCACTGACTCATTACCCAGGAACGCTCTGTTTCGGAAGGTTATTTATATAACTGGAGATCCGCTGAAAAACGGTATGTTTTAGCAATTTGCAGCACAGAATTTTCAAACTAGCTATTTAGCTGACAGCCATCTCAACAACTCATGAAGTTCTACTACCTCCCAAACAGAACGCCTCTCTGAAGAGCCTCCATCTCCTCCTTTTTGCTGGTACACTTAACAGGTAACCAATCTGTCCTAGTTTTGTCTGGGCTGGAATTGTTTTCTTCAGAGCATGTGGTATGTTCTTGTTCCAGGTGAAAAACAATGCTGATAACACAATGATGTTTACAGCTGCTGCCAAGCAGTGCTGTACAGAGCCAAGGCCATTCCAGTTTCTCAGAGAAGGAGCTGGGAGGGAGAAAAATTAGAACAGCTGACTTAAACTGGCCAAGCGATATTCCGTGCTGTAAGATTTCATATAGAAGGAGTTCTGAAAGGGGTGGGAGTTCCATCTCTTCCACCTGGGGGGAGCTATCTGGGCATCCGTTGGTAGGTGGTGAGCAATTCCTTGTCCATCACTTGTTATATATGCCCATCTAAATATGCAAATATATATATATATAGTCATATCTATTATTTTTT
Organism: Callipepla californica brunnescens; assembly: GCA_023055505.1. Taxonomy (NCBI): domain Eukaryota; kingdom Metazoa; phylum Chordata; class Aves; order Galliformes; family Odontophoridae; genus Callipepla; species Callipepla californica. Next base: position 6,989,037 of record JALIRH010000006.1, read on the forward strand.
TCTTTTCTCTTAGTAAACAGTTTTATCTCAAGCCATGAGTTCCTTGTTTCTTTTCAATTCTCCTTTCCAGCCTACTGGGAAGTAGAGGGAAGTGAGCAAATAACTGTGTGGTGCTAAGCTACCTGCTGGGTTAAACCACAACACAAATGCTGCTGTTTTATGCAGCTGAAACTAAAAGCTAACAAAACCAATCGTAGAATAATTTATGCTGGAAGGAACCTCTGGAGCTCATCTGATCCAACCACTCTCTAAAAACAGGGCTGACTCTGAAGTTGACTTGAAGTATCCAGAGTTGGTATATCTGATAAGTACGTTTAAATGTTATCAAAGAACCTGGACGTGCAACTCAACATTATAAATTTTCCAAGTGCGTATCCACAAAAACTTCTCAACAGTGTAATCTGTCACTTGCTTCTAAGAGAGTCCTCTTTATGCACACTATTGCTCCATTTCACTTCAAACCTGACCATAGGCTTCCACATCCTCCTTTTTGTAGGCAGCACAGTAAACTAACTCTAGGAAACAATCCAGCTGAATGCTCAACCTGGCAAAAAACAGTCCTTAGTTGGCCAAGTAAATTCTAATGCTGGCATGAGAAGGCAGTGGGAAAATGCAACTGTGTGCAGGACATGCTTTTTGTCAGGAGTGCACTTTTACTTCATTTTGAAACTGCAGAATCATTCGCTTTGATTTAACTACCGGACTCCCTGACTCTCTCTGGAACAAGCTTATTTGAGCACAGAGAAAAGCAGGACTTGGCTTACATATAAAACCTAGGGATGCTGTTTATATACATTCTCATGAATAAGGAACGGTTAATTGGAAGAAGCCTGAAAACTCCCACTGTTCTTCTTTTAACAGTATCACAGGAAGCACATAGATGGAACAGAGCAAAACTGAAAAAAGGCTGCAGCATTTAAACTGCAAAGAAAATAAAACCCCACAAGTCCAACGACAACTGGTACATGAAGGTTGGCAGGAACTACATAGGAATAAAAATCAGAATTGAGCTGAAGATGGGAAACAAATAACTTCAAAGAGGCCAAGCAGCACCTTTCCTCTACCCTGAAACACCTTATCAATGAGATTCAAGAGATGGCACGAAGCTCACCTGCAATATGAGCTCCGGTGAAATAAAGGAATATGCTAAGGAATAAAAGACACATCAAGAGAAAGTATGTGAAGCTGAAGCAAATGGAATGGATTTAGCCAGACCAGGGAACCAGGGAACTGAACACATGCCTGCAAAGTTAGTAACGGACTCAAGGCAAGCTGACCTGGTGGAAAGACTCCTCCTGTCCATGGCAGGGGGCTGGAACTAGATGATTTTAAGGTCCCTTTCCACTATTTTATTCCACATGAAACTATTTTATGACTCTACAATTCTGATTCTTGAAATACATCTCTGTAACGGAACATCTGAACAAAGCCAGTTTAATCTGGACTCGTTTTAGTCCAACGGGGAAAGAATCAACCACTGCTACCAGTTCAACAATCCATCTTTCTATACCCTTTGTTTTCATTAAGCATTCACAGACTAAGATAAGGATTTAATTTTTCTTGAAGAAGTGCAGCATTTTCCCTGAACGTGGAAATGCAGCTCCACATATATTTCAAGTTCTGCTTGCCAAGCTTACATCAAACTCAGAAGCTCTTAGGAAGGAAAAGTAGCAGGCTAAAAATGTTCAGAACAGCTATCCACGTTGCCAGCATCTAATACAATGGAATCCATAAAAGACGGAACAGTAACAGAAATAAGAGATTTTTGTATCTATATGATGAACCACACCAATCCAATGACCTCAGTTAGTTTATAATCATTAGTTGCTGCTTTTAAAACCTGATATACTGTATAAAGCTCTACCAAACTATCCCCTGTATTCACTGAAAGCTATTTAACAACTTCATTTTGCAACAGGTTTGAAAAGCAGCTTCCAGAAACCCACATCACAGCACAGACATACTGTCAACAAGAAATTGCTGCAAAGTTTGAAAGAAGTTATGCCAAAGGCAACTTGAGCAATTAGAAAACTTCTGTGCAATTATTAGTGATGGCCCAAAAAATGGGAGATAATTAATTTGATTTATATTGCAGCTTAATTCAAAGATGTTTATTTTACTAGAAACAAAACTGTACTTGTTCTGGTATTTTAAAATACAGGAACCCGATGCTATAGAATTGCTTTGAATACTCAAAACTTCTATGGCAGGCTTTCATTACTATTAGCTAGTATGAAAACATTTGTATAATAACCTTCCTATTTACCAACAGGCCCTTATGCAAAGATAAAAAATGGAATCCATATCCAACTATGTACTGTGATGTGTCAACAAGCTCAAGCAGCAGTAATCTAAAGCCAGAAGAAGCTTGTAGAAGAGGCAGAAAAGGTCAACAGTTACTCATGGTTCCCCTCCTCCCTTCTGTAAAACTTTGCTCTTCCCTGCCAACATCTTTATGACTTCTGCCTATTCAAATACAGCTAAAGTCAGCCCCACCCCTATCTTCCAAAACTACTCAGGCAAGAAAACAGCACTGGCAGAACTGAATGAAGATAAAATAAAGACACATCTTCCTCAGTGATTCAGACAAGCAGTACATTTGAAGAATACATCTGAAGTAAATCCAAAAGTCTCTACTAACTGTTAGATAATATCAACTTGTTATACTGAAAAACATAAATGAACACGGCACTGAAGAAATCCATTTGTTCATCAGGTTTACTGAGTACATACTTATATCAGTAGAGAGTCTTTGGAAATTCCTGTCCTAAACTATCAGCCTAAGATCCAGTCCACAAGTTCAACTCTACAGCATTCAGAAGTCACTATACCAAACACACGTAAAAGCATCACTGCCTCTATCCTCTGTACTCTGCAGATGTAACTCAGTGCAGGATATGACTCTGCAGTTACAGCTCTAACGTTTCTTCTTCCACAAACACACTGAATTATCAGTATAAATCAGTTATTACTGAAATCTTCACTGCTCTGACCACATAGTTAAAGTATCTGACAAGCTCATAGTAGAGTTGGTGAGGGGGGAAGGAAGTATATACATATACATTATTCTAACATGAGATTAAATATAAATAACTTCATAGTTATCTAGGCAACATGTTCCTAGCATACCTGGCACTGGCACATAGACAAGTATCTGAACTCTGAGCTATTCTTTTTGTCCTCCACTAGAAAAGGCAGGAAACAACCTGCTGTGATAGCAGCACTTGGGAAAAAAAAGAAACCCTAACATACAGACTGCCACCAATTCCTACTGTATCCCAATCGGAACACACAAAAAAAAATGTCACTGTGAGTTTTAGAAAGTGTAAATAGTACACAAGAGATGGATTACTGTGAAGGGGTAAATGTGCAATTTTTATTTTCCCAGATCTATCACTGTTATGAAGGAAAATGACTGAGTGGTGGAAGGTGACAGGACCCAGAGTCTGACTGTGATGTCCCCAACCAAGGGGATGTGACATCAGTGAGAGATGACCGTCTAGCTTGGTCTTGCACCTGGACTCCAGGCTGAGCATGTCTGGGAGACCTGGAATGTTGAGCAGACTTCAAATCATAGAATGGCTTGGTTTGGAAGGGACAATCTTAAGGATCATGCAGTTCCAACTCCCCTGCCACAATCAGGGTTGCCAGCCAATAGATATAGTAGATGGTACTAGATCATCTCATCTTGCTTAAGCTGTGGTGTGGGGGCTGCTGGCATCCGTTTTCAGTGTCCATTCCCCAGCCCAGGGCAATGGAGGTGGCATCACACTGTATCTGACCAGGCTACGGGCAGTCAGGATAACATTGCCTACTTGATCCTTGTCTCCAACAGCTTTATTATGACTGTGTGGCTTGGTGGATGCAGAACAAACCGAGTTACTCCCCACGTGGGGGCAAGATAAACACCATCACCCACTTGGTAAGGGCAGACAATTAGTTGGAGTACTCTGTCCCAAAGCGTGCATGACACTCAGATGGCAGCCTGCAGGATGAGCAGGGAGCTGCAGAACCAGTGCTCAGGGCTTCTGAGCTCAGCTTCCCACCCCAGATCTCAGCAGCACTTTCCTGGAAGCACCCAGGTGACCTCACACTGCTGTTCCAGTGTCTGCAGGAGGAGCTGGGACATGGTCTCCATCAGCAAGGGATGGGAAGGGCTGGCAGGGCAGAGCACCATCGCATGCCTCCTGTGATGTGATAGTAAGGAGATGTCAGACCTGCATACATACCTAGTATCTCTTACTTGAGAAATGACAAACTCATGAGTCTTCAGGAAAACTTTAAAATAGAAAGAAAAAGAACAGATGCTGTCCAAGACAAGTTACACTGACAGCAAAGACTCACACAGAGCTTAACAACTACGACAGCAGACATCAAGGATCACTTTTGTTTTGGGCGGTCTTCAAAACTGCTCTACTTTCCAAATTGCATGTAACCCGAAAGCTACATTTATTTGGACACAGGATGCTTACAGAATACAGCATACAGTTAGCAAAAGGAAACAAAAACCAACCAACCAGGTCTTCAAAATCTGACAATATGATTCAAGGAAAAAAAAAAAAAAAAGAAGAAAACAAAGGCGATCTACGATACATGTGCCAACTGACACATCAGAAAGCCACACTCTGGGGAAGCCCTGCCTACTGATCAGCTGCTCTCTCACAATACGATGATTTGCAGCTGTCTGCAGCCAGCACTCATCATTCTCTCTGAATTTCTTCCCACAGCATACATGGGAAGAAGCCCCTCTCTAAATTTTTAGGTATTCAGACAAGTCTTCAGAAGAATTAACTGCCATTTTACCAAAAGTAACAAATTATGAGAAGAAAGGAAAAAAAGCTCTTACATTAGCTCTATGATTTCTAATTTAAGACTTGCATCTCAGCTCCACGCAATAAACCCATTTCATCTCTTTTGAAGAGAGCCCCCACTTTACTACCACCTCTCCCTAGAACTTAGGTAGAAGACACAAGAAAACAGAAGCAAAAAGCCTCCCATTTCACACCTATATGCTGCAAGTGCACTGCATGCTCAAACTCCCATCAGGTGTAAATCTGATCACGTGAAAGCAGCAGCTGGGACACTTAGTGCAGCCCTGCCTTGTGGGGGGTCACCGCACTCAGCAAAGACAGCTGCCAGAGAGGAGTGGGGAGCAGCCAGCAGCAAAACCACATGGAAAGAGTTAGCAGGAGCCCTCGAGGCTGCTGCTGGTGTGGAGACAGAGAGCTGTAAGCCCCGCACAGCAGGTTATTATAGCAGAACAGACTGGGAGGAACACTTGCTGGGCAGCTGGCTGTATGTTGTGCTTAAAAAAGCATTAACACTCCAAAGTAAAAATCAGAAAGAAAGGGTATTCAGCTTTGGTGCCGTTTCAGCTACAAACTCAGTTTAAAAAATGGGAGCTCCAAAGATTGATCAGAAAGCCCCAGACCCCAAAGGTGGGTTTCACTTTCCAAGGAAGGAAACAGCCAACCGCACAGCAGCACGAATCAGGCCACCTCAGCCCTGAACCCACCCGCAGCACCACCTCCCCTTCCCGTTAAGTAACGCAAAACAGTTCGGACACTGATTCCGTCACCTCCGAGCTCAACTTTTTCATTAAACATCTGGGGGGGGGAGGGGAAAAACGCGCCGATCCGTGATAAGTTCAGCGCTGCCGGGGAAGCCCTGCTTGCGGGCCGCCTCCGCTGCTCCCGGGCTCGGGCTAACGGCGGCGGGGCCGCGATGCCGGGGCGGAGGGATGCTCCCCGGGCTCGCCCAACGTCGGTCCCCGGGGACGGCATCCCCGCACCTCTTCCCTCCCGGCCCGCGGCCAGCCGCTGCCCGCAGGAGGGGCCTCGGCCCCGGCCCGCCGGGCTCGGAGCGGCGTCGGAAGCGCCGCAGAGCGTCGGCCGCGCGCTCCCTCACTCACTCACCCACGCAGGCAGATCGGCGGAGGAGACGCTGAGCCGCACCGCCTCCTCCTCGTCCTCCAGGAAGGCGAGCGCCCGGCCCAGGCGGGACGTCTTACCGCCGCGGTGCCGCCGGATCCAGAAGAGCCCGCACAGGGCGATGAGCACCCAGCTGAAGCTTAGCCCCAGGTAGCCCAGCACGTACACGGGGAAGATCAGCACGAAGCTCCTGGCGAACTGCGACACCAAGCCCGTCACATCCACGCTCAGCATCGAGGGCGGCGGCGGCGGCTCCGGCCCCGCTTCCCCCCCGGCCGCCGCTTTCTCCGCCGCGGCGGGAGTCCCCGCGCCGGGGGACTGCTTCTCCGCGGCCCCGCTCATGCTGTACCGCAGCGGCGGGCTCCTACGAGTGCGGCTCCCGCTCCTCCTCCTCAGGCGCTGGCTGCGAGCTCACAGGGGGCAGGGCGGCGGCGGCGGCGGCGTCTCGCATCCTGCGCCCGGCCCCGCTCGCCGCGCACCGACACCAACCGCCGCCCGCTTCCGGGTTCGGGGCGGCCCGGCCCCACACGCCGACCGCCGCCGCGGGGGGAGCGCCGCCGCCAGGGGGAGCATCGCCCTCAGCCGCCGCCATTGGCGCCCGGCGCGGTACGGCCGCCCCGTTCCCTCCCTCCCTCCCTCCACCCCGTCCGCTGCCCCGCGGGGCCCGCCCGAGGCAGCCCACGGCCGAGGGTTCGCCTGCGGGCTGAGCGCGTGCTTTCTGCCCTCTCGCTGCAGTCACGTACGCGGTGGTGACGCTCCCGTGAGTTGCAGCTCTCTGTAGAAAGCTTCGTGTTTTACTTCGCCGAGGGAGATTATTAAGAGACGGAGCGATAATTAAGTTGGAGGAAGGGAAGGCTGGGCACTTGCCTGAGGCGCAGCGGGTGTTTCCTGAAGCCCTGCTCGCACGTCCCCAAATGGAGCTGGCTCCTCTGCCATCTCGTTAATGTACAGCAGCTCCAGGGGATTACACAAACCCTGATCTGTGGGACTAAGAAATCCTGATTTGCTGCGTCTTGTGTCCCTTTACGACAGTAACGTTGACTTCTCACATCCTCCTTCCATTTCCTTATCTCTTCAATAATTTTCATACCATCACCAGTCGGTTTCTATAACTGTGTACTTATCAGTTTGCTTTTTCTCCTTTCTTCAGCTGCCAATTTTCATGGAAGCTGTAGGACTTTGAGACTGATGTTTGCAGGCAAGGAAAGGGGAGAGCAAATCAGGCTGATAGGCTGAAAAGTTATGAAAACACATACAAATGGACAAATAAGGAAGCTTTAGTAGCATCATTTCCTTAAGAAATGAAGACGGCTTCATCTCAGTTTTCCAGGGAAATAGATTCAGAAGGGAAATGGCACATAAGTAAAAGCTGTTTAACCACTGCTGCACAGAATTAGGAGAAATCCAGATCTTGATGACTGAATGTGTTGGTACTGTATCATTTTCCCATATTCCCTCCATGACATTCAGGTTCGGGGGATGACTGAAGAAAAACTACTTCAAGCCCTTGGTTATAGGTCTTGGACAGCAGTGCTCCCTTTTATTTATCTAGTTTTACAGTATCAGAAGCAGCACATACCTGTACCACAAGCCAAAATGAAAATTCAAAACAGCAAGAAAAAGAAAAAAAATGATTGAATTAGCATGACATTTTGCCAGCTAACACTTTACCATATGCTGCATCTTGTTCTGCTATCTTTTATGTCTCGGTGCATATTCTGCGAATGAGCTGGATATAGAACTCATCGAGGAGTACTCTGTACAGTTAGTAATGCGCATCAGAAAAATCTGAATCTTGTAGTAGCATTTGGTATGACGAACGTAATTGTGGGCCTGACAGCTGAGCACTGATCTCGGGCAGGCTAATGAATGAGATGACACAGAACTCTGAGTATTCAGAAGTAAAGGCGATACAGTGCCAATCAAGTAGGCAAACAAAAGCAGGATCTTCTAAGATTAATTTGAAACACGTTTATCTGTAGCATCAACAGAAAGTTCTGATGATAAAGAGGTTACTGCTGACTTCTTAAAACTTCTGTAGGTAACTGATCTGGCTCCACGCAGGATGAAGAAACTGGGTGGTCTGAAATTAGTATGCTATTAAACAGGGACAAAAGAGTCCTGTTAAAATACAAACTCTGCTGCTGGAGGATAAGTTACAGTCACTTATTCTATTAGAGCATTTGATACAACGCTCCTGATAAACACAAGTTATTTGTTTGTTCTTATCTTTTTGGTGCTTCAAATTACTTAATAATTTGCTCTGACAACTTGGCTTGTTAAGCGAATTCATTTCATTCCCGATCTCATTTTTAATACTTACAATAGCGGTCTTCTTGAATGCATCAAGTACTCATGAAGATAGTCACAGCACAGAAGTTATTCTGACTTTTCCTTAAGTATCCTATGGTGAATTGTATCAGCTAGAGAGCTGATTATATTTCTCTCAGATATTTTTTCTTCTCACTGCCACCTTTGTAGGCTTGTTGCCTCCTTGCAGCATTCCTTTATACGCATTCTTAGTCATCTGTGTATGTTTTCTCTTTTTACATGATTATGTTTACTCAGATGGGACTGTTTATGTTAAAGGTTTGGAAATATGGAAAATACATTTTTATTGATGTGTACTTCTGTGTTTGATTTCATCCAGCTGTCTCAAGCTGCTTCAGATCACCTAGTATAAATTATTATTTATTATTGCTGATGCTACTGCATAGTATTTATGCGTTCTTTCAACTATAATGTATTGTTTTTACCTTGATCACTTAATCTCCCCCAGCAGGACTCTTAAATTCAAAACTAAAGACGCAGCTCACTTCAGATATCCACATTTTTACTCTTTTCTGTTCAAAAACCTGGAAGGATGACTACCATAAGAATTGGGAACACTTTGTAAGAGGAAATTTATGCACTTATATGCTTATTGTTAGCATGTAAGATTTCTTTGCATCTTCAGCAGAGATTGGTTAAAAAAAAAATTGAAACAAAAGAGCTACAAAGACTGGATTCTAGTAAATGAATCATGAGAGCAAGTCACAGGTCTCTTCCTTAATACAAAATCTATGATCTTCTTTTTTCCTTTTATAATAAAATACACAGCTTACATCATGGTGTCAGGGTGTACATGACTAACATTGATCTTTATAAAAACAGGAGACTACTGACATTTTTTTTTCCCACTAGATTGGTGAGAAACTGCAGTTTATTTTGATAAAGGGTGGAAACACAAAACACGCACAAATTTTAGTTCTGTTATTCTGCAGGTGTTGCTCCACTTTGTGTTCTCACACAGCAGTTAAGCTTCATTTTGATCACTGGCTTTGAGTTTTGAAAGGTCTGTACAAACCCTCTGGCGATGCCTTCCCACATCTGTGATTTTTCTCCTGTCTTAAAGCTGCTTGACTGGTAGGCTTAGCAAGAATAAAAAGCTATTGGTAGCAAATACTGTTGGATTTTGGTTAACTGATATGCATGCGCATTCTAAAGAAGTAGATGGTACATCCAGAAGTTGAAATAAAAAATATTTTTTTCCGTTTTATCTTTGGTATTGCTATAATTTCTATATTGTTCTTAAAGTTCACGTAGACTGCTTGAAGGTAGTTTTTGTCCTTCAGGCATTATATGCTTATAAGTAATTATTGCTTGGCCAAAGACTGCTAAATTATTCAGATGAACGTTTATAAATAGCTTAGTATCCATAGACACCCATGTTTAGTGGATGCAGTGTAGGTCTTAAGTTTTAAAATGGGAGATTTAGATTAGATGTGGGAGAAATTCTTCTCTGACAGGGCGGTGAGGTGCCCAGAGAAGGAACTGATGCTGGCAGAGCGTTACCAGCGTTTTTAACCGCGTATTTCGTGCACGACGCAGCGTCGTAACTCCGCCGACCGCCTGAGGAAACCCAGCGCCGGCAGTTCCGCCTCCTCCCGCTCCCGCTCCCGTTCCCACAACCCCGCGCGGCGCTCCCGAGGCGTGCCCTCGGCCGCCGCCCGTTGCTAGGCAGGGCCGGACGCGGCCCTCCCGGAGGCGGTAGCGGGGGACGGCCCGCCATGGAGGGCGATAAGGTGAGGGGTTGGGCTGCGGGATCTGGGAGAGCCTTCCTATGGGCCCCGCGGGGTAGCGGTGCGGTTCCTCTGTCCGGCCTACCCCGTCCCCGCGTACCCGGCCGGGTCCTTCTGCTCGCCCTGGGGCGCTCCGGTTTAGTTGGCACGGTGATGTTGTGTTCGTGAGGAAGTCCTTAACACAATAATCCTCGGTCCGTATAATCCAGTGTAGGAATGGCCTCAGTTCTTTCTCCCTTCGAGGGCAACCTGCGTTGGAAGGGGGAGGAGGGCACTGAGGTGGCTGGGGTCTGGAGCACGTCATGTCAGTGGAAAGCAGCTAGGGGTAGCTGAGGGCAGAGAAAATAAAAGAGATGGTCTGCTGCTGTTCTCAGTTATCTGCAGTGGTTACATGGAAAAAATGGAGCTGAAGTCTTCACTGAAGTGATCAGTGGGAGAACAGAAGACAACAGTCTGTCATGGTTTTATGATTTTTGGTATTGGTATTCCACATCATAACATCGTGTAGTGCATTAAGAGTTAAAGAGTTAATGCTTCAGCTCCGTGGATCTTCTATAGTTCTGGGTATACCTGTCTCAGAAGAGAAGAAGAACTACATGCCCCAAAGGACTGTGCAGTGCTTTGCGTTTTTACATGTTTCTGCACAGAGGGAAAGATAAAAACTGTCTGCAGTCACAGGACTATCTGTCTTTCCTTTGGGATTGACCCAGCAGTGGGTCAGACCAGACCGTAAACTGTTGACACGGTCCTAAATACCGGCAGGGGAAATTATGACTTGATGTAACGCAACCATTTTCACATGGGAGTGCTCAAACCTGGGAACTGTGTTCTCCATGCAATCTCCAACCTTGGCGATACTGAAAACTAAGTCTCTGACCTGGACTTTGAGGGCAGAACTGATGAATCAGGAGGTCAAACCTAATAACCTTTATTACTTCCCAAAGGTGTGTGACCCGACTGTTTATACCCACATGGTCTGTGATGCTGTTGAATGGCTATCATTGAAAAAACAAAGAATTTTGAGCTTCCTTAAAGGGCCCTGCTGTCAGTCACCATAGGCAGTGCCCGTGAGGCTGTATGGAAACAGCTGGTTAACCCAGTGGAAATCTGAGCTTCAAGCCCCTTTCAAGTCTACTTAAATCAGACACGCTGCAAGTGCCTGATAAGTAACTACATTAAGACTAAATCAAATTAATGTTTACATACAAAATTTGGCAGTACTTGCCAAATATGTTTTGAACCTTGCCTTTGAAAAGCTATTATTTTTTTTTTATTGATTTATTTCTCACTGAAGTTGATTACTATATTGCTGTGTTTTCTGTTCTAGAGAAGAACCAAAGAAGATACTTGGAAATCAGAAGAACTTAGGAAACATCTTAGGGTAATTTTGTTTCTCTTAATTTTGATACTAAGTTACCTTGTAGAAATGGCATCTGGACAGTAGAACTGAGAGGTCTTGACTGTTCCTTCTGCTTGGAATTCTGTATTGCGGGATCCTTAGCTATTATAAGAAAAAGCTCTTATAAATCTCACCTATATGTTCTTTCTAACAGATTTTTTTTTTTTTTTTTTTGGTACATTAGGCATCACAACCAGAGTATCAAAACGAAGAGAAAAAGCACAGAGAAAAGAAACTGCAGAAAGAGAAGCTTGCTCATGACACAGGCATTCATAAAGATGAACTCAAAGACATAGGGAAGAGCAAGGAAAGAACGAGAGAGAGATTGAAATCTGTTGAAAGAGACAGGGATAAAATGAGAGAGAGGGGAAAAGAACACCACAGAGAACGAGACAGAGAGGGATATCAAGATAAGCTGCAAGAGTCAGGTTTAGAGAAGGAAAGATACAGTGTACTGAGAGATAAAGACAGGGAGAGCAATAGAGAACGTGATAAAATGCATAGAACACATGAGATAAAGCAGTCAGATGTGCACAATAATCTACAGTCATTTGAAGGTAGAGATAAAGGACATCACAGAAGAAGAGAAAAAAGCCGGCATCGTTTGGGTAAGTTGCTTTGTGTTGTGTTTTACTTTGAAATATTTGATTTCTAGGTAGAAATACAGAGGATGAAAACAAGCAGGTTTGAGTACCTCATGAAATATGTGTCTTTACAGAATCCTGTCGCAATTTGGTTTTATTTTGCCTTTTTTTTTTAATGCTGATTTCCCTTCTTTTGAAGAGAGAATTACTCTGTTTTTCTTGGTCAGTTGACTTGACTGGAATGGTAGGTAACTTCCTGCCCACTTGTTCTCTACTGCGTGATGCATTTGAATCCCAGAGAGTCATCACTAGTATGTGTAGTTACTTTTACCATTACAAAAGGCTTTTGAGAATGGAGAGATTCATCAGGAAAGTAGAGAGAGTTTCAACTGAGTCTTAGTTTAGTTTACAGTTAATATGGCTTAGAAAGTCACTGTCAATGAAGTAATGTTTTCTGCAGGTGTTTGCGTGCAAAGTTTGAGTATAATAAAATGTGCATATTTTTTACATATTTTCTAGAAGAGGAGAAAACAAGAGTTGAAGAGCGAGAAAGAAGACATACAGGGAAGAAGGTAAGGGAAAGGAATGCAGTGTTTTGTGATGAAATAAGACTGTAAAATAATGAAGAAACCAGATCAGATCCCCAGTAAATTCAAGAGCTGCATATAAAGCAAGGTTCTCACAAGCATGCAAGATATGTCTGAGCCGTTCTCTTTAAAGAGAGAATGTGCTTAAAAAAAAAAAAAAGAATTTTGGATTGTAAATCTTTATTTTTGTACAGCTTCATCAAATTTTCTCATCTGCTATTTATACACTGTTGCAAGGATACTGGTGGGTATACATCTTATTTTATGGTAGGTGACCTGGTAATTAAATAATTAAATTTGCGTGTGAAGAATATGTAATCAAAAGAGATTGCAGTAAATTGTCCCTGAAGAAATATCAGAATTGTGATAATTCAAAGCTTGCTTCTACATGATTACCTATGAAAAAAATTGTCCAGAAGATCCATAATGGCAGAAAGAGCGAGACAGATTTGCTAATTATCTATTTTTATCCATTTAAACAATGTATTCTTAAGATAAAGCAGTTCTTGTAGAACTTTATAGCTCTTCAATGATGTTTTTCTTATTGCAGGATAGTAATACGAAAGCCAGCACTGACACATTTTTAGCAGACAAAGTTGGAGAAAGTGAACATGGACACAAGTTACAGAAAGATAAAGAACTGGATAAAGAAGAAAAAAGAAGATCCAGGGAAAAAAAAGAACATTCCATTCGGCCAGGAAAAGACAGACATACAAAAGAGAGAGGACATAGATCTTACAAAAAAGAAGAGGAAGAAAGACATAAGTCAAAGAGATCTAAAGAGAAGTCTTCCCATGGAGACAGAGGACAACCAGCAAAAGATAGTAAAAGAGCAAGAAGTGGAGAAAATGAAGAAAAGAAGCTTGATCTTAGGGTTAGTGTTATTTACATTTGAAAGCATTGCCTCATCACTTACTCTCATTGTTTATATATAATTACTGATAAGGAGAACAGTCAAAGTAGTAGGATTGTACGTCAGCATTTTCTGAAATGTGAGGCTGAGGTGGTAGATTAAAATACTTCATCTGCATTTAAGCGTTCAAACCCAGAGCTGATTCTACCCATGAAATTTAAACTAGAAACTCGTGTATATGTCAGAAATGTTTTTTTTTTTTTGTGTAAAATTCTTGATTACCATGACATTCAGAAGTCAAGAGCAGGCTGGAGATGCATTAAAATGTAGTGACTGCCTCTATAGAAAAAATGAGCAATCCTTTTTGTAGAGGCTTTGATGCCTATCAAGCATGGATATCTATTTCACTATTTGGCATGGAAGTATTAGACATACCTTCATAGCATAGACTTGAAAGGTCAAGTCATGTACTGGGAAACAGTTGTTAACTAGTGTAATAACTTTAGGATAGCCTTTAAATAAGGTAGAATTTATTCTCATGAAGTATTATAGGGGTTGTGTTATACAAAGGACAAGGCTCAAGGTCCCTTCTCCTTTGCTCTCCGAAGTATTTATTATTTTCAGGAAGAGCTTGTGTTATGTGTGTAACATATATTTTTCTTTCTTTCTTTAATGTAGCTGTATTCTGAAAATAGTTAATACACAGAACTTCTTACAAGCAATGACCAATGTCCTCCAATGTGTCATTGCAATTAATGTATTGTAAACCTGTTTTTCTGTTAAAAATCAGTACTACTGATATAGGTACGTTTACATATTTCCTTCTAGCATTTCTGACACTTGAACATTGTGATTTCTTTTACAGAACAGTGAACACAAAACAGGGGAGGGGAATCGAGAAGAAAGGAGCCATGAGCATGTAAGGTAAATTCAGAGATCTGAAATGAATGTATACTGTATGACATCAACTTAGATGCAGTGACCACTAAAACATTAAGCATGAATTCTTGATCTCATAGTATCTAGTGTTTTGCCTCCAGTATGATATATTTAAAAACGTGTATATTTATATTCTGTTTGCTCTTTTTTCTGCACCAGAGTACTAGGAGAAATTTTGCTGTGCTTGCAAACTACAGACATTAATCTAGGCACTCAGCTCAGGAGACAAAAATGCTGTTGTTTTACCACTTGAAATTCACTGCGCAGTCATATGGACAAATGTGAGGTTTATGACAATCCCTACTGTATTTTTATTGTTGCTTTTCCATGTTTGTCAGTTCAGACACCAGTATATATGAGCACTTTCGTCCTTCTTAAGAAGAATTTGGAACAATCTTGAAGTCTGATACTCAGTTTCTGAAATAATCAAAGAAATTCTCAGAATGAAACACCAGCTTTCAATATCAGACTATGACTTACATAGGTTAGCATGTGTTACCAATATTATCTTGATGTCCAGTTGACTGCAGCTGTTAATAAAATACTTTTTTTCCTCTTCAGTTTTTCTTTTGCACTGATGTAATTACAGATGCTACATCTGGACAAGTTTTTTTTGTTTTGTTTTGTTTTTTTTTCAATTCTTGGCTGACTAATCACTTTGTGGTTTAATTATTCCTTTATATAAAAAAGAAACCTATAAAAGTTTTGTAGAAATATTCCTGTTCATTGGAAAGTTTCAGGGTGGTATTTTTTTTGTATGCAGGAAGAAACTATAATTTTTACAAACAAACAAACAAAAAAAATTTCCCATTTTCATTTTTCCATAGGACTGGAAAAGATAAGGGAAAAATCAGTGAAGAAGAGAAAAGAGACACAAGTCAAGAGGTAAAAATACTTGATGTTTCTATCTTAGAATGTTGTGTTTTTCTTTATATTAGTAGCAGTTACAGTATGTATTTCAATAGAATGCCATTTTACCATTCTAAGATAATATTTATGTATATTCGTTGATCTTCAGATATCTATTAAACACTCTCTTTGGAAATAGCATTAAAAAGTGGATTTATTCTGCATAAATTTGCCAAGCATTAAAATTAGCTGTATATTAAACTCTGTATCAGTCTCCAGTACTTGAAAAAGGAATTCTCAGTAAGTGGGAAGACCTCAGACATATACTGCTATAGGTAACTAGATTATTTCTCTTATGTATAGTCAGTCTTTCTGTAAACAGCTGACATAAGCAAATAAAACGTAGTGTGAGCCCAATAAAATGCAGCCTAGCGATGTAGTTTCTGATACTTATACCAGTTGCCACAAGAAATAAGAGAGCATTTTTGTAATCAGGCAGGGTGTTCATTCATTCATTCATTCATTCATTTATTTATTTTTAAATGAACAGGTGCAGACAGGCCTGTGTTTTCAGCAAGTGTAGTATACGAGCTGCTTGGGTTTATTTGGAGCTGTCTGTGCAGATACAGTGTAATTTTATCAGAAAAAGCTGTAAAATATTTTATATTTTGAACTGTTTGTAACCATCCTCTAAAACCAAACTCTCTTTTGGTGTGTTTTTTATTCTTTTTCATATTATTAGGTTCTGATGTGAGAAAATGTGGTAGTGAAGACATGCTTTTTTGTAGACTCTTGTTGTGGGCAGCCATGTATCTTTCATATGTACTTCAGATGTGTATATCTCAAAATGTTATAACTTCTATTAAAACCTGACTGTTTTAGCGCCACAAATTCATCTGTTTCAGGACTGTTCTAAAATCTCTGTAATCCATTATTCTTGTTCTAATTTCCTGTACATTTCTCTTATTCTTGCTTTTGGACAGAAGTTTAGCTTAAATAGTTTTTTAGGCTTTTCTTCTCCTAATGAAGAAGTAGAGGAAACATCTCTGTTCTTTCTCTAACTTTCCCTTGAAGACCCTTACAATCCAAACTCCCATCATCCTAGCAGCTGTTTCATGGTTTCAATTTGCATTCGTTTTTCTTGGGTATGAGTGGCCAGGGCTGAACTCAGTACTGAACGTGAATTTTCATCAGTGCTTTGCACAATACTGTGTGGGACAAATATTTATCTGACCCTGAAAAAAGCTTTCCAGCCTTTTTTTTTATTAAGCACCGCTCTTTTCTCTGGTGGGAGAGTCATACTGGATCCACTAACACATTCAAACTATTCTTTTCCTCCATTGTTTCCAGCAGCTGAGGTTCCAGTTTGCAGCTGGCACTGCACTAACCATTGGGGCCCAAATTTAACTTACCTTTAGGTATAAGTTGTTTGTGGTGAGGACATAAACTTCCCTGAATCACCCCTGTAATATGTGGAGAAAAATAAACAGTTTAATTATTCTAGGTTTGGTCTTCTGCATTAATTTCTCAGTTTTCATTGGCAATAGAAAGCAAACAAGGAGGATGAGATCCTTACCTAGGAGCTGACTCAACAGGGATAGTTAAGTAAAATTCCGTGGGGAAATTTTGCCCAGTTTTATCCAGTTTGTTCCAAATGGACAGCCTAACTGATGTAATCAGTTGCTGACCCCAAGGCTGATCTGGGAAATGACTGACAGTGGCAACCAGAAAGACTGAAGTACTCTAGTCCTAGTTCTTCCAGTTTAATAACTCTGAAAATCAAGGTATCCATATAAGCTGTCTATGCTTTTATAATGTCTTGAATACTTTGGAGAGGGAAGTACTGCATTCTTTGAAAAATAGCTGCTGATCCATGCTATAGTTACAGTTGATAGAGTGGGATTGTAGGGGCTGTGCTAGACAAATAGCTGAAATGTATTTCATGAGTTTCCAATCCCTGGTCCTGGTGGAGAGAGGGTGTATGTAATAGATTCCTAGGCTGAAGACTGTTCCCTGAGGCAGGAAACTCTTGAACAGTCACGAAAGGATCAAATATGTGTCTAATGTGGTGTCTGACAACTAGCTGCCATCCTTTGGTTTTAAATGAATAAATAATAGGTGCTGCTGTTGTGCTGAACAGTTTTCATAAAACCCCTCATTTATTTGTTTTGAAATCTGTTGCTATCTCATGCATGTAGGTAATTTAATCTATTACTTAGAATCTGTTGAAGGAAAAAGATGACTAAAGATTGATGTGTGTTTGTTTAGCTTTTGTTTTCTTTTTTATTATGTTAGGGTTATTCCCATGTTAAATTTACTTTAAACAAGTTCAGTAAGTTAAAGGCAGCTTCTCTGAAATTATTTCTGGGATACTGTAGATGTTATTGCATGTAAGTATAGCAGAGAATTGAATGCTATCAATGTTTATAATATATATAATGTATTGTCTCACTGAATATGTGTATTTCTTGATTTCAACATCTGCATTATTTTATCAACTAATAGAGCCTGCCAGTATAATTCGGAGATACTTTTATATAGTTTCCTAGAAAGTAAAACAGTTCTATTTTGTTGTTATGCCATCATGAGAGGTACTTTGTACTATTTGACAGATAAAATGTGATTTTGGCAATACTGTATAACAGTTTCACGTATTGTTTTTGTCTAGGAAGTTAAAGGTACAAACATCTATAGTTCAGATAGAGAACTGGATAACTGTTCAGCAAATTATGAAGATGACTTTGAGGTAAGTAAAAACATACAGTTGTCCTTTTGAAAGAATTCCTAAGTGTCCAAATATTGCTTTGCTTTATTAACAGGAATGGAAACTACAGAATGTGGAACCATTTTTACTTTCTGGGTAACCTTTTACTTTCAATTTTTGGTAACATTAACTTGGCTAATTAAATATGTAACGAAAATGTTATGTTGAAACTCTTTACATTGTATTTACTTAGATACCTTTGGTGATTGACAACCAACTTCCTCTTTCCTTGAGGTCTTCTTAAGATGCTTTTTCTGGTTTGCTGGCTGTCAATTATTTAAATAGGTTTCTGTGAAAAACGCTGTACAAGGATTTGAAAACAAATTATATAGACCTTAGGAAAATCTGAAAGTGCCATTGAAGGCATTGAATTTAACTAGCAAGTAAACAACTTAATAGAGGTATGAAGCATTTATGACTGTGAACACCACTGTATTCTTCAAAGAATACATAATTTGCCTGAACAAATATCCCCTACTTTAGGATATGAAAAATAATAAAAAGAAAAATAATCTTATTTGGGGCACTGATAAACAGCACTTCGTGACTTCCTTCCCTTGATTAAAATACCAACGCTACCAGTACACATTGTTGTTTTTGTATAAAGTAGTTATTTTTAAGTTCCATTCAGTCAGAGGATTTGTAGCTGTACGAACGAGAATTTTATTATTATTAGGAATGCATTTCCTAATTTGTTAAGAAGATCTTGGTTTACAGGTGTACTTGTCATGTTTATTAGTTATTGAAAGTACTGTTACTTCTAAAGGATTATGAAGATGATTTTGATGATTATGATGAAGAAAAAAGTGAAGAAGGAGGTACAGAAGACAAACTAAGGGAGATTCATTTTTCCAAAACATCAGAAATTGAAGAAATTCAAAGAGCCATTAATGCAGAAAATGATAGAATCTGTACTTCACTGCCACAGAAAATCAAAAATGAAGAACCAGAACCAGTCATGGGTATGTGACTAGGGGCCAGTCTGCTTGGATTAAATGCATGAGTAACCCATACAACTTATGAGTAAACAGGCCACTTCTTGCAGGAGTCTGCCAAAAGGCAGAAATCTGGTCTTTGAGATGAGTCACTTAGATTTGTGGGTAAGTGCTGTAACTTTTCATATTGCTAAAGAGTGATTCAGAGGCGTTACTAATCACTGGAAATGTGAAGTATAAAAACGTACAGTCTAACATTTAATATGCCTTATTTTGGGTAAGGGAAGGATGAGGAGGTCTGGATTTTGAAATGTGCTGGAACAGTTTGGGTCTTCTGGGACATTAATCAGCCTTCTTTTAAGCAAGATTGAAGTCATTGCTTTATTTGAGGAGTAAAAAATGCATATTCTGCTTACCTGTGTAGTTTTGTATCACTTTTAAGATGCAATCTTACATTTAGTTGATCTGACACCTCTGAGTCCCAGATCTTTTTATTTATCAAGCTACACCTGTGGTTTCCCTTTACATTCTTTACTCACAGGAATGACAGTATAATATTGTAGAAAAGAATCTTAGATTTTTACTCTAGTTATTAGAGCTTAGGGCAGAACTAACGTAGTCACAGAAGAATAGCATGGTGTTCCTCTGAGTCTTTTCAGTATTGATAGATTTTCAGTTAAGTTTTTGTTGCACATCAGAAACACTATATTGCAATATGGATTTCTTCTTGCAGTAAATTAATGTAATTCTTATCATTTCTCTATTAATATGGAATTGATAGCAGAAATCTGCTGAAGCTCTGGATCTATTGAACAGTGTGGAATTCTAATATGTAATGTTTAGAAAGAGAATGCAACTTCTGAACTGTAGTATTTCTTGCATTCTTGTAAATTACACTATTCTTTTTTTGTTGTTGTTTTGTTTGTTTTTGAACAAAGTTCCAAAATTCTGTTTTGGTTAAAGTGGTTATTTCTTCCAGTAAAAGATTTTAGAAGTTTAAAAGCGCTTTCACACTGCATAATAAATGCACTCTTCCTCTGAGGAAGTGAAGCATTATGAGTCCTGTCTGGAAGTTAAGTATTTAGCTCATTTGGCTTCCACCTGGCCAGGGAAGAGAGGAAAAATCAAGATGACATCAAATACTGATCTTAATTGATACAGAACTTCATTAATTGTTGCTTGAAAAGAGCAGTATTTAATGTTAGGTTATTCATCCATCAGCATCAGTTATGCTTCTGCTGACGAGGTCTTGTGGTTGCTGTAGAGATGAATTCCTATTTAGAGGTGTAGCATGCACCTGGTATATTGTGTGTGAGTTTAGTGTGACTTAAAATTTGTCTTAGGTTGCTTTACTGTATACAGGGTAAGAGGGGACCAGCTAATGAGAGAAGAAAGGAAGAGGCACTTTCTGCATTTGTCTTCTGAAGTGAAAATTACTTTGTTCACTTGTATTGAATGGCTGTAAAAGGGCCATAATAAGGGGAAAAGGCTGGCCAGTTACTGACATTAAAATGCTTATCATATCACTTTTGTTCTAGAGGTTGTGCAGTGTGCCGTCTAATAACTTTTTAGTAGCTTTGAGGTAGTAAATCTATCTCTTTTTATACTTTCTGCTTTATGTTTTAGTGCCAGGTGAATTGTGAGTTCTGAGACTAACAACATTTTATAATATCACAGAAAAACAATACCTTCCTGGCAGAAACTCATTTTGTGGAATATTCATGGATTTTGAAACAGCAAATCAAAGACAAAGCAGTCGAAGTATGGCTAGTAAGCAGAAGTAAGTGTGTTCTAAATAATCCGCATAAAATCTCAACTCAATTTGTAAGGTGTCTTTTCTTTTTTCATATTTGAAATATTTGATGTTTTGAAACTTGTGGGGTTTAGAGTCATATATAATTTTGTAACCTAAAAGTAATTCTTTCTTAAGTAGGCTTTGCTATATGTCACTTTACAAAGGATATTTATCGTTGTATCAGTTTGTGTGGCATTTTATTACAGAATGAGTTGCCAGCTTTATCATTTCTCTGTATAATTCTTCATTCACTTAATTAGGTACTGACTTGCAGTACAAAACAGCAAGCCTCAGGGCTCTGCAGAACTGTAATTTCTCAAAATATTGAAGATGCTCTATGGTACATACTGTTGCCAAAATAGCATATCCCTTTTTGGGATAACATCAGTTGGTGTAAAAACGTGTTATTACTGACTTTAAAATGGTCTAGATTTGAGACTTCTGGGACAACTCTACGCTAAAAAAAACCCCAGCAATGCTTATTTCTTGTGGAGCTAGCCACAAGCTCCTGGTTTATCTGAAGTGCTGTATATCTAATTTGCCGTTATATCAACTGGATACATAAACCTAAAAACATGCAGTTTTATTGTTAATACTTGATTCTCTTGCTTTGAGGCTCCTTATCAGTGGCTAATGGTTACAGAAGGAAAATTTTACTGTCTAAGCTTGCTTAAATTTATATGCCCAAATTTCATGTGAGTTCACTGACTAGATTTTCTCAGTATTCAGTGGAGAGAGATTCAATTCAGGTATGCCTCTGTCTCAAAAATTGTCTTCTGAATTATTTGTCACTCTCCTATTTATGGAGGGAATATGAGCAAGCATTTCAGATAAATAACTTCAGGCATCTGAAGTTCAGTGAGATGGATCCACCCATCATTGTCTGATTCAAATGCCTTTCATACAAGTGTATGTAGCACTACTCTATAGAACCTACATAAATAGCTATGCATACGACTTTCTTTACATGCTTAGAATGTATATAGCCTGTGAAGATAACTAGCATTTTCTTGGAAGCAGAAAGGGTTTATGAAATTTAGTACTGTGATAATACATTACTACCAATAAGTAGACTGACAGCATCCCATCTATGAGCTGCAGAACTTTGGACTTGTATGTATCATGTTGAGGCTAGTTCATTTAATGTAAGAATTTTCTGAATGTGTCATTTAAGATTTCTAACAAGGAAGCAATTTTCATGAGTTTGAGTTGTATCTCAGCAGTCTGTTCCCACAGTGGTTCTGAAGAGGTGGTATATTTGGAAGTAGAAATAAAAACAGTGCGGATAAGAAGATGCAGGAGGTATAATTTAGCAGCAAAAGGGAAATGTGAAAATTCCTCATATGCATAAAGAAAAATCCAACAGAAGACACTGGAAGAGCAATTCCATCTTATGTTACTCTAGTCTTTTTTAAAAGACTATCTTACTGAGAAGAAATTACAACTAAAATATACATCTGAAACACTGCTTGGACATGGAATTGTTACAGGCTCATAATTGTAGGAGTTGAATTTACGCTAAGTATATTAACAAAATCTGAAAGCGAAAAAGGGAAAAGGCAACAAAGATTTTCCCATTGGCAAGCAATCTGTGCTGTAGTGTGAATGTGGAATTGACTTGTAAATAACACCTGTGTGTAATTCATGCAGTTAACTTACGAAATCATGTAACGTCTTCACAGTTTTATGGCATTAAAATGGATAGATTGTTGTGTACATTGTGACAAAGATTGATTTTTCATTATCTGCATATCCACACAAATGAAGCAGTAGGATTTCACACAGATCAATGCATCCTTAAATAGATGTTACTGCAGAAAATCAAGTTATTTTTCTTATAGAATGCAGTATACTTGGTCTGAACTTTGTGTTTCTCTTTTGAAATGTATCCTAAAGAAAACGGAGTGCAGAGCTTCTCCCACTGATTGATCTGGACTTCTCAGTTAGCTTTTCTTTATTGGATTTGCCTCCTGTGAATGAATATGACATGTATATTAGGAACTATGGTAAAATGAACACTAAGCAGGTGAGTAACAAAGGTAATATTTAAATCCTGAAAATGACTTTTCTTGTTTTGGAAAATAGTTTCCCTTGCAAAACAAAGTTATTAAAGCTAATAGGATAATTTTTTTAATGAGCTACTTTTCATGTCTCGTCTTTTGTTACCACAAAGCAATCATATTAAAGCTTTTGGGCCAAATAGGCCATTTCCTCTCTGCGTTAGAAGAGAACTTTCTTCCTTCCCTGTTTTATAAAGGATTTTCTGTATGCTTTTGGCTCCCTGTCCCAGGTATTCTGGGTTTAGTCTTTATACATAATACAAAGTGTATTGTATTCTTTCAGTAGGTCAGGTAGCCTTGGGCAAAATGCATTCAGAGGTTTATGCGGTGTATGGTTACACTGTGTTGATACAGGATACAGGAACTGAAGAGATCAAGCACGTCAATTTAAAAATGAATATTTCTATTCAGTTATGTACTCACAGTCATTCTTAGCTGTGTTACTCATCTCACTTTGTCTTTAAACTTTAGGCCTATGTTCAGTGTAATGAGGACAATCTTGACAGAGACATTCAGACTGAGGAGATTGAGACACTGGAGAAATGGACACAGCATCCAGCAGAAGGTGCCTTTGCATCCGGAGGTGAATAATGTTTGAATGTTATTCAATTATAGATGTACGCACGTAATCTTTATTGTATCCTCCTAACGTCAGAACTTGTAATGTGTTGATAGCAACCTCCTGTAGGCACTCTGGGGTCCCTGATGGAGTGAGAATACATGGCAGAAATAGTTTCTTCCTCCTGGATTGCTGGCAGAGGATATGATTCCCCAGCAGAACATGTTACTCAGTACTACTGTTGTTACTGAAGAGACATTGATTCTTTCCACTCTCTTCTTGTTTAAAACTTACATTGTTCTTACAGTTTTTTTCAATCAATTTCCTTTTGAATCAAGCTTTAGGTTTCTTTTTGTTGTTTTGTTGGGTTGTTTTTTTTCCTAGGTCCCATAAACAGCCAGGAGATTTCAGCAAACGGAGCTCAAACACCCAACATTGATTCACAAAGACTAGCAGATTTCCTTCGATCAGCAGGCCAGGTATGCTTACATACTTAATATCCTTTATGAGTTGTGTGCACAAATATACAGTGTGGCAGATGACTCACAGTGCTTGTTCTGTCCAATCTAAATAATTTACTGAAATAATACTATCCGTGAGATTAATCTCTCTGTAAAGGCATGGAACCAGAGCTGTGCTAAGCTCTATTTGCAAAAGTATAAAATAAACCTTTACCAACTCTCATGTTAATTAAATTCATCGGGTTTTAAAAGCTGTGATAGGAAAACTGAAAGATAAGATGATCCTTTTAATTCTATAAATGTAATTATGTTTGAAAGGTGATTGCTGTTTTGCTAGAGGAAGATCAAGCTGCAGCACAACCCAGATGGAAACAAAGCTCTCAACAAACCAGTCTGTCTATTAGTGATAGTTGTTTCCAGTTAAATACTAACCAACCATTCCTCCATGGTAAGGGAACTTTATTCTACACTTCTTAATATACAGTTTGAACTCTTCCTTCTGTAGAATGCCATGCTGTTTATTTTAACTGAGGTACAAACAGCACATATCAGGATACAGCTGATGTGATGCTTACTGTTGTTTAATTGTTCCAGTCTTGCTGTAACTCAGTACAGAATGGTGGTTTACATCTTAGCTGCTGTGGAACCAAAAGTATAGCATTGATTAGCATGATGTCACGGTGTCCTCTTTGCATCTTCTTGCATCTGTTGCTGAGGAGCCACCTCACACGGTGTTACTTCATATAGGCTCTTTAGACTGCAAGTAGGGCCAAAGAAAGAAAGAAAGCAAAATTGCTGAATGGGGAAAATACAGCCTGATATATTTAAAGTGCAGCTACATCTTCCTCACGTAAACTGTAAAAGTTCAAATGAAAAGAGAAATGAAAAATAAAACATCTAGAATTGTGTGAGGAAGACCTATTATAACCCAAAAATGTGAGATGAACCAGAAGCCTGGCCTGTGCTGTTTCCAGTTTGAGACTCCGCTAAATTTTCAGTGTATATAATGACATCAAGTCACACTCTTTTACTGACCTATCCATTTCCCAAATCTATTCCTTTTTGCTTTCTGCTTCCTTCTGTTGGATTCCTTCTGCAGACTCTCCTCTTTTCTTGAATAGCATCAAAAGCAATCCACTGTTAACAGAAATATTCTTTATAGTTCTGTTCACTTTAGCTGTTGCTATGGCAGCTAAGAATGATTTTTCATCTGCAATGAATTTTTTTTTATTTCTTTTCTTTCTTGACTTTTTTAATGTTCTAGACCGGAAAATATCCTGTCTGTGTGTCTCTCAAGTTCAGAGGCAGGCACTACTTTCTGTTCATGGATTACCTGAAAAAGCAGGTGTTGCTTTGCTGAACAGGAAGAGCATCGTATGTGTTTGGAACATCTGGCAGCCCTCAAGTCCTCAGAAAGTATTAATATGTGACTCAGAGGTATATTTTAATAACACTATATAGTTGTCCATTGAATAAATGACACTATTATGTATTATCTGTGTTGCTGGTTTTTTTTGTTGTTTTTTTTGTTTTTTGTCGGGTTGTAAGCTACATCATCTTCTAAAAAAATGCATCCAAGCCTAGCAAGCAAACAGTATTCCATTTAATACTAGAATTTGGTGATGATCTTTGTTTTGTTGTTGTTTTTGTAATGTTGGCTCCACTTAATGGTTTAAAGGTGAACACAAGTAGAACAGCTGGATCAGATGTTGTCACATCTTGTTACAGACAAGTGTCTTCACTTGTCTGTATGATACAGTTGAATTACTTCCTTCAACTTTGTGGCAAGGGAAGCTGATTGCACAATTGTCTTGACAAGTGAGGGCCTTCTAATAGCTTTGTGCTCGACTTCCCTTTTAAATAAATTGTCATTCTGCAACACACACATTTCATCTGTCTTCTCTGAAATTTACATGCCCAAGAAGAACATATTTCAGACTTATCAAATCGTTGATCTTTTTCATGATATTAACAGTGTATGTTTTTCCTACTTTACCAGGTCCTATGTTGCTGCTTTAGTCCCAGTAAAACAGCATTAGTTTTTGCTGGAACAGTGGATGGTTCATTGTTGGTGTGGGATCTTCGAGAAGATGCAAGAATGCACCCTCATGTCACATTCAGTGAGACTGACTGGACATTTAGAGTTCCAACATTTTCTACTGGTTGGTATATCTGTATTCCAATCAGACACTGTGAGCAGTGCAACAATTCTACTACAAATTCTGCACTGAAATTCTGAACTTTAGGTCTCGATAGTTCTCTGGTATTTGCTGCATATTGTCCAAAACCTGACCATACGTTTTTCTGTTGTCCAGTAAAATCTCTAGTGTTGATCCTTTGAAGTTCCTACTGGAGAAGTGCAGCAACAAAAAAGAACATTGTAGCTATTTGTTCTGTTGTTCAGAAATGACTTAAATTGGTGTTACTCACATATTGGAAAGCCAGCAGAAAATTTACTTTCCAGAAATCCTCGTGGGTGATCTTTCATCCTTTTACATTTTCTTGTCATTGCATTTTTCCTTTATTCTACATCTCTGATCCCTTAGTGTATGATTAAATAATGTAGAGTCTAATTCTTTAGAATCCTTAGGTGACAAATTCAAAAGCTATGGGAGTATATTTTGGAATATGAATGACATACTTGTAGACCCAATCCTAAGTAACTAACTCTGCATTTGAATTGGTGTATGAGACCCTCACAATTTATGAATCTGATGGAAGTGAATGATTTGGACTCACGCTGTGGGTTAGTGGTCAAATACGTGTATATGGTCTCATGTTGTTGCTTATATAAGTAAGCAGTTATTAATGCGTGTTCTTAGAAAGCTTTATGCCTTTTACCTAAAATGGTATTAAGTTTGGTGTCTAGAGCAAATCCAGAAATGAAGAGTATCTGACAAAGTGTACATATTGAAGTAGCTCTAATCTACATTTATTTTAAAACGTTATTAAATGGTAAATACCTATTTTTTTATGGTGAACAGTCAATTAGATGGAAAAACCATTTTCCTTCAATTTTGTCATTTCTATTTTGTAAGCAGTGATTTATGTTTTCCTCTGTTGCTTATGGAGGTTGAAATTAACATAGTTCTGTTCATGGTAGCTCCAAAATAGAAGATTTTAATTAAATATATGATAAAGAAACATAAATGCTGCAGCAGTAATTGGAAAATGAGAAGTGAAAGCAAATAATGAAACATTGATTTCTCTAACAGTGTTTTGTTAATTTAGAAAACAGTTTGCAAGATTGTATTTTTACTTTCTAAAAGTAAATTCTGAGGACTTTTAAAGTAACTCACTGTGAAGTTTGTTGCTTGTACGTGTCTTTGTAATCATCTTTCTGCTGTAAGCTAAAAAGTGGTTATGGTTTTGTTGTTTTTTCTAAAAGTAGTATATCAAATTATTCTTGTTTATAGATGGTGTTCTGAATTCAGTAAACCACACCTCTCCTATACTAGCAGTGGAACCTGTCTCAACTCCTCTCTACGCTGATCAGAATTATGGGCTTCTGAGCCTCTCTCATCAGGAGGGTACGTAAACTGCTCTGCAAAGAATCTATACATCTGAGTCTTCAGGTATCCAGTAAAATAAATATGTCCTATCTAAATTCCAGGTTGTTTTTAATTGCATTCTGCCTTCTAAGTTCTTTTCAGTATCAATTACATACAACATTAGCATTTATTTTCTGTTTTGACTTCTGTTCATTCAGTGCAGCTTTGTATCAGTTGAGAATGCTTGCTGTTAATAATGCCTATTTTCAAGACAGTGTTTTCTTCAACCATGACAAATGTTATCACTCAAAAGCTGCCTTTAAGGAAGTTTTAATCCTTCTGCAATGTCCAGAAATTTCTATCTGTGTCATTAGAGCAACTTGTTCATATCTGAAAGCTCTTAAAATGTGTGACTGTAATTGGTGCTTCTTCCTGTGCCTTTTGCCTAAATGACCAGCTTTTATAAAAAAAAACTTTGATCCTTGTTCCTAATTTTCAGGCAGTGTGTTAGAGGAGACATTATTAATTCTACTGCAGGAATACAAAAGGTTCAGAGAAGGCATTAATCCAGGAAATGTTTAAAATCCTTTGATATCATTTAGGATGAAGGTGATTGTGTGGATATGAATTGTTACTGTTCTTCCATAGAAATGTCAGGCCCTCCATTTCAGATAGCTTCAATGGATGAAAATGGAATCCTCAATATGTGGGTGAGTAATATGTATATGAAAAAGTAGATGATCACACTGGAATAATAAAAAACAGTAGCACAGATGTTGCATTTCTGATGAGAATTACCACTCTGCAAAATACAGCAATGCTAGCCATTCTATTGGAATTCTCCTCAGAATGTTTGACCTGACTCCCTAATGCTAAGCAAAACTAGTAACAGGTACATGAATTCACAAAATTCAATCTATAGTTCTACTTTACAGGAATATGTTCAATTATTTCTATTAATTGAATAATGGACCTTGACCCTCATTCGTACACCTACTTTTTTTTTCAATCACAGTGGTTTCAGAGACTGTACTGAATGTATGGCAAAAATCATGTTTGTAATTTATATAAAATAAATGTTCAAGAGGCAGAACATGAAAATCTGTGGATAAGATTATCCTGCTGTTTTTACAGTTCCTGGTTAAATCAATATGGTGCTAGCTACCATGCCAAGTAAGTATAGGAAGAGATTTCCCATTTTCTGCCTTCCCTTAGGGAATTTCTAGTAGGCATGTGAAACTGTTTTTGGCTTTGCAAGCATTGACAGGGAGTAGAGATTCTACCTGCAATTATTGTAAGGTTAGACTTGACTCTAAAGGAAGGTTTAGATGGGCAAGTCTTACCAGACCTTGTTTAATGGTTGTCATGATGTATGTTTATTTTTTAATGCTGAATGTTGACTTTTCAGGTAGTTGTGGAATTGCAGAAAGTGGATTTAGCTGGTTCACAAACTGATTTAGGTAAGTACTATATATTAGAGAGACAGTACGTGGCTTTTGAGATTGTGAATTTACTGAGGAGGAAGAGTGGTCTGTGGTGACAGCAAATAATCTTGGAGAAAGCAACATTGTTAACAAAAAGATGCATTCTGAATAGGAGATACCTTTGCTATTTTGGTTTGTATGTTAGGTATCATGAGCCTTATCTTCACTACTGTCTGAATTTCTTCTGGTAATTCTGTTCTGGTGATTGCCACAACAGACAAGAACATTTCTTATAACATCAAAGAGTATTTGTGTATCCCCAACAGCTTTTCTTGAAGAAATACGAGATTTTGTGTCATTCTTAGTCTTCCTTTCTTCAGTTTCAACCAAATTTGTTATACTGCTTTTGTTACCACCTGTATCTCAATTTCAAAAATATTGTGAAAGTTCTTTTTCCAGTAAGGTATTTGATTCTGTGTGAGAAGATAGGATCTGTAAAAGAAAACCAAGAGGAGAAAGTCCTTACTGAGTTAACAAATAAAGAAAATACTTTTTTTGTTCTTGGCAAAATGTAAACTTACATGTTTACCTGGCTGAAAAAGGCTGTGATTAAAATTCTGGTCCATTTTTATGCATATCTAAACTATAAGGCATTGCTATCTAGAGTTATTGATCAGTTTTGTTTCAGACTTTCCTGTGCCTTACCTGGCTGAATTAAGTTGCTAACACTGGGTATTTCTGTCAGTAGAAAGTTACATTTTAGAGCTATGATGATGTGCTGGACACAACTTCTGCTGGCATTCATTTTCTTTTTGTTTGAAGAATTTTAGTAATCAATGACAAGATAACTTCATGTGACCACTCTTACTGTCTCATCACTATTATTAGTTGTCAGGGATCCAAGCCAAAGATTAGAATTCTTTGATTTTAATTCAGAAATAAATTATTGTAAATGATGTAATGTTCTTACACATTAACATGTTAAAAAACGTATCTACAATGAACAGTTTTATTATGAGGTATCATTTTATTTAATAGCTTAAGTTCTAATTTGATGCACTTTCTTAATGCAAAGCGCATGAATCAGTTTAAGTAATTCATTTCTATAATTTTAGGCTTAATTCCTGGAGGGAAAGTGAAGTTAGTACATAGCTCTACTATGGAATTGAATAGCAGGTAAGAAAATGGGGGCGTTTGGATTTTACATGTTACTTTTGTACGAGATGGAGCACCTGAGGCTCTCAGAAACAAAGCTAATTTTTCCTGTGCTTTGTTGAATGACTGTTGCTAAGGGATATTTAACAATGTCTTCATTATTTTTTACATTTTTTGATGCGTACATTTCTTGGAGCTATTCATGCACGTTTTGGATCAAGAGTTTCTGAATTTACATGCATAGCTTTAAGCCAAGACTTTTATATAAGCTTTTATAAACTCTTAATATATTCTTATCTCTTACCTTTCTGTTTTTCCAAGCCTTTTCCCAAAGGATGTGCGCCTCAGGATGCCCCAGATGCTGACTGTTAAATTTCTGCCTTCTGATCCTAATCACTTCATTGTTGGAACAAACATTGTGAGTAACATGCTGAAATTCATTTTGTTGTCATGTTTGGTTTTGGATGTGGATCTGTTTTCTTGGATTTTTACCATGAGACTGTATATAAAATTTGGAATTTGAGAGTCTTCTCAAAATGTGGTTACTTTTGCTACCTATTGAGAATCTTTAAAGGTAGCTGTTCAGTGAAGTAAATATATGTGTAATATTTTCTAATTACTAACTTTTTCTTGTAATACTAATAATGCAAATATTTTTGTTTTGTTTTTGTTTTTTGCAGGGTCTGGTAGGCCATGGTACAAGACATGAGTTAAAAGTTCTTCCAAAGCTATTCAGATCCCGAGAGAGTGGAATGAGATCAATAAGCATCAATGCAATTGATTTCTTCCCTTTTGGAAAGTCACTGTTTTTGGTATGAAAACGTTTCTATTTAATACAAGTTTATTTTTAATTACACAATCGAGGGAGATTTTCCAGTGTGACAAATTTAACAAGATGGGCTAGTTAATTTACTTTGCTAATTCCAAATGCAAAGAAGGGAGGCAAACAAATATTGTGTCCTGATGTTGTAACTTTACTTTTGTACAAGATGGAGCATCTGGAGCTCTCAGAAACAAATGTCCATCTCATGGATGCCTTTGTCTTTGTAACTTATTCTGATGTTACTGAAATTCAGCATTACTTGCAGGTCTTTTGCAGTGGTGAAGCTTAAGCTGTTTCTCACTTTTAGTGTACGTCTTTCAGTAATATAATCATTTTGGAAATAAGACACCTGTGAAAGAAATGTCTGTGGAGCATTTGTGGGCATTCCTTGCCATACTTTCCACTTTGTGGCTTTGCAGCTGGCCTGCTGACAACTCCTTTCTCTTAGGGTATGCCTGGCAGTGAGTGCATCCTGCATGTGATCAGGTGTCTTCAGACCTGGCTCTGCAGTTCCTGTTGACACACAGAGTTTTTTACTCATCTCCCTTGTGATAGTTTATTCAGTGTAAATTGACCCTAGCTCCAGTAGGATTTTCTATCTACTTATCCCTGCGTATACTTGTATTTGATCCTCTCTTAAATAATGCATACTGCTAAATATGCTATGATTTACATGACGTCATTGGGATTGCTTGAGGTATAAAATGAATGTGTTTGGCTTAAGTGTACATATCTTGTGTCACTATGTGCTGTCTCAGAACTTTCATGTATCACTGTGGAAATTTTCTCCTTTTTCACAAGTGTATGTATGCAGAGTGATACTGATCTGTAGTTTGTATTTGAAGAATCCTATTGACTGTGAGTACAATTTGCAAAGTCATCCTTAAAAGTCATTGTGATTTGAAAATCCTGGAGTCTTCCTAATGTGATGAAAGCCACGGTGAAACAAAATGTCTGGAATCAGTGACCTCACCCTGGGTCAGACTACTGTCACGTTGTGCTGATCGTAGTATTAGTGAAATTGATAGTTTAAGAACTTTTTTAAATGGGAAATTGGAGCTTCATCCCAAGACCAACAGATACAATTACTCTAGTATACTCAGTGCAGGCTTACTACTTTTGAACTCAAGGTCACATTAAAAGTTAAAATCTGGGTAGTCTGTACTGTGAAATATTACAGTGAAATTTAGTAGATGTGTGCCACTTAATTCAGGTACCTAATTTTATTTTTATATCTCGTATTTTCAAGAATTGATGTGATTTTTAACCTGCTTGTTTTCTTCTTTTTGGCGATGATATAGGTTGGCTGTTCAGATGGAAGCATTAGATTACACCAAATGACTTCAGAGTATCCCCTCATGCAGTGGAATGACAGCACAAATGGCCAGCCAGTTATTGCCCTGCAGTGGGCTTTAACAAGACCCTCTGTGTTTTTTGTCCTGGATGCATCATCTAATATTTACATCTGGGATCTTCTGGAAAATGATTTGTTTCCTGTGGCAAAGCAATCTATTCCATCAGAGAAGTAAGTACATGACAGTGCTCTACTTTTACCAAAATATTAATATTCTTATGATCTATGTTTCATTTGGAGTTTGGGTGGGCATTTCTTTGCTTAACGTTTCATCTTCATTACAACTTGCTTTTCTAATTGCATTTTTAAACAGCTTGAAATTTAGAAACTACATCTGGTGTAATTTTAGTCTATACTTATGTACATATTATTTTTTACAGTCTAATAAAGAAGTAATGTTAGTATAAATCAATCAAAATCAGAGATAATGTTATCACTGGGGAAGTTGTTTGTACATGGAAAGGTTGCTGTTTATATGTGGAGGAAAATGTTGCTGAAATCAGGACTTGGATAATTTTCTGAATCATGATCAGCCCCTAAATACACAAGATATGTTGGAGAATATTTAGATTCCTGTATACATTATGTTATTCAGTGTAAGGATGCATATTGTGCTTATTGTTGCAAACAATAATATTTTTGGCTAGCGTACACTCACCAGGACTAGAACCAGGGCAGTCTCATGGTGCTACTCCTGTAGTGAGTGTAAAGACCTAGGTATCCTGCAGATTGATCCATAATCAGTTCAGTTAGCCTTTCTGAATTACAGTCTTGAAGATTCTCATTCTTCCCTGCTGGGAATGCTGCTGGGAGAATCTCTCTTCCTTAGGCTTCAGTTATTTTGGTGAATATCCTTCTAACTAAAAGTTTTCCTTACTGTTTTTCTAGCTATAGCAAAGTGCTGCTAATTTGGGAAGAAGTAAATGTAATTTTAGTTTTACTCTATGGCTTAGAAAATACCACAAAAAGTATCCAGTTCATTTTTGCAAGCTTGAAATAATTTTACGTTATGGTTAGAAGCTGATGATTGAATCTGTGAACAGGGGGAAAATTTCCTCTTACACATTTACATTAAGTGAATGCTTCTGGTGGAAGGCTAGATAACATGCTGGGACTTGAAATAGGGAGGAACATCATACTATGATAATGAGAAGATACCATGAATCATTTAGATAAATATAAGTAACTTGCTAAAACACTCTGTCTCAACCATAACACTTCTTTCCCCTCTTTTGATTTCAGTGTTGTTACTATAGCTCTGCTTGGAGAACCAGAAAAACCAAATGGATTGTTAGGAATTGTGCTGGCCAACCACTCTGGAGAGATAGACATTCAGTATGTAAAGAAGAAGTGGGCATTACCTCAGCCTGAGGAATCTGAAAAACTAAATTTGATTCTGTTGCAGTCATTTTAGAAGCAGAAAATAGTTTGGGTATTTCATTTGGTGCAAAATATTTATGATTTTTGATGGCATTTAAAAGATTTGTAGCATAATTTTGTATATTACTTGTATACATTTTAAATAAAATCAGTGCATTATTTTACACAAAAATATATATTTTATCCTAAAAATGACCGAATCAAATTTTCCTTATTGTGCTAAAGAGAGATGATCTGTATTTCTGTATTGAAAGAATTCTAGATTTGTATATTTTACAGAAGTTCTTAAAATATTTTCCTACAAATTACACTACTGTTTTTCATTATTCCACTCAGAAGAAAATGATTGCTATCCTTTGTCTGGCAAACATCAAATTTTGCCTCTGTAAGCAACCCAGATGTATTGCAGCTTTTATCTCTGGGCTGTTACATGCTAATGGTTGGTAAAGCTTTCTGTTATCTACCTAAAAACATCATGCAAACAAATTTACACTGCATTACT
Organism: Callipepla californica brunnescens; assembly: GCA_023055505.1. NCBI lineage: Eukaryota > Metazoa > Chordata > Aves > Galliformes > Odontophoridae > Callipepla > Callipepla californica. Next base: position 7,022,942 of record JALIRH010000006.1, read on the forward strand.
GCTTATTTCATCACGGAACCTTTGCAAAATGAATACCTGAAAGCTCATGTACACTGAATCAAACACTGCAGGTGATGTGCTTGGGACATTTACTGAAATTCTAAATCCTTTCGATTTTCCAATGTAAACTAATCTGTTTAATCTGGTAAATCATTTTGAAAGCTCCTGCAGTGAGAAAGAGGAGAGTTTTCTGTAACGTTATTCTACTTTTTGTATACTATTGGTAACCTTTGGAACAAAAGCACACACAAAAAATGTCTTTAATTTTTGTGGCCTTCCATCTCCTCATTTAAAGATCATGAAGGAATACGTGGTTATACTGAACAGAGATTTGGGGAAGAAAAAGGCAATTGAAAGACAATGTATTCAGAACTTAGTGGATGTACATTTAAGCAGTGTAATTGGTCTTCTAAAATAGACTGAAATAACTAGAAAATTTTAATTAATTCATTGCAAACCTTTCTTCTATGTAAACTGTTCCTTAAATTGAGCAAACTCAGAGTGGCCACATGATGGTGCCAAGCCACTGCAGTAAAAGAGCAGTGCCTCATATAATCAACAGTGTACCACTTTGAGACTGAACTTCTTTTGTGCATTCCGTTCTTCTCAAAAACATTCTAGAAACACAGGTCTTTTCCAGCCTTGGTGATTCTTTACAACCACTGCCCTCTTCCCATCCACCAACTTTAGATCAAAATAAAGCATTGAAATGACACCAGTCTTCTAAAAGAAAGCTGTTGCTTAGTTTCGTTTCATCCCTTTCAGGACTCACCATCCTGAATTTTCTTACTGCAGAGTTTACATGGAAAACAATGGCTCGTTTTTCAGTTCTGGGCTGTATGCAGTTCTTTGTTTCTTTTTCCCCCAGTGTGCAAAAGGCAGAAACAATGGCTGCCTTCACCAGAAGGCTCTGTCACATCTCTGAACAGGTACGGTTGAATTCAAAGGTCCAAATATTTTAGGCCAGTTAGGTTTGTACTGCCTGGAGAGCTGAGTGTGAGTTAGCTCCCTTGTACTTCCTGCCTAGAAGACCAGTTCTCTGCCTTGAATTTCAAACTAATGTAATAACACAACTGTATTCTGTACTGACCACTGCTCTTAGGACAGCATGAGGAAAAGACAGTTTCTCCTTTTTTGCCTCATTTCCTCGTGGATAAATGCAGACCATTGACATGTAACGTAGCAATTGGGCACGTTAATGGAAGTATTTTCGACCACAAATCAGAAAAGTAGCAAGTATTGGTGTGCTGTAATGCAAGGAAACTATTCCATGTGGAAGGACTTGTAAAAAGGCTTCAGGCAAAACAATACTTAACTTTCCATCAACTTCTTCTGATGGCTATGAAGTTAATATTGTTAACATAAGGTACTGGATTTTTCTTATGTCTCAGAAGCGAGCAAAATTGCAGCTAATTAGAAATGTAAAGCTGTAGATGAAAGAAGTCCTCTGTTAATTCCCTGATGTTTCCATATCCATATCATTTTTCTTGTTAGTTTTGATGTATGTACACATGCAAATGCATTCTTCTGAATGATCTTTATTTAGGAGATAAATACTGCTATTGTGAAACATTTAAAATAGTCTCAAGAATATATATATATATAATATATAACTTTCGGGCAATTTTGGAATACATATTTTTCAGAGAATCAACTGTGGTTAAGATTTACTGACTCATACAATAGAAGCTTAACCCTCAGTGACATAGCAGCTAAATCACTATCCACTCATATTAGTGGCCTGTATGAAATATCACCTCTTGATCTTAAGCCAGTGAATCCTGGCAGCAAAGCTGAAATATTTTAAATATGTGGAATGCCAGAAAGTTTTGGTCAAAGTTCTGCTTTTATTTTCTGCTTTATGAACATGCTTTGAAAGCTTTTTCTATTTAGAACATAAATATTAATAGTGTTTTTATTGGATTTTGTCATCTCACAGATGGGAAAATTAAGTTTTCAGTAGCTAAATAAGTTAACAGGAACAGAATTCTTGAATCAGATGGCTCATTTCTTACAACTGTTTAAAACTGCTATTATTAATCTGTCAGCCTATATTTGCTGTTGAGAACAGGAATAGATGACTCCTCTTTTGTACCAGAATATTTATTTTTAATTGCACTGAATGTGACCATCCTCCCAGATGCAATTTTGCTTTAATTACTCGTAGCTGTCATTTAACTAAGATGGGAAAGGCACAGGAGTGCTGTAGCATCCATAGCAAAGGGAAGATATCTGAACAGCTAGAATATGGATAGCAGAACTTCGCTAAATCACGACATGATTCTTTTTATAGGCGGATGTTTGTTTTCCTGATCGAGTTGGCAGGTGTATCTGCATCTGTTCTACATGCTGAAATTCGCAGGAATAAAGCAGGCAATTACTGAAGTTTCTCTGAATTGCTCAGACTGTTGGAATTGGCCTGGCTGTAGAATTCACACGGTCAGGAAGCGAGCAGAACTTGGCCATCAGTGACATACGAACCGGGAAAAGTTAGCAAGATACTAAACAGGAAGGCAGCTAATGAGCTGTGTTTTCATGGCTGGCTTAATTTCCTATCGGGTTTATCAGGACTCTATTTATAGGCAAGTGCTTGTCCACGCGTTTCTGAACCTCTAAGGTCATTGTAAGGAAGAAGGTAATTCCATTTACAGCTGCCCATGAAGAAAAATCAGCTAACATCTCTTTTACTAGTGATTCCTAAGTTTTTCAGAAACCATATTGATTTAAAATCTTTAATTCCTGATGTAGGCCTCTGTGCGTTATTGAAACTGGTTTAGAAGGGCTTAGTTCTTGATGTTACAAAGTGGTCAGTGGTGATTTGGGTGAGTAGCGGGTGGAATTATTTATCCTTTTGATAGATGAAATAAATATCTCACTAGAACTTTTTAAATAAGGATTATTTCCATATTTCAGACAGATTTTTAACTCATAGGCTCTTAGTGTCCCTACACATTTTTCATGCTCACCTTTCATTCTCTCACTTGGCTTAAAAGATGTAGATGTGGACTCCTTAGTGCTGGAAGGGAAGATGTAAAAGAGAGAACAAAGAAAAGAAGGGAAATGTTCTCTCAGCCCTAGTTCATACGTATGGTTTTGGTTGGCTACAGTTCCAGGACTGACTGACACACCAGTTACCAGACAGACCTTGGTTGAGATGCTGTTCCACAGCCAAACCAAAGCCAAATGCAATCAATCATAGAATGATAGAATGGGTTGGGTTGGAAGGGACCCCACTAGACGGGGTTTCTCAAAGCCCCATCCAGCCTGGCACCAAGACAGTCTGCAAGGCTTGATCATTTCTCACACTTTGATCTGGACTCTTCCAAGAGTGGCTGAGACATCAGTTAAATTAAGGGCAGTGCTTAGTTGTCTCTCAGCTGTTGTCTGGGCTCACAGCAGTCACCTGGGGCCATCCCTTACAGCACCGTGTGGCTCAAACACTCCAAGGCCTTCATCAATGGCAGTGATCTGCACATAGTAACTCTGGGAGAAAAGGAAGAGAGGACACAACACATCATACATGTAATGATTGCAAGGTCCACCATTACAAACAAACATGCCAGAAGTTGCCATACAACTGCAAAAACCACCTGGATTCATGAGTTTTTTCAAAATGCTTAACTAATCCATCAGTGCATTCAGTGATCCTTTTAACCTGAGGATAATGGAGAGTGTGGAATACCTTCTGAATCCCTTCCTCCTTCTCAGGAGGAAGCCCCCTGTGGCTGTAAAGTGAGACACTGTTGCTTTAAATTTCATCTGGAAGATGAAGTATGCTGAACCATCTCGAGATCTCTTACTATGCTTTCCCCAGTGGCTGCTGTAAAGCCAGTGGCCATGGTGAGACCAGATATATGTTGTGCTAGGAGTAAAGTTATAATTTCCCACCTGATGGTTTAAATGGACTGATATAATTCATCCGCCAGGAGTACTGCAGTATTTCCTTATCCCAAATATGCAGGAAAGGCTCTTTTCTTGGATGGTCTGTGCTAAGTCATAAATGACATCGTGAACAGGCTGCCACTGTTTGTTTGCATAGCTTAACTGATACAAATCATCCTCAGGTCATGTATTTGAATGAGAAACTCTGTAATACTTACAAGTACTGGCACAATTAACTAACTAAGCTCTAACTAAGCTGCATGGCTAGATAATGAGACTTGAAAAGAAATCCAAGTAAGACTTGCATTACTTGGCAACTTTAAAAGAAAGAGAGAATGATGAAGAAGGAAACCAGCACTCCATGTTCCGGTGCTGGTCCAGCCAAAGGGGTCCTCGGTGGGTGAGAGCACTCACCCAGATATTCGCCCTTGAGCATCCTTTTATCCCAGCTGGACAGACACTATTGCTCACTTTGTCTTCTTGGAAAAGGGCAGTTTGGGAGCCTGGACCTGAGCAAGTCTGTCCTGTAGTCAAGTCTCCCTCTCCTTCCTCCATCCTTTAGGAGTTCATCTGTAGTATTGGCGATGGTCTTATATTGCAAGTGTTTGAGGTGATTCCAGGCACAACACGGGTACAGAGCTTCTTGTTGGTCAGCTATCCCTGCAACGTCCTCTTTACAAAGGGGATGAAAAACACAGTCACTGTCTGGGCTTCATAAATTGCAGTGTGGTTTGCAACATTTGCTGTGCTTCCAGTTGTTAAAACTGAAGCAAAGATCGCTTGAAGCAATGGTTACATTGCAGGGGATATTAGAGGTGGAAATCAGAAATCAACACACCAAAGCAAGACAGAGGCAATATCAAATATAGAAATCTCAGTGACCAGGCTTTGGTACTCTGCCTCACTCCTGAGGTGCCAGCTCTGCACCCCAGAGGAATCCTCGAGTATGATTCTTCAGTGACAATCATGGGCTTCAATTTGAGAGCAAGGAAACCTGGACTTTTGTCTTCAGTGGGTTATTGATGGCAGCACATACAGACTAATAAATAATTAATATATCCCTCCTCTGCTCTGGATGCGCGAGTGGATTACGCCAAACTCTGAGAATGAACACATACCCATGTTGTTGAGGGAGCACAAGGAGGCTTGGTGCTCTAAACTGTCTGAACTTGGTTCCCATTCCCTGAGCATTTTCCTTGTTACAGGGAGCACTGGGAGCACAGGAAGGAGGAGGACATTACCCACAGCTGCTCCCTCCTGGCTGCCCTTCAGAGGGACCTTGGCACGCCTGAGTGCTCGCAGCAAGATAAGGACAGCTCAGAGCATCCTGCTTTCCATCAGATCCGCTTTGGGATGACAAGTGAACATGCAAAAAACAGATTTAATAGTGTCACATCCTCTGTAGTGGTGCTAATTCAGATGCTCCAGGAGCTGTGTTGTGTATGCATTTTCAGTTTGTAATCAGACACATTTTCGTCTCAAAATTCAGTTTACCAATCTCAGTAGCTGAGTGCAGTGAGGTCTTGAGTTAAGCTGGCTTTAGGCAGACATGAGGGCATCAGACCAAGTCTAGAAAGATATTCTGAAGTGGGGTTCTTCAGTGATATGGATGGGCGTTGTTCTGAGTGCAAAGAAATCTGGATTTTTTGTCTTCATTCAGCTTACCGACAGTGTCACACGCAGACCAATATATTACAGATACTTGCACATACTTAGAAAAATCGAAGTGTTTTTTTCATTGGTGGACTTCAAACTTTTTGACACTGTGCCCTTAAACTGAATTTCAGCTCCAAATATTTTATATCCTATTATAAGCTAAGGAGGGCTAAGCTCTCTGCTTTCATTGTACACTGGTGCAATCCAATTGAAATCGGTGATATTTTGGTAAAAGCAGGAATAAAGTAATCTTGTAATAGCCCATAGTACCCATTGACATTTATGGCATGATTATTTTGACTATTTTTCACCTTTAGTTGAACCCTTACTTCTATTGGATTCATTAAATTTTGTAATACATTTGTTGCCTTTTCCCCTGGATGTCAAGTAGTTTTTGCTTTTAGATTTTGAAATATATATCAGCTTCACTGGAAATTAATCCCTTACACAGGTCAGACAATCTGTTGCTGCTGAATAGGTTTCATACAAGAAATTAAGAGCAGTTTGGATATATTATTAGCTTTCTAACACAAGTTAGCCACAGGGTTTTATTAAGAGGCCTTTTCTCTTAGCCAGGAGTTCTGCTCCACCAGCTGATAGTTCCACTGCTATTGCTTTTTTATGTTGCCTGTCTTGTGACCAGGAAAACCACTCAACTAGCCTAAGCCACATTTGTTGTTGCACACCGGGGGTTTCATAACCTGCCTCCAAATCATACTGCAGCATTTTTTCTCTCTGTTAGAGGAAAAAGAAATAATACAGCAGCTGTTTAGACATATTTTACAAGCCACGTTTTAATCCACATGGATCTTCTCAGAGACAGAAGAATGTGCGCTGCTTAGAGACACAGGGATGTTCTTCAGGAATCTCGCAGAAAGCACAGTCCATAATCAGGTATTTGTATCGTCTTTAAAGAGCAGATTCAAACAATGAACCATTGCACTGAGCTACATGAAGACTGAAATTCTAATAACTAGCCAGTAGAGCAAATTTTTAATGCCGTACCTTAAGGTTAAAGAACTAAGAGAAAAATTTAATGAACTTTCCTCAACTAAAATCAGATTTGACAAGTAGTCAGGAGTCAATTTCTGGTGTACTGTCAAAATAAAATGATCAAGAAAATGCTCTTTGTCCCACAGAGCTTATATCATTTGGGTGGAAAAAATTATTGTTGATTGCTGCATTTATTTGTAATGGTAACACGATACTCATGTGGTTGAGCCAAAGGTCAGACTGATTAATTCCAGAGAAGTAGAATAACGACAAAAAATGTGTGTGAAACCATCATTCTGACCTTCAGTTAGAAAATTAAAGATTACTAAGGTTACTTTAGATATCCAACTATTTTTCACTTTAGAGGGCAGTGTTGAAGAGCTTCATTTAAAGATTAATTCATCCTATGTAATAACATTTGCACCAAGTTTAATGAAATCCTCTCACTAAAGTTATTGGGGTTTGAGCTTGGAATTTGCATTACAGAAAGACTCCGCACTGAAGTGTATTTCTTGAATTTCCTTAGGTGTTCAGTTTACCTGCTCCATACTTACAATTTTAGCTGTTCAGCAAGGAAACTTCATTAAGCAAATACATGATTACTCACATGAGGAATGCACGTTGTACAAATACAACTGAAAACTACCTAGTCATGATTTCAAATACATTAAGAGGTCAGTAGTTTATGCTTGCTTAAGCTCTAATTTGTATTCTTCTCATATTTTACAAAGATAAGGATTGCACAATGTACTACATCCTGTCTTTAAAATAAACCCTCCAGCTGTTATATGTCTCCATTTTGAAATCTATCTACATGAAAATAGCCATATTTAGACAACAGGTCAGTCTCATCCCATCTACACAGGCCAACAGCAAATGTTGAAGAAATAGGGAATAACACAGGAAGCATGTTATGATACTTTTCTTCCAAGTATGGTATGTCTTCCAAGCTTCTGGCAATCTGTGGCATAGGAATTTTCTGACTCAGATGGTAACAGATCATAGTGTTTAAGAGAAAGGAAGACATTTTTTCCCATTAATTCATGCAATAGCTTTCTAAAATCTATTTTTATTGTGGCCTCCAAAAGTTTTGTGGCTGTATATTCCACCAAATAACTCTACTGTATAAATGAATACCTCTGTTTTAAGTCTAGTGCCTATTCATTTCATTCTCCATGTACTAGATAGTGTGATTTGAAATGCAAAATTTTAGCTAGCATCTGCTAAAATAGGAAAATGATTTTTCCCATGCTGTCCCCGTATATTAATGACTCTTCATAAAGGAATTCTTCCAAATCCTCATCATCCATCTCCACTTTGAGGTGAGTTGTATTTAGAAAAGGATTTAGGCTCAAATGTTAACTCACCTTCAACTTGTACAGCAGTACAATGAGCTTTTCTGTAATAGTTACACCTGGGAATACCAGTAAATTGCATCAGGCCCTGCTGCAAGGACACTTGTTTTTAGACACAAAAGGTAGTTATGTGTTGAAATTAGTCTCACACAGAGCCTGGGAGCTTTGGCACTGACACAGTGTTGTAGTCTATTTGACTCCAGTAAAGGTTACCAATGTAATTTGTCAATTTTTAAAATACAGAATACATATTTTGGCATAGAATATGACTAGTGATGTGGTGGGTCAATCAGGTGGCAGCTGACACAACAATAGCAATACATGTTTAATTTAGCTGGATAAATAAGGGACGTGACCTTCGTTTAGAGACTGAAGATTTCCAAAACTGAGTAGAAATAAGGGAGCACTACAGCTGGGATGAGCATTACTGGGGCGAGTAAAGAGGTTACCATCTTTACACAGAGAATCTGGAAGAGAACAAATTCCCTGCAATCCAGTGGAAATTGTGGGCTTGTCAGCTCGAAGTTACAGAATGCAAATCTCCACAAACCCCAGGAAGAATCAAACTGCAGGTTCTTGTGACTTCCACTGCTCCTTTGGCACAGCTGCACACGTACCCAGTAAGCTTCATCTATCAGAGGATGGACTGCCTTTGTCTTTGCTGTTGGCTGCTCAACTGACTATTATACAGATTTGTCATTTTGACAACAGTAAGTTGTATGCCTTTTTAGTGTTTTGGTTGTGAACGTCTCCGGAGAGATGTTCCATTTCAGAGTGAAGAAAAACAAAACAAGTGGATATCCAAGCCTGAGCTGGTTACAGGAGATGTGGTAGAGTATGTGATGGGAATGAATCCTCTGCACAATGCAGCGGAAAACTGTGATTCTTTGGAAGAAAACGTATTATCTTTGACTTTATAGAAGGCAGCAGTACAGTTTTTCTTAATCCTGGCTCTGTAAACGTCTTTTTATTGTATATTTTATGTGCTTGTTCCAAAATATTACTATTTTTGAATCTTGTCAGGTGGAAACTAGAAAATAAGAATGAGTCAAGGTAACACATTAACATCTATCGGATTAAGTGGACACTTAATAAGTTTGTGAGAAATTTTTGGATAAAACAAAATTCATTGGTTAATATTGATCATCACTGATCTTTGAAGTTGAAGGTCATGGAAAACATCATCAAATTGCTAAGAACCAAAGGCAAGGTGTAGTTATCTTGTTTTCAAGGCCAACTTTCCAGTATACTGGTGAAATGTTGAAGAAGGGAATATGGAAAATACCAGACAGTGGAGGCTTTAAATATAAATGGGAATCAAATCATATCTATTTTCTGTACACTACACTTCCCCATATTTACAATTTAGATATCTGATATTCTAATTTAGGTGATTTAGAGATGTAAAACCCCAGTACCCACACTTTACCTATATAACACCTTTCTACATACTCAGCCAGCAGAACTGAATCGTGGCAATATTTGCCTTTTCTTAGCACATGTTAACAGTGACTCTAAAGGAGAAGCTCACAAATGCAATGAATGCTATTGCACTAGATGGAGAAGCTGGAATGAGCTTTGAAGCCCTCCACTGGACTCTTTTGAGGAAATACTGGACTTTTTTGTACCAGAGAGCCCAGAACTGGACTCAGTACTGCAGGTGAGGCCTCACCAGGGCAGAATAGAGGGGAAGGACCACATCCCTCGACCTGTTGACCATGCTTTTTTTAATGCACCCCAGGATCCCATTCGCCTTCTTGGCCACCAGGGCACACTGCTGGCTCATGGCCAGCCTGTCATCCACCAGGACATCCAGGTCCCTTTCCTCAGAGCTCCTCTCCAGCCGGTCATCCCCCAAACCGAACCGGTGAATGCAGTTATTCCTCCCCAGGTATAAGACTACACTTGCTCTTGTTAAACCTCAGCTGGTTCCTTTCTGCCCAGCTCTCCAGCCTGTCCAGGTCTCACTGAATGGTACCACAGCTTTCCAATGTGTCAGCCATTCCTTCCAGATTTGTCTTGTCAACAAACTTGCTGAGGGTTGACTCTATCCCCTCAATTCCACTACAAGGTTTTGCTATTGCTTTTGTTTTTGTAAGACCATTTTTAATTTGTGCATATTCAAAAATTCCAAGATATCTGTAACTCCTTCAGGGATAGCAGGTCTCCACTTTCTTCCAAAAATAACAATTACACCCCTTCATTACCTTAGCTCTCATCCATAGCCATGGTTGTTTCCATCATCAAATCACTTGTGTCTTTGATTTAAAGCACTTCTGTAGTTTGGTTTACAAATATCTTCACTCATTATTTTGTCAGTCTGTCACATCCACTGTATTCAAGTCACAGCAATACCCAGTGAACCAGGTTAGTGTCAGAAAGTTTGATGCTTAAGACTATGACTCACAGAGCTCTGCTATCCTAAAACAATTATTAACTGCTGAAATCACTTTCAAGTTATTTTCTGTTCCAAATTAAAGTGCATCTTTGCAGCATAATTAAGTCATTTAATTTACAGACATAGTTATTATTTATGGCTTATCATTCATATATTATAAGCAGTTTGCTACAGCCTACATTTGTAAGTTTGATAGGTACATTAACATACATAATTTAAATCAATAAATTCTTAAAAATTGAACATCCATAATGGCTCAGCTAACAACCACTTTAATGCCTTTAAAATGTATTCAAAAGTACTGTGATTGTCACACAGGCTATTTTTGTTATAGCACATACACATCAATTTGCAATAATAGCAATAACACCATTTAACCTATTGTTTAAAATAGCATTTCTAATATAGAATAAAATCTCCAACAGGACGGAGGGAATGCAAGAAAGGGGAACCATTTGATGCTGGTTGCATAAAGTATAGGCAGATATATCCACTTGCAGGAAGCTGCTCACGGAGAATTTTGGAATTTATTGAAATTTGTCTTTACAGACTAAACAGGCTACAGTGTGGGATCGTGCATAAAAAAGACTATCCTGGATTTACTAGCATTTGTTTTCCATTTGCCTTATAAGCTTTTGAGCATCATTCAAATTAAAGCCCTTACATGTTTACACCCCTTAACTCCAGTGACTGCTCAGCAGCCTTGCAAGGAGCTGCTGGAATCTCACGTACTGTATTTAATGCTCAAGTAACACAGAAACAGCTGCCTTAAAAACACTTTATATAGAACAGCACAGTCATTCCTGCAGATTGAATCCAATTTTCCATGATGACCACCCAGTTGTGAGCCTGTGAAAATAATGAACTGCAGGTGTCAGAGCAACACTGCTAAGCTGCTGCTATGTTGTACACCAGTGGTGTAATTACTAGCACACCTGTGGAAAATAAACATGAAATACTTACAAATAAGTGGAAAATAAATATCAAATTCTACCAGTCTTTCCTCTTGTAGTTTTGCATGAATGCTGGAAAAGTGACAAAGTGTGAGGCATCGACACATTAGGATGTATGGTTGTTGGTGGCTATAAAAAGACAGGAGATAAGTCAGGGGCTGAGCTCTGGGCAGGATTCAGTTTGATAGATAGCATGCAGGGCTAAAGGGAATCACCAACATGCTGTGGGCATATAACAACTCCCTTACCCCATCACACCAACCTCATCTGCCCCCTCTTTCTGCAGGCAGGCTGGCTATCACCTTCAGGAAGACATAGAAGGGGGTAAGTAGAGCAATCCCTCTCTGAGCTTACTTTTCTGATGTGCCAGTGACACATGGACAGCTTTGTTATTTTTGCACCCAGATCAAAACGTCGTTCTTTCAGCTTGCTGCCAAATTCACAGAAGGCAATCAGTATTTTTCAGTACCCAGTGGCACAGATGCCAGATGCATGCCTCACTGTGAATCACTGGCAAACCCAGAATTTTCTAAATATCAGGTTGCTGATGCACAATATATATATATATATTTTTTACTTTTTCAGTTTTCTGCCACTTTCTCATCCCCAAACACAGTCCCAGTTCCACTGCTAACATGTAATACGTGTTGGCCGTGGAGACATTAGCATTGCTACAAGACACAGTGTAATACAGCAGCCTTTATTCTAGTGTGGTGTGTTGATTGTCACATTTGCCTGAAATTAGGCTGTAAAACATTTCAACATAAACAAGCAAAAAGAGTCCCTCACGGAGACAGTGTTTGCAAAACCTTGAGGTAGTCAGCATTTTATTAGAGCTCAGTCCAAAAGTGTTTGCTGTCAAGATTTATGCTAAGGGTGATGAAAAAAATCTACAGAGCAGTAGTACCATGGATGATAGTGCTGTAGCAGGCAGTGTGCTGCAATCAGTAGACTGCTGGCAGCAGTTAGAAAAGTAACGACAGTAAGAACTGTGCTGTTTATCAAAGTGATGTTTGAAGGAAATAAGTGGTGGCAAGAGAAGGACCAGAGATGGGGTGCAACTCTCATGTCATGAGCTGGTGAAGAAGGCAGGCAGGCAGGAGTGGAAACAGGGAGCATTCTCACTATGTGAAGCACGTGGGTTGTTACATGCCTCTGTGTTTTAGCTGTGATGGTGATAAACTCAACCAGAAATTAGGATCCAGAGGCAAAGCCAGTCCTATTAACTGCCAAGAGACAGAAGATTTGGAGCCTGAGTTTCACCTGCCTCCCATCTTGGGTTTGATGTCACATCATTGCTGCTGACCTCTTAGCCCTCAGGACGCGTCTGCTTAGCGGGGGGAGGTCATAGGAACCTGTCTTTGGTTTCCCACTCAAGCTCACTTTATAATGCACTTCTCCTCCAGCTAACTAAATAGAGCAAACATTTGCCTGCCAGCCAGGATAGAATAGGACAGGGTTGGGACTTGAGAGGAGAATTTTAGCTGGAAAATATACAGGTTCAAACACTCCAGTTATTCTATTTTTAATTTTTAACCTAATCTTTAAATAATGAGCCAGTCTCTTTATGGCTTTTTTTTTCTTCTTTTTTTCAAAAAATAAACGTGTTCAGGCAAACAGGGTGTGAGCTGGAAGCCTGCCTGGATCCCAGTCCGTGCGAGGTGTGAGTCCCAGCTGAGGCTGCTGGGCTGCTGCCAGGCTACTGCGAGCTGAGTGCTGGTGGCTGCCTCCAGCACTGGCTCTTTCCAGCAACAACGACATTATTTACAGCTAAGTGCAGATTTCCAGATGGGTCTGGAGGGGAAAAAGCAGTAGCAGCTACACTTGTGTTAACTGAAATAGTCCTTCTTAGCTCATGATCCTCACAAAGTGCCTGGTGTCTGTTGGACTGGGGAGGGAAGGGCTCATTTTGGGACAGTGGTCCAAGGTCCCTGGCCCTGAGGGTCAGCAGCATGCTGAGGCTGCAGCCCATCCCTGTGCACACAGGAAAAGGATATTGGGCTGTTGTTGTTTTTTTTATCTTTTTCAGTAAAGCTAAAATCAGCTCACAGCTTTTCTATGTTTTGCAGAAAATTGAAGTAAATTCATAACTACACAATAAAAGTTAAAGCCTTGTGTTATTAGTTCTATAAATCTCTCCCTTTTAAAAACACAGCTACATGGAAGACACACAGGACTAGGCAGCTGGCTTCTAACTTCATCTGTCAGCAAGTTGCCTATTCTTTTTTTGTTTGTTTTTGGTAATATTGGAGTCACATATCACAATTTCCTTGTTTTCTCTCACTTTGAGTGGAACCACGCCACTTGGAGCAGTTCCTCTCCCAGGTGGAACAGAGGACTGCAAAAATGATCTTACAGATCTTACAGCAGACAAACCCTGATCCTAGTAAACGGAGTAAGTGAGGAGAAATCTTCAGTGCCTCTTCTAAGACAGGGTGAACTCTTCCCTCACCTCCCCCTGATGGCCATGGAAAGCTCACGCACCTTCAGGTGGGTAAAGTCAGTCCCCAGAACAGAGGGCAGATTGCATTTGTGAAGCTCTATTAAGTATGCACATGAAACTCTAATAAGTATGAGTATTTGAATAACATATTACAATTATTTCATTTTCAGTGTCTTCTGGAAACCAAAAGGATGGAAGAACACAAAGAATATCCAGGATGTGGTCATAAATGGCCAGAATGCTACTAAACAGACTGGGCTAAATGGAGGTAATAATTATCTCAGGGAGCTTCAACATGGAGAGAAAACAAAGACTGTGACTAATGTATAGTTGCTGCACAGAGATTAATGTATACTCTATTCCACAAACCTCCTAGCAATTATGAGATACCCTAAATTCAGACCAGTTTGTGTGTGGGATTTCTGAGATGGAGGGAAGGGAGGTTCTTCACAGTTTTACTGCAACTGCAACAAACAGGGTGATTGCATCCTGGAAAGGCTCCTGAAAGCCAAAGGTAACATTTTATGTCAATTCCAAAGATTTTCATCAGCATCACTGAGATAATGATTTCATTTGCTTCTCTGAAGCTTCTGCTGGGACAGAGGATGGCCTCCCACAGAGGCAGGGTCTGCACCCTGCTGCTAACGGGGGAACATTTCTGGAGCTGAGCAAGGGAAATAAAGCCACTTTTAGAGAGTGGTTGCTAACCTCACCTGTCTCACTTCTCTCTTCTAAATCCTAGTCATTTGGATTACTTGTGCGTGGCTGTGAATTCAGATCCGTTAAAACTCAGAAATGTTTTTTCCTTTTGCAAATTGGGGTTAAGGGGAGTGAGGGCTTCGTAACTTCTGCTGGCATGTTCATGATTCACTGCCAAAGTGCCATTTGCTCATCTCTCTGGGGACAGTGCTTCCTGACAGCCTGAAGTCATAAACACAGTGATTTTGCTCATCTCATCACCATCCCTCCCAGCCACAGTTGTGCTGCACCTACCTCTCACAGTGTTGATGCATGATGTGCTGCCGAGCACTGAAATTCTTCCCTCTGCACAAAACAAAGCACAGACCAACCCACCCATTTTCAGCTCAGTCCTCACCATCCTGTAGTACAATCTGGAATGAAGCATCTTTTAAATGTCTCTCAACACTTACTATTACAAGAACAGTTTGGCGCTCCTGCTTCTCACTGTATTCTGCCTACCTTCTTCATCCAGCCTTCAGACTCTCAGGGATCACATAACTGGCATAGGATGCTGCTTGCTTCTCTGGCAGAACAGAACTCACTCCAGTACACAAAAAAACCTCATCGTCCTGTCAGCTGCCTTTGGAGACCGGTGGTACTAGAGGAGGAAAAAAGACTGGAGGAGCTCAACACAAGCTATTGAGGATGAAGTCACTGCACAGCCAGGGAATGAAGTTAAGCCCCATTTGCTTTGGCTATCAGTTTTGTGCACAGTTTGCACACAATACACACGTATGCACACACATATATCTGTGTACAAAGACATCTTCTGTGAAAACACCAATTTGGACAAAAATGTCAATTCACATAAATGCAATTTCAGTGTTGTTTTTTTATTATTATTATTTTGCTTTATTTTTGTGTGTTTGATCATCGTTACCTGAATGTCTTCACATCAGTACAAGGCTGTCACAATTAGCACTTAGCTAGGATTGCTCTGTGCAGGAGCACTTCAGTCACTGCCAAAGAGTACACTGCATATAACAAACCATATAAGTCAGATTAGGTAGAAGGAAGGCAGAATACAATTTTCTCCAACTCCTCCTGAGCACTCAGAGACCAGCTGTCTCTCTTTGGCATTGATCCATGTTAAGATTCCCCAAACATCTATTCAACCTTCTGGGCTAGGGGTGGGTATAAGCATAGTACTGAAAACAAGTTGTGCTGGAGGGCATGGCTGAATCATTGCTTTTTCTCCACTGTTCCAGCAGTGCTCTACTCAATAACTGCTCTCCAAGATCTCCACGTGGTGACCTTGGTCCTTCTCTCCACTTAAAAATGCACAGCTGCTTTTGTACATTGGTTGTATCCATCCAGTGTGCTGAGGAGGCATTGCTGAAACATCCAGCCCCAGGTCAAGCTGTGTTTCCTTGCTTGGAGTAGCCTAGCCTGTGCCAGAGAGGAGCCCGAATATGGACTAAAAGATACTTTGCATGGACAGTAAGGAGTCCTCAGTCTTGGCACAAAGCTGGCTCTTTCATCACAATGGAACAGACCACTGACAGCAACTTTGTCTAATTTTGCCCAAGGTAAATTCTTCCTATAATCTTCCTCTCACTGTATTACTGCTTATAGCTGTGGTGCAGTTTGTGTGGGCTGTTCCCAGAAGAAGTTATACTGCTGAGCTCCCACAGATGGGCAGTACTCATGTGATAGACATACCATTGGGAAAAAAAAGAAAACAAAAACCCATGAAAGTAAACTAAGCATTTGCATCTTTTCAAACAAGCATGAGTAGCCACAAATACCAAGCCTGCAGGCCTCCTTGCATCAGAGGAGCTATTCATATTGCATCCTCAGTTGCAAAGCAGTAAAGCAAGTTCCAGCTCCTTTAAGCGATTGTTTACATACTTGTGGACTATCCCAAATGTGCTTAGACAAGTCAGGTAGCTGAGCAAACTAGCTTCATTTTGCAATAAGGTAAGCAAAAAAAAGCAAGTGCCTGCTCAGCAGCTCCTTAGAGATGGAGCAGCCAGTTTCTGGTGGCTACAGGACATCCCAGAGGAAAATGCAGCAGGGTTAAGTAGAGATATGTGAAACCCTGAGGTGTTCAATTTCAGTATATTTTCCTCTTTCTGGTTATATTTTCTCATGTTACAGACAAGGGGTGGGGAGGCCAGCTTAAACATTGTTGTGTGGATTAACACCTTTTCAGGTGTTCTCAGCTTTTGATTAAGAACCAGGTGACCTCATACTTCAAATATGTCCTGTAGGATATTGAGATAATTCTTTAGAATTTCTTCTTTTTTTTTTTAATTTATAATTCACAAATGCAGGAATTATTTCTAAAATTTAAAATAGTTTCTGTAATATTCCATTGTACCTGGCATTTGCAAAATACAGCTCTTATGTCAAGGTTTCTTACATCTGTTGTTGCTAACCAGCATCAGCAGCAATGTATTCCTATTAACTTGGCTCTGAGAGTTCCTGCTGTTTTGTTCTGCCACTGGAAAATTTACTGCAGTCCTAGATAGTTGTTTTTATCTGTCAAATTGCTGTTTACACTTTGACTTTAATTTTCTTTACTTCATTTTATCTATTCGATTTTATGATTTCCATCATCCAGACACTCTTTTGCCAAGCTGACCTTTTAAGATTTATTATATTATATTATAAAAATAGCACCTCACACCTCATAAACAATGTCTGCACCTCTAATTGTTAAAACAATGATTTTCAAATAGCACATGGGGAACTTGTTAACTCTTGTTAAACTGTAGCAGTTGAAGTGGAGATTCACTACATGCCAGACCCTTGAACATGTCTCTTTGTGGTCTTACTGCAATGAAGATCATAAGACATGGTAAGTAACGGGAAAGGAAAGGTAGAGTGATTAAAGTTTATATAATTGTAGGTAGACATGCCTGTTAAGGCAGAAGTCAAGAGCTCAAGCAGTGTGGAAAAGATTATGGTTAGGATGGGTAGAGATCGTGGAAAACTTAAATGTGAAAATGAGTCGGTAAAATGCTCCTGAGAATTTTGGAAGTGTGAATCTGCCTTCTCAGCACCTCATAGCATCTTAGAGAGCCTCAGAAGAAGAGTTAATCTTTTCAAGTACTGCCACTGCCTTGGTAGCTCAGCTATGTTCAGAACCTGATGGTGTGGTGTAAGAGCCCAGTATTCTCTTTCTGAAGAAATGAAAGTAATTCTCAACTCCCGTTTCTGGTCAGATAAGATTTTACAGACTCCGGAGTTTCAGGTGACTCAATTATAAACTAATAATTGAGCAAGGTTGTGTTCCACAGCTGATATTGCTGGAGTTACTGAAGACAGTTCACAGCTAAACCTCCTCTATTCTGAAAGGGAACCAACCCAAGAGGTAAGGAAAACTTTGGTCCTTCTGGAACTAGTGGAAAAAATTGCACATAGTATAATTTGAATTTGAACATTCAAATTCATTGAAATTTGAACATTCTGAGATAACTCTGGAAAATTTGTAGAGAAAGCATCACCCAGAGTGCGCACCTCTGTGACATGACCACTGCTGTCCAAACTGGTGTGAAACCAAGGGGTCAGTCTGCTTCATCAAATTAGGAAAAGTAAGCTGTCCTCAATTCCTCCATTCACAGGAGACAAGAGAGTGGGTCCTGATTAGAGTACACATTATTTAGGGGGAGGTGCCAAATAGATAACCTTATCAAGCCTTATGCAAGTTTGCTTGAAAGAACAGCAAGCTGATTTATCATCTATATACACGTTGATACTGATACAATGTTAAAGCTAGTGATCTTCTCTAGAAGTTTTATTATGATTTATGTAGCATGTTTCAAGCTGAGGACACCGGATTCTGTTATGAGATTCACTGTTACAAATTCAAATAAATTACGGAAAGGAGCAATGGGAATGGCCAGCCATTCCATTACCCCATTCTGCTTCTTCAAGATCAGTATATCTTTAGCAGATGTGTATCTAAAATATGCACATATAATGCATAATCCAAAGCATATATCTTAATGTATATACACTTGCTGGAAATTCTTTCATCTCCCTTGGTGATCTACTCCAGGATTTATCGGTTCCTATTGCACATATGCTTGCCTAACCCAGTCTCCTCTGCTTGCAGGGAAGTTGATTCCATCTGGTTTTACACTAGTGGAAATGGAAAACCGTGCATTATTTTGCTCTGTAACTATCCTTTCTTACATATGAAGACTATTGACATGTTTCTGTGACACTTCTCTATTCCACAATGCATAGAGATAATTCTTCCAACACTTGCTAAGACTTTGAGGAATTTTAAGAATATTGTTATTTTATTTTTCTTCTTTAAACTGTATCTCGTTTGTTTAGAGCATTAAGCAAAGTGTCCAAAACAAAATATCTGTGCCACAGCAACAAATCCATTACATAAATTAGGGTGTATAAAGAGAATGAAAAGTAGAATGACTTGCTTTGAAAATAAAGTTATTTCAAAATGCCATTATTTATTCCTATCACAATTCTTACTGTGTACAGACCGAAGGAAATCTTTGACTGATTTATCCACTGCCAGTACTACTTAATATATTTCTATCAGAGATGATTAATAAAATAGTTATCCTGTTTTTTCTTTGTCTTCTTTCTATTCCAGTCCAGAATGAAGCTTCCATGGCATCAGTTTGAACCAGCAGTGTGATTTGTCTCCTGCTGAGGAAAAAGGACCAGCCTTATTGGCGACTGTTTAATCCTGATTTATTTTCTGCCCTAAGTATCTTTCAGGTATTGTATTCTTGCAAAGACAGACAGAAATGCAACTTCTCTTCATTTAATATCTGACTGTCTTCCAATAGTCTGTTGGGGAATCAGGTTCATATCTCCAGGCAGCTGGAGCTGACATGGCACCTGGTAGAGCAAAGCAGCAAGGAAAATTGGACACAGTGTCCTCCCAAACAATAATTACTGTTCAAGAAGGGGGCAGATTCTCCAGATTATTAGAATATGTAACTAGAGCAAGAGATATGTCCTTCCTTTTCTGGGCTAACACTTATTCTGCCTGCCAAGAAAGACATTTAGCTTGAGGATATTGATAGCATGAAGGAAATTTTCATTTCCCTTTGAGTAAAGATATTCTGTTGTAGGATCAAGACTTTGAAATATGCAACGAAGGTTTATGTGCAGTGGGACAGAAGAATTCTCCAGCTGTAGAATTGGCTGCAGTTATGAAATAGGAAGTGCTTGTTTTAAAGTGTGTGAGACACTGTGCTGGCTTGCAACATAAATTATGCATCTTCCCCTTCCTGCAGGCCTGCACTGTGTGTTCATGACTGAACACACAGTCCTTGGCCACAGTGGAAAGAAAATGTCTGGATAACAAAGGAAATGGAAGATTTGCTACTAAGCAGAACAGCCATCTCTCTATGAGCCAGTTGTCCTTCATGACATCGGAGTGTGCTGTTAGGATGGATTTGGTGACATTCATGAGAAAGGAGCACTATCGAAAAAAACAATTCTCAACTTCTGAAAGCCCTTCTCAGGTAATTGTCATCTCAGTAGATGAAGGGCAAACAAAATGCAAACGCTTTCAGGGAAATGAAGATAACTCCACCTCCAAAAAGATTTCTTTACTGTTGTTTCGCTCCAAACAGAATGAACCTTTTTGACATCATGTTCAGATTTACTCACTCTGTGCTCCTCTTTCTCTCCTATACATTTACACCACTGATTCTAAGTAAGGTTTAAATGCTCGTTTAAATACCAGCTTCATTTATGATTCACGCTATTACCATACAGAAATGCTGTCAGGCTCAGACCAGTGACCTAGGCACCTGAGATGCAGGGCACTCTGAAGGATGCTTTTGAGTGCCCTGCATATCAGATTGGGCTTGGGCTTTTGCACTGAGGACTGGAAGGAAAGTCTCACAGCTGAATTTGCCACAGCTGCTGAGAGCAAATTTGAACATGAGATAAAGTAAACCCAGCACAGACCCTGTGTCAGGGAAGCAGCTGGCGACATGGCTGGACAGTGGTGAGACAGAGGCTGCAGACAGAGCATAGAAATTCCCTCTGCTCTCATTGGTAATGTACAAGTGTCTTTGTGCTCACTGATGTGCAAAATGCAAACAAATGATTTTTTCTTTGCTTTCTACCACCAGCCATGAAGAATACTGGAAGCAATTTTCTCCTCAAATGAGTATTATTTCTTGTACCATCTCATTAAGTAAGCACATGGCAGAAAAATAGACAAAGAACACAATACAGAAATTAGTGTTTAACATTACTTGAAATGATGGTGAATGTTAACTAGTGGTGTAACTTTTCAAAAAGAATATGATCTACTGACTTGGACATCAACATGAGTTGTAAACATAACCTCCACATGAGCAAGAGAGAGCAAATGCATGGAGCATCTTCTTGGGATGGGTGAGTCACTGAGCTCTGACTCTGAATGGAAATCCTCAAAATTCAGTAAAGCAAGAAAAATACAGTACGTTTCCCAGATCATGGCTGCAAAGCTGCATAATCTTCATCGTGTCTCTGGAAGACTGTCTGGGAAGTGTTGTATTACTTAACTGCTCTGGGAGATATATGCTATGTTTGCTACATCCAAGAGCAAACTATAAAGTATATCAAGTAGAGAACAGTCATTAAAAGGCACTGACACTAGTTTAGTTTAAGTTAGGGAGTAGTCAAGCTATGGCAGTGAAACAGAACATATTGCTATAAAAGATGAGGCTCTCTGGCTGCAGCAGGGCTGCAGTCCTTTTCTATTTCTTTGTGAGAAAACCATACTAATGCAAAATACCGCCTGGCCCTCATAAAACTCTACTCCACTTCTGAGTGCTTTATTTATGGGATGTGCAATGCAGTGACATTTAAAATGCTTTTGCTTTGAATAGTAATAATGATCTAATGATTATTTAAGCAATTTTATCGAACACTCCTCTATTCAGGAAACTGAAATATGTGAAAAGTGTTGCCATGTAAATGTCAGTGAAAGTAATTAAGTGGAGAAGAAATTAAGAATATATCACTAGTTTGCTTTCTTCCCTCTCCTTGTAAGATGTTAAAAAGTATAACTACGATGTCCTAGGAAATATTATGGGATAGAAATATAATGTGATTTAAGAAGTGTTTTCTATCTCCTCTGCTGCATTTGTCACACTGTATTTCTATGAAAATTCAGAATGTAGAATAAATTATCAGTAAACTAGAGTCCCTACATGTAATTTAGTGGTAAGTGGTCATTTCTGAGTGTAAACTTTTATCTCCATTATTGCAGAAAATAGTTCATCAGGAGACTAGTAGCACAAAAGTTCTTTACCATTTCCAAATAAGACGTTTCTAGCTGCTAAACATTGTCAAATTATTGTGTGATCTTTGCTAGTGGAAAATCTTTAGTACAGAATGGATGATATGCTTAGAACAGTGTTTTTGCAAGATTTCTCAGATGTCCTCCAGTCTTCATGCCGCAACAATGCTGAGGTAATGGGTAAGAGAGCTGACATGGCTAGTGGTTGAAAGTTAGCTGATATCTGAGGATGAAGGTTGCGAGCCAGTAGACATCTTGAGGTTTCCTACAGCTTGCTGGGTCTCTTTCATGATGCCCTGATTCTATGATGTTATACAAAACAAACAAACACAAAAAACAGCCAAATTAAGTAAAGCAAATTATGACAAAAAGATTACCCTAGAAATTACCAGTATTCCTGAGTCTTTTTTTTTTTTAAGTTCAATGTGGATGTTACTGAGAGCTTCTCTTTCTTTTCTTGTATATTTATACTAATTCCAATATTGTAGTGCTGAAGTATCTATATGCTGATTGATCTTTATATACAGCATGTTCCCTTCTTGTTGAAATATTTCACTGGTTAATTTTCAGCACAGCAGCATATATTTCATTAGATGTTTTTCCCTCCTGCAGAGATAGATATCTCTGAAGAAACATTTACCACTGATTACTTCAGAAAATATTCTTAATTTGTGAACAGGGTACCATTTATCTTTCCCATAATTTCTTTGCTTATTCTTCTTATTTTCTGTGTAAAAGTGCAATGCAGAATCTCCTATGTGGCCTGTCACTTAAGTACAAGTAATTATTAGTTGCAATTCTTTTCCACATATTAAATATGCTGCATTATCTTATTAATATTTCCATTAATTGAGACTATGCTGTAACTTGTTTCAATCTTGAGTAAGTCAGGATAAAAAAGCCTTTACTATTTATTTGAATAAATATTTCATTGAACAAAAAGAAATTCAGAAATCATCTGTTGTATACGGTGTTTTCTGTTGTAAATTGCAGTGTGTATATATTGTTAATATAA
This sequence comes from Callipepla californica brunnescens, assembly GCA_023055505.1. Taxonomy (NCBI): domain Eukaryota; kingdom Metazoa; phylum Chordata; class Aves; order Galliformes; family Odontophoridae; genus Callipepla; species Callipepla californica. The sequence continues at coordinate 7,045,606 of JALIRH010000006.1, forward strand.
ATATATTTATATGTGTATATATATATACACACACTTATATATAACTAGAACAGCTTTCTGCAGTAGGAGTTAAAGGCTGGTTCTTCTGTAGCTGTTCATTGTAATTAGTTTTGTCATACTGTTATTCTACTTCAGTGCTGACATATTTGCATGACCTTAACACAAAACAGATTTTATCCCATCACTGTAGCACACGTGCTTCAACCTCCTTGCTAAATGTGGGGTAGAGAGCATGAGTTCATTGTTCATGATCCCTTGGGAAAAAGAGATGTCAGGATTTGGAGTGGTTCAGCACACCATGCACACAGCTTGGAGTTCAGCGAAATGAAATCAATTTTGTTATGTTTCAAGTTTAAGTTTTCAAGTTTTCAAGTTGTTTTTTTTTTCTTTTTTTTTTTTGTAATTTGGTATACATCTCCTCAACTGCCCTCTTCCCTAAATTTTCATGTTATCAGTAGTACCTTTGTATCCGGTTATTTGTCCTCTGTTAAATATTTATGTCTCTCCAGGGTCACAGTGCAAGGGTTCTAGCCAAAGGACTTGATCAACAGGGCTGCACAGAAACCACCAGCAGACATGACTTCCCTGGTAGTGACCAAACTCAACTGTTATTTTCAGGATACTAAGAAACACAAATTTTTTTACAGCTAACAAACAGACAAATAAAGTCCGAAAATAACATGGTGAAATGGTGATTTAAGAGAAGCTGACCACTGCCTAGATAACTTGAGAGTCAGCAACAGATAAAAGATCTTTGGAAATAAAGTCCCTGTGACAGACTGTAATGGAAAGAACTCCTATGGCCCTCATCTTACAGCTGTTGCCACAGCAGATTCTGGTCCCATCCTTCCAGGAAAGGATGACATTGGACAAAATGGAGAAAAAGTATTTTGTCACTCCTCTGGCCCACAGCAAACCTGAGATCATTAGGTGGCACCTCTGGGTGATCTCTTGCTCCTTTCGGATATTGCATGTCTCAGTCTGCAATTACACGTGGACAGAGAGTGATCTCAGTTCTCAGCTGGACCTAAATGAGATCTATCTTCATCTTCATGTAACTGGTATATAACAAGACACTTAGGACTAATAAGAGTAGATATGGGCCTGAGAAAACAAACAAATAAATCATTTATTCATCTTCTTGCTCTGTCTCCAAGCCATAACTCTGGACAACCCACTCCAGCATGGCTGAAATGTTCACCTCCTGGCCTTGGTACAGCAGGATTGTCCCTCACCCCATGTTTTATCTGGACTGCCAAAGACCTGCAGGGCCCAGAACAAAAGGTCTGCTATCTGTTCAATTTTCTGTGAGTGTATTTTATTCTCTAGTTTCAAAATTCCACGTATTTTATAAACACAAACTGGATTTATTGCATGACCTCATGCTTCTTCCAGGAATTAGCTTTTTGAAGTGCTTTTCCACAGAATATTGCAACTAAGACATGTCTGTTCCATTATAAACTTCCTGGCACTATTCTGTCTTTTTACACGGATAACATGGCTGTTTCCTGGGCTGCTGGATTTTAAACTTGTCCCTTCAGTATGTACCAGATTAGTATAGGGAATAAGTAGCCCTGGCCTCTTCCTATGCTTTTGAGACTCCACAGTTGAAGGTTTCTAGGAAGTGGAGATGTTGAGCTAGTACCTACTCTGAACCCAGTGACTTGTTGCAGTGGCTTGTCTATCCAGCTGAAGATGTCATTGCTCAAGAACATGATGGTCCTTGAGTAAAAGAACCTAGCAAAATTCACTGGAGTAGTCCAGCGAATAATGATAAACACAGAATAGCTTTGAAAATCTATATTCCATGAGAAAAAAAGATGAGTCCATCTGTTTTCATGAGGACAACAAAAAAGAAACAGCCCTAGTCGTAATATCCTTGTCATTTCTGTCCCTGGTCAACTACAAAAGGAGCAGTAACTACACAAGTTATGGACCTATTTTGTACAGTACTTGTTTTCATTTCAAAATTATTTAGTCAATTCAATCACATATATATACATAACCACTATCAGTCTCTTGCTTAAACGTTAACCCAGACTACAAATTAAGGCAACCTTTCCTTCTTCCTAGTGAAGCTGAGCCATTACACTGAAATGGAAAGGGATAATCATAAACTGTTGCTCCTCATTGACAAATAATCTTTCAGAGGGGCTTGGGTGACAATCAATCACCTAGTCAGCTGTCTTTAGAATGAAAAGCATGCAGTAAAGGGAGTTGGAACTGGAGCCCTGATAACTTCTAAAATAGTAATCTCCATCTTATTTAATTTATTAGCTTTTAGTCTTGAAAAATGAAAGGATAAAATTCTCTCTACTTGTCTTGGCTCTTTGAAAGCAGTTGCTCAGAAGACCACTCTCATCCCAGTGTGTAATCTAGACTCAGGTACGGGTGTCCAACCTTTTGGCTTGCCTGGGCCATGCTGAATGAAAAGGAATTGTGTAGGGGCTGTATTTACAAAGGCTGCTCTGAATGTAATGCCTCCTAATTATTTCCATGGAAACTACAACTGATACAAACAACACAATAACAATATTTAGTAAAGCAAATTCTCAACTTGTATGGGAACTGTTGAATCACGGCCTGAACCACTGATTGATCACCTGAGGCAAGCCCTGAGTCAGCTACAGGGGCACAACTGAGTGTGATTGGAAGGGGTGGAGTTTGACTCCACCTCTCCCAAGACCCCATTTAAGGGCTGACCACCAGTGGGGAAGGATCTCTGGTTGGAGATCCCTCCCTGGTGGAGTTATTGGCGAGCCCCAACCATCATCAAGGTGAGCCAATCTCTTTTGCTATTTATTTGTATTCCATCTACTTAAAGCCTACCAAAAATATACCATCCTTTCGCACTAACTTCCTTGAAGTGCTTTCCTTGGGATTATTTGCCCTACACAACTACAGAACACTTTTCTTTTTTTTTTTTTTTTTTCCAGAACTGTCACCACCATTAGCTGTGCGTTTTCACCAGTGATGAACAAGAGCCTACATGGTGTGCTCACAACAATCTGCATGAGCAGAGATGAGCTACTGAAGCTCCCACCACTGCTGAAATGCACCACCCACCATCTCACTGTGCTCACATCCACTCTTTGGTCTCCATAAATGTTCAGCAAGCACCAATGGGTGTCAGTGTGTACAATGTTTTCTGCAAGGAGGAATTCAGTTCCACACTTTTGCTTCATATGCACTGTCATGCCAGTCACCACCGTGTCAAACTTCACCTCTGCTGCCATCTGTCACACAGTATCAACATGTAATGGAATATTATTGGGAAGGTTCAACCCATATTGCCGTACCACCAATATCTACCTCTGATGCAGTGGGCCAACATCACACAACAGGAGGTTTCTTACCAAGATTAAAAACAGACACTTAAATGACTGTGGTGTCCAAAATGGCTTGGTTTGTTTCACATATGTACTCAGTATTGTGTTAGCAGTATCTCTCTTATGAGGGGTAACAAAGGAAATAACTCTAGCATTTGTTGTTTGACTGTAGTAGGAGCATGATAACACACTGACTGCTAGCAAAAACTCTAGTTGTCACTCTGAAACTCTCTGATTCTTTTTTTACTTTAGGATCCCCGAGGTGACATTTTCAAACATCTTTGACCTTGAGTCATGTCAACTATGCAAGTGGCTATTTGCTAATGTAAACTGTGCACAAGCACACACAAGTATGCACTACAGCTATGAGCTGACTTTGCTTAAAAATTCCAGCTTGAGTGAAATATACACTGAAGGTTTCTGCTCACAGAACCCTTCACACAGTTCTTGATTACTGCTGTAATGTGACCATAAAGAAGTAGAAAACATAATGAATAGAAGATAATATTTTTAAAGCTATAATATATTGCAGCACCAGGAAGTAATTAACAAAGTAAAACTTAACCTCGTGGAGTGTTGTATGCCCTCCCTTCATTCTGTTGAATAATGTAGTGCTTATAAAATAAAATAAAATTTCAGGACCAGTTAGGAGAGGGCTGTATGGAGCTAAAGTCTGGGACTTTATCCAAAGTCTGTTTAAACATCATGAGATGCAGGTGATGACTGGTCTTACTGTATCTCAGGCACATACTTCATCTGTATGGGTTTCTTAATTGAATATAAATGTTTTGCCAGAGAGGCAGGCAAAAGAGTGATTTGCTTAGTCAAGGTCCTTGAAATAAAAATAAGATTATGCTGTCAGCACAGAATGGTAAATATCATATGCTGTTTGGTTTCTAAGGTACTTCCTTGTAACTTGAACATGTTCAATGCTAATTCATTGAGCTGTGGTTCAATATTTAATAGCTCTGTATCAAACCAGCAGCAATTTAGCTGGCATTGCATAGTCTTGTCATCCTCAAATATCACTGCTGGCCTCGCAGAACGATATATTTCACTTGGACTTTTACTTCTGAGGATACATCAGTTTGAGGTACTGAATATGGGATTAATAATCTAAATATTCTAGTTGTTTTCCTCAGGCATCTAATTAAATAATTTGGAAACATTAAGTACAATTTTTCTTCCTTTAATGTTTGAACTCAGTAATCTTACTAATGCTGAGACATGATACAATCATAAAACTAAGCTTTGTTTGAAACTCACTGGGCCAATTCTGAGACTCTTGAAGATGTACTTAGATTACCTGCTCTACAAAAGGTGTATGCATGCCAAGTGAAATGGCAGACTGCAAGACACTGGACAAATACAGGCTTTGTCTAAAAACTGTCTGAGGAGGCAGATTTGGATTTGTCTGAATGGATTTATTTACTGTGATGATTTACGCCTCGGCTTACTGAAGTACTTAGCAGATGAGGCATTTCATAGATTTGTTTTAGAGTAACCATGCAGTTCATTGTCAAACCACTGCTGAGAAAAAGTTCACAGGCTCATTGTTTTTTGATAGAAACTTTCATGAAGCAAACATGCATGGGAACTCTGTGCATAATGCATGATCAGCAGGCAAGAAAAGTGGGCCTTGCTATGAGTGGCTCTTGGTGGCCTCAGTGAGCCATCACACAGTAGTGTCCAGCAGGAGCACAGGCCTGCAGGAGCATGTGGGAGCAGTGTTTTTCAGTGACATTCTTCAAGTTAAATGGTCTTTTTTCATTATTAGATATAAAAACAAGAAGTTGGTTGGAGGACTTTCTATCACACTGGCAAAATCATCTAGTGTGGAGAAAATCAGAACTCTGCTTCATGTATAGCAGCAAATAACTTACCTTTTAGATGAACTTGATAACAGGAGTTCAATGCTAATAGTGAGATAAAATGTTAGATCCTTCAGGAAGTGCATGGAAAATAATCTGGCTATGAGAGGTGCTGGCCTAAGTGCCACACATATTATCTTTAAGAAGCATGTTAACTCATTATTACTACTAACATCATTTGTGTTAATGGATGTTTTATCCTGATTTCAGTCTTCCTCATGAGAAGCCATTACAAGCAGGCGAAGACCCAATAGAAATAGAGCAGTGTAGCTGTTGCTACATTGCAGAACAAAGAGCTTCCTCCCTTGCACATTTGGGAAAATGTTTGACAAGCAAGGAATACATTGAGTTAAAGATTTCAATTACAATGAAACTTCTAAAAGAGATTAGATTGGGGAATGTGCAAAAGAAGCTTTTTTCTTACCACTGGCTGGAAGACAAGATCTGTGCATGTGCAGCATCTTACATGAATATGACCTGGAGAATACACTAGAGAAAAATAAACCATTATCTCCTTAAAATGTGGCTTTCTTTGAGAAATATTTATTGTACATACACAGAAGATGGGATAGAATGTTTTATATCGAGAATTTGTAGTCATTCAGTGTATGGTACTAAAATTCTGTCTTGTTAATGGTCAGATTTATATTTCCTCTCTCTTCTACTGCAGAAAAATCTGATTTCCATCCTTCCAGGTTTCTTTTTACATGAGTTCTGAAATAATGAAGTGTCATCATTTTATGTATGTAGCAATTATGATAAAGCCAAATTCTGAATAGTTAAATGAAGTGCATAACAAAAAGACCATCAAATTAGCATTAGACACATGAAAAAACAATGAGCAAGGAAAGGATCTGTAACATGGAAGAAAGGGCAAAAACAGTCTTTATAGAAAAAGAACAGAAAGAGGACCTTTTCATTTTAAAGCTGACTTGGGAAGGACTGGCTAGAAGAAGTGTTGCTCAAAGAGGTGTCTCTTCACTCACATCAGTGCAGTTCAGTGGCTCTGAAGACACCGCAGAACTTGACAGAGAAAGAAAGCAACCACACCTGAGCTATAATATTTTGGAAGCTGATCACCGTAAGCTAAGATGGAGAAACCTTGAATGAAGCTCTTGGATCTTCCTGAAGATGAGGCATATATTAGCCTTGTATTATTACCTGTGGCTAATAATCAAATACTTGTAAAGAGGAAAGTAGCAGTGCTTCTGTTGTTTTAATTACCTAACCATTTAATCTGAGTCTGTTTAGCAAATTCCTTCATTAGATTAGTTTTACACATCTAATTTAATTTATAAATTTTAATTCCACGATGTCGTTCACCTTTTCATATTTTTTTCTTTAGAGAAAAACATTTCTATTGAACAAAGAAGCATGCCATTACAAGCTTTTAAAATACAACTGTACCAAAAATCTGTAGCTGATGTAACTCATAGTTACTGAGTTTCTTTTTTTTTTTTTTCCATTTCCCTAGGAATTAAATTAGTCTAATTAAGGGCTGCATTGATTTTCCTGGAATATAATTGTAGTATTTCCTAAGACAGGGTAAAATCTCGTGGGAAAAAAGTAAGAAGCTTATCTTGGGATGGATCTAAGGAGAAATGGACATTACATTCTGTTTCTTTATGTTCTGCTTTCCACTGATTACAAATTACTTTTCAATCAACTCAGAATATGCCTGCAGTGCCTTATATGGAAAAGAGAGACTAAAAATTACAGGAAAGAACATTCTAGGGGGAGAAGGATCAGATTCATGTCCAACATTTTTTTTTCTCAAATACTTCATGTAAAATCATAGGACTTCTGTGATACGGAGCTTTCCCAGTAGAGCATTCTGAAAAGAAGAAATTGAAATGATTATGGATGGGATTCAGAAATTTCTTACGTATTCTTTTATGAGTTTCATTTTAGTTGAAGGCAGTTTTATTCAGGCAGTTATTTTTGTCAGCTATGTCTGACAAAAGAATGCAGATGGGGGATAAAACCCCTAGCAGTACGAATATGTGGCTGTCGCCTTATGTTCAAGAATTATTTATAGCCTCTCAGAAAGGGCCTTTGTATAGTTTTCTGGAAATGTTGGCTTGTTGCTCAAAGGTATTCAAAAGTAAAAGACAATATTAAGTAAGGATCTTTAATTAAGGTTCACTTACACCCATTTTTTAACAGATACTACATCGTTGAAATCAATGGTACACCCAATTTATCGCTGTGTGCAGCTGTGCATAGCAAAGATTAAAAAAAAAAAAGGATTAAAAAAAGGCAAAAAATACAGTCAGAGGGGCAGAATATCTTTCACATTTGGACAGATGAAATAGCCTAGCATCTTTTGGTTTAGAAGAGTGATGTCTGTGAAGAGGTGACAGAATCAGCTTGCAAGTTGAGCAACAGGGGAAACATCATTCACAACTTCTCATAGCAACAAACTTAAGGGACAGGTTGCAATAAATAAATTATGAGGTAAAATAAAATAAAAAGTCATCTATATAAAGAAATTGTAGAACTCTAAAGATGTTGTGGAGATCAAAAGAGAATAATTGGTCTGAGTCCAATTCACGGATTAGAAATCTACCAATTAATATTAAGTTATGGCTGAGGATATTCCCAGGCTATGAATAGCTGCAAACTTGGAGAATGCAAGCAGGGAAGAGTCATTTTATCTATAGTATTTTTCCCCCTGCTTCCACCAGAAATTCCTGCCAGAAACAGATTAATCACCCAGACTTATCTCCAGATTGAGAGAGTATGGCATTTATGTTCTTATTCTCAGAGAAGTTATTTCCAGATGAACACAGGCTAAGGCTGGGGAGATAAAAATCCTCAGACCTGACGTGACCAGGTTAGGCTGCACCTAATTCTGAACATTGCGCTCCAGGTTATTGGGAAGTATAGTTTACATTGCATCTTCATGAATAAATTAAATGTACCTGTAAAAACAAAGCTCTTAGGAAATGTGAATTAAGCAGTGCCACCTTGATAAACAAATACTTAAAAGAACAGGAGAAAATTTCTCAACTCTGTCCACACGTTTATATAAGCAGTAAATAGAATTTATGGGTGGATTTTGTCATAACCTATACTTACAATCAGTTTGCTGTTTTCTACAATTGCCAGAGCAAATCTTCTCTGTAAGAACATAAAGATAATGGCATAGTTAAATTTAGTTGACTATTCTATTCTTAAAATTCAGCCTCTAAACACGCGTAATTGATAGTACGTGTATGAGTCATGGAAACTTGCTTTTTATGAAGAAAATTACTAACGTTCAGTTCTGACTTTTCTCATTACTTTTTATATCTGCAGTTTCCTTCCAGGATGCAGTTTAGTTATTATTGATCTACAGCATTTATAGGAATTTAAATGTACTTGAAATGCTGGGTAACCTGGCTCCTGCTATTTCAAAGCGCTCGTGACTTTTCAAGTTCTTTTACTTCCTTGTTCTTTATGGATTGGCCATTCTTCTTTTAATGATAAACTCTGTATTTCCTTAGGCTGTAAGACGCTGCTGTCACAAACAGCTTGCCAAGTCTTCTGCACTGTGCTTCCAGTGCAGCACAACTGGGAAGGTCAGCTGTGACCAACAGAAAAAAATGTACCAACTCAAGAAAGGTGAAGTAGGTTCATACTAACTGATGTTGGGCCGTCCTGCATTGTTCCACACTGCACTGTCCTTGTGTATGAGGACTGCTGAGTCATGTCCTGAACCACTGATTGAGCACCTGAAGGAAAGACCCGGTCAGCCCTGGGAGCACAGGTGAAGGCAATTCACATGTGTGACTGGAAGGGGTGGAGCCAGGCTGCACTCCTCTTAGACCTCATTTAAGGGCTGACTGCCACTGAGAAAGGATCTCTTGTTGGAGATTCCTCCTTTGGAGTTCTTTCCCTGTGAGTCTAGGTTCTTGGAGGCTGGTGAGCATTCATTTTTCTTTTCCTTTCTTTTGTAACACCTCCTTGTTTGTGCTGGTCCCTTTTCCTTTACACTTGGGAAGTTATGGTAGGTGCCTACTTCCAGACATATCTCCAGCTCTAAATACCTTTGAGTCTCTTCATTTTGAAGATGTAGAGCTTTGTATACTTTGCTGCTGAAGCAAGCAAAATTGAGAATTCAGGTTGTGTATCAGTGAACTTGAAGTGATAATCTGAACTTCTAGAAATAATGATGATAGTTCTCAAACTGATGTAATCCAGCAAATTGAAAGTGCTGCCATGTTTAAAACAAACAACAACAACAAAAAAAAACAACAATGAAATTGCCAGGTGGGCTGATAGATAAATCAAGTGGCTCTTAGGTGGGTATCAACCCAATGGGACTCAACCTGATGTTTTCACTGAGAATGTAGAACCTTGAAATGAAGGGGAAGGAACAGAAGCAAGAAATCACGCTGGAAGATCCTTTCCTTCTGGCCAGGGAATAAACTCAAAGATAAATTTCCAGTCACTTAAATAGTTACCAGCATATAGACATACAACAGCAGTATGTTTGAACAACTGCATTAAATTGGTTGTCCAGGAGGCTTTTTTCATGTCTGGAGAGCAGCAGATGTAATAATTGTATATATGGAAGGAAAATTGGCAGCTACAATAGTGTAACTTGAACATGATTATAAGCTTTAGAACACTTAAATAATATTTTCATTTAGTAAATGGAAATAAAGGAGTGGACTGAATAGATAGTACTAGAATTCATGACTTGACGCAGTGATGGAGCACCTGGTGGGAAGGCAGAGCCAACCCAGGGGAGCTCAGGAGCGTGCAATCGATACAACTGAGTGAATGGAAGGGCTGGAGCCAGGATCCACCTCTTCCCAGGCTTCATAGAAGAGCTGGCAGTGGAGGTAAGGCTATCTTGCTAGATTTCCATGCTTGTCTGAGGCTTTTGAAGGGTAAGTAGATCTTTCCTTTGTTTCTGTGCCCATAGCTACTGCATTTGAGTATATCCTCACTTGCTGCTGACTAGGATTTTGCTGTTCTGCTACTATTGCTGTGTTCTCCATTGCATTATAGCAGTACAACATGTCATGACTTACACTGTTTAAATTCTGCATGTTACCCTCAGTAATAAATGCTGCAAATTGAAACCCACTAGTACTGTCAATATTCTCCACCGTTCATTCATGAATGGAACAGGATATGTATCGAATGAAGTCCTAAATACCATGTATTAGGGAAAGGGATATTGGTCAAATCATGTAGCTTTCTTCCAGTTTCAACAGTTGTGACTTTGTCTTTAGATCTTTTTACAGACTCACAGGGAGGGAAGAGCTTTGTGTTGGACAAAAAAATTATTTTAAAAACTCATCTCATGATGATTCATAAGGTTTTAATGGAGCTTATTCAGAGGGACATGACAGAGGAAAGCAGAAATAAAATGAAAAAAATATGCAACATCACAAAATTTCAAGGAGAAAATTTTCCTTTTTGGAAAAGTACTGTGAGGGGTTCCTGTTAAGGAGTAAAAAAAAAAACAAAACACAAAAACAAGGTTCTGTAGCAGATAAATGAGCACAAGGTTTTCCAGCTTGAATGGGCAGATGAGGAGAATGATTGCTGCAGTGTTCCCTCCTTATGGAGGGACAAAAGCAAGGGCAGGCAAGAAGCAGGTGCTGCCTTGGGCAAAAAGAGCAAGGAAAGCTTCATCTTAACATCAGAGTTTATTCCATTTCTGTTGAATGTGGCGTGAAATTAACTATGAAGTGTTTTTATTAAGTAATACCTACTGCTGTTCTATAATTCTATCTGCTCTTGAAAATTCTGTAATCTTTGTGAAATAGTAGAGAGAGAAATTTGATGTGTGATGAAGCTTTCCATCCTTCTGTGACTAGAATTCCCAAGGAGGAAAAAAATACCATTTGATACATGACAGTGCTTGTGTCTATGTAAGCTGTCTGGAACCTGCTGCCTTAACAGCTGTGAGAAGCGAAGCATCATCCTCCAGTGACCAGCACTACCAAGAACATTTCTTATTTACTGCTCCATGCAAAGCACCATGAAGCATCACAGAACAATGCTCAAGACCAGAAGCCAGCAAGGAGATGCTATGCCTTGATTTGAAGACTTCAGGCTACTGGAAAAATTGTACTGTATAGCCTAGAAACATTGTTCATTAAGAAATGCAGTGGTCCCAGCAGAAGGAAACCAGACAGACTGCTCAGTAACAATGTTTAGATGTTTTTTTTTTTTTTTTTTTCTGATGCTTTTGGTATTGGTGGTTGTAAGGTCATTGATTTGATCTTGTATAGCATGCTGTATAACCTCTACTACAACAGTGTATTTAGAAACAACAGATCTCTTGAAAACCAGCAGACATATGCATTCTATTCATTTCACAATAGATTACTCTAGTCTTTTATTGCTTTATATTTTTTCCCTTTGCAGGGACATCTCACAGAGTCCGTCTAAATGATTAATGGAGTAAGAGGATATTTAATTAAAAGCTATCTACATTTAAGGAACTCCCATAGTGTTCTCAAGTCATCAGATCCGAATAAACTAACATGGTGACACACCATGTTAAACATTTGCAAGAAGATATCTCAAATAATAAACAGAAATCTTGAGCAATCATTGAGAGACTTTCTGATGTATGATTTAGAGGCTCTGCTGAAATCCATGCTGTGATGTCATCCTACACTTTGAGAGCTGTCTGTACAGCTGTACCACAGTCCAGGAGGATGTTTTGCTGTCCCTTAAGACCACCTATGGAAATAAGCAAACTGAAGCCTACGGAGTAATGTCTCTGTCTATATCTTTAAAGGTATTCAAGACTCTTCCCCAAAGCATGTTGGCACATGTTGGTCATCCATTCTTTGTGCTATGCCTCTAGTTTAGTGTTCCAGTCTGTTTCGTGCTCTAAGGGTCTCATAGCTATTTCATCTCAGCTGTAGCTCAAAACTTATTCTCCTCTTGCCACAATGATTCTGTAAAGTGTATCCAGAGAAGGTAACAAGGTGCAGACCATTGACAGTCATTATATATAATGACTGTGTAAAGTCAAGGGAAACACGTAGAGCTTCATGAAGTAGTCACACTGTTACAAAAGAGAAGACTGCATCATGGGGAAATGAAGATGAATTACAGACAGATGCTCCAAGATAGGTTACTACCTGCAAAGTTCATTTTTACGTATTTATTTTTATAATTGAAACTATGAAGCATAAGCACAGGAAGAAAAAGTTGCTGTGTTTATGATCAGCAGTACCCCACAGCAGCTCCTTAAGATCCATTAATGTGTTGGGACTTAAATGTAGATGTAAAGCCAGAAATTAGTATAGGTCTGAGATAATGTTCCTTTGTAGGAGTGGGGCACAAATCCCTTGCTGGTACCATACTGTCACCTGAGCACCTCCAGCAAGTACAACAGAGCAGTAGTTTACAAAGTGACAAAAACTTTATGGTAAGGAAATATACAGATGTTTCTTACAGTTTTTTTTTTTTTGTTTCTTTTTTTCTTTCTTTCTTTCATTTATTTTCCCACAAAGAACTCCTATGATATCAGAACAACTGTGGGTTTTATTTGAGAAAGGGCTGCACACAAAGCATAGTTCTTTCACCAGCATCAGACTGTGGTAAAACCATCCCTGATGAGACTTCTGCCCTGAGAAGGCTGTTCAGCCCTTGTTGCCAAGGGACACGAAGAACAGATTAAATAAGACATAGTTGAGGTTGGGGTAGGCAATAAGTTACCTTGCAGGAATGTGACTGCCTATCTGAAATTTATGGCCTTAAAAAGGCAGACAGGAAACTGTCAGCTCCTTTAATAAAGAAACAACACTTGAACTATTCAAAAGTAGAAAATTGAAAGGCAAATTAATGAGCTATCATTAAATCTGGCATTCTGCTTAGCTGGTTTTAAGCTGCTGGCTACCAGGAGTGTACCGTTAGTGAATCACTTGCAGCTAAGCAGGTACAAACTGGACTATCCTGAAAAAACAAAGCTGAAATTATGCGTTTTGGTTTGAGATAATAGAAGGATAAAACCATTACCAGGTCCAGAAAAACAAACAAACAAAAAGACTCGTATATAGTAGAAATATCTCAAGCCACATGAAAGTATCCAGAATTTTATCTTTCCATGTGTGCTTTTGGCTTCAAAGTCAAGTTGATTGTGATGAATGACAGGTTAGCCTGGGAACAGCCAGGCTTAATTTTGTAGGATTTATATTCACAGGGCCCATGTTCTTACATTTTAATTGCAATGGCTAACTTACTTAAAGACTCTAAAATAAAATTACCCAATGTGACTGGAGGAGGGATTCACAATAAACATAATCCTACAGCTGCTATTAATGTCACAGTGTTTAAGTTTGGCGATGAGACCAAAAATCACGATTCATATTAAATGCCTACCAACTATCTTACCTTCTCCGATGACTGCTGTAAAAATGCTTACTGGGCCTGGTGATGTGAAAGGCTTTTGCCTTTTCTATCTTAGTGTTCCAAAACTTTATTCTTTACTCAGAAAATCTTTAGTTTTCTCATATGCAGCAAGCCAAAAAATGGCCTATTTGTCACCTAAAACATGAAAGATTAGAATTTTGAAGGAGAGAAATACTGAGCATCAGTCTACAGGTGGATTATGCTTAAATATCTGAACTATTCAGATTGTGTAACTCACAGCGAATTTGAGCAAAACTGTTCAGGTTTTATATACAGTGGAAATATAGCTTCCAGTTTAGCTTCATGCCATATGCATGTGGAAACTGCTCCAAGTTCCCTGTGAAATTTAGCCCCAACACTGATTGACTCAATGGCACTTCAGCAAAGCTGTCACACCCCTCTTTTTTTCCCCACCTCCTGCTACACGTGATCCCCCAGACCAGGCTTCCCTCAGCTCTTCCATCTTACTACCATAAAATCTTATTGCCTTAGACCCTAGCTTCAAAGACACTTATTCTCTAAATCCATATCTTTTTTTTTTCCCTCCAAACTCTCAAAAATCATTCTGTACATTTCTCTTGTAATATACTGTTTTGAGTTGATCTGAATTAAAATAAATAAATAAATAAATAAATCACTGAAGCAGTCAACTGTAAGTCAGTAAAGAATGTCAGAAGCCACTTTCCACCCTGTGAGCCAACCAAACACTTGAGTATCCAGGCTATCCAAATAAATCACTATTTTTTAAAGCCGATGACACATTTATTGCATAAGGAAAGTTAAAAACCACTCAAAACCATTTCCAAATGCTGAGATGAATAATTACAATTCAGAGGAAACAAACTATTCAACAAGGACATTTTGGGGACGTATATAGAAGTAGAATTGCACTATTCATGGACCAGAATATGAATAGGTAATTGGAAGAATTTTTCTGGGCTAGTGATGAATATAGAGCACTATAAAGGGAAAAGATAGCTGAGCTAAGACTTGAAGTCTCTTTATAGGACTCAAATTTTCTTCCATAGTATTTATGTCACCAGTGCTGTCTGTTCATCCAGGCACAACAGAGCCATGTCAGACTGAATCTACAGCTGAAACAAGTATCCGAAATAACATTAATAGAGCATCTTATGATAGCAATTGGCAAAGTATCAAAATTGAAGGATGTTTGTGATTCACTTATGTTTTAAACTGATTTGGAAGATTTTGTAAGTTCTTTCTAATTCTTTCTAGTTGTTGTTGTTGGTGGTGGTTTGTTTGTTTTTTATCCCCCAAACATCATACACAGTAATGCAGTTAAGATCCTGTGGTCACATAGGAATGCAGGGCCATGGAAGGGCCATGAGGCCTAATGCCCTAGTGTTTTAGACTTGTACCATATTACTTCCACTAAGCCATATAAAGAAAAATCTAAAAGTGATTTTTTTTCAAGATGCCATTAGGCTTTTTCAAAACTTCAATCCTCTGATGAAATATTTTTCTCGTTTCCAGCTACAATTTATGAGATACCAACCAATTCCTGACTTTCCTATAAAAATGTGGTGAAGTAGCAGAACAAAAAAACCCTCCTCAAGCCATCGTGTGCCCCTGAGAACAACTACTCAGTGTTAATCCTTTCAGACAAAATTGTCCCCTCCCGAATGAAATATTTCTGCACAGTGAGGCTAGAGTTGTAAATTACCTTCATTACATTCCTACCAAATGTCACAGAAGTGGGACAATACAAGTAGTGTCCTGGGTTAAATTAAGTCACAGATTATGTGTGGGAAAACCTGAACATATCTATGGTCAGTGAAAGGGAAATATGCCTGAGGGGCAGAGGCACTGCAGGGCTTGCTGACCCCAGCACAGGCTGGATTTTTGGCTTTGAAATCAGCCTGTGCTGGATTTTATAAACAGAAGGCTTAACTGAGGTGTTTAAAGTTAGATAAAAAACAAAACTGAACTATAAGAAGTCAGTATTGCCTGTGTCTGCCAAGCTGGAGTCACTTCAGCTTCAGGGCTTCAGGTAAGCAGAGCTACAGACTGTGCAAGGTTTTTAAAGAGTTGTTTTAAACTCATTAACAGTATATTAATTCCACCTGTTATAAGTCAAAATGGTACTTCCAAGTATCCAGGCTTATTAATTTCTATCCTGTAGTCACAGGACAGGATGTTATGGTCTTTACAGGCAAATCATTAAAATGATTCAAAATCATTAAAACGATTCTTTAAAGATGATGTGTATGTAATGGAAGCAGTGTCTTTCTTCATACTCTTACTGCTGTGCAAGGGCAAGGTAAGTGTTGTCTAAGAGAGTCAATATGGTTGGAATACTTGCCTGAACGACGTAAGCAAGAATCTGCAGAAATGACTTAATGATCATTTTCTATAGTGCTTCAATTGTATTTTAATTTTAAAATTCCTTCTCATGAATACAGTTCTGCATAACAAAATATTTCCCTGTAGTCAGGACCCATTATTAATTATATTGTTATAAACTTGCTCATTGATTCCTTCATTATTGCCAAGTATTTTTCATATCCTACAGACATAGGCAGAAAAAGCCCAAGGCACTAATTAGGAGCAGATGAAGAATGTAAGCAGGAAACCAGGGATGAGCAGTGGCCGGTGGGTATTGCTAAATGAAGCCCTTCAGAACAGAGCAGCTCACAGCTCAATAGACTTGTATTGAAAAGCAGTGTCAATTACAAAGGCACCAGCTCAGAAATAAAAGACTTCAACATCAGGCATAGCTCTTCGATTTCATTTTCTAAAGCCAATACTCACGTTTAATTGCATTACCCAGGTCACCGATTGTATTTTGTAGCATTTATCTAGAAAAATCTTTATTTTGACTATGCTAAAAAACTAGAACTAGCTTGATTCAATATATATTTACTTATTAAATGCTTTGATACAGTATTTCAACCTAAACTTCATGTCAAATAGATCACTATATATCCCAGCCTATGTTATTAGGAAAAGATGAGAATACTCAAACGCAGTCCATTATAAATAAGAATAGAAGATAATTAATAGTGAGGATTTTTTACTTTCTTTGGCTGAACACATAGGATTGGACCACTTGGACGCTGCCATTAAGGCAATAGCATGTGCAGCACAAGGAATTTTACCTGGTGTAGGGAGCCTGCTTTGGCAGGGGGGTTGGACTCAATCTCTAGAGGTTTCTTCCAACCCCTACGATTTTGTGAATTCCCCGAGTGCAAGGATAACTTCTATTTCCCCATGAAGGTACTGCCCAAACTCTACTGAGAGCATAGCACTGTGGGGAGGCTACACATGGTCTCTGCCCCATGTAGCAACCCGCAGCTTTGATTTCAGGCTGCTGCTTCTCCTGAGCAATGGTTAGGTGTGGTTCCTTCCCAGTGTAATTGAGCACAAAAGTGTTCAGCCAGATATGCTGACCACAAAGGTTTATCAGTGAGCTGGGAGAGGATGAGAGCTCAGCTCTCTCGAGGGTCAGAAAACCCCTCCCAGTGACATTAATTTCTGTGATGCTCACAGATAAACACAGGAGTAGAAACTCCCTGAACCACAAGGGACAGCAAAACAGCTCTCTTTTCATTTGTTGGTGCAAGGTATCATTGCCTGGAGGGGTACCACACTTTGCTGGAATGGCTTTTGCACATGCTCACCTCTCCTGCTGGCATCACTGTGTCCTGCTCCCATTTATCCCTGTCCATGTGTCACTCCCATGGCAGGAGCAGCCTTGGCTTTTCACTTCCCATGCAGTAAAATTCAGTTTTAATCACACTGCTGAGAAACCCTCAACTGCCAAGGCCAGAGAACAATTTTCAATTTTGAAGATCTAGTTTCTGAGTGCACCTGGTTTTTTAAAGAAGACACACTATAGATACAAGAATACTATCTCTTTAGGGAAAGAAATACATGGTATATAGTGCTCCCTCTACAGAAGGGATGCCACAATCTTCATTTTTGTCATAGGCCCTTTAGGTGGTTGTAAAGGTTGACAAAGTAAAGAGACCACCATGAACATGGAGCTGTTACAGAAAAAGAACAATGAGTGCTCACCTGTCTCCAAAGACCTAGGTTCACAGGGAAGGAATTCTAAAGAAGGGATCTCCAACAAGAGAACCTTCCTCAGTGGCAATCAGCCCTTAAATGAGGTCTCAGAGGAGTGGAGCCTGGCTGATTCTGATTCTTCACCTGTGTTCCCAGGGTTGACCACATCTTCCCTTCAGGTGCTCCTTCAGTGGTTCAGGCTGTGACTCAGCAGTTCCCATACAGTGGTGCTTCTCAAAGACACCCAGATGACACATCTTAGCAATGTGCACTAAATTAAAAATAGCTGCCAGCTTCACAGGTGTTGACATACAAAAGAAGTTCTGTGCAAAATCTTTAAAATTTTTATTCTCTGACTCCTTTTCAGTTCATCATGGTGTTATTAACTACTGTTGTCACTGATATAGCATAAAGATGTAAACGCCTGTTTGTTCACAGCTTTATATACAACATCACAGAGAAGGCTGTTAGGTGTTTGACACGGAAAATAAAAAAGAACAGAAGAGTAAAACCAGAGAAAACGTACAGTGACGTAAAGTACGAAAAGGTAATCTATTTACACACATTAATCTGTACATTATCATATCTGTACATTTTGTAAAAAATAATCACATTCATTTACATCATCTTTAATTGTTATTGTAATCAACAGAAAAAAAGTTATGAAGACAACAAAAGAGAATTTCAAAACAATACTCATACTAATGCTCCAGGAGAAAAAACAAAAACCAAAGCTGCAGGTTATAAGAAATTTACTATAGTGCAGAATGATTAAACCAGATCAAAGAATGCTATTTTAATAGATGATATACTCTTTCACCATACATGTCAGAATTTATTGTTTCAGTGCTCTTTATTTGAGCAACAGAATAGTACTGCAAGCTACCTGCTGCTATTTGGTTACGTTGAGGTGGCAGTACTGACAGCCCACAGCTTATCTAGGCACTCATGGTAATGTGAAGGAAATTTTGTTTGTAAAAGTACTTCCTATATTACTTTGCACAGACTGCAATTGCTCAGACAATAACCCTAACTACAAAGTAGCTTTCTCTACAGGTTCCTTGCCAGTTGTAATATTTAATGTTTAATTTTCATCAAAGTTGTCTGAAAATAAGAACTGTAGAAATGAGCACATACTTAATTCACAATCACTTTGCTAAAATGGACAAATTCAGTGTCAACAGGAAAAGTTTTTTAGCGCTCACAAAAACAGGAGTCAAGTAATAGCATTGTCTCATCTCAGTCTTCGTGCTTGGTGCGTGAGACACGTGCACTCAGCAATGACTTATTTCACAAGCGGTCAGACAGACTGCCCAGTTCGCTGAGCAACTCTCAGCTCTCCCCTTCATCATGTGAAAGGCAGAGAAAAGCCTGTTATCAATTTATATGGTGAAAAATCAGGCCAGCAATATTCTCACTTTATGCCATTAAACCAGATCCTGGTCAGCAGCTGAAATGACTGCACAGATAATGGTATGACCACGTCAATTTGGAGTGGGAGTAAGAAATGCAGCCTTGAAGAGATACACCAGAATGTTTCATTTTCTGTGGATGAAACTATTCTAAATTTGAATGAGGCACAGAAGAGAAACAGGCAAAAACATCTGAGAAAATGCCATGTACTCAGAATTTTAGAGATCTGATGTTTAGTTTCTCAGAAAATTAAGATGTTTTCAAGAGGGATTCAAGAGATTTCACTTAAAGAAAATTTCTCATATTCAAGAGCACTTTGGTTTAGTGCATGACCCATCTACAAAAGACAAAATGGCAAACACCCAACACAACTCCTGAAAGCTGAACCCAAGCAAATCAATACAGATCATAAGGCCATTGGGTTTATCATGGAAGGCAGTCAACCACTGGGACAGCCCACCAAATGGACTAAGGGTCCTTAACTGCCTTCATGCTAGCAATTATGGGAAGATAAGTATTGTCAATCAACTTAAGAGTATCTAGGTATCACCTATTAGAAGCACAACTAAACAGACTCTTCTGGAGAGGACCAACTGCAGACATGGGTTGAGAAATCTAAGTTCTGTTCAGTTCAATTCATTTCAACTGAATTCTACTCCACTCCGTGTTACCCTACCCTACCCTGTCCTCAGATCATTTTATGGTAAATACAGAGTAAAATGTGATTCAATTTATGTGCCCTAGATGCCCAGGAGTACATGGAATGAATCATCAACAACTATTTCTTTGTGACCAACTTGGAAAGCACTTAAAACAAGCCTTTAGCTTAGAAACAGACATTTGGCTTTTTAAGGACACAAACAAGGGTAGATAAATTTCACCTCAATTCATCAAGCACCTAGCTAAAATCATCTCTGAAGAGAAAAATTTAAGCCAACTCTATGTATTTAGAGTCTGGTCACAATCAGCAACTGGAAAATAATCTGTCCGTGCATCCCTCAGGCATCAGCAGCAGGTAAGGCTGATAAAAATCACTCAAAATGAGTGGTGTTGCCTGCCTGGCCCCGAGGCAAGTAAAGTTCAACCACTAAGCACAGTACAAGAGTGAATCTTCTCACCATTCTTGTTCAGTTAACCCAACAGCACACATGATGTGCTACTGGCTTTTCAGTGGGAATACAATCCAGCTGGGTTCCTGCTCTGAAGCCTTTATGACTCAGTTTAGATCCTGATACAACCAAAGTGAGAAAGGCAGTAAAGGAATTAGGAGGAGGAGAACGAAGTGACATGGCCATGTGGGCAGGCATATGCACACCTGCATTGCTTCCTCCACCGCACTCCCTGATTCTACCGACTGAGTACAAACTGTTCAGGAGTGAGAGTCAAATGTTGTGTTGTTCTTTTGACTCAGAAGACTCATCAGCATGCTCATTTGACTCCACAGTGCTGTGCAAAATCTAACACAAAACAAAGCTACTTCTGTGCACTGTAAAGATGTGAAACATTGAACAAACACTGGAACAAATCATCAAACTGATTTTCAGTCTTTGCATACACTTTAGCATACAGAACACCTGTGTGTGAAAAGGCAGACGGAAGTGAAACAAGTTCCATGATGATGGGATGTTTTGCATAAAGCTACCTGGATATGGGAATTTTCTGGATGTAGAGATAACTGAGAACAGTGCCTGCTTGGTCATTACATGAAAATGCTTGAATAAAGCACTGAGAAGGTCAGTGTCACACAACATTGATGAGTGCTGCCCATGGGGCAGTCATGGGACATGTCCTGTCTTTGATCTGACAGAACTATGTATCACTCCAGGGTAACTCCATTACAATAAATTGTGTTTGACCAATAAATAACTAAATTAAATCAGAACAAGAAGTGTACAGACACTCTGATGACTGCCAACAGTATTCCCAGTAATATTTTCAGAAGTGTACATGAATGACTGCCAATACATACCTTGCCACTATTCTTCCCTTTCCCTGGTAATATTACTGACCTTGGATTCTGTTGGCTTCATATGAACTACATCTGAGATATCAGGGCAATTGCTTTTATCAGTCAACAGTGATCATGCAAATCTTGTTATTTAAAGTGGGCATGGTTAAACATAACATGAGAAGTAAACATCACTGGGTTTATTCCTTTTAAAACTGCAAATGTTCTGTGTGTATTTATAAGAACTTGCCAGCTCCCTGTCCCTTTTTTACACAGCAGCTGCATAGGAGGCTTGGTGTTACTGAGAATTCCTGCTATTTATGCCTTTTATGGTCAGTTTTAGGGACTGAATTTAATTTTATTTTTTTGCATCATGGCCACAACTGAATTTTAAATCAGCTCAGATAGATACAGAATAGAATCACACTAAGAGAATTTATATTATTCCTTAAATGGGAGTTCTAACACTACTGCAATATTTCTTGTTTCAGCTGTGAAGTATGTTAGTTCCAGAGATATAATTCAATGAAACTATCCAATAAAAGTGATATTTTCAATGGGTAATGCTCTTCAAGGGTGTTTATCTTATGATAGACTGCTCTAGCAATAAAGCACCTCTTTAGAAAACTGTTTAATAAGAGATCAACACAAAGTATTTGATTTTAAACAGAAGAGTATAACTGGTGATTAGAACAGCACTACTGGCAAACGCTGATGTTTTAATCTAAACAGTAACAGTAGCCTTGGACTGCAAATACAGCCTTAAGTTCTGCACCAAAACATAAAAATGTGCACTTTCAAAGGGGACAACAGGATAGGAATCGAACTCTGGAGAAAGTCCTCTTTACAATTCATACTATTAGCTAAGAAGCCTTACTTTTTTTTTCTCTGTATAAAGTTAATGATTTCCTGGATTAGCACACTAAGCTTCCAGTGTGGTTAATTACAGACTCACATTTCTTTATTTTTCTTTAGCTTTCCATAATTAGGAAAGAATTTCCTAATCCTTAAGGAAAGAAGTATTACCTTAAGTATAAAAAGAATGTAAGACATTTTCCTGCTTTGCATCATAAACCTTTTCAACATAGACCAAACCAGTCTGCCCTAAATAGGGTCCCACACATCTGTTTCACTGACTTGCTGGAGGCAAAAGAGACCTTCATAGTAAATGAGTTTTTCAATACTTATGTCTAATACATGGCAAGAGAACATCAGAATCAGTATGAACACCACTAAAGAAAAGAACAGAGAGCATGTACGGGGCAGGCTGACTGCACAAATCGATTTCCTAGGTACCAACATGGAGAAAAGCAAAGCAATAAACGGTACGTTTCAGAAAATACCACATCAAGCTGCATACAATGAATATATCCCACAGTGTTTGCATGTTTTGGGGACCTAGCTGATTTATATCATGGTGGTCTCTGTCTGCATGAATGATTGAGCCCTTGAATTCCGATGGAGCTGAGAAACACTTTCTGATCCATTTCGAGAAATCGAGCTGTGCAGTCTGTAGTCTCTGCCTGCTGTCTGCTTCCAGCACAAACTCCGCCATTTTCTTTTCAGCTCTCCTTGCACCTGTGTTAAAAAGAAAATGAAAATATACTTTTTACCTGAGGAACTTTTCCACATTTGTTGGCTACAAAATGGGGACTTCTGGGAACAACTTCCAACCTGTTTTTACAAAACTGAGGTGAAGACTGCACCTACAGTGTTTGTAAGGAGAAGCTCCAAGGCCACTTTTAGATTCAGATTTCTATCACCTGCACTGCCATAAGTGGCTTCTATTAAAATAGTAGCTAGCTATTAATCACTTGTATTTAAAACATCAAATCATGTGATTAGCTTCAAATCAGGCATCTTATGAATATCAAAGATCAGAACAGTAACAGACTAGAATGTCAGTTCCCAGTGCAAGCAGGCGTCTTCTTCAGACAGATTCCTCCTGTCACACTGAATGCTATTTAACTTATATCACACCTCAAAAAGTAGCTGACATGCTGACATCAGTAATAATTCCTTCCAGCATCCTCAGTTGAGATTAGAAAAGCTGAGGACTTCTGTAAATCTGCTGCTGTTTTGGGGTTAGATTAGCTCGGAACGTTACCCTAAATACTTAGTAAATTATGTTCCAAGTTTTGGATGAATTTCTAAGCTTGGTGCAATTCACTTGGACAGTTCACGTAACTTGTGCCAGGGCTAGAATCAGATCACATTAAGTAAAGATGCACTGACATTTGCAAAGAAATAGATTTCAAATGGGTCTTAACTCTTCACCCAAATACACTAATCTATCATGCTTCACAGAAATGTGTATTCTATAAGTAGGAATGCAAACACTGTCTAAAACAGTTTCATGTTATGTAGAGTGGAATTACAGAGGTGCTTATTTATACATTTACTAAAAACTGAAATCATCCTCAGTAGGAAACTGAGACTTACCTCACTGTTCAAAAAACAATACAGGACTGCAACAATCAATCCCTAGAAATAGAAAATATTCATTACTTGATATGCAGCACTCACCTAAGCCATTAAAACTTGAATAAAAACTTGAAAATTTACCTGAAAAGATCCCAAACACAACTCAAAGATTATTTTGTAGTTATTGGAACTGCGGTCAGGAAAGAGAGCAAACACTGTGTAGTGAACTCCAAATAATGGAATTAGCAACAGCGTGGATTTTGCAAGTCTCCTGGGTAGATGAAGCAGAAAAAGTCAGAGTTTACTGATAAGCTCTTGCTTGAGTATGATAAGAACCTCGTGCAATGTCATTTAGATAAACCTTATACGTCTTCCATTTTAAGAACAGTTAAAAGAGATATTTACTAAAAACTGTTTTTCTTCTGAGCTTGCTATAACATTATCCACACAGTAACCTTATGAATTAATGTCTGCAGCTCTTCTTGACCTTGCCGACCTTGTGCTCTTCCAAAATCTGGTGGAGGCTCCAGGAACTCTCTAAATCTAAAGACCCTTTTTCCACTGACCTCTGGAAGCAGCAGGGTGTAGGACCTGTCTGCTGCTATGCCTCTTTGACACACATCAAGTTCCCAGCCTATATTCATATTATATTTTTTGTGAGGGAATTTTTATAGCATTATTCCATGAGAACATGTTCAACAAATTATCATGAGCCTCACAAGAGATCATCAGGTCTTTCATTTTTTACCTTGCATGAACTATTGAGAGTGGAGAAGAATACTTCCTTCCTGCACAATTTTACAGACAGTTCTCGTGTAAAGGTAAATTCTACATCCTAAATTAATACTTTCACATTCATTTCCTTTAAATTTCCAACTGTAAGGCTGCTTGTGCAATTCACATGCAAAGTATGCAAGGAAATACAATCCAGAATAATCTCAGCTGTGAGATTTTAATCAGAAATTTTTGATTTATCCCCAGGTTTACAACTATAACAATAGCATGAAATATATACCCATGAAAAAAAATTTAATGTCATAAATTACATAATGCAATTAAGCACGAGACACTATTGAAGTTAAGAATGAGAACTTTTCATTATTAAGCAGGACAGCTTTGACAAACTGCCTGTGAAACCACTAAAATGATGAATTACTAATTATCCCTTATCTGTCACTCATTTCACTCTAATGACATCAGTTTTATGTATTATGGAGGACCAGTCATGCACGATTATGGATGTCTGGTATCAGATAAAATTCAAGAAGTTGTAATGTTGAGTACCATAATTCATCACTGTCTTGGTGAATCCAACTGGATTCAACAATGAAAAGAAGCTGTTGTGATTTCACCTGCTTTATTAGAATAGTCAAGGTATTAAAAGCAGTTTTGTTTTTTCTGTGTCAGTCCTCATGCCCTTCCTTCATTCACAGTGTTCCAGAGACTGTTCATGTGGAAATAATCAGTTCTGACAGCGAAATTTCTTGAGAATAGTAAAAAAAACCTCATACTTAAAAGGGATATCAGTATGTGGTAGCAACAGGGTTTCTCTGGCAGAAGAAATTCAGCTACAAATTTTCTGGATTCCCAAGTGAAGTGGAAAATGGATTTTATTGCATTACTTTCTCGTTTTATTGAAGGAAAGAAACAGACAAAAATAGCCTTATTCTTCACTGTATTTTAGAAAGCACATTTGCATTGAAAAATGAGCCTTCCAAACCTTTAATTTGCTCTGTAGAAACAGTATTTCTCGAGAAGGCTAATCTGCTGTTCCCATGAGTATCTGCTAAAGAGTACCGAATCCAAACTTAACCAGGCAATCAATTGCTAAAAGCAAACAATTTGCATGGCTGAACAATGAAGGACAAGGTTGCTATTACAGAACTGGTAACACTACAGTAAACTATGGACAGACAGGAAGACAATGCTTCATTTTCATAAAATACATAAATGCCACGAGGAAACAGAGGGACATAAATACCACAGGGAAACAAAATTTCTTCTCACAAGAAATAAACTTGAGCAGATTTCCTGCCTATATAAATATATACATATACAGATTTCCTGCTATATATATATGTTTATGTATCTCAATGTGCTAGATAATACTGTGGTGACTGTGTAATTTCATCTAGGCTGATTTAGGTCTCTCATGTGTTCAATTAATTCAGTAACACAAAAACAAAAAAGGGACTGTGTACATCTATGAAGCACATTTCCTTTAAATAACTTATGGGAACAATTTCCTTCCAGCTTCCTCTAAAAACATACTTAAATACTAAAACAAAAAGTGTTTTGTAAATGAAAATAACAAAGTTCAAATAGGTTGAAGTACTACATTTTGATATTTCAACAACTTTTATGTTGAAATGAAATACCTATACATTAAAGGAAATATTATTAATCCTATTTTTTTGCATTAGCATATTCCTTCATTGAATTGAACTCAATTTCAAGAGTAGCTTGTTGGTTCTTTATGAAACTGCCTATTTTCTACTGAATTTGATTGAAAAAAAAAAAATGTTAACCTCTATTTCAACACAGAGTTAAGATCTTCATTATATTCTATGATTCTATAATTAAATCATGTCTAAAATTAGGAGGTTTGGAATTAAATGTAATTATACTATCACAGCAACAGCTAGTAGCAGGTTTAAGCACAGTAGATCTCACAGATATTAGCTTGGTTCTATATAGAATGTCTAAGAATATGACTCACTTGTACTGTGACTGGTCATTTCCTCCAACATCTGGAGATCTTAACTTTTGGAGCAAGATTCTTATAATACTGATGAAAAGTATAAAATTCACCTGCAAAGAAAACAAATATAATGGTGATTTCAGACTTCTCCATTCGAGATGCAGCACAAAGAAATGCTTATCAAGTAAGAGTAATCAACTCAGCAGTCAGCACTGTATATCTCCTGCCAGAACACATTTACAAAGTTAAATTTACTGTCTGTTTGTTACGTCCACTTCTACATGGCTATTAGTCCTTGTCTGGCAAAGCCTTTTAATGCTCCAGTTGTCAGCAATGCCCTCCATCTGAAATCTCAACAGAAGACAGTTTTCTTGAGAGGATGGGATACTGGCTGGGATCTAATGCAATCAATGACTGTCCTGAATTGTCATTTGGATCTATGATTGGAAGCCAAAGGACAACCCGAGTCCTGTACACAATTCTGATCCTCTCTTGCCTCCCATCTTGACGTTTATTATTTTCTGTCTGGATAAGGAGGATAGAACATTGTTGAATGGGCAATCCGTCCACTTCCATCAAGCATGGAGAAGGCATCTCACATATATCTGTCCGTCTTGGATACCGATAAATACATTACGACTAACAAAACCAGACCTTTGCAGTATAACATTTTATCCTCCTAACAACATTCTAGAATAGAACAGTAGGATTATCTTCTCTCGTGGAAAGAGAATGGAGGAGGCTCTTGGATTAAAAAAAATAATAACTATGATTAGACCTTGATCAGTCTAGAACATCCAAGACTAACACTCAGAAGAATTCTAAATCTCACTCAAACAGTTTCTTCATTGGCTTCTGGCATCATGTGTTCTCTACCTGTTCTGTTCCTGGATATTTTGGTATATTAGAAAATATAGGGCTTTAATGAAGTAAACACACATTTTTCAGGTAGATGATGAGTCTGAAGTTTGACTTGATTACTTCTCTAAAAGCAATAGGTAGCAGCCAGTACTCTCGCCAATTAAATCTGTGGAATTAAATACCAAAATATAGCATTCAGATCCAAGGATACACATTAAGTACAGGTATTTGCACTGGAGCTATTATCTGTGAACAAGAATAGAGTCTCCATTTCCTTGTGCATTTGTTAGCCAAAAAAAAAAACCAAACAAACAAACAAGAGAAAATAGGAAAACTATTTACTCTACATTTGCACAAAAGCAAAATTACTTTTTGTTCTTGACAGACCTCACTAATTTCTACCATAATAAACTGCCATCCTTTTGGTTCCTGAAGCATCAAATCATCTGCAAAACTAGATGAAGCTGACTCATATTCTTGACTGTCACACACACAGCCTTTATGCCTGTTTTCAAATATGTCACTTTCAGTCTATGAGAACAACTCTGGATTAATGAAAAATATGCATTCTTGCTGGGAGTTTGTAAGATTCCTTGACACGACCGTGCTTGCAAACCCAGACAAAGGTAACAAAGTGTCCTCCAGAGGTCCTTGTCAGCCTTAATCATTCTGAGATTCCACAAGAATCCTTTGAGTCTGATGTCTTTAAATAGGATATAATACGCATACCGTTTAATGAATATCTAAGAACAGTAAAATAAGAATATAATGTTCTTACAGAAAACTGTAAGACAAAGACATCTTGATGCCTCTTTATTGGAGTATTACCAAGATGCTGCTGACACCCTTTGTTACTGGCTGACTTGCTGTCAGTTTTTGAATCTACACACATTGCCTGAGTGATCATTTAAACTGCCTTCATGTTGTTTCTTTCTGCTATTTATTTGTTACACTAGTTGCTATATGAAATAGCAGGATGAACATTTATCATCTGCTTTGAAGTAACTGAAGTTCAAGCTTCCACCTGAATACCACTCTTTCTCAAACGAAAGGAGTTTATTACAGTGGAAGTATGAAGAAGGCACTTGTGGAAGCAATTTGCCAAATGGGTGGTACTCCAAATTAACTGCCTGGAATAGGAATCTCTAATTAAACTCTGAAATATGTACAGCATGAAGTATGGAAACCTGCCAGTTAACTTTTCTAAAGCCAGAACTGTCAGGAGGTGATGCCAGAGAAGGTTTCTGATACACTGCATTAACTGCAGCTATTCACACTTTGAGAAGTGATTTCAAAACTTGCTCTCGCAACACTATTTAGTGCTGGATAATAGATAATATAACCTTCTCACTAGTGAAATGTGTTCAGAGGTAACACAGAAATCAATGGAAAACAATGACGATTTTCAGCATCACCTATCCTCTGTGCCTTCCTTCCATGCCATCATGTAAGAGACTGTAACAGTTTTGAACTGTGTGTATGATGCAGGAAATCATACCTTTATTCAGAAATGCCATGACTTTTGCAACTCCTTTCCAAAGAATTTGCAGTTATCTATTTTCACTGATGAGCAGCCATGCCTGAACTCATTATTCTAAGACCTAATTCTTCAATTTTTTTTTTTTTTTTCTTGAAGGTAAATGGAAATATTTATATGCATTGAAAAGGCTTCTCCATGAATGCAGTATTTTTATGCATCATTGACCAATTCTACATTAAATGTCACTAGCTACTTTTACTCTACGAATCTATGAATGCACTCTGCACATCAGTAAACTTGAATGGCATTCTAGATGCCACAGTGACTGTAATGACTGTAGGTTGACATTATGTACAGGTAACAATATGTGTTACAGTAGGTAACAGTATCTGTCAGGAAAGGATGAAGATCACTGCCTTGTATAACTCTCTGTACTTCTGAAATCTCCTGTCCTGTTTCCCAAATGCAAAATGTAGTTGAACAAACTGGTAGAGAATCATCTAATTAGACAATGAAGTGATTTTACACAGTAGATGAAGAATCATTTGTTCATTGTTAGTTGCTCTCATCTCTAAAACATGCTGCCTAAGACAAGAGACTTCTCTAGGAGGTGACAGTGGATTCTAAGTATACACACCTGGCAAGCCAGATAAGGTCATCTGGAAAATATGTCTTTATGCCTAGTATCTGTTGTACAATACTAATGACAGAACCAGTAAAAAACAGCATGGATGTTCCTTTGCCTCCATGATTCTGGTCCATGTGTTATGATAATCTGGACTTTTACTGACTAACCACCTCCTTATCTCCCAACTCATTTCCTTATCTATGCTAAGATTCATCTGGAATTCAAGTCTTCAAACAAACACTTGGATAGCTTCTGTCTCCTCACCTATGAGTTCTTTGGAGAAGTACTGCTCTCTGGCACGTAAAGTCACAGCTCAGATAGATGTCTGAATAGGACCACCATAGAATTGGCTTGTTCAGGTTTCTGAAAACACCATGTGGTTTGTTTTGCTTTCATCTTTCAGTGTAGTTTGGACCATCTCTTATTCTACAGCTCCTCTGAGGTACACATATATCCCCCTCATGTTGCAAGTTCTGTTGCTTATCTATTTCTCTATATACTAAAACATTAATATTTTTTACTTCATGCCATTATACACTACACTGCTTTCTATTTAAACACCATAGAATTATAGAAGTTCTCTCAAAACGATTTTCAGCGGGCACATATTGAAAGGAAAGCTCAAGTGTCAATTCTGGGCTAATTTAGACTCTTAAAATTTCATATAATCTAACAGTGCCCAAACTTATCTGACTAAAATTTTAAAACTAAAGCATGTGCTTTAAATGCATTAATTTGCACTGTGACTATTTTCAGAATTGGACACGAACAATAGATTATTATGCACAAATTTAATTACACAGTCATCACAATGAACAGGAATTTTATTATGCCACTCCAGTAATTCTAATGAGCTCCACATAAAGCCCCATGAAGCATTCTCAAACAGTATTCTTTTGCATTAGGCTACCAATTAAAGAAAGATATACACAGCTGTACTTTTTATGGTTGCAATGATATCAGATTCTCAGTTGCAGAGCTATCTATTTACAAGCAAAATCAAATCTGCAATTCATTGAAAAGTGTAATTAGATTTTTGCTTCCCCCAGGCTCATAAAGAAGAGGGATGTTAAAGAAAGAACAACACACAAATAAAAGCAACTGTTCATTTAATACGAGGCAGATGAATTTTGAAGGCAACAAATCTTAATGGCCTCGGCATCTCATGTTATAACATGTCTCTGACTGTGAATTTCTTCTCATTAAAACAGAACTCTTGTTTGTTTGTAACTAGCAGTAAAGAATAATGGCTATATGCATTTCACAGTGCTGAATTGATATATAATTCATGTTCAAAGTTTACTTACTATAATAGAAATTAAAATTGGTATTCTTATAACCCACCAAGGACCACCATGCTCATTTGTATCCCAGCAACTATAAAAAAAAAGAGGGAAAATTGTGTTGACACTAATACCATCTGGCAAGCAAGATCTACGAAGAGAAGTATTTGCTATATACAAGTCCAAAAACATTAAAATCACAAATCCTAGAATTTGTAATTTAATCTTTTTCTGCTTTTTATTTTTCTTTCTCTGTTTTCAATACATATATTCAAATCAGCCCTAACACTAGGGTCCAGACCATTAGAAATTATGGAGATGTTGATCAAACCAAGTTAGCTTTACTTTGTGTCTGAAGACTTTTCCAGTAAGCACTTAACAATAACCTCTAGGTAGCAAGAAGATCTAAAGCAACTGACAGATACAATTTAAATGACATAATTTCCCTGTGGGATATTTAGGTTATGGATGGCTAGAGCTGGTTTAGGAAAATATGAGACTGAACCTGAAACCTTGTCTGAAGAACTGAAAAATTAATTTTCACTGTCAGGTCAGCAAATCTGTTCTAAATACTCTGAGAATGAATGCTCTGAAAGAGTAATTTTAAGCAAGAGTAATACACCACAAAGTTTCTCTGAGATGGTAAGGATGAAGGAGAAAGGAGGTACTCTTCAGTTTACAAGTCAGAGGTCTGGCAAAGAAAACAAATTATGTGGGATGTGATTTTTCAGTTTAAAAACAGTACTGAACAAAAAATATCAGCCAGATCCAAAAAAGTGGAGCATGATAACTGTCTGTCTCACTAGCTAGGAATGATGTCTCTCGTTCCTTAGGGCCAGTGGAAGCAAGTCCAATTTTCCTAAAATTTTGACTCTCATCTTCCCTTTCCGAGCCAAGAGTTAGGCCTAGCTCTAGTTAGTCATAGCTAGACCTAAAGACATGTTTCTTACATGTTTCTTTCTTGTTTACATTACATCGCTTCTCTTCTGGGAATATAATTTAGATATAGCAAAACAATTCTAGATTCAAGCCTATTGCATTGCTAGTTAGTAAATTCACCTATCTAGAGAAACAGTTTTTATAATCTGTACCAATTATCAGCCCTAATTTCTCTTATGTTTCATGTATTGCCCTCCATCTGGTAAATTGACTTGGTAAAAATAATGTGCTAACTAAAATAATTGTTAAAAACTATATCCTGGGGACAAAATGTCTGGCAAGCTTCATGGAAGAAAAGGATCTGGGACTGTTAATTGACAGCTAGTTGAACATAACCCAGCATTGTGCCCAGGTGTTCAAGAAGGCCAATGGCATCCTGGCTTGTATCAGAGATACTGCAGTCAGAAGGACCAGGGAGGTGATCACCCTGCTGTACTCAGCACTGTTGAGGTCACGTCTTGAGTACTGTGTTCTGCTTTGGGCATTTCACTACAAGAAAGACACTGAGGTTCTAGACCATGTTCAAAGAAGGGCAATGAAGCCGGTGAGGGGTCTGGAACACAAGTCTTTTGAGGAGCAGCTGAGGAAAATTAGATTGTTTATTCTGGAGAAAAGGAGGCACAAGAGAAACCTTATCCCTATCTACAGCTACCTGAAAGGAGGTTGTAGGGAGGTGAAAGTCAGCCTCTTGTCCTGCATAACTAGTGACTGGACAAAAGGTAACGGCTTTAAGTTGAGACAGGGCAGGTTCACATTGGAAAAATTTCTTCTCAGAAGTGGTGAAGTATTGGAACAACCAAGGAGGTGGTGGAGTCACTGTCCCTGGAAGTTTTCAAGAATGATGTCACATTAAGTGATATGGTTTAGTGGTATGGTGGTGATGGGTTGACAGCTGGACTAGATGATCTTAGTGGTCTTTCCAAACTTAATAAGTCTATGATTCTATGAAATTAGGATGCCCAGTACTGCATGGCAGCATAGAATACTAGGACCTCCAACGCTATTTTATGTATTATTTTGATTTTCAAATCAAACAGCTCTACATATAGGTCTCAAAGGGTAACATTAGTTATAACCTCTAACCACTCCTGCACTTTGCATTTCAAAATAAACAGGAAGCATAGGATGCATGCTGAAAAGCTTCTACACATCTAACCCTTTGCCTCCTTCAGAAAAGCGAACTACTTTTGTATGAATGCCACCACATATAAACCATGTCTAGTATTGGCAAAGCTGAAGGCTTTAAGTTTTTTCTCCTCAGCATACTTACCCAGTGTCCTCTAAAATAATCCGTGTCACTGTCCATGTAATAATGAATATGGTAGGAATTCCTGAAATTGAAGTAGAGGGAACAATCACAAGAAAGTAAGTTCAGACTAGTAGTAATCATTTATTTCCTAAATATTCAGCATATAATACAGTTTAGTGAGGGAGAGAGACCCATCTGATGAGCTAGTATGTATGCAATGAGTTAAAAAATCAGCAGAAAAGTGTTTATTTTTCTTATAAAGATATAGTTTAAATCACTAATACACAAACCACATGCCTTTCTTCTGTGTCTTTCTTTTTTTAATGTGTCTCCTGTAGGAATACAGACACAACTTATGCATTCCCAATGTACTTGAAAGAGCTACAATACAAAACTGAAGAGTAGACCACTTCATAAGGATCCATTCCCACACAATAAGCAATACCTAATCCCCAGCAATACCTAATGTTTTATGATCACTTATTACTGGACTCTTTATACTACTCCACCCATACTTCACTGCACTTTCTGTAAATTAAGGGAAAATACAATTGGGATTTTGAAAAGGCAAGTAGCACAGCACAATCCATGGCAGCGCAGCTAAACTTTCTCCTCCCAAATCAGGACAGTTCCACATCATCCTATCCCTTAAACAATCTCTGGGCACTGTCAGGAGAACAGACTGGCAGAGGTCAGAGCTGACCAAGAGTAAGGAAGCAGATAGCATTCTGCAGGAGGGATGAGCATGGAGGCTTTGTACTTATTCTCCTGACCATGGCACAAGGGCTGTACCTACTCTGAAGCTGAAGAGGGAAACTAAAGTTTCCAAGGAGTCATGCCCATGGATCAATCATCCAGCAGAAACTATCATTACATCCATGTGAAATATTGAACCCAATACCCATATTAAAATATATTATTTAATTGGAAGGCATTTATGTTCTTACCCCATCCAATCAGCAGATAGACTGTGAAGTGTCTGTTGGGGGAGAATATTAACACAAGGAGGATGTGGAGGTAAAGTCCTTCAACTAATAGCCAGTAAAAGTTTGCCATAACACCATACTGGAAAAACACCAAAATAGCTTTGCAGCCCACCTGAAATGTGAAAACAGGGGACAAAGTTGTTGCACAAAAGATGCTATATTATTCTGCTATTACATACTATGCATCTTAACTCTCCATGTAATGATACTCCCAGATTCAGTAGATTTCTTTTGCCTCAGTCATAATCACAGCAAACACACTGAAAAATTTAGAAAAAATCATAATATAAATGCTGTAAAAGATAGTGGTTATCAATAAATGCATAAATTTTCAACAGTTAATGAATGGCTATTAGATTAAGTGATTGTCTACTAAGCAGCTAATAAATATATTAAAATTCCATCTGTCTTCCTAACACAGTAAAAGCTAAGAATGAAATTGCTTTATGAATTTTTAAAGGCTAAACCCGAAATTGAGAGAAAATTATAACTTTATTTGCTGAATCTTCTAAGCAGACTTAGAAGAAAAAGCTGAACAGACTTTTAAAAATGTTTTCCCTTTAGAAATGATACAGTTTCTTAATTAATGAGACATAAAATGAAGTCCCAGTATACTTATAGTCTCTGTGCTAATCTTCAGAATTAATTTTCAGAGGTCTGCTCTGCTGATGTTTCACAGTGCTGGCTGCTGCTACTTTAGTCCTTCTCAGCAGGAATGTGGGGTGTGTGAATTGAACATTACAACATTTCTGCTGAGACTGAGCTGAGAAATGTGATGATACAGTGAATGTAACAGACTAAATAAAAAGGACTAACTTAAACTTACAGTTTCTGTCTGCTTTACTTTTTTCCCTTCTTTAAATACTCATCATATCTCTGCTGCTTTTGTTAAAATTCCAAGTATATCAAATACCTAGCCAGGTAATTTACTTAAGTATTGGTTGATGCCTCTGTCTACACAAGTGTCTGTTATGTGAAATACCCTCACTTAACCCAGACACCAGCTGCTGGTCCAGAACTTTTTTGTGTCTATCAGTCCCATATGGTGTCCAAGATAACCCACTGCATCCCAAGTAACACCACGTGCTTGTACACATTCAGAAAACTAAATAAAAGCACAAAGTCTTGCATTCCTTTCACTTAACTTCAGGTGCTTAAGAGTAAGATTTTTGATGTAAGACAGACATCTATTTGCTTCTACAGTTCATTAGCAGAGATAGACATGTCCAGAGAAAGCCTTAAATGTGATGACACAAGCTGCCCAGTGAGAAAGATAGCAGACCAGAGAAAGAACTTAGTTTGGTTGTCTACCACTATTTGGTAGAATTAATCTTATCTCTGGACTTGACATCCATGGAGAGGATATCCATTCAGACCAGTAATGGGCCAGAACATTTAACATTAAGAACATTTAATATTTCAAAATTCAAGCAAAAAGTTTCTTTGAAGTTTATGGCTGCTCACAACCAAACTGGTAGTCAATGTCTAAATATTTTCTTTCCTTAAAGTTCCAATCCAGATTTACCACATGTACCTCATGTAATTATGTTCTTGACTTACGTACCAGAAGCCTACAACTAAATATTTTCCCTTTCTCCTGCAGCTAATCCTGCATTAGGCATCTTTTCAGATGCTAAACAGTGAAGGCATCTATCACTAAAGCGTCAGTCAAAATTACAGACCACAGAATGATAGAAAAACCTGAGTTGAAAGGGATCCCCAAGGATCAACAAGTCCTGCTCCATCCAAAATTCAAACCCTATGCTCCTTGATTAATGTATCAGTGTTATTCAGATCTAGGACCTAATTACACTGCATTTGGAACTGTGTGGCTTTAAATGTGTATGTGGAACAGTGGAACATTGCACATGTGATGAATGTCAGTCAATACAAGGCAAAACAGTCATAGTCACGTGGCATCAGATCATCCCACATATAATAACATAAACAGATATTATTCAGCAATCCACAAAAACAGACAAATTCCAACAAGGAAATATGAGGCCTTCCCACAAAGAATAACTAGAGAATAAAAGAAACTGCAGAAAGCAAAGGGCAATTTAGGGTCTGCTGACCAATCTTGGAAGGACCCAACTTGACTACCCCTGTCAGTCTGCCTAATTACTGGATCGGGCCTGGTTTGGGCCCACTAACCCAAAGCTATATTACATGTTCATCAGAAAGGTCCCAGATTACTAATTCGCACATACAGCTTAGTAGTCACTGCTAAGGATTTTGCACTTTGGGATGATGTGGATTCACCAGTATAAAAATACCCTCTTTCCATTTTGTTTCTACAAGCTTAAACTTTAGTAAATTAATTCTGAAGGTATTTGGATATGTTTGTAGGTTTTATTTTGCAGCACTTCTGTCTGAAACAAAGGAGGTAAAGAATGGGGAATATAATACCATTGTTAGCATTTTTGCTATAAGACAGTATCTAATCTTTGCATATGACAATGCAGTCATTGTATTAGATTGTGGTTTATCACATTGCACAGCTGTACATGGGAGTCTCCCACTTTCATCCTACCTCAGCTTTTTTTTTGCTGAGCATGAATTAAGGAATGTTCCTCTGGTCAGGTGAGGTCAGCTGTACCAGGGATGTCCCCTCCACTCCTCTTACCCATACACAGCCTACTGGTCTTGTGGGAGTGTTGTAGAGAGACAGCCCTGAACTGTGTCAGCCCTGCTCTGCTACAGCTAAAACAGTGGTGTGCTATCAGCACTACTCTACCTAAAAGTGCAAAGCACAGCATGTCAGCAGTGTAAGTTAAGTGTGCCCCAGACTTAACTCCAGTTAACTCCCACCCAGACTTAGCACACTTACCAAGAATGCAAATAACAATGTTTCTGCCATATTCAGAATGTAAGATGATAAAGACAACAACTGCAAATATCTACTTCCCTGACTCATTTCATTCCTGGACCCCTGACAGGGGGTCCTGACAGGATGCTGGAACATTTCCAGAGAAAGTGCCTTTTACACTTCTCAGCTGATGGCACTCCTGTCTGCCTGAAAATCTCCCTGGATTAATGTAGTGGCTTTATTTAGCTATAGCTGGCTGTGATTTGTTTTGGTAGATGACCTGCTGTCTGTCTGCACATGGACAAACAAAGCAAAAACAACCTCTCTTTCTTCCACTTCTCTTACTTCTGTCTACTTGTAACAAATCACTTGGCTAGTCATCATATTCTCTATAGATCTGCTTATACTGACAGCTTGGTATTCCTAAATATTTTCAAGCATCAGGAGGACAACTTAGTGACACAACAGTATTACATCAGGTACTGAATCAAAGAATCACAGAACTGTAGTGATTGGAAGGGACCTCTAGAGATTATCTAGTCCAACCCCCGTGCCAAAGCAGCTCCCTAGCCCAGGTTGCACAGGTAGGCATCCAGGTGGGTCTTGAACATCTCCAGAGAAGGAGAGTCCACCACCTCTCTGTGCAGCTGTGCCAGTGCTCTGTCACTGCACTGTGAAGTGAAGGGACTGTGAAGGTAATAGTAAATAAGGTTTCTTACCCATGAGGTTTGGTCCTCTGGACAGTGAGCTGTGTTGGAGCTGGAATACAGAATATCATCCTTGACTAAAACAGAGATTGCTCTTAGAATGAAGGAGAGGAACAGGTTCAGATGGATGTAGTTCCGAGTACAGTGAAGTTTTCTAAGGAGAGATTTGAAAACAGTCATTTTAGATATCAAGACAGAAAGCCTCTTGAACAGACTTCTACTCATTTCTGGTTGTTTCTTAGTAAGAAGTACCTTAAGTAAAAGCCTACCCCTCCCTCCTCCATCACTTTGTCAGAACTGCTGCATGTTCCTTTACTATCATCTCAACATCATCATCACTATACACTGTCCAAGACAAATAATCTCTTACTCCATCTCAGTATTGCAGACCAAAACATCCCAGTGGTGTTTCTCCCCCACTACAACATAAGTTGACAGTAAGCACTGATTATCAATTCATTCTGCATCTGTGCTCGTTTTTTTTGCAAATAAAAATTTATTAATCTGTATAAATTTCAGATACTCTCGCATCAATTTTTTCCTCATTTTATTTTTTTAATTTAACTCCCACATTTCTTCATATAACAACTTTTTACCTTATAATGTGTGTCAGTGCCAGAACTATCAACAATGCATGCAAAGCATTAAACTGCCTACCCTTTCTGTCCAGTGAGATGTAAAAATTCTCTTCTTTAGTTATGTTTAGCATTCTTTAGCAGCCACGTGAAAGACTCAGAAACAAATGAGAAATTAAATATTCAAATTAACTGAAAGAAGGTTCAGGGGAACTTAGTTCTAAGTTGAAGGCTTTCCAGTTAAGACACACTCTTTTCAAGATATTCCCACGTAACAGAAATTTCTTTTATCAAATCCCAAGAAAGCAAGCTATTGAGAGGGGTTTTTTTTGGTCAAAATCAGAACTGTGATCTGCATCTGGATATTAACAAAAAGCCAGGACATTTTAGCAAGCTGAGCAATGAAAGAATGAAGGTGAAATAGGATTTTACAGCTAGTACTGTGGTATGCAATGCCAGCTTCTAAGTGGTCTTCATGTTTTCATTTTTAAAGAACACTTCTCCAGAACACCAAATAACATGCTCTGAAATGACTAATGCAAGCACAGTTAGAGAGAGCATTGGGAAATAATTGACAAATCCATCTTGCTAGCCTGCAGTTTGGCAAAGGACATAATACTAAGCTGAACTGAACAAAAACCACTGTGGCTGTACATGTCCTTTGCTGAAACTGGTTCTGAGAAAAACTGAAATACTACTATTATTTTGGATAGCACCACACTTTTCTACAGAACTCAATACATGCAAAAAACATACAAGATGGAAGTGGAAGAAAATATTTTTTGTGACTTAGATTATTAGCTTTTCATCCTCTCCAGTATATGAAATTATAACGTTACATCTACAAAAGGCTGTCAAATCAACCTTTCAGAGAGGGCGGTCAAACAATCTTTTTTATTTAGGGCTAGGTATGATGATTCAGAGCATCAGAGAAATGTTGTTTTTAACAGTGAAACAAAAGCTGCTATCCTGTTCCCTGTGACTCATGATAGAAAACTATACTGAGTCTTGACAGCTAGTTGATACACATGAAAACAAAACTTATAAAAATGATTCTGATTCATACTTTTCTTCTTGGTAAGACACACATATTAGACACATCTGACGCATTTTTTGTAAGGTCTTGCTATACCACATTAACTTTGAAGGAAGTATTATAAGAGCCACACAGTAAGTGACTTCAGTCTAAGTGCTACACAAATATATCCTGTTCAACAATTTGTTTTTACTCCGAGTTGGAAAAATAAAGTGGGAAGCATCTTCAGAAGAAATTTAAAAAGAGATGCACGAAACTGCAACTCATCCAACAGTTCTGCCTTTCATTTATTTATTTATTTATTTATTTTGCTTATAGCTGGTGTTTTAAACAATATAAGCAAAGGCCTGAGGCTGTTTCTGTTCTGCCAGATATAATATATAATAGAGGGTGGAAGTTAAAAAGTAGTACCTGAAAAAGAATTTCCACTTTGGCATGTCCATGTTTTCATTAATAAAATAATACTGAATATATTTATGATTAAATGCAGTATAAGTGGAATGTACATATACAAATTCAGAAAAGCATAATTTTAATAATCTCTGGTTTTAGTAATATCCAAGTTTAAATCCTAATTCTGCTGAATGAAGACAGAGTTTTCACAACCCTACTGCTTTAGTGATATCTGACTTCTTAACTACTCAGCCTCCTTTAGTAAGTGTGATTTGGAAAAGCTGTCTGTTGTGTTTTTTAAATTTAACAAAGGCAGTTGCAAAGGGGAATGTATTTCAGGGGCGAGTGAACTACCTTTACAAATACTACACTGAAATCGCCTGTAAAGAACCATGGGATCTTTGAGGGCCAACTATGCTTTTTGGACAGGAGGTGTAAACAGCTAAGTAGAGGAAAGTTAAACCTTACAGAATCATATTTTCCAAACTCTGTTCTTAAAAACTAACCAAAATGCACGGCTACCACATGTGTCAGAGATACACAGAGACATACAGCCCTTGACGTTCACTTTTGTCATCGAAACTTCACATAGCATCAGCTGCAGTCTAACACAAGTGTCTCTTTGCTACATTCAGATGTCTACAACATAATAAAGTTTGAAATGTATTACAAGGCTTTAGCAATTTTGAAAATGCGTGATCTGCCTGTAGTGTTTGGTAGTAGAAGCATGATAGAGACTCTACTTCCTTCAAACATATTCCAAAAGATAATCAGGGGTCATGTACCCACTCTCTAAATATTTAAATACTGAGCAAATTTTACAGTGGTTTGTAAAATTTATTGCATGCCATAGGAACAAGTTAATCAGAGTATTGAGACTGTGTAGCCCCCCACACCTAGCATTACATGTAATTTTTTTTGCTAATCTGATAGATGCATTATCTTGTTCTTCTTCAAGTGGAAGTGGAAAGTTACATAAGGTTAATAATGGAGAACATAAAGGCTATTTTATTAGACAGAATTAAAACATAAGGGGCATGATGATTGAGAAAATAAAGCTATGATAACAAGATTTTCCTCTTTGACAGCTGAGGATAGCTTTCCATCTCAGAAAATACCCAGAAATGAGGCAAGAACAGCAGACAGTACTGCCTTTCCCAACACTGCCTAAGAAAAACAATGCACACCCAGCACTATCCTTCAGCACAACCACCCACATCATTACAAACTCACTTGGATTACATCTGATGCCTGGAGACCACTCAGAAGTTTCTGGAAAGCATGGCTGCCCACTTGTCTGCTGCTGAGACCAGCATTCTACTTATTTTCAAAGCAATTTAATGTATTGATTTTTCAAATGAAATAAGAATTGTTTTCAAGATTTATACTTAAATGATTATTCTTTACATAGGCTGTAATGCCTATACATTTTTAAAGTGCTTTGATTTTTTTAAATTGAAGGTGCTAGTAAAAATCCTGTTAGCATTATGTTTTTGTCAGCTGTTTGAGAAAAATAAAAATGATTAAATGATTAAATCTATCTAATTGTGTGTATATTTATTAATCAAAAATACATACCTGAAAAGGCAAAGAATTATACTTCCTGTTGTAAGAGCAATCAGAGACACGCTGTGACCAAGGGTATAAATTGCCTTCACCCTCACAAAGAAGTTGACCTGCACAAAAATACACATAAGCTGAAACCACTTATTGATATGTTGAATTGACTGAAGAGATATAATTTTCTATTAAATAGCTTTCAAGACTAAATAAATATCATTATTTTCATGCTTTGCTCTATTGTACATGATGAGAATGCATTACACCTTTATTCCACCATATTTCTGCAATGCAGTGTATCAAACCAATTGATACACTGAAAATTCAGCCTAAGAAATTCACTCACACAAGTTGATAGAATTTTAGTTTATAATCCCAAGTCAATGAGGTCACAAAAAAGTAACTGATTACAAAATGTTCATAGACGACTGAAATGGAAGAATGAGCCACAGTTTGAAAGAATGGATTATCACTGAAAGAGACAATCTCTCAGTCCTTCTGCTCCAGTGTACTTAGTCATGCATTTATATATGAGTTTAATTTTCAGGACGATTTTAAGACTCATTAATTTTAATGACATGTTTAAATTCCATCCATTCATCTGTATGTTCTAATTCTTGACACCCAAACAACTCTTTCTCATTCCTTATTTTGTAAAGTTAGTTGCTGAAACTTGGAATTTTGTCAACAGAGGAAAAGCAGACTGCAGTGTGCAGACTGACCATTAACTACAGTTATCTGCAAATTTGCCAGCAATGTATTACATTAAAACCCATTCTGAATGACAATGATAATGCTAACTACTCTCAGAATTAAACTGTTTGTTCACTTGTGCCTAATCACTGAAGTGATTAGATTGATATTATTTCCCATGAAACTAGATAAAATACTAAAATTATAGAAATTTTTGGTGTGTGAAATCGAAGCTTTTAACAGCAATGTAGAATACATTAAATAAAAGACAGAATTTCTATTTCTGCTGTGAAATATATATATGAGTGCTATGTACTTATAGCACTCATGTTGTATAGCTGACTCTGTAAAAAGTAGTAAGAATTACCCGTAAATAAACTGTTAGAAAAGGGAAAAGCAAGTAACTTAAAATATTTATTTTTATAGCATTTAGAAGGCCAAATTAAGAAGGAACTTCAGCAATTAGCTGGACATTCATTTAACAAATAGACTAAATAGAATGTTAAATGAAATGATGACTGTTGCAACTGCAAGTTGTGATTAAATGGAAAAACAAAAGAAACATCTGCAGTAGTTCTTAAGAGTATTCGTGATAATTGTCGTTCTTACTTGAGCCAAAAGTGGTACTCAAGGTGTCACAGGAAACAGAAATCCCTTTTTTTTATCAGAGTAGGAAGTAGTGGTGACCTTTAAGACAACAGTCCTAACTCTGTATTAAATATGGACTTTATGAAGTTCCCAGTGCAGTTGGAATGACCATAAGGAAGTTATTCAGTTAAAATCCCAATGAATAAATACTGCTATTAAAAACAAAAAAAAAAGGTAAAAGTTTTTTTTATTGCTTTCTACTTGACTATAATGAGTATACAGAACATCTGGGGAGACTAACTGCCTTCTGAGAACACTCTGTGGACATACACTGTAGCCCTATTTTATCTGGCATTAGGTGTCCATACAGAAAACATCAACATCTAACAGGATCTTACAGCATCAAACAGGATGCACTTCATGTACCTATGTAAGTAGTCAGCATGGAGCACAGTGAATATATTTCTTCTGCCAATGAACAGTTCCCACAATGATAAATTCCAGTGTAGCTCCCCACAGGTTACCAGCTTGCACTTAGATGGATGCAGATCACCCAGCAAAGATTCTGTCTTTTTCTACACAAACTGTTTTTGTTAAAGAGGACTCTAGTTCATTGTTTCTTGAGGTTATTTCTAAAGCAGTTTTCTGATGCAATTCCAAAAAGTGATTTTTTTTTGTTTGTTTTTAATTAACATAGTTTCAAATAATATCAGTTCTGAAGAAGCACCCTTCAATTCCTTGATAGAGTGGCAGAATTGTATTCCCCGTCTTGGTTTATTTTTGGACAGCTCTAAAATCTATGTCTAGAGACAAGCACTTCGAAGCACTCCTCTTCTTCTCTTTCTTTTCTCTTTCTCTTTCTCTTTCTTTTTCTTTTTCTTTTTCTTTTTCTCTTTCTTTTTCTGTTTCTTTTTCTCCTTCTTTTTCTTCTTCTTTTTCTTTTTCTTCTTCTTACTTTTTTTTTGTCATAGAAAAGGGAGATAATATCCAAGCACTTTTCTAGTAATAACATCATAAACATTTCAAAAGCAACTACTACAGCCCATGGTTCCAAGAATGCTGCGAATACACTGGACACTCTTTTATTCAACTTGCCCTGCCCTGCAGAACCATGGAAGAAGGATGCTACAACAAATGACTTAACAATTTGGCAGCCTCGTGATCTATCATCAGCATTCTAGGAGGTGAAGAATTTTATTCCCTGACCCTGTGCCCATCAAGTGTTGCAAAAACATACTGCAAAGCCTGGAAAAAACACACAGCAGTTCCACAATATGTTGTTCTATTTGTTATTATCTCATTGGCATTTGCAGGCCCCATTAAAATACTTTTCTACGGAACATACAAACAGAAATCTGGAGGGTCTCTAAATCAAAAGTTCTTAACATCCACCATGTAAATATTGTAAATTTGAAGGAGATAAATGTCACTTGCAAAAGAAGTTGCAATGACTGCAAATCTGTGTTGTTTAAATACTGAGTAGAAGTTTTCGGATTTAGTTTCTCAGAATAAAAAAGTTAAGATTAGAGATATGCCCTTTAAATAGGAACACTGATGCTCAACTAAATAGGATCGCTGATGCTCAACTAAACAGAAGTCATCACATTGCAGAAGAGCAGCAATGAAGCCTCTCCTAGTATGATAAAGCCATACACATAAAACCTGGTAAGAGCAGGGAGACCATGCAGGGAATACTTTACAATGCTCTCATCCTCTTGGGAACCACAAAGTAACCTAACAAATCCTGTGACATTAAAGCAACCACTGCCCAGGTGTAATTTGTATTTGCTAATACTCTTCAAAGGGTATCTTCATTGACCTCCTTCCTGCATTCAAAAATTCTAATGTTGACATTTTTATTAGGCTTTAAAATACTTTTTCTGAGAAGCCCGTAAACAACTCTGCACACATATGAGACACGGGAAGACTGTTATTTTGATGTAAG
This sequence comes from Callipepla californica brunnescens, assembly GCA_023055505.1. Classification (NCBI taxonomy): domain Eukaryota; kingdom Metazoa; phylum Chordata; class Aves; order Galliformes; family Odontophoridae; genus Callipepla; species Callipepla californica. The sequence goes on from JALIRH010000006.1 coordinate 7,089,426, forward strand.
AATCCATAAAAATATTTGAATTACTGAAATACATTTGCTTACAATAAAGATACTAGCAATTTTGTTTATGTAGTTCTGTTGCTAGTGACTACTTATCCCACATTTACATGACAGATCAAAGTCCAGCAGCTACAAGAAGTAATTTCAACTTGCACATTTCCTTTCAACAACTAAGTAGCTATTCTTCAACATTTGACACTTCTGAGAACTAGTTAATCTGGTAGCTGGCTTTTACCTGACACTGAATATAACATCAGTTTCACAAAAATGAGTCTCAATGGTCTTTACTGTTACTTCACCCAAAGGTTTTCCAGATCTGGATTTCAAATCCTATGAGTATGTGCCTTTATTCTTCTGAGTGACTAATCCAAGCTATGTAACGCACACAAATGCAAGCATTACTACATTACTTACTATCACATATATAAAAGTAAATTCAGGTAAGCTGTATCAGTACCTTCTTTTTTAATGTCTTAAATCATAGTCAGTCGAAAGCGTGCATTTTACTCATCAGTACAGAATACCTCAGTTAATTAATGTGTCCTTTCTAATACTTAAGGGAAAACCAAATAGAGAATAACATTCTAGCTACAAAATATCTAAGTGGTAAGAAACCTGTTATTAAATCACTTTTGCTGGCCAGACTATCTAAAGTGCAACTACAAATTCATCACACTGCAGTGAGCACGCCAAATTTAGCACCAACTGATTTAAGATCAGTACATGAGATAAAAACAGCCTTGTTGACAATTATGGATGATGATTTACCAAGTGAGACAGGATGAAGACATCATCTCATCTGCCACAATCCCATGTTTAGTATTTGACTTTATCATCATACTTAACCAGCTTTTCTGACTCTCATGGCAACACATCAGCTCTCCTTCCACATTCAGAGATAATGATTACAGGAAAAACTCTAATCAAAAGAGATATTCAGTTCACCCCTAAGTAGACATCATTTTCTGGTCAACACAATTGCACTGACATAATTAATAAACAATACCTATTATCTAAATGTAGTCAACTATTTGAGATGCCCCATGCCACCTAAGACATCTGCTTGGCAGAAAAGTCATAGGACCTCTTTGCTGTAATGGCAGTGATGCCAAATAGTGCTAGATACCTATGTTCATGCAATCACATCATGCCATTTCCACATTCTAGTGGTTAGTTATTTACAACTCAAACATATCTACCCTTCAGAATTTTTACTTGCAAGTTGAATTTCACCTTTTTAAAATAAAGTGTTTAATACATATAAGTTGATGCAAGTGATTTAAAGAATCCAATCTGGTTAACTGTGCTGGTTTGGAAAAGATTCTAAACCCCAAGAAATTTGTTCCAGCACCAGCTCTAACATTCTGAACAAAGTCAGATCCAAGCAGATAAGAAAATCCACTCTGTAATGTGGAATTTTTCACATTTGACTTCCATTCTGAAGAGATAAGAAGAAATATCTTAATTTTTGGATCAGTTCTGACGCAATTCAACAAATTAATTGCTTATAAAAAAGTCAATACTTGTGTCATCATCTAATTCTCATCTATGCATTGTATTTTTATGACGTTCCTACTCCTTTAAAAGGTGCAAGTACACCAGATCTACAGAGAGACTGTATAGCCTCCTTAATTTTTGTCTTGACTTGGAAGTATTTGTTTAGGAAATATGTAAATTGTTTGGTGCCAAATATATCACATGTATAACTATGTTTAGTCTGTATTGCCTTTGCTCATTTTTTCCATATCTTCACCCATCTTCACTTCAGAATGATTTGCACTGGTCAAACACTTTTCCCCTCGTTCCTACTCTGGACACAGAACTCATTACATTTGCACAAATGAAGAACACAGACTCAACTGAGTTACAGACTCTAAGGACTCATGGTCACTGTACTCTTTAGACGGCATGCACCAACAAGTTTATAGGAATGATTCTGGACCAGAATTCATTATTGGGAAACTGCAGCCAGACCAGGAAAGTCTTTCCCACAGGAAAGTCTCAGTTCTGCTTATATGTTCTGCAGTACTTCATATCAAGAACAACTTGAACTCAATATATCTTTTCCTTTCTCTTTTATTGGAATCATAAGGGATTCAATTACACACAGTAACAGCTCTGAAATATATCTGCTTGATGAAATTCAACTGTTTTTTTTTTTTTTTTAATGGAATAAATTTTTGCAGAGCTGCATGAAGTTGATCTTAGGATAAGTTTACTTTCCTGTAAACATTCTTAATGTCCAGGAACGCAGAGTTACTCTTTTCTTTCTCAGTATAAGCTAGAAGCAAGTGCAGGACAGTACAGTAAAGCAAGAGATGCACCATGCCATCGAATTTTGCAGAGATGAGCTCATCTGAGCAAGTTTTTTATCACCAAGGAATAAAAGTAGCAGTGTTATTCACCTTGTCCTACAAGAAATATCTAAAATAAGTAAGAAGGATAATAAAGTAAAACCACATAATTTTTCATCATTAAATACAAAGGAAACCAAAAATGTCCAGAGCAGATGAAGACTGTAGCAGAGCCTAAAGTTGGGCAGTATTCCTCTGACTCAAGTTTTCCTCCACTGACTTGGTTAGCTTTTCATCAGGCAATAAAAGCATTACACATTCTCGGGTTTTATTTCTATTAAAACTTTTTCCTTTCCTTTTTTTTTTTTACAAACTTGTTTTAAAGGCCAAGGCCAGCATTTGAAAGTTAGCACTTTCTCTTGCTTTTGTTTGGAATTTTTTCAACTGAGGTCCAACTCCCGCAGGATTTCAGATACCATAGTTCTGTTTTCCCAGTAATAATACCATGAAAAAAACAACTCTAATGTATTTGTAAAAAGAAAAAAAAAATTCTAAATGGCTACCAGTGATTAGGAGAAATGAATAAGGCTTTCTTTAGCTTAATTCATATAACGATGTTATATAATTCCTCTAAGAGGTACGAAGCTCAAGAGAACTAGTCATTCTCTCTCAAGGGAGTCAATGGAATAGAATACACTCTTCTATGGTATGATTCATGTGCTTCATTGTGCTTGTGATAATTCAAAGAAATCAGGATGAGATGACTTGCAGCCAGGCTCCAAAGACTACATTTCCTTTGATACTACGGAAGGCATGGGCTGTCTGGATTATATGCAGATGAGTACACTATACAGTCTAGTCAGATAAAGTTTGTCTGAATTTTGACTGTTAGTCACATGAAAGAGTGTAGCCTTCGCTTGCTATTAAAAAAATCTCAGTTTGGCAGTGAGTCCATATGTTACCAACTGTCATATTATTATTCTTGGTAACTACTCACAGCACTGTAGTGTTGTCAGCATACAACAGAATGAGCATGTATTTAAGAGTTGGCAAAGACTAATGAAAAAGAAAATGCTATTGTTTGTTACAAAGAAATCACATGGAAGTGAGAGAGGAGGAATTTTTTTAAAGGAAATTTAAAGAATCACAGAATTTCTTGAACTGGAAGTGACTTTTAAATATTAGCTAATCCAACTCCCCTGCTATGAACAGAGACATCTATGACTACATCAGGGTGCTCAGAGTCTGGACCAGCCTGACCTTGAAATTAATCTGAGGACCCAAAATCTGGACACAATACTACAAATGAGGTCTCACCAGCACAGAGTAGAGGGGTAGGATGACTTTTCCTGCCCTGCTGGCTACTATTGTTTTGATGAAGACCAGGATATAGCTGGATATCTGGGCTATGATGGCACATTGCTGGCTCATGTCCAGACTGCCATCCACACTATTACATTTTGAATCCATTGCTTCAAAAATTGTGACTGTTTGAATTTGTGTGTTATGATTTACAAAAACAATTAAAATATTTAGATTATTAGCATGAATCACTTCACTATCTGAGCTTAAATTTCCAGTACTGGCCTGTAAGACCCTATGGCACTCCTAGTGATTCAGCAAAAATCTGGCAAATTAAATTCTGAAATTACGTATTTAATAAATATGTAAGAAAAGGAGACAAAGGACAAAATTCTGCATTGCGCTGTGGCAGCCAAAATCCAGAAAAAGAACTTAAATTACATTGACCTAGATGCAGTTACCCTATTTTACATAGTACCACTTAGAGTCTTCATATTGTATTGTTGCAAAACTAACAGAAAAAATAATTCAAAGTTCAGCAGCAAGTAAAAATCGATCTCTTTCATGTAGTCTGAGCACATTCTATTCCTTACTATTCCATGTGAATTAGTTAACTAATTTAGCCTTTAACTCTAGATGAATTTAAAAATAATTAGACTGACAGAAGGGTAAACAAAGTAAGGAGACACCAAAACAGAATTTTAAACTAAACAGCATATAGATTTTAAAAGATCTTCGTAAAGAGGATATATCAAAACCCCTTCAAATTTTGTAACTATATTCAAAGTATAAGCTGATTCAAGTCGTGCATATGAAGTTGAAATGATATTTTGAAACTGAAATGACATGAAAATTTCTGCATAGCAAAATTAGCGTTTTCACAACAGGAGTAAAAACAGGTGGCCTTGCAAAATGCTCACATGGTTGTCTGAGGAGTACCAATTTCAAAACTGAAATTCAACAATTTATTTTTAATGTTTTAAAGGAAATATACAAGTTGCAACCACTAAAGTCAGCTGGTGGTCAGATACTACAAAAATCATTGGGTTATGACTTTCACACTGTTTTCTAGACTAATAAATATTTAGTGTTTTTTTTATGGTTAATTCAAATGGGTTTTAAAAGGACATGAAAACACTACACATATACATTTGATTGCCACAAATTTGTGTATGATTAGCGTTATGCTCAGCGGACTTCTTCATAAGATCTATTCTCATGTATGGTTTTGTTATGTTTTCTTAGATCAGATACTTTTTTTCCTGCTAATATTTTCTCTGCAGTTAGTTTCATGTTACTTTTACTAAGTTTAGCAGTCTGAAGTCTTTTGCTTGTTTACAGAGCAGAAACAGCACAGAAGCTCCCCAGGAAATGTAACAGTTACGCAGGGGATCTTTCAACCTCAGTTGTGGTTTGGAAGAACGTCTAGGGGTAGGAGTGTAACTCTCTGCTCAGGAATAAAATTAAAGTATTTTTTTCTCCAGAGGAGTTTTACACTATTGACATGTAAAAGAAAAATAAACACCTCCTTATTTACCTAACCAAAATGTCTAACTGATTACTGCTGAACTAAAGAAATCTTGAAACCAGCAAATGTAGATGGAAGTAAAATACAAATCTTTCCTCCTGCAAAATTAATTTCAACAAGATGCCAGATGTTTCTACAGTCTTGTAAAAACTTACATGAACATAAATACAAACTGGAATAAAGAGACTGATTGCATGATGTAGACAACCTACTTATTTCTTAAGAGGCGTTTCTTCATATTTTTGGATGGCACAACACAGAACAGAATTTACAAAAATATATATATCTCATAAAATAAGTATTCCTCGGTATTTAATAATCTTTAAGTAACAGATTAATGTTAACCTTTTTCCAACAGGGTTCTTGTTCAGTTCACTTTAAGCCGTGGACAATCAATGCATAATAAAAGAAATTCCCATTGTCCTCCCACAGGACAGTGTATTAGCTTACACTTTCTCACTTGAAGATGACTGAAGAAGAAATTGAATTCACTTTCAGAAATGTAGGTCTCTAATCACATCTTGTGAAAAAGTAATGAAAAATGCAGAATGTAATGTAAACAAAAATAGCATGACTCACAGGTACACAAAAAGGCATTGGCAGACAGCAACTATGCATTACATTTTCTTGAAAGGTACAGATTCAATTTAGACTCGGGACAAACAATCCATTAGTCCAAGGCAACAATCCACTTCACAAGCAGTAGTAATGCACCTGTTTTCTAAAGGCAAATACAGACATTCATGACAGTGTTTGACTGAGTCAGTGCTGACCTTGCTGCCTTGACTCCCAACTGTCTTGGGAAGTGCAGCCAGGGTAGCATACTCAGGGCGTTATCTGAGGCAGAAGCCAAAGAATGCATGCTTAAAGATGCGACCCCTTTCAAATGGGGGATAATTCTTTCACAGATGATGCTTCCACATAGGCACGTACTGCTAGAGTTTCACTGTGTGTAACAGCACTGAGGACTTTCCCCTCTGTGAACCTGCCTTTGTATGACTCGTGTTTGAATGATATAGCCTGTGATTTAATAACTGTTATGACAATTCACACTAAGATTAGACAAAGTTGTATTTGCTGACCCAGTTGTTTTTGTTTTTTTTTTTTTTTAAATAAAGAGGCCGCATTTCAACCCTTTGCATTCATGAGGCAGTTTGATTTATGTTAGTAATGCTGACAAAGAGCACAATACCCTCTGAGGACAGCCTGGACTCACGCATCTAACTAAAAGGTCAGAATTGTCGACATGAAATTAAAGGTTACAGTGAGGTTTGGGCTGGGTTAACACACCTTGACATGTTTTTCCAGTACGGTCAAATCAAGTTGCTCATTTTGCCACTGTGGTGCCACAAGCTCAATGGAAATATACAAGAATTAAACAAACAAACAAACAAAACAAAACCCACACATGTGAAATAACAAGATGAAACTAAAGTTGACCTTGAAGGTTAGCAGTAACCAATTTTCTTATAGGAAAGGGATTGGGAGTATATAATAAAGGTTTAAATACACAATTTGATCTGACAACAACATGACTGTTTGTTCAGTGATATACTCGTCAAAGTGGTCATCTATAAATACGGACAAGAGCACTAAAGACTACAAATGGAAGACTGAATCAAAAATTAAACATTCTATCTAAAGATTCTATATCAGCAAATCATTGTCAATTTCAAAATGTTGAGCAAAATCTATCCTTACAGAGCCTGCATATATAGCACGTGACATAAAATATTCAAAGTTTTGAGTGAAATCAACGAAAATTATGGAAGCAGTCAAGTTCTTCAGATCCTGAACAGTATCAGTGAACTTGGAGGATGATCTTCTCATGGCATCTTATTTGAACTTCATCATTCAAGTGCAATTCCAACCTAAACATTTAGTCCTTTTTAATTAATTACCCATTTGATAGTTGCTCATTCGTCTCTCTCTATGAACTTCCTCCGGAATAATCATATCAATATACGTATGCATGTACATATTAAGTAGACATCAAATATGTACAGAAATACACATATTTTACATATATAAGTATAGAAATATGCATATATCCTTTGAACTAAAGATACAAGTATGCATCTTAAAAGACTGAAAAAACACCAGAATAAAATCTTAATTGGGTCTATAGTGGAAACTAATTCAGTAGGGAAGATGCAGGCACCAATCTGCAACAGAGACAGTTTCTACCTCCTCTGCAAAAGTTTTCTTCAGGGGAAGAATATGGAAGAATATTTAAGGCTTGCTATAGGAAAAGTATTTTGATATTTTTTCCTAAAATAATATTTATGTATTTACTGTTACGCTGAAAGTAACCTCAAACATTGCCTGAAAAATACATTGTCGCTCATAATTTTTATGTCCAACTTTTTTTGTTATTTCAAGAGTTAGGATTTAATTTTTAACTCTTTCTGTTGAATTTCTGTGCCAAATACAATTGAAATATACTGATTGAGGAAAGGCTTTTTACTTAAAGGTACTACCACTAACCGATAAAATCAGAATTCAAGAAAACACTTCCATTCTGCATAACAGTTGGCACTTAAATACCTTCTGAAACCTCAATACTGAATGATATTTGCATTTTATATATTCTCTCCCATTTAAACATTCCACTTTCAGCTATTATTCTGATAATTTCATCCTTTCTTCATTACAAAGAAAAACAACACCACCACCACCCACAAACCAAACCAAAACCCTAAAACAACTGCATATTTTTATTGTAGTATTTGCACTGAATCAGCTTTTCATCCAGTATGTCTGCACGCTTGTGCTGACTTTTTTTTTACTTGTCAGTTTTAAGGTTAAAAAAGAATTACTGTTATATCTCACTGAATTAACCGGTTATGATCTTTGGGCAAAGAACATCCTCTGAGCAATGATAGTGATACTTGAGAAAAGAGGACAGTGGCCCCCAGGCCATGTTGCTTGAAACACAATCAATGCTTGCACTTCCACTTTCCCTCCCTGCAACATGCTATGTATTTGTCGTATACTATCAGTGGTAAATGGCTAGGATATTCTCTCAGTCGTATTTTTGTGAATCATTCTCCCATACTTGCTGTTCTCATCTGCTCTGATTTTTATCTTCCATGGTTTCTTATTTATTCTTTATCAGGTTTATTCAAATGTCATTGCTACTACACGCTTCCAGTTTCTCTAGCTTAATTCCTCTAAGTACATTAAACTTGCATTTCAAATTGCTCCTTTAAATAAGTAATAACTACTTCAAACAAGATCTGCTTTTCTATTTATAGTACTACTTCTGCTAATTACGTACATGTCACTAATTGAAATTTTGTCATTTATTAATTTGACTTTTAAGTCTTAACCTTTTTTGACTCCTTGTGACAAAGTCTGGGTTGACGACATTGTTTTAAAAGGCTGATTTAGTGGTAACATGCAATTATTCCCAAGCAGTCAGATTATAACAACATTTTGAAACGTGTCTGCAGAAAGGATAGGAAAGCAATGTGTTCTAATCACTCTTTATTGCTCGTGTTCAACTACAGACAGGTCTTTAAAATACTGAAAGAAATGGCAAGAACCATGTCTTAACCAGAAAGCCAGCACATCTCTGCAATTCAGCTGGAATAGGTTATGAGTTGTTCCATATACATACTATAATCCAGGAAAACCCAAACAGTGCAGAATGTTTATCCATGAAACTACTTCATGTGCTCGTGATAACAAAACTATGATACCATGATCTCATACTTGTAAATAAAATCTTGTGCCGCTAGTGTCAGCAGAAAAGTTGGTAGAAAATAGGTAAAATATCATGTAAAGAGTATTCCTCTCAATAACAAAGAAGAAGAAATAGTTTCTACAAACTGAACAAATTCATTTTTCCATTTGTATTATGTTTATGATGTCTTGATAGCTTTTTAAATCATTTCTAATGGCTAATCCAATTTTAAGTCTAAAATAAATCTGCAATAATTCCAATGACCTATATTAATTCTATTTTACTCATGATAACTTAGACACATACCAGCAATCAAGTGGTTCACATATTAACAGATTTATTACAGTACTAGTATTTGTTATAACAGAAACTTTTGGAAATAACACCAAGTAAAATATGTGCATGAGCCCTATCAGTATTAGAAATGCAGATGCATTACTGGCACTTAACAACTGATCATAGCCTTAAGTTTCAAGAAGAAAATGCAACATTTCTGCTTTTGTCCTGTATGACATTCACAATCCAAGCACATGACAGTCAATGCTACCAAGAACATCTACATACTGTTACTAATACTGATAGAATAAAATAGGAATTATTTGGAAGCACACTATGTCTCACAGCTATTTTGAACAACAGCATTTAAATGAGTTAAAAGAACGCTCTTCCTACCTTATATTCGTCCTCATAGTCATTATATCCACACGTACTCAAGATATCAGGAAAAATATCTGACCACCCATTACTGGTACAATTTTTGCTAATATTTCCTGTAAAGCAAAATTTGAGAGTTTAAATCAGAGGGATTCAAAAGGCTACTCAACAATGAATGTTTAGCCTATCTAATTTTGTTATCCTCTGGAAAAATGCTGTTAATATACGCTATTTCCTAACTCTCCTGTTAAAGCAACTCATCTGTATCCTCTCATATGCTCTTCATTAACTTTGGCTTTTACCATTGCTCTGAGTAGCCTTTGCACTAAAGATATATTTCAAGTTGTGATGGCAGGCTTCTGCTCTGGTACAACAGCTATTCCTGCTACATTTGCAAAAGCCTGAAATATTTTGCTGTGTTGTCTGAAGTTGTCTGGAAGGAGGCTTTCAGCTCACTTTATAAAGAGGGTAACTTGTAGATAAATTAATGTGACAGAGAAGCAATTTAAGTGAGAGCTATTCTAACATGTTACTTAAGTTTTTGCAAGAAGGCAATACCAAATGATCTCCTGAAGAGTTAATAAAGCTCTTAGATATTATGGTGCTGAGTTGCTGCTACAGCAAACATCAGTAGAGTTTGTAATGCGATTTAAAGGTTGAACTACATGAAAGGTTGAAGAACAATGGCATAAATACATATGCTGAATCTTACCCTTTGAACCAGTTAATGATGTAGTTATAGAAGGTACAGAAAATGTGTAAATATGATTGGAAAGGAATTCTGAACAGTTTCAGAAGCGATTTTTTTATTGGAACTGACAAAAGTTGACTTCTTTCCCATGTGAAGTTACTCAAATGGGACTGGGGCTATTTATACTACTACTCCTTAATCTAATGAATATGTACTAAACATCATCCAATATGGAACAGCTTCAGAAAGAGAAATCTGAATAACCTAATGTTAGAATAAAGAAAAGTTAATACAATTATTACAATTAACTTTTAGAATATTAAATCATGAGCAACTGCCCTTCATTTTTCTTACAAGTATCATGGTTATAAAAACTGCTGTATTTCTAATAACATATTGTTATGGTTTGGAGTTTATTCTCGGTCTATACCTAAACTTAAGATGCCTGTTTTCCATTACCCAGGGGCAAATTAACGTGTCACAGATCACTTTAGGTCAAGAATAACCAAATGCAATTGTATACATTCCAAACTAAAACTTCTGTGACTTTTATCTTGTTCCTCAGTTACTTCTTTTTTTGCTTTCAGATGAAAGTTGTACATGTGCTACAAAGGGTTAACTGACAAACCACAAAACCTCTCTAGCTTATAACCAGACCTTGACATCAAACCACAGCATCTTCCTGAACTGCAGGACCACTTCTGCAGTTTGGCACAGACATGATATTTTTTAAGGAAAATGTAACCTATTTATACAATCTAAAGTGCCTTTGCTTTACAAATACATCAAAATTCTCTGATTATGCAGAGCAGAGGAATATGTTAAAAGAAGCATGAACTGCGTCAAAGGCAGTTTTGCAATAAAGACATTCTATATACTCAAGATGGCTAACATTTTTTCTTCTGTAAGTATATAAAGGCTATCTAAATTAAAGATAGACAATGTTCTGTGTTGGATATTTCTGCATCATCTTCCCAAGCAATTAATATTTCAGATTTTTCAGATTTACAACTTACAATTGTTTTTACAATAAAAAGTCATTCAATATGAAGTGGAGAATTAATTATGTGGCACGTTTACACTATAATCTTGATCACTGCAGAAGAAATTAACAGCCAGTTCTCCTGAAGCTGTAAAGATGAGCTCACAGAATCACAGAATCGTGGGGGCTGGATTTCTGGATATCATCGAGTCCAAACCCTCTGATAAAGCAAGTTCCCTACAGTAGGTTAGACAGGCCAGTTTTGAATATCAACAGAAAAGGAGACTCCACAGCCTCCCCAAGCTGCCTGCTCCAGTGCTCTGTAACCCTCAAAGTAAATATTTTTTTCTTCATGCTTATATGGAACTTATTATGTTCCAGCTTGTGCTGGTTACGCCTTGTCCCATTGCTGCACACCACTCAAAGTCAGACTGAGCCACTTGATTCCTACCCATTAGATATTGATGAGCATTGATAAGATCCCCCTATCTTCTCTTCTCCAGGCTGAACAGTCTCAGGTATCTCAGCCTTTCTTCATAAAGGAGAAAGACATCTTGTAGTGCTCCACTGGACTTCTAGAAGTTTTCTGTCTTTCTTGAACTTAGGAACACAGAACTGCACTCAGTGCTCCAGATGTGGTCTGACCACAGCAGAGGAGAGGGAAAGGTCTCTGCTGGCTATGCTCCTTTTAATGCAGCTCAGCATACTATCAGCCTTCTTGACCACAAGGGCAGGCTGCTGGCTCATGGCAAACCTGTTGTCCACCTGGACACCTAGGTCCTTCTCTGCAAAGATCCTTTCCAGCAGGTCAGTCCCTAGCCTGTTCTGATGCATGTGAATCACACCTATTCCATTAAATTCAAAGTTTAAATTAAGAAATCATTTTAAAAAGATGATATTTAAAAAGCCTACTTGTTATTTGGAAGACTTTCATGAAAAATAAGGTAATCTAAATGTTCTTGTAGAAAAATTTGAATTCCTTATAAATTCTGAGAGAAGTCAAAAATACATCTCACTAACAAGGCTAAATAAAGTTAGATTTCTCATTTAAAGATATTTTTATAATTCCCTGCCAAAAGAATCAAGTGAATTTGGAATGTCTATAAAAAGTAAGTAATTTTTCAGTCCTGATGATCACATGCCAAGTGAGATAGGGTTTAAGGTATTGTGAAGAGTTTAGAATTAAATATTTACTGCAGTTGTTTCATAGGGAGAAAATGTTACTGTAATATGTGATACTAACAGTTATATATTTATTAATATCAAACATTCAAACTACACAAAGAGTAAGCACGCTCTAGATTTTGGCAAATAGAAGCAGCATGATTTAATTCACATAAAAAATTTGTAATGTTTATTGGTTTGCCTTGTCTCACGATAGGACCTTAATATCTTCTACCGAGTAAGTTTGATACTTGATTTCTTAAGTTTTTCGTAAGTTCTAGTGAAGATTACACATATTTTCCCCTTTATGAACTGTTTAGATTGTCCATGATAAACTAATCAAGATTCACCAACTCCATGAATGAAAACCTTTGCTGATCTTTAGATCATTTTAGTTATCTGTTTTTCAACTGCTTTGAGAACAAAGATATTTTAGTCATATCCCAAGTTATTGTTTATGTTAAAAGCTCTAATTTTGTAAAGGTCTCCATAGAAATCACAAAGACAGAATTAAATCACTATATTAAGTTTGGCATCTTTCAACACTTTTTCATGATAAAGATTTCTCACCTGAGCAATAAGGATAGGAATTTTCCTGCTGCATTTTGAAATACATATGTGAAAAGGTATGTGTGCATTATCTATTTTTAAAACCCCACTGAAAAGGTAAAGAGCAAAATTAAACTACAGGTGTAATCAACAAGATGGTGCAGAAGATGGTAGTCTTAGAACAGGTCTTGGAAATCTTAGGCTCTGAGGAACTAATTTCAAGTTTCATTAAAAAGCAGCATAAAAGGTTTCATAACAATTCCTTTAAATCTTAATAATGATAATTTTTATCTATTTTTTGTTAACGTTGGCTCATAAGTCTTATACAGGCAAGGCAGAGTGCCTCCCCTAAGGACAGAAGGAAAAACAGGTATGTAATCTGATGGCAACTGTTCAAGATGTCAGTCAGGCTCAGCTGCATTAATTATTAATCCACACAGGCAAGGAACAGCAAGCATTGCCTACAGCTTTGATGAGCTGCACTGTATCAGAATTTACATATGTTTAGCACCTAAATAGAAGAATACCAGATGGACAACAAAGACAATTATTTGGCCTTTTCATGATGTATCATGAACAGCTCTGTTGAAAATCTGTTATTTAAACTTTTTAAAAAACTAAAATACTAAAAAGAAACTGGAAAAAAAATAGAAAGAAAGGAAAAAAAAAAAAACACTTTAAAGTGAAATACCTGGTTTTCCAGAAAAAAGGCTAAATATTTTTGGGCAAGGGACAGTGACAGTCTCTCCAATCTTTGCAGGACGCCAACAGGTGATGTTATCCCAAACTCCAACACATCCTGAAACAAAAACAACAGTAAGAAACATGAAAGTTCAGCCTGGTTCTAACCATCCACTATATTAGCCATATTAATAAGTATCTGAGACTGGAAGCCTTGGATGAGTACTTACAGACGGATTAAAGAAAGTCACAGAGATTATATTTTCTTTGAAAAAATTTGGGGAATTGTAAGAATCTAACGATTAAACAGCTTCTTTTAAGTCAGTCAATATACTTGTTTGGAAAATGTCCAATCAAAATCATGTCATGCTAAGGAATGATAAAGAATGTAATAAGTAACTTCTTAGTATTAATGTAATCTAGGATCAATTCCAAGATGTTGAGCATCTCTTAATCAGTTAAATGAAGCTTTTTATGCACAGTAATTAGCAAACTGAACATCACAAAGAAGTATTTAAGTAACTCACTGGACTCAGCAACACTAATATGATGGAAGTACACTGTAACTGGAAAATTCTTGGACCAATATGCATGGACTTCTAGAATCTCCTAAAATAAGAGATTCAAACAAAGAATGATTCTGTATGTTGATTTCAGGAAGGGGCCATAAAAGTTTATAGGCACATCTGATGGTATTACTAGTAAGGACTTGTTACTAGTAGATAGCATTTGCTAAGGCTTTGCCTATGCTGATGTCTGCAAAAATGTTCTCCAGAGAAATCGCTTGCTCGTGGATACTTCCTTCACTCTTTTTAAAACTACAGAGCTCCAACTGAATTCAGGAAGATGATGACAAAAGTAGGAGATTACTAATAGGAATACTTCACAAACTTTACTGTGCGGGTAGGTTACATGTAATGCCTTACCCTCTACTGCCTTGTTTACTGCATCAACGTTTCTATCCCAAAAGGTACGCAACAGGTTTATTATGTTCCCTGCATCACACATCTTCCCAATGTAAAGTGGGAACATGATCAAGAAACCCAAATAAGTTTCCACTATAAGCTAGATCCTCTCCTACATCCTGCCATCATCACCTACTACTCCATTTGTAATAAAGAACCTGCTTTTTTTTTCTGCTTTATAACGCTTGACATGGCAAGTCACTTTATGTCACTTTGTCTCTAACGGCAGCTGATAGGCAGGTAAGAAAAGGGCAAAGAAGTATTTCTTGATTATTCCATCTCCCATCTTCTGAACTACCTTATAGGTAATTTACCCACTGCAACAAATTGTTTGTGGGCAACTATACAATATGTCTCTTGCAAAGAAGGCTGCAAGGTGGCACTGAGTATCCAGGATGTCCTCCAGAAGTACATGGCTCTGAGCACAGAGGTTCATCCACTGTACTTAGAGCAAATCTGACCTTTAAGTATTCTTGACCGGCCTTTAAGACTTCAATCACGTCCACAGAAGGCACTGTGCAGATTTGTTTAAATACATATATTTCTGAAGCAGACTCTTAATAATGCTCAGAGGAATTTCACCCTCAAAGCTTTTATTTCTTCCCAAGAGTCTGAAGTTGTTGATTTAGTTGCAGAATCTAGTTGTTAAGTACTTGTATTTGTTCTAATCAATCCCACCCTAATTTGCTTAATGCTGACAAATGTTGCTTTGTCAAGATTTCCAATTACTTTGAAGGGGACTATTTACTTTGGTTCATTTAATAACTCTTGACTCCTCGATCTCCTCGATCAAGAGATCTGAATTCTTTCAGCTTTACCTTATTGTAAGGGAGACTTAGGACTAGGAACTATGAGAATGGCACTCTTTCCATCTGCACTCCACAGCCAGCTGAGAAGTTCCTGTTGACAGCTCTTTCAGGTTTCTGGTCCTTAGTGACTGATGCAGAGTGTAAGAACTCCCTGATGTTCATAATCACTCCTTCTTTTTCCTGATAATACCACAGAGTTTGCCCTTTCCAGCTGTTTCACACCTTTCTGGCTCGTGAGTTTTTTCTAAACTCTGTTTTACCCGTATAGCTTACACTCCCTCTGGCATTTGTACCTTTTTTTTTTTTTGACTTGTCCTTTTATACATAATTTAAAAAATAAGGTTCATATCTGAGCAAGTCATCTTCATACCCAGAACTTAAACACGTTTGGGTGCTTCCTGAGTTGCTGTACTGGATTAAAATTAAGCCTTACTCCTGTGATCTAACACTAGGACTTATGCAAAACGGAAGAATGCAAACCCCAGCCAAATCAGGTCATGCTTCCTTTCCAATTGATTTAAAGCCAGAAACAACATCAACAACATCACATACAAGTAATCAGAGAGACAAAGAAACTGTTTTCTTCATCTGCCACCACTCAGAACTGTAGTGGGAAAATGAAACTCTTTTGGCTTGGATGGATGCACTGCCTGAGCCAGCATAAACAAGTTCTGGAATACACAATAATAATCAGCAACTTGTGTGACTTCAGACCTTTTTGTTTCACCCCAATTTTCAGTAACAAGTGAGAACTGAGATGAGACATCAAAGCGTTCATGCACATCCACAAAAGCTGACTACATTCCCAAATTTTCTCTTCTGTTTAATAAACACTCTGTATGACCGTGGATCTGCTATAGTAATCTGCAAACAGCTTAGAAGCTTTTATCAATTTGTACCATGCTACTACATGGATGAGGCAAAGCTCCTGCTAAAAAGGCAGCTGAACAATGTGAACCTTGAAGTGCCATTAGTAACTTTTTACACACACACATGCAAAAGAACCAAACAAAAACCAAATCACTAAACTCTTATTCCAGCTTCACTTAAGATAAAATCTCTGGTCCAAGTATTATTCCCATCACAATAAATCAGCACAAGTTGTATCACATCTTGAAGGTTGCTTGGTAGGAAGTAAAATGGAATACAAATTTTTGATGTTCAAAATATTGCAAGTCACAAACAATTTTCAGGGAATGTATTTTTGCCTCAGCTCTTTCTCGGTATTTTAGGACTTCAGAGGCATTTACTGCAGAGAAAAGAATGATAATTTTTTGTACTCCTCAATCAAATGGATGAAACAACACAAAAGATGCATTTCTACAGAAGAATACATTCAAATGCATCAATATCATCAGAGTGAAGCTTGAGAGCCTCTCATCAGAATTCCAAGAGCATTAAGCCTATATTTACAATAGTATTTATTATTGTACAGGAAATGTCCTAGAAGCATTTGTATTCACTGATTGACTGCAGTGTGATTTTGAAAACTGGTCTACAGCTGAAAGCTGAAATGTTCCTGTTACTGCACGCTGCACTGCTAGGCCTCTAAAGTACAACTGTTAAACAATACACACTTTTCTGGACTCTCAGCTCACACCCTTTCTCATTTCCCATTCCAATTACTAAGTGTTTTTAACAATATTGCAGTTGTATATCATTTTCTTACCAAAACTGATTTGCAGAGGCAGGATATAGTGAACAAGTCCATAAGCTTACTAAGCCCGCCAGCTTTCCTTCATTGTACAGCATAAGCTTAATCTTGCACAACTGAAAAGTGCAATTAGTTTCCCCACTGACTTTGAAAATTCCGAGTGCATACCTAGATGGGATTTGCAGGACTTGAAGGAGATACTGTTCTTTACCACTGCCTCATTTTACAGTTAAAACCGAGATACATGAAATATTGTCAGAGGGTGACAAAGCATGATTGACTTCATTCCAGAACATCTGAAAATTGGTCACATCAATTGGTCTTTTCCTGCTATTGGCCCATGACTGTACAGCAGACCATAGAGCCGTAATTATCTATACAATTGGAAAACAAAGGTGAGGTATTGGGTATGTTTAATTTGTCTCTATGCATACAGTATCTGCCTTGATGAGTTGCTTTCTTTACTATTTTCTGTCCAGCCATTAAGACATTCAGTAATAGGACTTCTGGAATATTATCCATCTCTGCCACATTTCAGAAAATCATTTGGCATGTTCATTCTCTGCAAGATTTGCCCATCTCCCACCATACGTAGCCTGATTCCTACTATCTCCAAAGGATATTAAGCAATTCTGATATACATTTCTAGGTATATAAGAAGTTTCTGAGTTTTAATTTTACCAGTAATTCCAGTAATATTTTTTAAAAGTCTATTAGAAGCATCTCATATTTTAAATAGAACTGCTTTCCCATTTCCATGATGTCTATTAGAACTCTCTTGCACCCTACATATAACAAGCTCTTTCCAACCTCTTCATTTTGATTATTTATTTCCCTGGTGAGACACTATCAGAATATCCAAGGAAATAATCAATCTTCTCAGAAAACCTTTTCTCCATGACTCCCTCATCAGCTTGGGTACAGTGTCACTACCCTAATGCTCTTCATTCTTCCTTCAGATGATATTGCTGATGATATTCTTTGCTAGTGGAAAAGATGTCATTTACTTGATTTGAATGTTTGGTCTTTAATGCTTGTGATATATCTGCAGATGCCTCATTATGAAAGGAAATTTAAAAGACTATAATCTAAATTTTGTTACTCATTTTTTTTTTGCCGTTTTTATATAGCCATATTCATCATCCTCCTATCTGAAACTTGGTCTTTGAGCAAGAAGTTTGCTTATACACATCACCTCTTACAATGTAACACTAGGTTTGCACTCCAAAATGCTGTACATATATATACATCACACGCATCAATAACCACTAGGTGGCACTTTGCATTTGGATTTAAAAATCGACAATACAGAAAGGTTTCGCCTTTTTTTTTTTTTTTTTTTTTTTAACTAAGTGTTCATGTTCATGATACATGAGACAAAGTGAAAGTCCTTTGAAAATCTGCCAGAAAGATGTCAACTACTCTATGGTTTGTTTTTCAAGCAGGGAAACATTTTGATTTTTGTACTTAACTTGACAAAGCAGAAGCAATCTCACCTCTTATGGGCAATGTTTTCTAGACTGTAGGTCTGAAAGCTGCAGCACGTAATTTAGGCCACATGAGAGTTTATGAACATATACAAAACAAAGTTATTTCTACATTTTATACAAGTAATAAGAAAGAAAGGAAAAGGAGGGGGTTGAGAAACAATGAGCTAGCAAATTAGAAGCAAAGAAAACATGTCAGAACACCTTAAAGGAGTAGTAGGAAGAAGACAGTGACAAAAGCTTTACTGCTCAAAGCTACTTTGCTAAAGTTTTTTCCATGTACTTTTGCCTAGGACTTGAATACATCACAGAGCCCCGTCCGCTGGGGATACCTCAAGTCATCTGAGGAGGGTACCATCCCAGCTCAGGCCTGGGCTTTCAGCTGAGCTACAGGTGCACACCTGCTGCTTCCATGCCCATGTCTGCCTCCACCTGGGCCCTGACTCACTTCTGTGGTCCTGCCTGGCTATTCTAGAGCTGTCTAACCCTAGTTCCCTGCACCAGGCTTGATCCTAACTCACACCCATGTCCTGATGCCCTCCAAGAGGTGACTGATGTCTGCAGCCTGCTCTGCTCCATGGCTACAGGAAGAACAGGGCCCAGGAGCTGGCAGAACCATGCTCGTGTCTGCAAGAAGACAGGCTGCAATGCTGTCCAGAAACATCTCCAGTACGCCTGTCTTCAACTAAAATACGGTTGTGAAACTGTGCACAGTGTATAAAAGCTCTGGTTAGTCATCAACACAGGAAATGGAAATGTAAACTCTTTAAATTACTGATCAACAGAAAGGAAGCATGCACAGCAAGCAGAATTTTGGAAGTTTACATACACTATACCAGATTTCACTAATAAAAATAAACAACATGAAAACAATAGATCTTAATTCTCTACTGACCTAAGATGTTTGCCATTTACAGATTCTTAAAAGCCAGTCCTATTAGTGGGAATTTTAAAAATGGAGTTATTGAGGCTTCTTGGAGTATTACTCAAGTTTTCACTGAATGTAACGTTTAAGAAGAACATTATTTCCCTTCTGTACAACAGTTGCCACCAGAAAATCAAAAATCAATATGTCAATTTTATTTTTAAGGTAATTAACATATTCTTAGACTGACGTAATGAAATAAGCAAGTTTTCCCATTCAAATTTTCTACGAAGTAAATCTCACTCAGTACACATTTCTGTGTAAGTAGACAGCATTCCCATTTCACTACATGTAAATAATTGTCCAATATATTGGAAAAATAAATAGAGTACACTCAAATAAAGTACTGCATAGTCAGAGCTGTTACCAAAGGCCAGATTATGGTAACACCATTGACAGACTTTTACACAGTTCCATTAACAATGATAATTCAACCAAATAAAACCACGAGGAACCAAACACTCAAAGCAGACTCCTCAGCTCCTTAAATACGCTTAAAAACTGCATGAACCAAAAAGCAGCATGCCTGTACTACAGCAAGAAAGGCAGCAGCTCAGATCTGAAAAAGCCATAGTGGTCCTTAACCTAGTGGTGCTGTGTGAAAGAAGTTCTACAGTCCAGTTATCATTAAATTCTACACTGAATGCTACCTCAAATAACTGTAAGCAATGCTGCAGTCTAACTGAGTCATAACCCTAACTACTGAGCCGATGACCCTGCCCATGGCAGCAAGTTTGGAGCTTGAGGATCTTTATGGTCCATTCCTACCTAAGCCACCATATGACACTACTGATCTTACCTTAAAGAGGGAACAGCTACAAAAACAAACCACCTGACAGAAGACCCTGATGAGACTGGAAAGATCAAGAAAGAGGGAACTTTGAGGTTCCTATTCACACAGCAATAGAATGACCTCATCCAGCTTTACGTAAGTCTCCGCCATATGCAAGAGAAGAGAGTGATCCTCAGGTTGGCATAGTTACAGTCAGTCCTTTGCTTGTGCAATACAGAGCTAAACACCTGTTCCTGTGTGAGTTTGAAATGCAAGACAGGCACCTTCCTTACTGGAGAAATAACCATAACAACAGAGGTCAGTTAGACAAACTAGCTTTAGGGCATTAGAACATTTACCCCACCATTCTGAAGAGCTTTCAGAGAAATTTGGTATTGGAGTCACTGCATGAAATTCTACTGGCTGTGTTATTCTAGTGATAAGACTGTATCTTATTTATACAAAAGTTTAAACTTCTTTTTCCAAAGCCATTTCTCTTTCCACCTGTATTCCTTCCTCAGTTTTAAGATGTTATATCTAAAATAAATATGTTGTCTGGCAGATAGGTCTCACAAAAACACATTCTGGAACACAAGATCCAAAAGGACTCATTTAACGGGATAGCCATTCAGTCCAAAAATGGAGTTAAAAATATCTGACTTTTTGTTGTAGAATCCTGTTACTATTGATTTACTTTTACAT
The DNA here is from genome assembly GCA_023055505.1 of Callipepla californica brunnescens. NCBI lineage: Eukaryota > Metazoa > Chordata > Aves > Galliformes > Odontophoridae > Callipepla > Callipepla californica. The sequence goes on from JALIRH010000006.1 coordinate 7,110,273, forward strand.
TTTTTGATTGCGAGACTTCATTTTTCATTTAAAGGAACAGAAATGAATGAATCATCAGCCCTTCAAAAACAAGATCACAAAATACCTTACCCCACTTGTTAGGCTTCCAGCTTAGGTGCGTCTGTACCTTAGGTGTCAAATTTTAGGAATAAACAAATGTGGACAGAAGTTAATGCTGTCTTCATTAATTAAACAACTCAATTTGCTAGAGATCACTACATAGGCAAAGGCTCTGACACAGATCGTTGGAGAGTGATTTTTTTATTTCCCCCTACATGGAGTGTAGTGCTCTCCACTAACGGAAGACAGGCTAATGCCTGAAATTCCCCCCAAAGGGTGAGAAGTAGAAAGTTAAGTGCTTTTAATATATCCTTAACATTGTTCAAAGGATATTTACAGAGCATTCATACACTGCTTCCATGCGAAACCCACTGCTGCCTTATTAAACCATGATGTAAGCAAGGCCTTTGTGGACTTCATAGCCAATGATTTTAGACATATTATAAAAATTAGTCAGTGAAATTCTACAGCATGTTATGAGGCCAATGACTATAGCATCATTATGTGATGTAAAAAAATACCATTTATCATTAAATCTTTCCTCTCTGTGTCCCTACCACACAGCTGAGAATCTTAAGTATATGTACAGTATTCCTTATGTAATTCCTGTCCATACCAAAGGAAAAACTGCCTGTGCCATAAAATCCAGGCCCTCCTAAATTCATTAGTGGCACATGCTGCTCGAATTCTGAAGCATGTTACAGAGAGATGTGAAGGCTTCTCAGCTGCTCTGAAAATGAAGAGAAAAAATTTAAGAACTGATAAGCCTCCCAGTGAACCTTCATTTCCAAATCCTAGATATGACCTTGGGTTTCACTGCAACTTTTGTGAAGCAGGAAGCATTTACTGAAGTCAGAAAAGTATCACAAGGATTGTATAACCATCTTTCTCATTCAGGAAAAACTAAAATGGATTTTGTGGATTTATCGTAATAAATTATGTTTCAAGTGCAATACAAGTTTTTGGTGCAGAGCTAGGGCTTGGACTAGTTCCAGCTTGCCAATTTTCATTAGTAGCTCCTCTATATCAGCAGTCAGAGTATTGCTGTGACAATCTGCATGTCTCTGTTTTAATACTCCTTACATCTCCATATGAATACAGAGTTTATTGGGAAAGTAAGGACACAGAAAGAATTAATATTTTAGGAAATACAAATGGATGCCTTCAACACAGACTTATCTAGACAAGTTCTTAGTAAAGGTATCTATAACATGAAGCACAGGATATATTCTACCATACCAAGCATACAGTTTCTAAGGGTTCATTACAATGGGAGCTTCATTCCAATCTCCTCTGAAGTGGAATACTCCATTTGTTTAAAGCCAGGCATTCAATTGCATGTATAAATCCTTCCACTGCCATATTATCTCTACCTGCAGGGCCAAATCAACAGTATCAGACATACAGTCTTCTTCCAAAATGCAAAGTTCTTACAAAGCGTTTTGCCTTCAGGAAGCCCCTCTCTTCCCTGCTCTAGCAGAATTATTTCCAGAAAAAGCTCTTTCTTCCCCAAGGAAACCCAAAATAAAACTGGTGTGTATGACTGATTCCCTTGGAGCTGCCTAGTATCTGGATCACAAAAATGGATCTGGAAGAAAGCTTGACTTTGAAAGCCTTATGATAGCTAATAGTGCATTTATTAATTCATCATATAATTCATTAAGCAGGCCAATAATTATTTCTTCATCTGGGTTTACACTTGTATTATTTGTGTAACAGCCATCTCTATTATCAGTCATATAAAATGTAAATGATTCATTTTTATTATAAATTGTTTTAATTACTGATCTGGATTCATCAAAAATAGCTTGTACTAAAATACAAACAGCTGATGATCCTTTTAATTTTTTTATTGTACATAAACTGGTATTAGGATATGCACTGAGGAATTTACGCTTTCAAATCAAGAAGAGGGGTGGAGAAGGGATCCTGATTTGAGATTTGTGTTTATACTCAAAAGGCACTGCTGATGGCAGATCCTTGAGGTGCCACCTTCAAACAGAATTCAAAACAGATTACGGAAAAACAAATGTACTACGCATCATCTAACAGAACCAAGGGAAAACTACTGCACTATAAGAGCTGTGGTCTTCCAAGGAGACCAGTTATTCTGATGAATAGTAGTACCTGAACTACAAGAGAAAAAGGCAATACACAAATGAGGCATTTCAACTAATTTGAAACGATATCCTTCCAACCACTTGAAAAGCATTTGACAACAGAAATGTAATGATGTGATATTACTTCACAGAAATCAAAATCTTCTTTTGGACTTAAAAACATGCAGTTGCTCTTAGATCTAAAACCTCCTGCCTCTTTTTCTGCGCCTTGCTGAAAACCCACCCTTCCCTTCAACATTTTACATGTTACTAGAGAAATGTTGGGCAAGTGCAAATGCAAAAGCAAGCAAATAAAGCATTTCAAGAACTTCACACTTTTCATCAGTAGAGTTATAAAAACTGATTACTGCCCATGTGCTCTGGGATATTGTTTACAGAAGGTAGCAAATCATAAAACATTAATACTTTTGCTAGTTTAAAAAAGAAAGCAAAGAAACAAAAACAACACAGAAGTTCAATAAATACCAACTTCCAACTTTCCTAAACAGCCCAAACTTTCAACAAAGTTCTGCCCCTCTTTTAGATAAAAAGTGAACATAAATAAATTATATAAAAATAAACTCTTTTCCATTTCAAATTATCATTGATTTTATCTGCAGAAAAAGTAAAAACATTAAAGTAACATAGTAAACTCATTTTCTGAATTTAAAACTACTGTTCAGTTTTCCCTTTGCATGACTATGGTCTTCTTGAGGTGAACATTATCTTTTGTGCACACCTTCTGCCTGGTAAACCCAGCAATTCTGCCAATACTCTTTTACTTCCAACAAGCTCCTGAGAGAGTCATTTGGATCCAAGAAATTTAGCTTTTCCCCAGACTTGCTCTTCCCTGTCACCACCAGCCTGCAGCTCTTCTCTCTGTGAAAAATACTAGCAGCAACAGCCTGAAGCATGAGCACATACTTTCTCCCACCCAGTACATGCCTAGCCTGGTACAACTCTCACCACATGCTTGCTGCAGCTGTAACTTTAAAGCTAAAGATGCATGTGTTCCAGAACACACAGAAATTATATGCACAATACAGAGGAATGTGGCAACTGCAACTGAACTATCAAAGGAGATAGAGAAAAATGTGATGCTCTTGCTTTTTTCTGCACTACAGTTTATCTTCTCTTACCTTTGTAGTCTACTGGTTTTGCATGCTTTAGAAGTTCCATGCACTTTGTTTCCTCCTTGTGAATCTCCAGCTGAAATCTGCATTCTGGATGGACACCATTCACCTGCGTCAAATTAACAAAGAGGCCAGGGTCTTGAAACTGAAATCAAAACGCTTTATGAAAGATTCAACTACTGGTAGTGAAAAACACAAATTGAACTGATGCTATTTTTACCCAACTATGTGCTGGGCATTGAAATCAGTGCCCATTTTAGCTTCTCACATACGGTCTTCTCAGTACAAAATATTAAAGTAATGCAGCAGAGCATTCAATGGCTCCTTCCTGTAGCATTCCAAGGCCAGCTGTCATTTACACAAAAATATTAAACTATCTAGTGAATTCACCAATGCTGTTGCTTCTCTTCCCCCGGAGAAGCAATTAACTAAAATGAAGCAAGAAAAAAAAAGTGCTCTTAATAGATGAAGTTAGGAAGCTAAAAGTTTAATATGAGTGACAGAACAAGAAAACTGATCAACTTGTATTATCTTTGACAAGGTACATTTTGATTTTCTTCTTTTTTCCACCATTTATACTTTATGTCCTGAAGGTCTCAGCACGATTGTTTGATTCAAGTAAGTGCTACATGAGAAAAAAGCCTTCCTTTTAAAATCCTATTTTTAAAATAGTATTCCCTTCACTCACTTATGGCCCTGCCCCTGGTTATTTACACTGATGGGAAGAGACAGGGATGGAGACTGGAGAGATAAAGAATACACCAGAAACTGTGCTGATATCAGCTGGACTCTCAGAGGTCATAATGAAATAAAACTTCAATGTGTACTTCAGTCACAAAGAAAACAGTGGTATCTTTACTCCTTATTCTAGGAGATAAGAGCAGAGTCTGATAATAGTCTATGATTCATCAGACATGATTTCTCATGATCACAGTAATTAATTAATTAGTACGTGATCGTAGATGCAAGAACCTCAGACCCAGAGTCAGGACCCGTTGTCCTACAAGCTCCCAGTAGTGAGCTGCACAGCTGTTTAAAACGCAGTGTGGTGGCCATAAGCTTAGTAGGAGCTGCTACAAAGCTCATGCAAATGCCTCTTATCCTCCAAACTTTTCATTTCACCACCTACAATAACCGAACCTTACCTCCTTTTCCCATATGACGACTATTTTTCTTGTACGCTTTTGAACAGATTTCTTCTAAGGACTTTGTCCAGATCCTTAAATTAGGATTTCTAGCAGTTATCATAGAAAGTTCAGAGTTAAAGTGAAGATAAGACTTTGCTACGTGCTACCTGCTCTCCGGATAGCTTCTATTTCTAATAGGAGGCTTGAGTAAACCTAGTCACTTGCCTGCATTTCCATTTTGAAAAGAGGAAAAACCAAAAACAACAATAAAACTATTCTCCCAATTGCAAACGTGCGGTAGATCTCTTACTCATCAAAAAGTGCTACAACTAGCAGGTCTGGGAAGTAAATCAAGAGATTACGGAAGCTTGCAAATCCGTGACTCCGATCTCTGACACCTGTGGAGTAACTTTAGGCTTCCCGCTATCAGTGATATATAGCGAAGATTACGTTGAGAACATAAATTCGGTCGCACTCGAAGGTAACGCAGCATCACTTTTCCAACACGGAACGTGTGCCAAACCATCACACGCTGCCCTAACGCAGGGCCCGGCTGCCTCCAAACGCACCTCTCCAGGATGAGAGGATGGGGGTTCGGGTTCAAGCCCGACCGTGCCCGAAGCACACAGCCAGGAGCCCGGAACGAGCGAGTCCACGAGGCACTCACTCAGGGCCGGTCAGATCCGTGCATCGCTCTGCTTTCCCAAGCGCAGGTTATTTGTATACAGCTTAAAAACGCAGAAGGGCACCTTAAAGATTTGCACATTCTGACTGGTTTTTACAGCAGAGAACAGCCCGGTCCCGGCGGGGCACGGCAGCGCCTTCTGCCCCATCCCCGTGCACGGACGGCCGCGCTTCTCCGCACAGTCCCCACAACTCCCTCGCACGACGCGCTCTCCCGCACCTGCTCCTCCTGCCCGCCGACTTACCCGGCCCACGTTCCAGCTGAGGAAGAGGAGGAGGAAGAGGAGCGGCAGGTTCCTCATGCCAGCCGAGTGCCGGCGGGCAGCGCTGCCCCGCGCCGAAGGCGGCGAGCAGCAGCCGGGTCCCGCCGCCGCACCATAGGGCCCGCGGGGCGCCCAGCCGAGCCCCTGCCCCGCGGGCGGCCGCCGCCCTGCGGCTGGAGGCGGCTCCCGCACCTGCCCCTCCGCCCTCCCGCTCCTCCGGCTGGCAGCTCCGGGCCCGACTGAGCGCTGCCCGCCGCCTCGCAGCGCTCAGCTCCTCCTCTGCTTTCCGCTCGCTTCTCCTCAGCTTTTCTCCTCCTCCTTCTCCCCGCCGCTCCCGCTGCCCCAGAAGAGGTGCGAGCCGACGGGACGTCCCCCCCGGCGCCCTTCAGGTGCTCCTCGGGGCTGCGGGCGCGGTTCCCGCTGTCCGCCCCGAGTGTACTGAGTGCCAGCAGCGGGCACGGGCACACGCACAAAGCCGCACACCGGTGCGGGGTGTGCAGAGCAGCCTTACTGCCTCACAAGACGTATAACATATTTAATTTAGTGAGATTCGTGTGAGCCCATGCGTGCTGCCGCTGAAAAAGCAGAGTTCGTGAGCCGAGAGTGAGAATAAATTAGATTTCTCTTTTCTGCTGTCTTTGTATGTGCTGTAATTTCAGTGGTATATATTGAGAGGGGCTGAGTGGGCTACATAAAACTCCTGCACATTCTGATGCCACCCAAATTAATCAGCTATAAGCAGAACCAAAGGCAATTCTGAGACAAAGGTGAAGAGAATATTGATATTTTTAAAATCCATTTGCAAAAATGTTCTTCATATGTTAATAACAAACATCTGATTATAACCTCTGTGATACCATTAAGAACACTAGCAAGCAGTGTTATGACCTGTCTGCTGAGCGTAGAGGGAAATTTTAATGTAGAAATAAAGACTTCTTGAAGGGTGGCATCTCATAAGGTAATGGAAGTATTTTCACTGTAACAGAAGCCTTTGGATTGAATTTGATCTGTACATTACAGGTGGACTGAAATGTCAGACTGTATCCACCCCTAAAACAGCAGCTTTGGAGGGGAACCTCCTTAAGCCGTTACCTCTCAGCCTCCGGGCAGACTCCCAGGTCAAACCTCTTGGAAATGAGGGACTGCACGTTGCAAGGGGGAACTAGATGTTCTTTGAGGTCTCTTTCAACCCAAGCCAATCTATGATTCTGTGGTTCCTGGGATTAGTGTCTGACGTTCCTCTTTGTTTTCCTGGTGGTTGACTCATTCTAACTAGGGGTGCTCTTTCTTCAGAGCTATAAGGTATTCCTAAATAGCAAACTCAATACCTTTTCCCCCTTATTGCATTAATATGATGTCTCATCATTATTTCAAGTCTTTGAAAATCCTTACTTCTTCTCTAGAAGTTACTGCACTTCATGATGAATGATTCCCTGCTAAGAAAGCAGTCATTAAATACAATTGCTGGGGGAAATTTCAAAATCTCAAGGTCCTTCAGGTACTTCAGCAGTAAACCTGGCAGCAGACCCTGATGTAAAGGAGCTGTCATGCACTGTCCACCAGCGGGTCTGCCTTAGCAGCTGACACAAGAGATGCCAGACACCAAAACCCAGTGTTTGATTCTTTGAGCAATGATTCATTAGTCTGCTGCAGCTGAGAGTCCTGGGGAAACCAATTAACAAATTAGTGCTAACATTTTGTGTGGAAGCATTCTTGGAAACTGCCATCATTATTCCTTCTGTGGAATGACAGAAACTTGTATCTTGGGTATAAGGCAGCCCACATGTTCTGGAACTAGCAAAGAAGTTTTGAAACTTGTGTCTGTTCTATCAGAAGATTGTCCAGAGTCAGATTTTTGTGATATTTTGTTTTCAAAGAAGCAACCTTTTGAGACAAAAAGAAAAATTATCAGACATTTCCCAGACATTGCTTCTGTCACTATTCCCAATGACTCTTTGACGTGAAAGAGACAACAGATGAAAGAGAGGTGCATCAAATCCTACTATTTTCATTTAGATATAGCTAAGTATTTCATTTTATTTTTTTTATTTTTTTTTCCTGAAGAGGACTAAAAGTATTCATGCATGAAGTCTGGAAAATGAAATTCAAGTTATTTTTGCTTAAAATGTTGCACTGTTTAGAGCCCTGTTAAGCAGCTGAGGACGAAAAAATGAAACAAAAAGAGAACTGAAACAGCTGTATGTATGGAGATATGTAGAAATTAGACTGATACTCTTATGCAACTAAGAGTGGATAGTGTTAGGAAGGAAGCAAAGAAGGCAGTCAGTGTAGACTTGTCATTGCTCGGAATATCCTGGCAAATCTGGAGGAAAGATTAGATTTTGTGGAGGTTTTGAAGGTACCCTCCTGGCACAGACTGCACAGACATGGAGGAAGAGGATGAAGTCCAAGAAAGGGAGAGAAATTCCTCCTCTTCACAAAGGAAATGATAGAAAAGTTTGGTTGAATTGGATATTGCTTTGAATCAGCAAGGCCTCGGTGTTATAGAAAGGACAATAAAATGATAATGGAGATTTTAGCAGCAGACAGTGTTCCCGTCGACCAATGTGAAGGTTCTGCAAGCTCTCTCTGCTCCTGTAACACTTGGAAGAACCAAAAGGTTTTCTCACATTCCAGATGTTGGAAGAATCTGCCTACAAAGAAAGATTTGTATCAGTAGTTACTGTACCAATAACGAGTACTTTATGTTCTGCCTGGCCAGCTGTCTCTTCAGGAACATGGTGCAGGCAGTCAGTAGCTGGGCAGATTTTTGCAGGCACATGGAGAAACTGACGGCTTTCCATACTAAAGTGATTGCATCAATCCCTTTTGAGCTGAAGCCTTATTTGATTGTGGAGTTCACAATGTTTGGAAAATGCCTATCCACAAATCATGCTTTTGTCATTGCTTTCATTGCTTAAAATTTTTTCTTTTCTTCAATCATCTAAAAAATATTATTTATGGAATTCATATCATACAGTTACCAAAATACCCAAACAGCATGAACAAACAGGATTTTCCTCATAACATATATACACGCTGACTTGGACAACATGACTCTTTTAGGACTGGTGATCTCAAGTTATTGTACATTTTTCCAGTTCTACTTTCTAGACCTCAGAAAGATCTTTGTCTTAGTGTAGAACACAGTACTAGGTCAAAGTGGAAAACGAGTGCTCTTCGCGCCAAGTCTTCATGAGATATTCTTAAATCTCCCAAGGTGCATTCTACTGTCATCTTGCATTGTGTTAGACTTTGTTTTCTGCGCTGAGTATATTTAAGGGAAGATTACATCAGCAAAGGAAATAGTATTTAAAGAGGGTTTCAATGTTTCAATTAACAGATTGAAGCACAATAGAGAAACTGCCTTTCCTTTGTATTGACTTCCATGCGTGAGTGTGGTCAGCAGTTTGTGTCCTGCTCATGCCCGTTGGTATTGAAGCCTTGCCCAGGCTCCAGGGTGCTGGTGGCTGCAACACCACCCTGTGAAGAGCATCATGTTGTTGCATCTGTACCAAATGTAGTAGCTGTGGTCAGAAGTGAATGTGATATGCAGATTCTCTGAATAAACTAAAAGAACATTAATCATTGTGTCTTATCTACCACTCCACCAGATATTCACATTCAGAAGGCCCTCCTAAGTATTTTAAACTTTTGCAGTCGTTGCTGATCATTGCGTATATGCAGTACCTCTAGAACCCTACACTCGTTTCTTAAACAGAAAATCAGTGCTATACAGAAAGGAAAGTTTTCTTAAGAAAGGCTGTGCTTAAGCATCATCATCAGTGCCCTGCTGTCTCTAGACATGAATAGTAGCTCTTTCTATAGCTTCAGGCTGTAGCTTCATGTCTGTCAGTGGTAATGCTCGAACTGTTCCACAAACTGCTTTATGTTTGTTTGTTTTCACAGTGGCCTGCAAAATGGCAGTCTACCAACAACAGCATAACGGATACATCCAAACAGTGAGCAACAAAATGATGACATGAAGAAGTCTTCGGAGTCTTCCAAGAAATCTTTATAATTTGCAAGTAGCTAGGCTACTGAAAAATGTGTTTCTACAGATTAGAAAGAAGTTCTTTAAATAGAAAAAAGGTGGGGGGGGAAAGAAAGAATTCATTTTGCTATATATTAACTTCAGGACTCTCATACTTCAGATTGGTTTGATTAAGGAGGTGTCTGTAATAATGAAGTCTTCAATCTGAATATAGCACAGGGATGCTGGTCGTGGAAGACTTTAGTACGTAGTCTATAATACTTAGTGTAAATTATGCAATTTCATACTCTCTCCCTAAAATTTGTAAGATTCTCAAGTCTCTTCTGATTTCAAAAGGGTGAAAGAAGATCTTTTCAGTGCAAGAGAACTTTTCAATTTTGTGACCAGGGTATTAGTTTTTCCTATTCCAGTGTCAGCAGATTCCTTTATTAATATCTATTTCAGGTGTTAAATTAATGGGTATTCTGTTGTATTAATATGGCTAGAGGAAGCAGAATCTGGTATTTAAACTGTATAAAGTAAATGTAAAATAAATAAAATAATTTGAGTAGTGGGCATGCTGAAAAATACTTGGCTAATGCCTTGTCACATATGATTTACTACAAAGTCCTAGGTTTGATTGGTTATTATTGAGTTTTACTGATCGTGAGGAAATATTTTCATTTCTGAAAATTAGAAGTAATTTTTATTCTACCACAACAAAGGACAAATCGTCCCTGTTGGTTCAGAGTTGTTGCAATGGTTAATTATTATAAAAAAATTTTTGAAGGGATACAATTTAAATGATTAAAGTAAATGATTGACTTAGGCACAAAATTCTGATGGTAAACCCAGAAAAACTCAAAAGCTACAGAAAAGTAGAATTGATTGAATGGCAGACATCTTTAGGAAAGTGAGGAAGAGTAAGTGCATAAGGGAAGGCAAATGAAATGTAGAATCTGATTGTTTACTGAGACGTACCATCTAAACATGCATCCAACTTATTCTAGATAGCAATTAGTGAAGCATTTGATACAGTGTCATATAAATTGTTAGTTAAAAGTGAAATGATGGGGCTTAATGAAAAAAAAAAAAAAGCTGCTTGGCCAATATGGGATTAAATTAACCTACCTGACAAAAGAGAAGTTTCTCAGAGGTCAAACTGAGGTCCTACCTTATTAATTTCAATATATATTTTTTTTTTTTTGTCAAAACAGAATTCTACTGTAATTCAAGATGTCAGTATCTGGATATCTTATGAAACTGTATCACCTGGAAATGAATTATGACAAAAAAGCTGAAAATGGAAGGTCTTGCTAGAGAATAATGAACAAGTTTTTCTACCATAGGCAATAGTGGGAAGTCCTGTGTGTACAAGACAGTGTATGACAAATAGGAATATTAATGTGAAATGGCTGTGATAAATAAATGTGATCTTAGGACATACAGGAAAGAGACTTACTGTAGAATTAGAAATGTGAAGAAGCTAGGTGACACACAAAGGACTGGTCAGATCTCATCTGTAGTGTTGTATATAATATTAGCAACCCATAGTCAAGAAAGATGACTTGAGCAGTGCACCTGCTCAGAGAAATGGAGACTTAAAGATTTGAGTAAGTTTGGTTCAATAACTTGCATAAATACAAATCTGATGTCAAATACATTACCAGGGAAGGAGCTAAAGGAAATTTAGTGGAAAGATTGGATTCTACAATCCTAGGTAGAATTTATATCCAGGTAACTGTTCAGGACAGATACTTTAACAGTGATGGAAAAGAAATTGCTTTTCATGATAGAACTTGACCAGCCAGTGAAATGGATTTGGTGCACCAACATAGTAGACAAAGCTTTTCTAGAAGTCTTTTCCAAGACCATGTGAGTAGTCCCACTCCAAGCCTTTCCATCAAAATTACAGTTCTGTAGAATACTGAACACTGAATTCTCTGGCTTGTTACACAGAAAAAAATAGTTTTTTTTTTTAATATGAAAAACCTTTCTTTGAGGAATATTTCCAATTTTCATTAAAAAAAGCAAAAAACAAAACAAAAAACAAAACAAAACAAAAAAACAACCTAGGCTTTTTTTCTTAAGTGTTGGGATAGATAAAATTTTCCATTTAAGGAAACCATAGATTTTGCTGGAAAGGTAAAAAAAGCGTCAGTCTTTACCTTCTGAAAACTTTTGTTTTAGCAAAACCTTCAAAGCAAAGCAGATTTTAGGCTAATTGACAAAAATTGGATCTTGGTCTTCTTTTTTTGGGTATATTTTTATTAGGAACTTTATACTGAGCTCTTCTCCAGCAAAAGATGGTGAAATGAGACATTAAGACTTGTACTGAAGGATGATATAAAAAAGATGAAAAATCCACACCACCTCTTGTCTTGGTAAAGGAAGAGGAGGAGAAATTGAATTAGTATAGTCAAAAGATTGAGTGCTATTTTGCATGATATAAAATCCTGAAATAGAGCCATAGAAATATGTACTGAACATTTAGTAAGAGTAAGTTAGAGTTTGAGGTTGTATTGATTATGAGTATTTGTATCTTTAGGATAGAATGTTATTTATACAACATGGGGTTTTTTGTTTGTTTGCTTGTTTGTTTCCTTTTAAATACTCAGGAGGAAGACAGAGTCTCAGCATACTTCAGGAATTTAGAACACCATTGTGTCAAAAACTTCAAATAACCACCAGCCGAATGGGGTATATTAAAAGCAAGAACTTTAGAATGAAGGGATATGAGATTTCAGTATCATTTTTAGACTTGATTTCTATTGCTTAGCACAAATCTACACAGGAAATCTGAAAGGAGAAATTTCATCTTCAGTGTAATCAAACATCTAAACAATCTAAAACTGCTGTTTCCATTAACAGAAAAATTCAATGGCATATGATAGTAAGAGCAGCCTAATTGTCCAGCATAAAATGATTTGAATGATGCTCTAATCGCAGGTGGATTACTGATTGTTGTATGTGGAATTTCCCCACGTAGGAGAAAGAAGAAGTACATGTTGACAAATCAAACCCCTGTAATCCACAGGAATGTTTCACACACAAAATCAATGCCACCCACTATAGTTGCCCAAGTTAAACAGTAAGGCAGGAGGAGGCAGGGTAGCTGTGACACAGGCTGCCAGTGTTAATGGATGAGGAAATACCAGCATTCCAGGTAAGCGGGGACATGTCTGCAAAATGAAATATTAGGAGCAGATGTGTGCTCTGTTCTTTGCAGCTTAGGTGCCTTTGTCCATTAAGGTCCAGACAGCTTTGTGAAAAACAAAGGCCTACTTGAGCAGAATTCATTTCTAAAAAGCCTTGAAATCTCAATAAACAACATTAGGGTAGGAAGAAGTAGCTATGAACCTTGTGGCGTAGTAGTGCCAGGTTTGCTGGGGACACTGTTTTCATCTACATGTTTCCCAGAGAAGTGGTGGAGTCTCCTTCTCTGGAGACGTTCAAGACCTGCCTACCTACTGTGCAACCTGGTGTAGGGAGCTGCTTTGGCAGGGGGTTGGTCTAGATATCTAGAGGTCCCTTCCAACCCCTACAATTCTGTGATTCTGTGATTCTGTGAATCCACAGTCTGACCTGGATCAAGGCCATTACTGTGACTGAGCAGGAGTGGGACTGAAGGATGGTTTAGATTATGCTCTTCTCTGTCCCTCAGTGGTGGCGACAGACAAGCCTCTTTTCTATTTGGTTATCCATTTTCATGAAAATGGGAGGAAATTTACATCTTTGTTACTTTCTGTCAGGTTGAGATAGGCTAACTGTTTTAAAAATTGTTAGAAACAGATGGGCAGAAAATGACAGCCATCCACACAGTTAGATGCTCACATAAGCCTGAGTTTATAAGAGAACTAGTTTAACAAAACAAAAGCAGGTCCAGGACTTCCTGCCAGCCAGCTGATGGTATGGAATTCTCCAGGGCACATCTGTTGCTACGTGACTGGCCAACTTCAGGAGGCCACATGGAGGATGACTTTGAGAGAGAGCCTGGTAGACTGGTTGTGTCTAGGCTTATGTGGCCCTGGACACATGGATTTTTCACTTCCTGGAAAATTGCATTAATTTCTATAATGTTACACAAAATATGGGCATGGCACTAAGCGTTTCTAGGCCTAAGTCATATTTTTTTTTAATTTTTATTTTTTCCAGAAATATATGTGTATGGATTGGATCTTGCCTCATATTCCCTGACTATTTCTTTAAGAAGTGCTAATCAATGCCTGAAAATCTAACTTCAAAATCTCTTTCTATGACTCTGCAGAGGTGTTGAGTACCCTTGGGTTGAGAAGCTAGAGTGAGTAATGAGAATGCTCAGACGAGTCATTGGGCTTTCAGGAGAAACCAGTCCTTGTCCCATTCCCCTTAGCCTTGCATTTGTGGCTGAACCCTGTTCTCCTTAAGATCAATGGCAATAGTCTTATGGACTTCAACTGGGAGCACAATCAAACACTTGTCTGCGGAACCATGTAAATACCTCTCAAAGCTTAAAGTTCTGTAAATCATTCTGTGGCAAGCAAATAGCTGAGTTATGATCAAAAGAGAAATGATGGAACAGTTCATCTCTTCTACGTATCTTTGACAGCTTATATATAAGGGACACCTTATATGCTGAGGAAAGACAAGGACTAACAAAACATGCTAGCAATTAAATAATTAACCACTGAAACACTAGTTCAATTTTTTCCCTAGTCAGAATGTTATTTTTGGTTAGAACCATAGAAATTAATACTAAGAGATTCCATTTCCCTGCTTTAATATATACTGCTTTTTAATGGAATTGTGCAGAATGATTAGTGAGAGGCAAATGTCAAAATACCAGACAGAAACTGACTCACCAGACTCAGGACTTAAATTAAGGTCAGGCTATGAAAGTATAATGCATTGTCTTTATTGCTTTGCACCTTATGTAGTGATTTACATTGGAACAAAATGACTGGAGTGGATGTAATGAGCTATTTTTGTAAATTTGGTAGTATTTAACTTATTTCTTACACAGTTGTCAGAGATGACATGGCACAAGGCAGTTAAAACAAGACAAGAACCAAAAACAAAGGAAAAGCTCAGAATGTCCTAGACAATGATTATGGAAAATTGGGAAGATACTATTTTATTTTTTTTATAAAGCTAGATTGTGATGCTGGAAAACAAGCAGAGTGTTTGCCTTCACTTCTTAATCATTCTACATTTATCCTCTTTTTTTTCTTTTATTTTAAATGCATTTGCATATACCACATGGCAACATACCTTTAATGTTGATAGATTTTCTTGTAAAACAGCTTTCATCCCTTCATCCCAGAGCTTTGATTACATGGACTGCCCTAAAGTAAATGAGCTTCAAATTACATTATGCTTAAACTAACTGCATCTACTCACTTTAAGTATTTCAGTCCACAGTGGCAGAAGACAACATGAAAGGTTGTAAGATCAAATGCTAACGCCAGCTTTCATGCCGTGCTAAACTTACGAGTGGATGTTACTGTGCTTACTCTGTTACTGAAACAGCCCCCAGCTCAAGTCCTGTAATCTTTGGCGCAGTTCTGTCCCTTAAATGCTATTCATCGCGTGCTGCCAGTGATTTGCATTTTGGATATAGTATGGTGATGAATTACAGGGTTTGGATTCAAAGTATCATCAACTCGTGCTCTGTTTATTGTTGTTTTGTCTTCTGACCTTTCTGCAATGCTGTCTATCCCCAGTACACTAACAGGACACTCGATAGCATGTGACAGTCATTTTACTCTTGTTTTCTCAGCAACTTTTTAAGATCATTAACTAATTCCCACTTGTCAAGTGATACTGCTAACTTACCAGGTTATATCTGGATTTCAGAATACCTGGATTTTGAAATAAAATCTGGATTTCAAAATACCTAGTAGATGTTATTTTGGCTATGATAGACAAAGCCACTTCATTGCTACTTGATTTTAAATGTATTGCTCATAGAGGTCACTTATGTAATGGAGTTGGAAATGAAAAGCTTTTCTGTTGTTTCTGGAAGAAAAAAAAAAGTGTTTCTGTTTCTGAAAATGAATGTTATGTTCTGCTTTTTTGTAGCTACTCTGGATGTAAAGGGCTTGCCATTCTGCCAAGATCTGAGTGCATTGATTATGTTAATGATGTTTGGAAAGAGGATGCAGACATGACGCTGCAGAAAGGATGCATAATAGAGTAATCAGATACAAGGAGTAAGCACAAAGTTGGAGAAGTACGTGATTGGCCATGGAATGATAAGATGCAATTAATGTTCATGGACTTATGAAGTATGGACAGATTTTTAGAATGATCCTCAACAATATTCCAGTTTCTATGGAATGTGATGCCCTTGAACGTTATAGGTTAAAGAATCTGTGACGCCTTTAGGAACATCCTATACATTGATGTATTTGAATTGTGATAAAAGCTACATAAATGAAAATAAATCTGTTATGGCTGTACAGAAGGGTTGGGAAGTTTAATAGGAAACACAGAGAACCCTCACAAGAAAGAAACAAGACCAAATGGGGAAAACCAGAAAGATCATAAAATTCTGTGGAATGCACACAATCAGAGTAAGACCAGAGATGAATTTCCAGATGGTAGCAATACTAATAGAAAAATCTTTTCCAAACATTTTGGAAGCAACAAGCTTGCCAGAGCACCAGTACAACAAATAGAGGATCAAGACATATAAACATTTTAAAAAAGATAATCCATAGAAAAAATAAATAAATAAGAGGTTATTTATAGCTATCATCTCACCAGAGGAGTCTAGAGAATTCCCCTTGACAAAACTTTCCTTATAAGCAGTGCTTCAGTAAAATCAAGATTCTGGTAGAAGATATGTAACAAAACCACTACCAGAGGGTTCTAAAGGAATTCCCAAGTGAAATTTTCTCACATAAAAATTCTTCAGTGAAGAAGACTGGCAGTAAGTTAATATGGCACAAATTTTTAAGCAGTATTCCAGGATAGTCATGTTGTTAGTACAAAGATGAATACTGAATGACAGTTGGTCTCAAAAAAAGACATGGGAACATAAAATTATAGTATCAAACTAAAGACAGGAGTAACTTTTTTACACACATTGCATGAACAGCAGGTGGACCTTTCCAAAGGATCATAGAATCATAGTATCATAGATGGCCTGGGTTGGAGAGGACTTTAAAATTCATGGAGTTTCAACTCCCCTGCTATGGGTAGGGTCGCCAACCACTAGACCAGGCTGCTCAGAGCCACATCCAGCATTGCCTTGAATGATTTCAGGGCATCCCACAACCTCTTTAGGCAACCTTTTCCAGTGCATCACCACCCTCTGGGTGAAAATTAAACAGTCCATCCTTCAAATCCATACCTCTTCAATTTAGAGAGAAGGATGTGGCCAGGAACCACGTCAAAGGCTTTGCAGAAGTCCAGGTAGATGACATCCATAGCCCTTCCCCTGTCCACTAATGCCATCACTCCATGATAGGAGACCTCCAGATTGGTCAGGATGTGAGAGTTGATAAAATTTTGCACTGATTAAACATTTTTAAAACCCAATGGAATAATATCCTATAGTGAGTTAAGTACAAATATGTAATTTCCGGTTTAGAAAATATAAATCACTGGATTCTGAGGAAATACTTATGAAAGACCAACTATCTTTCTCCCATTCTTATGCTCTTCTGTACATATTTGCTGTTTGCCATTGTCCAATACAGGATGTCAGAATGTCATCGAAGTACTTGTGGTGTTAGATTTTATGTTCCAGCAGTTTGCATGTGCAAATATATCTTTATTGGTTCATCTGCAAGTATTTAACAGTAAGAAGGCAAAGAAGGCAATGTTCCTTCTCCAGAATACTCCTTCATATCCTGCAGCAGTGCAGGATCTGGGGAGGTGAGAGGCAAATGTATGAGGCCAGATTCTTCTCAGTGATGTGTAGCAATAGAACAAGGAGTAATTGCCTAAAAGTTGAACAAAGGAAATTCCATACAAACTTGTGGAATAACTTCTTTGTGGTAAGGCTGACAGAGCACAGGAATGGGCTGCCTAGAGACGATGAAGAGTCTCCTTCTATGAAGATATTCAAGACCCATCCAGATGCCTACCTGTGTGACCTATCGTAGGGAAGCTGATTTAGCAAGGTGGCTGTACTCAGTGATCTCTTGAGGTCCCTTCCAACCTCTGTGATTCTGTTATTCTGCAATTAGCAGTGGTGCCCTGAGAATGAACAGGGGAGGGAATTGCTGGATTTTTACGTTCTCTGCAATTCTACTGCAATATATAAGAAGAAACTGAAAATGGATAAAGAAACAAGAGAAGGACAGACAGTCAAAAATTACTTTTTGGTTAATTTTATTTTTTTTATTTTTGCTTTCATTTTAATTTCCATTCACTTTTTGTAAATGTGCAGACATGAGGCAGCATCTTGCTTACTAGATTAAAGTGCACATTTATTTATAACTTCTTATGAAATTATGTTTTCTGGTTTAAGTTGCTTAACAATGTTTTGGTGTCTACTGAATTGAAAGCTGTATATGTGTATTTATGAATACATCCACAAGGATTGTCACATGAAAGGGAGCTATCTTCAACTGAATATCATCAGTGATTTGGGAGAGTCAGTGAATGTCATCCTTAGAAAGCTTGTCATAGCTTTACAGAAAACTGGGAGATAACTGGTTTAGTAACACCAAATTAGTTACTTGGAGCATGTAGTTTTCTACAGTGATTAATAAGTGACATAAGTAACATCAAAGAACTAATTTCTTCCATATTGGTGTGGGAACTTGGGCTACTTCTTCACAGACCTTAACATTTCACAGAATTTTAAGCTGGTATACCTAATACAGACATGGAGGATATGGAGTGTTTTAGAAAAATCTGTGCACACAACGAAAAGGTTATTTACTTTGAATCTTTTTAGGCAAATGGGGATAAGGTGCAGTCTATTCCTACATGAGAACACTGTATGTCAGGGCCTTCTTAAGAAGTGTAATAAGATGTTATATAATGGTTGTTTTTTAATCTTCATTATGACAGTATGGCTGACTTTGATTGGATTTTTTCTAAAAACAATCCAGATCTCTCCCACAGGTTTGTTTGTTGTTTTATTTTTAAACTAAGATCAACCTGGCAGAGCTTAACTTTAAATAATATTGAATGGCTAAAAGGAAAATTTTAAAAAAGAAAGAGTCCTCCTCAGTCCTACTGGGGGAGAAAAGAGAAAATGTATTTCTGAAAATCCTGGGCTCAGGTCTGATACTTGCTGGCTGCACCAATGAGAAGAGTTGGTGTATTGCCAACTCCAGTTCATATTCCTGGAAAACTGTGATTTGCGTAAGCTCTTGACAGTGTGTTTCTAGGCTTTGGCCAAGATTTTAGGATTCCATACTAAAAAGGTGCTGCAAGGTGAATCAGCCTTAACACCACAAGGCTGGATTAGGTCCTAAATCAAATGGTCAAACTGTTTACTTAACTTCAAATATTTATACTTCAAAAACGTATTTCAGTAAGAAGTGGTGTATTATTTAGTAAACTTTTCTCTGAATTTGCCCAGAAAGCAGAAATAAAAATTAATTTCCTGTAAGGTCAGTATTGCTAAGACGAATATATATCCTTTATTATTTCTGTTCCAGACAGCTTCATTCCTTTGTAACAACTTTCTCTGAAAGATATTTCTAATTTCCAAATCCTTCCTACTGAATTATAATCAAATTGGATAGACAGCTCTAAAGCCAGTTCCATCCACAAACAGAAGATGGAGAATTTCTCCCCCGGATTTCAAACCATATATTTGTGTATCAGGTTAAAGAAGATTAAATACATTCCTGAATGCTAACACAGGTCCTTGCTTCCAGTTCCAGTTTCTAGATGAAATGAAATAGTACCAAAACTTTCAAACAGAATATCTGGGCTAATGACTGATTATAAGAACAAAGATTAACTACTGGACAGATTTCATGTCTTTCTTCCTGATCTGCAGTCACTTCAAATAAAGTATGGTAGACTGAATACTGCAAAATTCTCATTTTAATAGTTTGTTTCATAGCACTCTATTTAATTCACATTAAAAAAAAAAGGCACCTGCCATGCCAAAAGTTTGATCGAGTCATTCTTAGTTCTTAGTTCTAAGTGCCTCCAATGCAACTTATTCTGTTGTAGCTACTGTATTTCCAAACAAACCAGTAGGGAAAGAAATATGCAAAGTAAACTTTCTCTTAGCAGCTTCCAAAATGAGACTGCAGTATTTCTTGTGTACTGCTTCTTATTTCTTTACTTCATTGCATATACATAGGCACACAAGTGAGCGAACTTGGCATATAAAATACCCTCCACTTCCCACCCTGGTTTGTGAAGGATCCTCCCCCCACCGCTTCCTTCCCCAGAACGCATAAACATATGAAAACAAAGTGAATTAAAACTATGGAATTAGTAAGATGGCATTAACTGGTCTCAATACTGTCTCAACATAATTTTCATTATCTTGCTTTCAGTTTCACATCATCTGATCTCAGAAAAATAATAAAAATTGTTTTCATAGTTCCAATTCATAGCATACTACCTTGACATTTTTATTTTAGGCTAATATCTGTATGGACACTACTTTATAATATTTTTCACTTACTGATTCTGGAGAAAAACATTTGTTCAGTTATAGCCTGTAAAGCTTATGTCACCTGGGTCTTAGACATTTAAGTAAGAAAATTTCTCATCTCTCTTAAACTCACATACTATAATTTAAGATGAAGGTTTATCTGGAGATACATCTGCAAATTTGAAGCCCATTCATTCAATGTTAGTTGCAAAAAATTCTATCTGTTTCTCTAAGGCTATAAGTTCTTTGTGACAGCATTGGTGATATGGATCTGCTATCTGACATTTGTGAAAACGAGCATTTTGGATGAGGGTTATCTGGGGATTTGGTTTGTCTGACATTATTGTCCTCTTTAGAAACTCCCATAAATATCAACTCTTATCTTGTTGTCTTGTTTTGTTGGGTTATTTTTTTGAGAAATTAGTTTTTTGTTCTAAGCTGTTAATAATTGTTGCTTTTTTGTTTTTGTTTTTCAAATGAGATGCCAAATATTTTTAAAGGGTTAGTCAGTTCTGGAAGTTAAATAGGGAATAATAAAGAGCCATGAAAACCCAGCACACCATAGTTAGCGTTCTCTTTGGAATAGTTCAATTTTCACTGCCTTAGGTCTTGACATGTTGCTTCTGGTCTAGGATGTGTCACTACTCATCTTTCCAGATGTTTTTTACAGTCTGCTTATGCTGGAATAAAAGGGATATAACTTCTGTTGTTGTTGTTGCAACTTCATTAAATCCCCATAGTATAAAGAGAGGAAATTCTATTGTAATTCATTCTATCCAGCAGTGCACATCCTACAGGAAGAGCTGAGGTTTCCCATAAGAATCTGGTGTAACTGATTCGATTGCTTAAACAAGCCCTATTGAAACAGACAACCAGACTTCCCAAAGTACAAAACTTTTATTCTAGATAGAAGTATAAGCTTATATGACTTTAAAATTGAAATAGGATCATCAAGAAAACAAGTAACAGCAGGACCAATGGAAGAGATTTAAATAAAATAAAAGATTTTTGTCAGGATTTTTGTTTAATTTTAAATACAAATATGAGTGCAGGGAAGGAAAATCTTGAGCTCATTCATCAGTGCCTAATATGGTAAAGTTCCAACTGACACTTTCCCCATGGTTAGAACACTTCTAATATTTCTTTCATCTTTGTAGGAAAGCCTGAATTATGATAGCATTCTTCTCCTATGTTGAATGAAATAGAACTTTTTCCTTTTTAATTGAGCTCTCTGTTTTCATAAAACTTTTTTGAACTGAGCAACTTCTCAATAGTAACCATGGTGCCATGACCTTGGGGGATTGTACTTGAATGCAAAAAACTCTGTTCTTTCTGTGCTGTACTGCATATCAAAGTCCATTGTAAACAAATCAAAACATTTTTCTGGATACTACTATTTTTAAAAAGTGAGAGAATTTATCTGTACTGCTCTAAAAATACACACCCTCAGCTTTAGCTTTATTTTAAGCGTTTACCTTAGATAGCTACAAGAGCATATGTCCTGTGAAGTTTTTGCTTTCAGAGCTCAGCTGAGAGGTAGCTAAGTTAGACCCATTCTCTTGGTCTGGCATGGGAGAGATTGAAATTAAGCAACAAAAGAACACATTAGTAAAATAACAATAGCAAGAAAATCTATTTTGTGGAAGACAGAAACCATATAAAAAATGGTGATCCTGAAAACTGCATTTCAGTCATTACTTACCTTTGAACAGATAGGAAACACACAGTCTGTATTCCTAATTACATTTTCCCCGCTGCATGACATTTTGCTTCTGCTGTCCGTAGCATCTGAAGTCTTAATGCGTGGTTTCTGAGCATTAAGCAGCTTTGTGAAGTGATTGTCCCAAAAGTCATTCCAGATTCAAAAACCAGATGAGTTATTGCCCTTTATGTTTGAGAATCAGCAAAAAGCAGTAAGGTAATCAGTTTTGTCTACTCTGAAGAAAGAAATGGAATGTGTGTCACAAAATCCACATCAGCAAAATCAAGCTTTTCTCCTTTTTCTTGATATCTTACTCAAAGATAGATAAATTCTTTGGAATATCATATGTTGATTCACAGTTGAACTGGGAACCTTCTGGCTCCAGGTCATAGCTTTTGTTTCTGAGGCCTTGAACAGAGAATATCTGAGACAGTTAGCTGAGGGAAAAAAAAAAACAAACCACTAGTGAGAGTATTAGTGAAAGATAACCTATTTTGTCTAGTTTCTATTTTGTCCATTTGTTTTTTTTTCACATTTTTTCCCCTACAATATTTTGAATGTAAATGCTCTAATAGAAAAAATTTTGGCTTTGGTGTAGTCATCACTGTGTGCCAGAAACTGAAATTCCATTGCAGTTCACATTTCCATTTGTTTCTGTGAGTGGAGCTTTGAGATGCATTTCTCCCATGATATACTATGCTGTTTCTGAGAAAAGTTAAGACCACAGTGCATCTTCAAAGTTACAATTCAACCAGGTAGCCTTACTTATAGAAAAGAATGAAGGAAAAACATACTTGAAAAGCATCTCCTTGATAACTTTTGGTTGGCCTTTCAAATCAAACTGTACATTCAGTCTCAAATTCCTTTGTCAGTAAAAATAGTATTTTCTGACTTTTGCTAGCAGCCATCTACTGAATAGCTCATTTAGGAACGGGGTTGATATTCTGAAGTAAAGGCTGATGTTCATCTAATAGGAGTTTTGTTGTTGATGGTGGTGGTATTCTTTTCTAAAATAAACGTGTAGCCAAATTGAGACTTGTCGAAGGAATCACACTTAGAATTTTAGTTACCTGTTCAAGAGGTCATGCACTGATGATATTCCATTCATTAAAACAACCTGATTTTTCATTATCATTGAGATGCCATTAATATACTTAGTCATCACAGAGATTGTAGGGAAGAGAATGGGAGGTGAAGAGCTTGTCTTCTGTGTAAGTTAAATAAAAGCAACCAGAATTTCAGAACTGCTGAGCTTTCACCAGCTCCATCAGTTTGGTGCTTCCTCCACTGTCACTTTAAAAAGTATGGAAAAATTATATTTAGGAAGAATAACTAAGGGTTGGCAAATTCTACCAAATATTTGCTAGGAGATTCAGCAACCCAAATGTTATAGGGAATAACTGTGTGACTGTGTCACCTAGAGACCTTCAGTGACAACCCCAGCCCAGGGCTCCATGCTGTTAGGCACTGCTCAGACATTCACATGAAAGAGCTGCTGGCAAAAAGAAAAAGAAATGAAGTGGCTTCTGCAAGAGCTCATGGCTCATACAGACTCTCTGTACTCCTCTGTGAACAGGCTTTGGAGCTGTGTTTTGCTGCTCAGTTCCCTAAGATGGCTGTGGGTGAGGTGTGTTTTGCCTCCTGTCTCTGTGGCTGCCAGGCAATCCCACCCCATACCTCAATATTATATCTAACTCTTCCCTCACTCAGCCCATTAGCACTGTGCAATGATTTGCAACTATAATTTTAAAACATTACTTAAGCTATTAAGTATATCGATATGAATCATTGGCCCAAAATCTCTCTTGTTGCCTTAGGATTTTTTTTCCTGGTAAAAACATAAACCAAGAAGCTTAAACTGTTGCTTTGGTTTGTTGTTCTGTTAGTCCTCGATCCAAGTCCTGCTGGATCTCAGCAAAAGTAAAGATGAGAGTCACTCCAATGCTCATTGCACTGGAGCAAAAACATCTGAGGATTCTGATTTTCTAATTACACAACTTAGAACACTAAGAAAGATCTGGATGCTATCAGGCTCTGAAAAGCTGGAAAAATACAGTGAATTTGAGATTCCTGAAAGTATTTGCTGTTAGTTTTAAGTGCAGGAATCACTTTTATTGCGACAGAAAAAGCCCTACATTCAAAAACAATGTTCTAAAAATAAAAAAAGAACAGAGGGAAACAGAGAGAGGAGGAAGGAAGAAAAGGTGAAAGGAAGTGAAGGAGGAAGGAAAGAAGGAAAGAAAAGAATAAGAGAAAGAAATTGAAGAAAGAGAAAGTAAGAAAGAAAGGGAAAGAAGGAAGGAAAGGAAATAAAAAAAAGAAGAAATAAAAAAAGAAAGAAAAGTAAAGGAAGGATGAAATGAAGGAGAGAAGAAAGAATGGAAGAAAGGAAGAAGGGAAGAAAGAGAGGGATAAAGAAAGGAAGAAAGGAAAGAAGGAATCAAAGATGCACTCAGGTAGAAAGGCAAGTACTCAGAATGTTCAAAATGGAAGACATAAGGTTGCCTGTAACAATTATTTTAGAATTCAGTTGTGTGCATTACAGTTCATTATGTAATTATATTTTTCCTAATATCTTCTTCATTCTGTGCATAGAAATATAATACTTCCTCTTTTTTTTTGTGACCTCAGAGGTCTTACATAATTCATGCTGTCCAAACCCTCCTCAGAACAGAGATTTCTCAGTTTTCTCAGCAGCTGTTCTGACGTGCTCAGATTCAGAGTGTTTGGATACTACACAAATGTAATAGATTAATTTTCATAGGACCCAGCTGAGGTGGGAGGAATTATTATTAGCTCTTTGTAGGGACCTGGAGATAAAGGTTAAAAGCTGACTAATATTGTGTGCCTGGCTGAGATGATGGGATTCTAATTGCTTCAGACTTCTTACAGTATTTTCTAGCAAACTACGTACTGTAATTTTAAGATGCTTTGATGACAGTGCTCCAGGCAGTCCCAATAAAATCAACATTGAGTTTGAAGTGATCCACCAGCCTTTTGTATCAGTAGGATGGAAGCCAGGCTGTACTTCAGCCTCATGACACTAATTATTTTCACTTCTACCTCTAAGGGCCCATCTGCACCTTGAACTGCTTGCAGGCCTGTTCCATCCATCTCAGCTCTTTTAAAAGTGGAGAGAACTCCACTCACACACAGTACACAATGGCCCATGGTCATCATCTTGTAAGAGAGCACTTATCAGCACCTCACACGGCCCACTGGTGCCAGCAGTTAGGGAATCCTTTGAGTGTATTTATGCATGTGAAAAGTGTGTCTGGGAGACAAGACTTTAATTACACCACCCTAGACAGAAAAATTTTGATCTCACCATTCAAGCATCACTGTAGAAAGAGAAGAAGCACTCTCAGTCATCTTAAATATCATTCATTGCTTTGCTGCTACCTAGAAGCTACTTTCTTCTGTTACCTGAGACATCAAAAAAACCACCAAGTTCTAGCTTAAGCCTACCTTTACTTGTAGCTTAGTCTTAATTTCAAACTAATGGCTTGCTTCCTCCTGTAAAGCTGAACTGGATAGGAAAAGACAAGGCAAGCAAATCTCAAGTAGGAAAATTGAAAATAAATTGTAGCAGACCCACACCAGCCCTTGTTTGTTCTTATCATTCAGCTTACACAACTTTACCTTCAGAGCCGACATAAGAAAGCTTTAGGAAGGCCTTTAGGCCTAAATGTTCCTGCTATGAGTATAAGAAGTGGTCAATAAGTAATTTGTAGGTCTTGACTCACCTGAATTTAAGCAGTCAAATTGAGAAGAAACGAGCATAAACTTTGCATAATGAGAGGGTCTTTCCTTTGGTAGCATGATGAGCTTGGGAAGTCCCAAGATATCTGTCTGTGATAATAATGATTAAAAAATATCAAAGGAAAAATATTTAGTGGATTGAGGGTTGAAAAAAGGATGAGTTGATACGTGCAAGTGTACAAGAACAAAATGGTGAGGAAATAGCCATCACAATGATCAAACAGTTATGTCTGAGGTAGAGGAGGCTGGCTACGTGGTGGTTCTGCCTGCTTGGAGACTCCAGTCTCAGCTGTCATTAGAGCCAGAAAAGGGCTGGTGAATCTATAGGGGAATGCAGGCGTATGTGTTCCTGCCCCCCAGTGTGGGATCACTGAACTCTGGTGGGGCCCTTTGGTAATCCAGCAATAAAGAGTGGTAAGTATTAGGTTCTTCAGTGAGATATAGACCTCCTGGATCTCACCATAACAATTATGTATGTAACACCTCCTGATATCTTGTATTTATTATCTTTAGAAGGCTTGACTTTTTAACCATTACATAAGATTAATTTTAGATGTCATTTCAAGTTGTGAAAAAGGTAAAATAACATCAATAGATGTACCACAGGGAGATATCCCCTTAATAACTTAATAACTTAATTGAAGTGTTTGCCAGGAATTTCAGCATGCTATTCTGGCATAAAATCAGGATTCAAGATTATGCATTTTCTTTTTTGCTAAATATTCATCATACTTATATTACGTTCTGAACACTTTTTTCTCAATTTCTTCTGTTTCTTTTTCCATACTGACCCTCTATCCCTCTCTCTCTCATTTCATTACTTTTTCTTCCACAGAAAAGAACAGAGAAACTTAGGCAATGCTTTCAGCACCACCAAGAGAAATTACAATTGCAATGAAAGAACATCTCAAACTGTACAGGCAGGGATTGCAATGTATGGGGTACAAATAAAATCTCAGGAGAATTACCTAGCTATTAAATACTAGCAACTTTCTCTTGCTGACTCGTTTATCAGAACTTTGCAACATGTCCGAATTTTGGAAGATTTATTTGGGAATGGAGCCAGGACAAGCCTCCAGACCACAGAAGTTCTTTAGTTTCTCAGTGGAAGGGCTCTTTTAATGTCAAATTGTGAAAAGCAAAATGTTACCAGGAACCTCAGAGTTTTAAATGGAAAATGCTGGTCACCACTGGTCAGTTCTGACTGCATTAATCTCTGCTGGAATAGTTAGAGAGTTGGTTTTGTTTTTTTTTTTCTTTTACTAATACCACTTAGCTTTATTATCATGACATTGAAGGGCTTCTAACAAGCAAACCAATTCATTTGCACTTTTTATTAAAAAGCTAGTAATTGCAGATCATGGAAAGTGCTGGCATTGTCCTTAGAGCATTACAAAACAACGGTGAGTTAGCTTTATCTACTCTCCATGCTTCATTTGCAACTGGTGAGTTGCAGAGAACTGAAAGCAATAAGCATCTTGTTGAGGAAGAATATATTCAAACAAAATCATTGCGGTCTGAATATCAAGAGCATTATGGATAAATTTATTCTGTGCACAATTGAACAAGATCAGTGTTCCTTCTGGAGATTGTGGTGGTGAACCCAGATTAGATGGCAACTATAAAAAGGAGCAAAATAGATTTTTCCATATTGGATTTGGAAAACGAACATCCCTAAGGACTTCAAGAAAGCAGGCATTTTCTTGTTTCAGCAGTCTTGCACAAGGAGCAATCCTTGTCACTGTTCTAGTTTGATCTCTAGCAAATATTTTCTGGGATTCAAATCATCATCATCAAACTTGTGCTCTATTGGAACAGAGAATAATAATCTTTCCAAATATACTTAAAGCTTCGTGGAGAACTTTCCAGTAGAGATTAGATTATCAAATTAATTCTGTAAAACCTTTAAGGTATGCACAAATTGTATATTTTAAAACTCGTTTTATAGTCCTATTGAATTCATAGAACCTCCCCCTCTCATTCTTTTTAATGTAATTAAATTCCGTGAGACTTTTTCATAAAGATGATTGAGCTCTTTCCAGAAAATTGTTAATTTTACTTCAAACATTATGGACAGTTTTGTTCTAGTGTTAGAAATCCCCTTCTCTACTATTTCTAACTCCGCATTGAGCCTAAGTATGCATCTATGCATGATGGATGGTTTTGATAATTGTTTTAAACTGGTGGAATATTTATAAAGACATAGAGGAAAAAAAAAATTGTCTTCTGTGTGTTGGCAGAACACAGATGCAGCTATTAAGAAGTGATGCTATTTATGAGTACAGTAGACTGTACTTTTTCTGGCTCCAGGTGCAAACCAGCAGGATTTCAAGTGCAACCTGTCATTGCGTGTCCCAGTCCTGATACCTGCAGTGTGAGTGCAGTCAGGGATGGAAGAGGAAGAGGACGTGAAGGAGCAGGACCGCATGTGAACAGTGTCAATCACAAGTGGATGCTTCTTGTGAGAGCCAGCATCCTGACTGCTTTATATGCCCATGTGGCAAGCCAAGACTTCAGTCTCAGTCATTGGCTCGGTAACACGAAAAAGAAAAGCTGAAGTAGTGAAGTCAAGTTTTAAATGAACTCCTGACTTTTATGAAAGAGTACAAATCATTTTAAAGCCTTTTCTTGAGTTCACGAATAGGCCAAGTTATTTGTTCTGACATAGCTAATGTGTTTTCTTTTCTTTCCAAAGTGAAGGTTTATATGAAGACATCTGTTAGTTGGACCCAAGATTTTGCTCACACAGCCTGTCTGAAATCAGAAGAAGAGGTGTAGGAAGAAGAAAAGCTGGAAAAATGGGGGTTAAATTTTCTTACATAATATGAGAAGGGCTTTTTAGAAAGCAGATTTTCACAGCTTCAGGCTGTAGTAAACCCTCCTTAAACAAAGAGCTGATTTTCTGGATTGATGACTGCTAGAGGTTGTTGATTGCTGCTTCAGTGCTAGCAGACTACATCTTCACTACCATTTTGTAAAGAGGAAAAAATTTTTTTCAGATACTGTGAAATATTGATGTGGAATATATCAAGAAACTTCTGCGAAATCTCAGGGTTGCATCATGATGGAAGTCAATGCATCTGAATGTTACTGTCCCATCTCAAACATTTCCTAATATAAGTTCACAACTACAAGATATATGTGTAAATACTTTTCCGCAGCCCATTCATCATCATATTTTGTCAACAACATGAAATGAGGAAGAATGCAGTGACAGTCTGAAAAGAGGGAGAATTATGTTTCTAGCTACTGTCAGCATGGAATTATTTTTTTCCACATTCATTAAGGAGTATGCTTGTACAAAGCACTTGTAATTGCAGATTTAATTCAGAGAAAAGTTGATAATAAAAATTAGTACTTATTATGTATATTATTAAAAGTCATTAACATGTTATCTCCTATTAAGATAGGAGGAAAAGTTGGGGGTGTGCAGTAGCTTCTGGCCTGAGCCTCCAGTGCTTTAATCCAGATAACACTCACCAGAGTGCTTATTCCTTTGCATTTAAAACATATGCAAAAGGATTTGTCATACAAATTAAGAAATTATCAGCATTTGTATAATATTTGCATTCCAACAGCTCCAGTCAGAACAAGATCATTTTATCACACTAACTGTACACACAAATGTTTCTGACCTGCAGAGCTTACAGTCTAAATTCAGACACAATAAGCAAACAAAATAAATGGTGAGCCTGGAAAAGAGGACAGGAGGGAAACAGTGATAAGAACACTAGTTGCACTGACTATGTACATGCATAATTGCAGCTCTATTTATAAGCTAGAACTAAACATGAGATATTAATGAGGTTAGTAATCCCTGCTGGCCAGCTGCCTAGCCATTAAAGGAAGGACAATTTGTCTGGAAGGAGAGTATTCCTACACCCTGCTGTGTTGCTGAGAAGGATTGTATAAATGCCAACGGGTTTATTCAGTTTCTTAATACTGCTGGCCTTACCTTCTTGAGTCAGTTATGCAAAGACAGAAGTACTACCTCTTATGGCTATATATTCCCTTCCATCCCCTTTAACACTGCAGCAAAATTGGACAGGTAGTTTTGCCTCTGGATAGTGAGAGTGGCTTCTCTCTGTGTTGGTCCTGCTCTCCTGAGAGACAGAACTCTTCTTTTGCTCGCATGAGCTGGTACCTAAATACAGGGAGAATTCAGTAGTTAACAACAGCAGTCAAGAGTAGGGAATTTCAGCTCCCATCATTCCATCCGCCCTTCCCTCATTCCCCTCAGCAGTTTTGCAATTGTATAAGGGAGGGAAAAAACAAGACAAACCTCCTCTCAGTACCCTTTGCTGGTGGTGGCTTTCTGTACATTCAAGGATCAGTTCAGAGCAGCAGGAGATGTTTGTGCCATATGAATAAAGCTGCTGGTAGGCGAGCAGTGAATTTGGAGGTGGAAAGAAGATGTGCAACAATTGCAATCTCCCATCAATTCCCATGGGAAAGGACTGCCCATCTCCTGGACACTCAGTGCTCAGCACGAGGATGCCATCACCAGTTTGAGAAAGCCATAAAATGTGAGCCACTGGGAGCAGCCCCAGGGAGGCATGAATTTGTGCTTGTGCTGTTCTTGTACTTTAAACTTGGCATCTGCTGCTGGTTAGATAGCAGGCTAGACAAGTCTTTGGTCAGCATAGTGCTGTTCTTGCATTTTTATGGTCTTGTCTACTGACATGCTAATTTGCTATGCTCAGGAAGTCATCTAAGATCAGATAACTGACCTCATCATCTGCCTTCCTCTCTAGCCTCTCATTCATACACCTCTCTTTCAACTTTAAGATTTTAGGCAATTTTGAAACGTATTTTCCTTTTATGTTTTCACACTGCCCTGGATCTCCTGGGACTAGAATAGGAATAACTGAAATACTATGAGAAAGCCTTTTCTCAGGCTATTTACAGCTTATCGAGAAGCAGAATGAACTAAAAAAAACTCATAAAAAATAGTTCTCACAAGACTGTCCAACCTCATTTAGCAGATAAAAGGGATTTGAACTATTCAGACTTTTGATTTGTTCTCAGGCCTGACCTTTTTCAACAGTTTATGGTTTACTAATCACAGTATTTATTTTATATCATTGTTAGGAGAACAGTATTTGTTTCTTGCACAGTTGTCTGCATGGAAGTAAACTTTATTGACCATTCTGAATGTACTGAGTTTTATTTACAGTCAGTGAAGGTATTTGCCTGACTTGTGTTCATTGTATGATCTTCTAAAGCCATCAGAGATGACACAGGTGCTCATGATTTAGTCAACTTCCTCAGTTTTGAATATTCCTGTGAGCCTCAGTGTAACAAAAGTCTTGCTCCAAAAGTGGAAAACTCACTTTGGAAAGTCTCCATACTGTGGTTCCATTCAGTGATTGAAAATTGCTCTATGAGCTATAAGCAGAGCTACCTATGAAGACAACGACAGTCTTTGACCATAAAAACTCAAGAAAAGATCCATGCAGACCAAAGACTTGTCTAGCCTGGTATCCAACCAGCGGCAGATACCTAATTAAACATACAGCTCCTCCATAGTGGCTTTTCAGACAGATAGCTGAGAGGTTGTCCAGAAGGTGATAACACTGTTATTTTGTACATTTCATACCATACTTGGAAGCTGAAAGAAAATTGGTGCTGAAGAGGATCCAGTGCAGATAAATGCTTTAGCTCCTGCATTTTCCCCATCAGAAAATGCCTAATCAGGTGTAGCAAGAGCAGGTCCAACATTTACATCTGCAAAACATCTACAGTACTCAAGGTGCAACATTATTCACAGTAAATTCAGTGAAAAACTCCCATTGCATTTTGCTGGATCCATCTTTCTCTCTGGTATTTTTCCTCTGGGGCTTCTGTAAAAAACAAATTTATATTACAGACTTTTGAAAGACTGACATAATTCTGAGGAGAGTCCAGCCTCCTTCTACCTCTTCCTCCGCCCTAACCAGACAATTGACCCTAAGTCCTTGAATCCTGTATAAAAGTGAGCTTTTACTCCTAAGTTTTGATCAGGGCAGTTGCTGCCTAGTCAGCACCATTTTGGTACTCTTGACTGAGTTTATCCTGGTGCGTCAGAACTTAACAAAGGTTAATTAGCCATACTGAGAATCACCTGCTATGCAGTCACACCCATTGCATTCAGCCACATATGCACAACTGATGATCAAGAAGAATAGAATGGACCACAAACAGTATAGGAGCATTCTGTAGCTCTACAAATCCCTTCTTAGTTATTTATGTAATGCAAGAGTGTTAAGGGCAGAGTTTTAAAAAACTAGGCCCTGTGCAATTCATCACTGCTCTGTCCAGGCTCTGAAGAAAAACAATGTAGAAAGCCAAAATGCAAGGACAGAAGAGGAAACAGCAGTATATGGTTTCAAACAGCTGAAACTCATGCTGAAACAAAATAATTTCCTTTTAGGTTACAACTCAGAACTTCCCTGTTTGCAGCAAGTGCTGTCAGTGCCCACAAACCAATCGTGTTCCCAGCAAGTCAAACACAAGCAGGTTAGCGCTGCTCACTCAGCAGTGGAACTGGGGACCTGCTCTCTTCCTTTGTTTAATGGCATAGTAGCATGATTTTCTGAGACAAATTATCACAAAATCCTCTAGGTGTCCCTTTATATAGTGAGACTATGTTGGGCAAAAATTATTCCGGAAGAAAATTAAGGGGTCTTGGCAGTTACAGAAGAGTAGACAGCCTGACCACATCTGACCACACTGAAGTCTGCATTTGCAAAGATCTTTCATTGTATATGCAACTAGAACAGAACTGGGGAACGAAAAGCAGGGATGGGAAAATTCAATGGAAATTCATTGAGAATTAAATTCCCATTGACCTTTTCCTTTTTTTTTTTTTTTTTTTACTTCTGAGTTGTTAAGAATTGCCCTGTGGAATTAGAAGCAGTCCCTTGAGGTTACAGGGTTACAGGCAGGATTTTCCAAAGGGAAGGTGACAACTGAGTGCAGCACTGGAGTGAAGAAGGACAGGCAAGGAACCACAGACCATGTGGAAGCGGGGAGTAAATGCGGGGAGTAAATGCAAAGTAGTGTGGGTAATGGCAAATAGATGTGAAAAATGGCAGTCAAAATATGGGAGTCACTGAAAGGTTAGGCTACATTTGCACATTTTGAGGCTAAGGCAACTCCCAGTTTCCTCTCTGAAGATGAGCCATAGTTCTTTTTGATCTTACAGTGTCCCAAGAGAAATCCTTGTCCTAATGATATCTATTCTGCTTTATTTATAGTACTTTTTAGTCAAAAAACAGCTAAGACAGGAAGAAGTCATTTAAGGTAAGTAGCTTGCTTATGAAAATGCTTTTTTTTCTTGTTTCTATGTAGTTTTTATACACAAGCATGCACTTACATGTGCATAGCTGCATCTCTCAAGCAGTTTTTCTCCTAAAGAGGCTATGTAAAGCAAAAACTAATAATACTTTCTCACAGCTTTGCTTACTAAGTGTTCAGAACAAAGAGCCCAGCTGAAAGCCCATTGAAGTTTGCGGACAGATGCCCACTGACTTCACTGAGAGTTGGATCAGGTCCCAAGTATCTCCCTATTTAGAAGCTGGAAAATAGACTACAAATTCTCTGTGTACACAGGACTAGCTGGGACTGAAACTAAGTGTGCAGAAAAGCCCCACATACCCACAGTTGTACCTTACAAATGTATCTTTTGTTTTTGTCTGCTCACGGATCACTGAGTTCTTCAAAGTCAGTCAATCAAATAATGCTTCTGGTCATTGGATTTTCTGTCCTTACAAGGTTTGGCAGCTCTCAGAATTGTTATCTGAAAGATGTAACCACCCTTTGGTCATGCCAAAATACAAATTTGGTCTTCTGCAACAATGAAAATTAATCTTTTTTTGGAAATCGGTGGTGAGAGAGGAATTAAGGACATATTGTGAAGAAAAATTTCAGCTTCTCTTCTTCAAAATGCATATTCACCAGTCGTCCAATAAACTTGAATAAAAAGAAGCATCTGTGGATGCCTCTAGGGATTAACACAAATTGGGATTAACACAATTTGGGATGCCTTGTGATTAACACAAGTTTCCTCCTACAGCACAGTTTTACCAAAACAGGTTTGCAAAAGTTTAAAACGAATGACCAGAGGAACTTTTTGCATGACTGGGGAAGTGTTGACCATGCTGATTATGATGCTTTTCTTGAGAATTAATTACTTTAACCCTCTTTTTTTTTTTTTTTTTTTTTTTTCTAGACATGAATATGAGTAATAGGCTAGATTCTGTCTTTCTTCTATTAAGAGATCTGAATCTTAGAATAACTGAGAGTTTTTCCACTGATTTCATTGTGATTTTTTTTTAATTTTAGGCTCAAGAGATGGGCTGACAGGAAGCAAAGGTAGCTCTAAAGCGGAAGTCTGAACTCTTAAACGTTTGCACGAGGGAGTCCATTCCAAATCTGTTATTTTATGCAGTGATACATTAATAAAGTGTTGGAGACAATCAAGGTCAGGCTAGATGGGGCTCTGAGCACCCTGATTGAGCTGTAAGTCTACCTGTCCATTGCAGGGGAGCCGAACTACATAAATTTTAAGAGTCCCTTCCAACTCAAACAATTCTGTGATTCTCTGAAGGAGAAACGGAAGAAAAACCAACAAACCAATAAACTCTGTTGGTAGTCATCTGTTTTGTTTCCTTTTTAATTTTCAGTCAGACTCATAAGAGAGCTTAAACTTCTTATTTTTAGTACACTGAAATGGTATTTTAACTGTTTTAGAAAAATTAATAGCTCTTTCACATCTTCGTATTGAACATGTGAAGAGTATTATACGCTAATGGTAATGAGTGAACATCAACAGGGTATGTGTGACTACACATATTATAAATGAAATCAGAATATTGTACAATATCTGGAAGACAGAGTAAGAAATAACATTTTTAATAGCATGTTAAGGAGCACGGTGACTAACACATTACTTCAACTAAAGAATCTCTATGCAAATACTGTTTTTGTCTACTGTCTTTCATGTAGCCTGGAAAGTGTAAATGAACTGATTTCTGTGCTAGTTCTGCCTAAATATAATGAGTCATATTTAAAGACATCAGCTGTACTCTGGTGACAGATAGTATTGAAATGCGGTGAAGCCTAATATATCCAGAGCATGAAGAGCTCAGGATTGTAGTCATGCCCATAGTCACCATGTGTGAAAAACAAGCCAAAGGCTGGGAAGGAAGCTCATCACCAACTCCAAGATTTTGAAAACTGGTCCAGCTTCTTCCAATTTGTTGTGCACAGGAGCTCACTTTAATCCTTTTCATCCAAAAAAGGAACACTAGATTTTCATTGTTGATTACATTTATGCCACTCCTTCCTTTACGTAAGGAATGTTCTTTTCATTGCAGTGATAAAAGAACAAGGCTCAGCTCTGTATTAGTAAGTTCCTGCAGATGGAAATGCAGGTTCTCAAGCAATCTGTGACTCAGAAGATCAGAGAGAAGTCAGTAGACTCATTTCTAGTATAAGGAGTTACTTAAAGGGGGGAAGGGGGGAGAAACATAATGTTTCTCCATTCAAATATTTTATTTCAAAATATCCCATGAACTACAAAATAGATATGTTTGTTACAGACTCCAATACAAATGTAGGAATTAACTCATTAAGACATTTCAGAATAAAACTCTTTAAAGCCCCAGTGTATAAATTAAAACAAACATCACTGATCTAGAACTATCTAGTATCTACCTAGAAATACAAATATTCTTCTTCATAATAAAGTCTTCACAGTGAGAGTGGTGGAAACTAATCAATCAGTTCCTGCTGAACTCACTCTTAATTATCTGCTGATCAAACTCCTTTTGCTAAATGCAAAAATTATTGGTGTGGTTGACAAGATGGTACTGGAAGCTTATTTTAGCAGGTACCTATTAGCATGTCTTAAATATAAGGTAACATTACAGACCTTTGTTTTCACAGGCTTTTTTGGGAAGGTTTTCTTTTCAGGATGCTGTTGTTCTTTTGTGCCTGAAAAGGATGTACTTTAATAGACTTTGAATGTGCTTATGAATTTGCTAAGAGTGTTCATTCTGTAAAAATACACTTTACTCCAAAACAACTTGGGTATTACATTAAGTACATATATATATAGCTATATTAAGCTGTCAGCGAAGACTACACACTTACTCTGCAGGACTATTAAGCACTGGATACCAGAAATTGCCAAGTGTGTTCATGCTGCAAACAATAGTTCTTGGCTGGAAGTATACAGACTAATTTTGTATAGCTGAGCATTTAGAATCATGAACATGGTATTTTATTTGCATGTTATGGATCCAAGTGACGACAAAAGAAAAACATCATGTCACTGAACCTAGTGCTTGCCCTCAGTGCTGAGATGTCTCACTAGAGCTCTAGCCTCAGCACATCTTCTGATCTGAGGAATGTAAATGGAAAAATTATGTGTCTGTGTGCTTGTAATCCTTCTTGGAGAGGAGCAGTGCTCTTGAATATATGCCTTGAGTGTAATGTCAAAGCAGTGTTTTGTTCATGAGTTTAGGGGTTATTCCTCTTCCCCACATTTTGCTGCCCATAATACAGAGCAAACACTGAGACAATAGGTTTCTTTAAATATTTCATCTGATCTGTTGATAAATTTCATCCTCACAGAGAAAGGGAAGTGAGAATGCTGTTTATCTTTGCTTTTCTCTGTAAAAATAATGACTTATTTTGGTAAGAAATAGGATCACTTGGCAGAAGGACTTTTAGGTCATACTAGACTTAGTCTTCTAGTAACAAAGTATGTAACAAAGACTGATTTAATGGGATCCAGAGTTTATCAGGACTTGTAGGTAGAACTGTTAACACTTTTTCGGAAAAAACTATGACTATGCTAATAATGTTGAGAGGGTCTTTAAAATAAAAAGCTCAGTACAAATTTTTACTAGAATGCAAACTTAAACAAGGTAACACTAAATTGATAAAACTTTGGTTTGATAGATAGGATAAAATGGTGATAAAAATGTATTAAAACCAAATTTCTGCAGAGCAGGTCTTTTCCTCCAAGCTTGTACTGAGTCTAGCAAGTTTTAATTGGTAATGGGTAGAAGCAAATGCTGCCCCTCTTGGTCCCTAGGGAGGCCTTGTTACAATTTTGGAAGCACATTTATGAATTTGTTCCCTACATCTTTAAGTCATCACCAACCTTTGCTCCCTCATCTGTTTTCTGTGTCTTATATCAACCATTCAAGCCTCCATATGTAGTAGCGAAGAGGACCATACTCGGCTTTTCCTCCCCGGAAAGCAATGCCCCATCACCTTGGTGCACTCCTGATAATCCGTTCCAACAGGTGTCAACCAAAACAAGTATTACAGGCAGCCATCCCTTTTTGCCTCCAAGTCACAAGCTTTTGAATACCATCCTAATACTGCCCTAGTTCAAGCTTTGCAAGAATGTATGGCTTCAAAGCAATAACATAACTTAAATGTTTTGTTCTTGATATATTTTTTATCTCCAGTCCAACCTGTATCTGCACAGTGTCTTGTACATCTGTATCTCACTGACCTTTTAATCTTGTCAGTTTTTTAACAGACAAACAGTCCTGGGAGGTAAGGCCAGACATCATATCTCCCATCTGTAGTTACAGATCTTCTGTATTATTTGTTGCTCAAATAATTTTGCCTTCCTTTTCCCACAAAAATGGTAAGTTTACGAGAGAAAATGTTTGGAAGTAGGTGTCTTTCATGAGACAAATTAATACAGATGGGAAAGCAGTTTTGGGAAAGTATTTTAACAAATATTTTTGTATTTTTGTAACAAGTATTTTTGATGAAGAAATCTTGAGCGGAAAGGATGCCATTTTTTCAAAATATATTATTTGCTGAGATAAAAGTAGATAGTATCTCTAACCTGCTTTCTGTGCTTTGGGATAGATTCAGCTGGAACACTAACAGCTGGCTATATGGTGGAAATGAACATCAGTACAGAGCATTAAGGATTTCCAAAGGTCTGGTGGGTTATTGTTTTTGTTAACTAATGAGATCTACCCAGTGTGTTAGGCACATTGCTTTCATCCAATTTCTATTTTATTTAATTATTGAATGTTTTTCCTCTACAATGTTTCACATGTGAATAAAGCTATTTTTTTAGAGAAATATGACT
Organism: Callipepla californica brunnescens; assembly: GCA_023055505.1. NCBI lineage: Eukaryota > Metazoa > Chordata > Aves > Galliformes > Odontophoridae > Callipepla > Callipepla californica. The sequence goes on from JALIRH010000006.1 coordinate 7,147,752, forward strand.
ATCCTTATAGCACTGACAATCAGCCTCTGTTTACCTTTCCAGCAACTTAAAAATTCCCATAGCTACTTGATATTTATGGCCACAATTTATTATCCAAAGCATAATTTTTCTTGTGGGAAGGCACACCAATGTCCTGCATAACAGAATTTCTTCCTTCCTTCCTTCCTTCCTTCCTTCCTTCCTTCCTTCCTTCCTTCCTTCCTTCCTTCCTTCCTTCCTTCCTTCCTTCCTTCCTTCCTTCCTTCCTTCCTTCCTTCCTTCCTTCAATTCATTATCCAATATTTCTACGAATTTATTAATTTTAAACAGGAATAAATTCACCTAAGAAGGATGATGTCAGCAGTTGTTTCCCTTCTATCAACAATTAATAGTAAAAAACACTCGAGAAGAAACAATTCATCCCAGCTGTCTGGGATATTTGAGGGGAATCTTCAGAAGGTTTTTTTTAGACCATCACTGAAGAAAGTGTTCTGTTTTAAGTGCATCTGGATCTCTATTGGACCAAAACTAGTTAAAAAAACCAGAGATCATCTAATCACCCCAAAATCTTTTCCAATGACAATGTTCATGTAAATCTGAGCATTTCTGCAATGGCCTGGAGTCTCCATTTTACACTGACTGCCCTGTATGAGACAGGAGGTTATCATTTTTTTACTTGCATTTAAGGGAACAAACTTTCTCCATTTGCAAAAGAAAAAGAAGCAAAGGGATTTAGAACTGACGGCAATGACATTAACACAATATCAGATGCCAGCTGCATCCAGCCACAGCTATACTGATAGTTTTACCTCAGTAAGCAAGGAAGAAGCAGCCTGAATAAGCCTGGCAAGTTTCTGGGCTGATTATCTGAAAATTTGATGACTAAAGCAAATCCCCAAGTGTAGTTTTTTTTCTCCTTCCTTTTTTGTGATCATAAAGGCTGTGGTTATCTTGTGCTACTACGTTCCCCTTGGGCTACTTTTTCTAGCATACTGGGCTTTGAGCCCTGGGACTCACAAAATTTCTGACGAGGCAAGCAACAACGTAACAGCCCTCTGCTATTAGGGACAGACTACTACAGCATATTTTCCTTACCTTTCAAATGTGGTTGAAACTCTTGGCAGTTGTTACTGGAGAATCAGTGTAGTCAGTTCTCCTACTGCTGTTTTAGAAATCCATTAATGCTTCATAGTAGATCCAGAAGTGTTTAAATCCCTGTACACAACCAACTTTCAACAAGAGGATGAAGCAAGATCTGTTACGAAGACTGCATTTACTAAACAGAATGGGATGCACTTTGCCAAAAAAAGCAGGAAAAATAAGCAAAATAAGCACCAAAAATGTTAGCTGGATTTTGTTCTGAATTACAAAAACTGAGGAGAACACACAGATTTTTCTTGCATTTTCAGCAAGTACACATCATTTGCGTACTACGTTTTGAGACATGTAACCAAAATTCTATTTGAAGAAGCTTTACAAGAAGATCACAGAATTCGTCACACTGATGCAAATGCAGAAAGTCAGAGTTTTGGGACACGAGTAGACAGAAAAATTCCTAAAGCTCTCAACTTTGTCCAACTGTCCAAACTGTCAATAGAACTACTGCAACACTGAATACAATCAAGGGTGTATGAATAGATTTCTTCCTCTTTATTCTCTTCATAAACTCTCTTTGAGAGAAACAGAAACACACAGAGCATGAATTAATTTTTTACTGCCTTTCATGTTTCCCCTCTTCAGAAACCGGGCAAGCATTCAGCCTTTGGCTTCCTGTTACTAACTTTAGCTTGTTTAGTTGCTTGTTAGTGCCCAATTAACCGATTTATCATGGGAAATGCTCCATGCTGGCTCCAGAGCTGGCACCTCTGAAAATATTTACTTCCCCATTTCTTTTGTTATTGTTTAGTCTCCTCTATTAATTTCAGAATCGTTTTAGACACAAGAGATAGGCTAGTCTCCTCAGTGAAGTGAATGACTGATATGGGAATATGCGTAAAAAAATCTGAAGTGGCAACTTCAGAAGCAGATACTTATTGTCCTCATTTTTTTGTTTTTATTTTTGTCCTTTTTTATTTTCTTTGGTGTGAGAACCATAGAATATGAGAATCATAGAATCCCTCAGGTTGGAAAAGACCTTAAAGATCATTGAGAGATATCTTCAATTTCGTCATATACTTATTTAGACTCATTTCTTTCAGAAAGCTGCACAAGTTGATTCTGCGTCAACAAAAAGTTCTGGAATGGTAACTTGGATTCAGATTAGTCCTTAAATGTGGTTTATCTGAAGCAAGATCCATTCTCCTTTTTCTAAAAAGTAATATCTGAACCAATACGTTAACAAACAGAAAGAAAAGGTTGCAGCTGAGGAAAAAAGATTGACTTGACCAGATCTGACCCAAGCCATGATCCTTCAGAGAACTGCACAGGATTATTTGGAAAATTCTAAACATGCCATAGTAGAAATATGGTACATATATAGTAGCTCAAATGTAATTGTTTGTGCTCGATTTCTTCTTTTCAATTCCTTCTCTCCCTCTTCATAAGAAGCCTGATAGAAAAGACAATAGAAATAGCAGAATTTACTCAAATAATATTTTCACAGGGAAATAAAAAATAAAGAATTTATCAGGAGTGAAGAAAAACTCAAACAAATTAAATAAATATAATATCTTTCCAGATTGGAAAAAGGAAGAATGTCAAAATAATCCATTCATATTCGAGCCATATGGCACAAAGTGAAATAAAGGATGCATCTTGACATATTTATGATCTAGAAACAGAGGAATTTCCACATTTTTCAAGGCTATTCACATTCAGAAAGGACTTAGCCCTGGAGCTGGGTGTATATTTATAGGTATTCCGTAGAGTCTTCCAGCACTAAGTGGAACACTAGGCATACTTTTTTTATTACCATTGCTAAAACTGATGTATTCAGGGCTGATAGCAGTGATGTAAAGAGAGAAAGTCCCTGAAATAAAGTGTAAACAAGCTCTCCAGTCAGTGTGTTCAAGTCATTCTGTCTCAGCTCTAGGCACAGGGATTATCCATGCATAGCACTTTGACTTCAAAAGAGGCAGTACTACCACCTATATTTACTCCTAAATAGGCAGAAGATCGCCTTTCCTGAATAGGGAACTCCTCTTAGAATCTGTGCAGAAAAAGAAAATGCATGATCTCCTGAAGGAAGTTCAAGCTTCACAGGGAGATTACAGAGATGCAGTTTGTGTTTATAGGGAGAAAATAAGGAAAGCCAAAGCACTACTCGAGTTGATGCTGCCCACTAACCATTAATTCAGTTTTCCTAGGTATAAATTCATTATATGATGTGTAAAAAGACCCAGTTCAAGGGACATGTGAATAAAATTGGAAGTGCAAGCATGTGTGATTGATTCTGCCACCATCATCAGCTTGATAAATGCAGGTTCAAAATGCCCAAGGTCAATGACTCTGTTAGAAGGGTGAAAGGAAACTATATTCATGAAAAACAACAATACCTTCACAGTTGTAATGAGGGATTTTGAGAGAGGTATGCGTCTTCCAGAAATTTGTCTTCCACAAGGCATGAAAGGTAATGATGTGAGTGAAAGTGTAATGATCTGAGTGTCAAAACAGTCAATTATTTATCTGAATCTGAATCTGAATTCTCCCATACAATCAGACAAGAGAAAGGAAAGAAGAGCTCTTCCATTCCCATTTCTTCATCCCCTTGGTATTCTGTAAGTTTCCCTGCAAATTGCTATACCACAAGTAACACTGCTCTTTTCTATATTTTCCTGTTAGGCACTGATACGTCTGTCACAACATCCCTATAGTTTAATTCTCAGAACATTAGAATTAGTGCACTGTAGGACAAACCTACACAGTTGTTATAAATTCTTTCCTGTTCAGCATTTGCTATTTCCTGAGGTACTTGCTTTTAAAATAGTGCAATCATTCATATGTAAATGAAGAAGTTATACTTGAAATAAAGATTCATTTGGTCTTGAGGTCCTAAATTTGCAGTGACAAAATTTCACTCAGAATGGATGATGCATCTAGCTTCCCAATTCATAATACAGTGTCCTTGTGATTACTCCTTTCCTTGGATCTGCATGTTACATGTAAGATACATGAAAGCAAGTTGTTTTATGACTTCTTGCCCTCTTATGTAATGCTGAAATCAGAAAGTAAGTATTGGCTCCATTGTTTTTTAATGACTGCTTATTAACTATTTTTTTTTCCTACAGGGATGAAAACTTCTATTCAGTTGGTCTGCTAGCTGATTGTCTTGCAAAACACCTGTATCATTAGCAAAACTCAAGTAATGTTCTGCTGTCAGGGTAGTCTGTTCACATTTAGTCTGTCTTAAAATCTTACAAATTCAGTGCCAAATACTGTGTTGAGAGATCCTCTCTGATATCAGTGCCAACATTGTCTGTCACTGTCTGGCTGCTTTGTCTGTGCAAGCTACACTCTTAATATAAAACCATTACATATAATATATATATACACATAGCTTATATAGTAGGACTCCATCAAATATTCTCTTAAAACCTGTAGTACATATTTTAAACATTTACTGTATCTTTGATTTGCCTTCTATGGTTGAGAATGCAGTTGAAAAGTGGTTAAAATCTACCCTGCTTGTGTTAAGATTTGTCTTTGTTCTCTTGAAGATTATTTTGTTCTGTAGCAACCTTTGTTTATTAATTCTGTTGCTTGCTGTACTTCTCACAGTTCTAACTTCATAATTTATTTAGCCACTATAAATTAAAATATTATAGATGAGTCTAGCAAATCTTGTTGTTTACTATCATCTCTTCCAGCAGTTGCCTCCATTTCTGTGTAATTCATGTAAACACTCTTGGATTTTTCTGTACTGCTATTGAATTTCAGTGATTTTTGCTACACACTGAGAACTGCAAGTTTGTAATTCTTGAGTGTTCTTGAAAAATGAATGTTTATTTTGCCTGGTTCCTTTTCATTGGGAAGAAAACTGTGTTTTCTCATTTTCAGATGTGGGGGGGATTGCCTCTCTACAAGCTGGGTGCTTTTTTCAAGAACTTATGATACTGTCATACAGATAATGCTTCAAGATGATGTCATGTGATAAGCTGAGCCTTGCTGCATGTCAGCTCTTTGGTTTGAAATTGCTGCAGTAAATGAAACCACTTTTAGTCTATTGTGGTCAGCTCTGCTTTACTTTACAGGGTGTTGTTTTCTTACAGTACATGCTTTCTTATCACATAAAGCTTGTTATATTTATTTCCAAGGATCTGGATATCCAGATATTCATGCATGTTTTTTTTTTTCCTAATATTTATGATACCTGATAGCTCTGTTGGGAGAAGTCCAAATTACTTCATGAATATCTTCATGAAGTAACAGAAATAATTCATGAGCCCCAGTGCCAGAAACAATTTGGACATCTATGCATCATTCTGGTTTGGAAACTCATGCCATATTTGTACATTTATTTCTACTTGTTTTCCCAGCCACTGGGTTTGAAGTTCCTCATTAAGCAATTTGCTGTAAGCTTATCTAAATAAGGGGAGGTTAAAGCTTATGTGAAAACTGGAAAAGTTCTTGCCTAGATTTTTTATTTAGTTCAGATTTGTTTTTTCTTGGTTTTCATTTGTTTGTTTATTTTCTTTAACTTTTTCCTTAAAAAAAATCCCCATGGCTAGATCTATTACAAGAATGGAATGAGGCACAGACACTAAAATGTACAATTATTCACTCTCAATGTGTTTGACAGTTACATGTTTGTTCATCCATAGCATTTTTAGAGATGTAACTTGTAAACAGAAGGTCCCTGTAACATGATAGTAAATACTGGTAAGAGGTGCCATGCGTGGTACAGTGTACCAGCAGCCCAGGTTTTGTTACCAGTAGAGCCTCTCTGCATGTTCTCAGTGTTGAGTTGTGCTTAAGTTTACAAAGTGAACATTAATCTCTACTTCATAGGAGTAACCAGTTCTATATTAAAATGTAAGCTTTGGTTTGAGTGTACAAGTAAATCTTATTTTTGTTCTATAGAGGGACCTAGTTGGTTTTTACAAACAGAGGTAGATAGCAGAGGTACTGTTCCCATAGCTAAGCTATTTTCAAATATTTTATAACTTTTTTTAGTACCATGTTGTTGATATGAACTAGGGATTAGAAGTACATGTTTTTGTTTCTCTTATTTCTAGTGACCAATTTGTATTTCAGCTACTGCAGTATATGACAAGAATGTACTGCCACGTATTGAAAAGAGAGTTAAATCAGTATAAGTGAAACTGGAATGAGGCTCTTCAATGTAGTTATACTCACCATATGGTAAGAATTATTATTATCGAATTTACAAAGGTAAAGTATTGTTTTAAGATAAAACATTTAGAGAAGCCTTCTTAGAAGTCTAGATGCCAGAAAACAATTCACCCAGATTTCTAATCCCTTAAAGGCCTTTTGGCCATTAATCAAGCCATACTGGCTTTTGCCCTTCACATTTTTCTTCAGACTAATCCAAAGATACAAGCAAATAAATTAAATGTTAAAATTTATGAGTACCAACTTTTTCTTTCCTCTAAATAATGTGTGTGTGATTTTCCCTGGAGAAATTCCCTCCTGAATAAGAAACTAAAGCTTTTAAGCAGAGAATAGTTCTACTTTCAGGAAGAAAAACAAAACCATTGCCATGGTCACATTATTTTCAACTTTTTTTAGTTTTGAATACTATGTTTTTCATACAAATGAAGGCTTAGTAGCATATGTAGCCACAGTTATCTCCTGACTGCTGCATCTATATAATACAGTATAAAGACTTTTACTGGGTTAAATACGTTTTCTGTCAGCAAAAAAATTCCTGTGATAGTGTATTCTTTAAAGAATCCTCAAAAGGAAGAAAATTCGCTACACAGCAGAACTTTTGGTTCTTTTGATCTCCTGGCAGTTGCAATCAACAATTAAAGAGCCTAGGAAGGCTTTGACTTCCATTCTCATCATCTGTTTTTGAAGGAGATTGCCTGTTTCTAGGGAGTGGTCAGAAAAAAATAGATGTATGACTTGAGAGGGTTGTCTCAGTTTAGATGAAATTTTTCCTCAGTTTGTAAAGACTCAGCAAAGCTCAAGATAGGTTGTTATTTTAGACAAGAGTAACACTTTGGGGTCAAAACTGACCTTTTGAAAATCACAAATGAGAAGATGTTAGCAGCATTGCAGACTCCTGCTTACCTGATAAGTTGCAGTGGTATTGCTGATGGAAGTTATTGCAGTGTAGTTCTTAGCAGTATTTCTTGCATAATATTCTTTTCAAAACGAGATTGTTTGTGCAGAAAAGAGCTTTATCTTGTCTTCCAAGAATATATCCATTGCACAGTTATCAGCGACACTATAAATACATATTTTTGCAAGTGAAAGAAAGCATAATTGTCTACTGCCAGCAGAGCTGATAGAAGATAGTGATTATTTAAGCCTTGATTAGTTCTATATTAAGCCAAACTACACTCATCCTCAAATGTTTCAGTCAAGCAAGCCTTAGTTTTAATATAATACATGTAAGAATGCATTATATATTACCTATGCACTGCCACTGTTTTTCCCACCATAAAGTGCTAGAAAGGAAGGACCAGTCCATGGTTGCTGAAATTCCACCAGTAATTTCCCCCTCATTTTAAACATGTATATTTGGCGATACATTCCCTGCAATGAGGCATCACAAAATAGATAGTAATGGACTAGCATTCTCTTTACAATCAACCTGTTCAAGGTAATTAAAGCTTACTGTTGCTTAGATAGATTCGTTTTTCTAAGTGGCTGAACAAGAGGCACTACATTTTATTTGACTTACCTGGGAAAAATCTTTACTGAGATCAGCTGGACATTATTTATGAAAGAAATAAAGGAAAAAAATTGTTAATTATGGATTAGGTTTGAATCAACCCTGCAGTAAGCTGGCAAAAGATTTTATTCTGTACAGCACAAAAAAAGTTTGTTTTTCTGAGTTATAAAAAATAGAATGAAAAAGGTTATTAGAAAGCTTATGCTTTCTCATTTTATCTTCAAGAGAGCTTACCTGTAGGATTTAACTTTTCTAAAGCAGGAGGTATTTTAATACTGGATTGTCAGAGGAATTACAAAAATATTTACTTACCAGTTGGGCACAAAAGTAGTATTTAGAATGGAAAAGCAATTCATTTGTTATAAGCATTTCTAATTATTCTTAAAACTACAGGATTCAGCATGTTACTTCCCTTTTGGTTGTGGCTGCTCAGTTCCAACATTTCTATTTCAAGGCAAATTTTATTTTTCTGTGCAAAGCAGAGCTTTCCCATGAGCTACAATATTCAGAGGAGAGGTTGTATTGCTCTAGAAATGAGTACTGACCCTTTCACTGGAACCCTCAATCTATGCTTGATCTCTGAACACAGTGAAAAAATGTGGAGGATGCAAAAATCTTTCTTCAGTTTCTTGAGTTATTTCCTGAGCTTTCACCCAGAAAGAGACTTAATGGACCCAAGAGACAGTACAGCTTCATGCATTTGAGAGGAAAACAGTTTTATGGAAGAGCTTTTGCTTTTGAAGTAACTCAGTGATACAGTGGAACAGGCTGGGACTAAAATGATCCTTCACAGCAAAAGAAAAGAGATAAAGGAATGGATAGCCAAATACTTGAATAAATTTATTTGACACAGCTAGATTCTCCACTCAACTATAGACAAATGGAATTGCATATCTGAAAACAATTAGAAGTACATTCATTTTCTATATTTCAGTCCTTCCTTATCTCTTCTAAAAACTGAAGAACTTCAGAGATTTTGGATGCTTAGACTTAGCCAAAATTTACTGCCAAAATTTTGATGACTATCTCACTTCAAGTACTGAAAAAAAACCACAAAAACCCTAAAACATTATCCTAGAACTAAACTGGTACTACTTGTTCTCATAATTTAGAGGAGTAAGGTGAGAAGGAGTTGTTATTTTGTTCTGTTTGTTTGTTTGAAAACTTAAATATGAAAATTGCCGGTGACTGTGGAAATGGGAACTCATAATAGCAGCATTTTGTGTTTCTCTTCACAAGCCTAATCAAAGTATCTGATTATAACACTTCCCTTAGCACTTCATGTATTGTCTCCTTGAGAGGACAATAGATGTAATTTCACTCTTTCAGACTAAATGATTTTCATGCTAATTTCATTGCCATTATCCATCCCGCATGTGGTGGTTTTTCTATATAGATGTGTCTGACCCATGGCTTCTAACAGTTATCTGAAAAAAGTAGCTTTCAAACATAATAAAAGGTAGAAGTCATATCAAAGAGAGTTAATAACAGAAAGTACAGATAGAAAAGAACAACTTGGACACTACGTATTTGTTAAACAGCAGCTGAGTTAGAGGAGGGTTATGAGAGCATACATGACTAATCTTCAGTGGAAATAATTCTTGTAAGCGTATAATAAATGTTAACTCTTGCTGGATTATTATGTTTATCAAAAATTTCATTTGTGTAAATGTCTGAGGTATCACAGACCTCTGTAGAACATTAATAAAACGTGAATTACCATTCTTTCTGCCATTCAAGTATTAAAATTACAGAAAAAAATAAAAATAAAAGTAATACCTAAAACACAGAGAGCAGATTGTCCCATTCACGGAAAGCCAGCAGAAACCAGTAGTCCAGCTGGTTTCTACTAGATTCTACTGATACTTATGGGAGAACTGTCAGTGTTACTGCTTGGACATAGTTAAGTGTATATACCTTACAGTACACTGTTTTCTAAAACACAAAGCTAATAAAGTAGTGTGAATAAATAACAGTGTGGAAGGGCATGGTGAGACACTATATACAGTATCACAAATCCTATTTTATTTTTTATCCACTCTTCAGCTATGATAAAGGGAAGAGAATGAAGTTTGAAAGGGTCCTTACTCCAGAGGAATTCAGATTTCAGGATTCCCTTCACAATGCATGAAGTTCCCATGGAACAGTTGACCTGTGCTGTTCCCTAACATTTCAGCTAATTTGGGATATGGCTGGGACTGGTTGCCTGGAGTTAATCATCTGCATTTGTTCATGTTTCTTGTAAGACAGACCCTCCCCTGATGAGTAGGCTGGGACTCTGGGATGTGAACTATATCTGGAAAAGAGACTTGTGTTGTCTGTCTGCCTTCATTTTGCTGAAACTGAAACTTAAACCAAGGTCCCCACCATATGAGATGTATACCATAAACTCTGATATATTTGGTTCTCTCTTAAGCTGTTCTTAAGTGAAACACCTAAATGACTGCTGACCAGACAGCACTTGAGAACCGTCACAGAATGATGACTTATATGTGGACTAAAAGACACAGGAGTTAGTTTCTGCTTCAATTTAGGTAAAAAATAAACAAATAATCATCCTTCTTGAGACTCTTTCCTCATTCACTTTACAATACTGTTGCTACTAAACATTTGAGAAACTTTACTGTCCCAATCTTCTTTTATTTTGTAATTTCTCCTTTCACTGAACGGGTATGCTACCTTGTCCATTACCCTGGTAGTGCTGGCCTTGTTGCATACCTGGTGGCATATGATTAGGAAATACTAAAATTAAGTTCATATTGCATCTAAAATCTATTCAAGGCCTCAACAACTTCAATGTCTTTTTGTGCCTGTTTCTATGGAATTGTTTGTTGTCTGTTTAGGCTTGCTATCTTGAACATGGGCTGCAGCCAGCACTGCTTTTTGTTTGTTCTTGGCCCATCTCTCTCAGAAGTCTTTCTGGAGAGCAGTCCTTGCACCTTGTATGGGTGAATATCTAAGCAAGGCTTGAAGACATGAGGTATCCCATTGTACTCATGGGACACTCATGAGTACATGTACTCATTCACCCTTGTGACAAATGACTATCTGTCACTATCTAGTCCATAGATGGGACTGTTGTCATGGAGACAAAACTACATGGAAATACTAAAAATAAAGCTGGCCAGACAAGCTTGATAGCTTTTTAGGCAGAAAACCAAAGTGAGGGATTGCCATGGATATACTTGGATTTCAGACAAGCATTTGATAAGGTAACATATGATAGTCTAGGAAGAAAATTAAATCAATTTGGATTAGACAACAACACAATTAGTCCAACCAGAAGCTGGCTGACAATGGAAAATTATAAATAATTCATTAAAGGGAGAAATCGGCTGGTAAATTCCCACAAGAATTGATATTGAGCTACCTGGTTAATGTCTGGATAAACATATCTGCAAAATTGTAGAGAGAATAAGGCATTTTCCAAGATGTGCTTAAAAGAAAAAAACAATTTGAGTGACTTCACTAAAGTAGCAAGTAACTAATGTGTATCAGCATGCTAGTTGCTGAGAGTAGTGTGTGTTGAGAGAGGATTGGCGAAAATGCATGACCGAATATTCCAGCTTTCCCAACCTAAACACTTTGGACTTTTACCTGCCAGTGCAACCTTTACGCAGGTAGGCCTGGTCTTATGTTCTCCCTCCAGCACAATTCAGAAAATAGCTCAAAGAATTGGGTTTTAGTTTTATTTGATGGAAAATCCCCAAATCCCTTTTTACCAGTTTTCTTACCTTCAGACCTATGTATCCTGCCATTTCTTTCAATATCAACCAAGCTGAGTGGCATCATAATATCAGCCCAGCATTGCAGGCCCTTGGGCTGATAGCCAGCCATGTTAGGTAGCCACCCACACAAAACTATTCTCCATTACCAAGTAGTAACTCAAGATACAGCAGCAACTTTATTCAACTGTATGCCCAGTAATGATTAAGCTAGAATCCTGATAGAAATATCTATAGTAGAAAAAGTATTTTTTTATTATTATTTTTTTTATTTTCTCCACGATGAGAGAGTTTTGTCTAGTCTCCAGTATCAATTATGGTGGAGAGCACTGTGCTAATAAGGTAAATGGACTACAGAGAAATATTTGGGGTAGTTGTAATTACTCAGTCTCTCACTCTACAATTAATCACTGAAGTCATCCAACTTTTGCAAACATGAAGCTAAAATAAGCACCAGCAGCCGAACTTATAAATACTTCAGCAGTCAAGACTTGTTTACGTTTGAAAATGTGGTGAGATAGCCAGAATAATTGTTTCAATGTAAACCCTCAAACTGCTACTTTTTTAAACAGTTATTTTACTTAATTTCTGGATACAGACAACCACTGAGTCATCAAACTACCTCCCTTATCACTGAAAGGGTTTTTCAGACAGCCAGTTTTATTTTAGATCTCTTCCTTACGGTCTGCTGATTTATCTATTATTCACATAACTACCTATTCCTCTGTCCTTGAATAATTTAGACTGTTGTGCATCTGGAAAAACACTCTTTCCAGTCTTTCCAGCAAGATACTATTATAAGCAGATATTTGTGTCTAATCACACCTATTAGTCAACCTTAAGTCTTAATATATCTAACATTAATACATTCACTTCAAAAATCCATCAATATTTTTTACAAAATACTTAGAGCTTTTACTTCACACTTAATTATGTAATAATGTTGTTATTATGCTATGAGAACATTCCCCAGATTAACTTGTAGAATCTCAGGCTGAAGAAAAAAATTGTATTTGTGAACTAAAACTGCCATCTTACTCATAGTGTTTATTACTCTAATGCTCAAGAATACATTTCTTACAGATATTTTAAATATGGATAAATTTACAAGAATAACTGATTCTCCTAGGATCAAATAAATTAAGGAACTGAAAGATGCTTAAAAAAATCAATCTATTTCAAGTAGCTATTTCAAAAAATTGAGTGTGGAATCATATACCAGGACACAGAGCTACACAATGCACAGCTCTGCATTAAGCCCCTGTCTCCCAGGGAAGAGGGACCCATTCATATGCCTCTGCAGGCAAGTGGGCAAGGAACATCCTCCAAACCCACCTTGCATGAACTGTGTGCCTTTGAAAGGGCTCACTATTCTTAATGAGCTCTGAAGCTTTAAGTGCCACTGTGCTGAATCATTCTCATGTAGCTTTGTATCAAATTCTTGATAAGGTAATTTATAATTCAGGTTACATGACACTGTGCGCAAACAAGAACTGATTTGAGATATCTGAAAAATGATCACTTAATACGCATCCTGCAAATCCTCTTCTTCAGTTAGGTGAAGTTATGAATTTTTTAGAATTAATTACTTAAGGGAAAAGCCGCACAAGTTCACTCATAGAAATGTTCACTAGTTGATTGTTTTTGCTTAGTAGTCTTCCTGTAACACAGCCTATCTCCTACAAGGACAAGATGAGAGACCTGGGGCCTGGAGAAGGCTCCAAGGTGACCTGAGAGTGGCTTCTCAGTGCCTATAGAGGAGCTATAAGAAGAGGGTGACAGACTATCTAGAAGGGTTTGGGGTGATAAGACAAAGGAAAATGGTTTTAAGCTTAAAGAGGGTAGATTCAGGTTGGATGTAAGGAAGAAGTCTTTTACAGTGAGGGTGGCGGGTCACTGGAACAGGTTACCTAGAGAAGTAGTGGAAGCTCTGTTCCTGGAGACATTCAAGGCCAGGCTGGATGGGGCTCTGAGCACCTGATCTAGCATTGCATATCCCTATTCATTGCAGGAGAGCTGGATTAGATGACCTGCCCACAGTAGGGAGTTTGAAATTAGGTAATCTTTGAGGTCCTTTTCAACCCAGGCAATTCTGTGATTCTATGACGTTTAAAGGTCCCTTCCAACTCTAAGGATTCTCAGATTCTATGATTCTATACATATACCATTATGAACAGAAAACACACAAAGCAGTATGGTGTAAATTTCTGGTTCTGGCTTGAATGGGAAGTTCTGAATTTTATGTTAGGTCTTCCTCTTCCAGAGTTCTAATCTGCTTGGAAAACTTGACAGACTATTTGAGAAGAATTGAAAGAAATAAATGTTATGTCCTAAAATGTCCCAAGTGTGGACAAAACAAAAGAAATGTCCCAAGTGTGGACAAAACAAGAGAAACCTGTACCATGCTGCATGCTTCTTCAGGAGTTAAATCTCTGTTAAGGGTGAAGAGGTAAGTCCAAAGTCATTCACACGAAAAATTATCACAACTTCAGCAGAATATAAACCATGAGAGAACATTGCTTGCAGCTGGCCTCCTCTTGGTTGGCTCTCGTACTCTTGAACTCAGTGAACTGCAGAGCTGGTGTTGATCTGGGCCAGCAACTTTAATTCTTGGGAAAAGCAGAAGAGAGGCTGAATCCACTGAAGTGAGTGCATAGCTGCACACCTATTTTTCGTATTCACCATAGCAGTTTTCAATCACTATTTTTTTTATGTGGCAGAACTTTTTGCTTTTACTGATCTGTTGAAAACTTCAGTGTTGACAGCAGTATTATGCCATTAGTCCTTTAAAATTATATGTGGTTCAGGAGCTATTTGTTGCTTCAGACCATTACAGCGGATATGCAGGTATATTTCTCAATCTGCATCTAAGAATGCTTAGGAACCAGTTGCTTATTGCTCAAGATAATATTATTTAAATAGGAAGGATTTTTGTATAGTATTTACAATACTGTTTTTCACAGAAATGTTCACTAACAGTTTTAATCCTTTCACTTGAAATTATTTATGGGACACTATCCAGAGGTCCTTCTACCTCCAAAAATATCCTGCTTGTGCCATTTATCAATTGGTCTGTTGACATCTCCACTTCAGTGACCACAGCGTTATTGTATTGTTTATCCTGTGACTCTGATTTAAAACCATTCCATAAAACTTCATATTGGACAACTCAGCATAGAAGTAAAATTTGAAAAATACATTAAAACATACACATATTCAGATACTGAGAGTAGAAAAAAATTATGGAAGAAAGGATTTTTGGTTTGTGCATCAAAGCTATTGTTCTGTGAAAATAAAAGGAATCTTAGAGATTTCTAATAACAGATAATTTCTGAAGTCACTTTTTTGCTGAAGGCTTTCAGTCCAACTGCTGTTTGAAGCTGTGATACTATGAGCATATATATCCACAGCATCATATAATGCCTTCTGCATTATGAAACATGTTTGTTGTTCAAAAGTCATTGAATTTGTGAAAAGAGTGGGCTCTCCAAGTCCAAGATGAAACAGTGATGCTCCTCTCAACTAAAAATCCTTTTCTAAGTATTGTCTACTATGGAGTTGTATAGTGGCCTCTACTCACATTTTATAGATTCTTGTCTTAGAATGAAATACCTCTTGGAATATATAGAATATACAATTATCATAATTATTCAATCAAGATTAAAACTTCAACTAAGTCGTGTTTAATCAGTCTGATATGCTTCAAGATGACATGCCTAATGGGTGAGAGTAAACCAATGGATGTTGTCTTCCTAAAGGGTAAATCCTAAAGTCTCCCTAAAAGACATTTAGAAAAGACTGTTCTTTCCCTAATGGTTGTCTTCATTTTTTTTCATATGGACTAGTACATAGATTTGCATGCAATATTCTCAACAGAGTTGAGAATGCATGGTGTCATTAAAACTACTCTGTCTCTAAAGAAAGTACATAGCATCTAGAAATCCTACCACTGTATTTCATTTCTGATAGGTGCACCATAAGAACAGACTAAAGTCATTCTGTGATCAGCTAATTCAGCTGGTTTTCTTTATATTTTAGAGCAAAGAAGAGATTAACAGCAACAGCCAGTAAACTAGTTTTTGTTACCTGTACTATAGTACAGTGTACATTCAGCTTTCTCCCAAATATGCCATTTCAGCACTGAATAAAGAAGTTAAAAACCTAACGACCACTGTAACCAACTTACATAGAAATGCAAAGGAGATTGAAGGTGGAAAGTGAACAAAAGAAAGTAAAAAAAGGAGACTTATTTATAGCAAAAGTTGCAAAATGCTATTTACTATGATGATATCTTCATATGCCAAACATTATTGTGCAGGTGACAACATAATGTATTTGTAATAACATATTTATAATCCCACAAAGGCATATGTATGTATGTAATGTAAATGAACTACAAGGTATTAGAAGAAAAAGCCATCTGTGCTAAATATTAGGATTCCAAACCCACAACCCTGTGTTCAAAGGAGTTCAGACATTTTTTGTAGAAATATAAATGATTCACTGTTGTATAATACAGTACACAAAGATTTCAGAGAAAAGTGCTATTGTAAGGCAGCAAAATACTCTGTTCCTTTGTAATTAGGAAAACATTTTGAAATTAGCTTCCTTTATGGCATGAGCAGTCACTAGTCTAAAAATAAACGCATTTCGGCTTTCAAAGCAAATTATGCCCTCATCTTAGAGCACAAATTGGTGTAAGTCAGCCTGTAGTTCTCATGCACTTGTGTGATACTCTGAGGTATGTGTATCCAGTATGGAAGAAACAGATTTAGTTTCAAAAAATATTATTGTTCTCAATGACTTCCAAAAAACATGACAGTATTTGTATCCTGAGTAGTCCATTTTAGGAGAAAATCTAAAACTCTGGGCCTTAACATTCACTGAAAACTCTTATCATTGCCTATGTTACCAGCAGTAATCCAACCAAAGTTCAGTTCACTGTTGAACTAAAGAAGGAAAACAAGGATTTCTATTTTAAGATGCTCACAAACCTTGTTGGAATTAAAATACACTGCAAATGTAACCCCTGAAGTGATAGCAGTCTTTTAAATAATTTTCTGAAGTTTCAGTGAAATGCATATATGAGTAATTACTGTTACTGCAGTCCTGTCTATCCCTTTTAGCCTAAAATCCAAGTTCCCTTCATATTTTTGCAAGAAGGTCTCAGGTGGCAATCAACACCTAAAGCAGTTTCAAACTTGAAGACTCCACAAGTCCCCTGCCAAGAAGTCTTGCAGCCAACTACACAGTATTTTTAACAAAGAAGAACCAACATCAGACTTAAAGTCCCAAAGTTGAGCCATACCTATAATTTTGATCTGGATTTCTCTTTATTCATGTAATGCAGAAAGAATAGTTTGCTCACATACATGTATCAGACTGCAACTGAAAGGTTTAATCATCTCACAGTGAGAGGAAATGACATTTAAGAAATCCTAGGGCTGCATGTTAAAAACAGAACAAAACAATCAACGTCTCCCACTTCAAGAAAATCAGAAATTAGTGGGATATGCACTTGAATCAGCAACTGTCATAGCTGTAAAACTTCATTTCTGTTTATCAATTATTCTGCTGAGAAGAAGAGAACCCTGATTCCTAATCTGCACTGCTTGTTTCAAGTTGAACAGCTTAGTTTTTCCCACTGGAAAATCTTTCCTCATTGCCTGTGACGTCTACATTACAGAACAGTAATATATGGGCAACAATTTGCTCTAACCAGTTTTATTCCTGCTGCATCTGTAATACCATCCAGCCCATCCTTTTCAGGAGTTTTTAACTGCATCCAATGAACAGTTAAGCAATTTTTCCCTTGTAGACTGCTGCCTTAAAGACAGAGATAGAAGACATGAGAAACAGGCAGAATGGAAAAGAAAAAAAGTGTGTACAGCCTTCATGGAAACAATTGCTCATGTGCACCGTACATGAGCTATGGCATAAAATCTGAGTGAATAGATTTTGCCATGCCATATTATACTTCACTGAGAAACATTGCATGCTACAAAATGTGGCCTTGGAGGAAACAGAGTACATTGGTTCATCGTAACAGAGCAGCTGGGGCTTGCAATGAGAAGCAAAATGAATTAGAAAGTTCTGCTAAGGACCAAGAGCAGCTCTGACTCCTGCTGTCTGTCGCCTCCAGGAAGAGTATCTCCATGCTCTGCAAGGTGATTTAGGATTTGGTATTTTCTCTGGTCCCATTTTACAGGTATGGAGATTGAGTTCTGGAAAAAAAATAAAGAATTTGCTTAGAAACTTGATCCATTCCTCAAACTCTTCTTTACTCTCGCCTCTACTTCTGACTTCACAAAAAATATACATATATAAATATATATCATCTATAAATTCCAAGAGAAAACTGATGAATTCTAAAATGTTTCTCTTTTTATTCTCATCTCATAACATCTTGTCCTCTTTTTTGTTTTTCTCCCTATTCTCTAATTACTGACTTTAGTAAACAAACACTCTTAACTACTACCTCTTTTACTGTTCATTCAGGACGTTCTTATACAAATCATTGTCCTTTTCCATCCCCTTGTAGGGATCCTTTACAGGACTTTTCTGTTTACATCTTATCTAAGTAAATGTCATCTACAAGCACTAATTCTTCCCCCACTCCTGTGCCTGACTTCTTCCCTGTAGTCTATCCCTGTAGATGGGTTTCATATCTTTGAATTCAGATATTCCTAAATCAACAAACATAAGCACTGTGTAGTCTGAAAATCAAGCCAAAAATATTCAAAGAACTGTAGGGTTCGACTCATTCTACTGCTAAAGAGCATCTCTAAGATAAGGGTATTTAATCATGTCCTAAATGTCCTTTTTTCTTCATTTACTATGAAGAGTAATATCTATATTACAGCTATATAAATGTATGTGAGATAAATCCTACCCCTGTCCAAACTAAATTCCTAGTCTGTCTCTAACACTTCGGCTCAACATGGCTAATATAAAACTAACATTCTCTGCTTATTTCTTCTGGGCAGAAATATCAACCACTTGATTATGTGAGAACATGAGCTAACCATCATGATCTTCAGAATTCAGTCTAATTCTTACGGTGTCTTGCTGTCTGACACCTTTAAATACACCATTTCTGATTCGTTCACTCAACTCAAACTTTTATCAGGTCCTTATCTCATGGATGTGGCATGCTTTTCTTGGGGCCAGGTGTCAATTAAATATCTTTGCATGGACAATTAAAGTCTGTTAGTTACCCATGCCATTAGTCTCTTTCTATCTCTCTCTGAGGTTCCTCCTCTCTATTGTATCTGAGAGACAACAATAACAACAAAAATTTGCTGTGAATATAATCCAGCTTCCTTGGAGGTATAGGTGATTTTCTAATGTAATTTAATTTTCTAATTTTCTAATGTAATCGCCCTTGTGGAAACAAAGTTTTTAGTGCATAGTACACTGAAGCAAAAGAAAGGTAGAAACAGATGCTCTTAAAGTGTTTCTTAAGCATACAAATAGCCTTTGTAACACAGTGCAGACTCAGAGAGTTATTCAGCTAAAGCCATGCAAAAGCTGTAATTCAGCCTTACCTGGGGAAGCTGGAGTTCCAGTTCCCTCTTGTGAGGCAAATTCCAGATGGTAATTAGTTCTGAAAAATATAAAGTCCTCACACAGGAGCATTAAGTTGCTACTTCAGCAGTGAGCAACAATTGTAGAACATGGCTACTAGAATGGGCTAATTAAAGGTGGATAGAATGATTTAAAACAAAACAAAGCAAAGTATCTGTTGTTTAGCTAGCTTCAGCTTTTCAAAGCACTGCTTCAAACAAACAAAAAAAAAAGATTAGTAAGAGTCTAAATGGATGTATCTGTACTATTGGCACAAGAGACACACTGTGCTTCACTCCTTCCTGTGTCTACTTCAAAAGCACTATGGCTTGCTAACTCTGGCTTATTTCTCCTGTACTGCTCAGAGAGCTCTGATGACCAAGTAGATGGTTGTTATTTCTTTTTCCTTTGGTTCTGCAATGTGTCAGTACAGGTGTAATGCTGCTTTCGACCTCATTACTTCCACTTTAT
Source organism: Callipepla californica brunnescens (assembly GCA_023055505.1). NCBI lineage: Eukaryota > Metazoa > Chordata > Aves > Galliformes > Odontophoridae > Callipepla > Callipepla californica. The sequence goes on from JALIRH010000006.1 coordinate 7,167,294, forward strand.
CACAAGACTTACTCAAAACAAGATGAATTCAAAGCAAATTGAGGCAGCCTGTTCTCCTCCACAAATCAGGCATGGATGATAAACTGAAGTCATTATAACATGAAGGCTGCTATAAAGAAGAAATTAAATAAAGTTCCTCTTCAAAGAAATCAAAACACATTAAGGCAGCAAAAGTAAGACAGACAAATGTAGGACTAAAATAAGAATATTTCTTCCTGGGAGAGAACTCACAAAGAGGAACTCCTTTTGACACACTTAAGCTAATTCAAAAGCAAGAGCAATATAATGTTCCTACAATGAGAATAGGGCCACTGAATGTTGTCACAGTGTCATAGGTTTACAATTGTCCTAATACAGTGCGTGCCATTTTCAGATTTAATCCGTTTGGATTTTTCCTCAAAGTAACGTTTGACTTTCTGAGCTCTTAAAGCCAAGGTAAGTAGTGATAACCTGGATGTGGATCCATTGGAGAATGTCCAAAGTATGTTCAGGGGGCTGGAGAACCTGTCCTATGAGCGAGTTGGAGTTGTTCAGTCTGGAGAAGAGAAGGCTCTGAGGTGATCTGATAGTGCTTTCCAGTACTTAAAGGTGCCCTACAGGAGAGCTGGAAAGGGACTCCTTATCAGGGTGTGTACAGACAGGATGAGGGGAAATGGCTTTAAACTAAAAGAGGGTATGTACAAATGAGACATTAGGAAGCAATTGTTCATGATGAAGCTAGTGAGGCCCTGGAACAGGCTGCCCAAAGAAGCTGTGGATGCCCCATCCCTGGAGGCATTAAAGGGTGTGTTGGATGAGGCCTGGGCAACCTGATCTGATGGGAGGTGTCTCTAATCATGAACAGGGACAGAACTGGATGGACTTTAAGACCCTTTCCAACCTAAATTATTCTGTAATTCTGTGATTATACAAATGTTTTGTTGTTGTTGTTGTTGTTGTTTTTCTCTCAAATACGAGCTCCTTGCTCTCAAATTTATTACCTTTTAAGTGGATATGTATAGTAATGTTAATATCAGTATTTTAAGAGTCCTACAAGAGGTGTAAAGATGTGCATAATGTCCAAGAATGGAAAGTTTAGTTTGTTTCTGATATGAACAGAGGGATAATAATTTTCAAAAGGGGAAATACGGTTATTTGAGATGGAATCCCACCACTGGAATCTAGCAGCTCAGAAAGGCTGAGATTGATGGTTCTTTTCCTGAAGCAGTATAACTACTATCTCACAATTATTTTCTTGTTATCCTTTTTGTTGATAACATTGCTCATGTAATGGTATTGAAATCCAAGTTCCCCAAATGCTGAGATTGAATCCAGAGAAATTAGCTGATCTCTGAGTTGGGCTATGTGTAACTGGAAGTGACTAAACCGAGATATTGGGGAGCACCACACAGTGCAGCAGTAAATAGAGGACATCGGTCATGAAGACAAAATATAACTTACACACTTCTAACTTCTTCACCAATGCTGCTTGGCAATTACTGTTTCCACTCCTGTGTACTGGCACTGTGACCCTTTTGCAAACTTCGTGTCCAGGAGATTGAAGGGATTGAAGGGATTTGAATTTGAGCTTGAGGCCTTACTCTGTTTTAGATGAGTAATTATTTGTTCCTTCAAGTAAGAACAAAGCCCATGTTAATTTCAGGTAGAGAGCTATTTACAGAAGTCTAGGTGATTAGATGCTGTGTGTCAACTACCTGAAAATTAGGCAGGCACCCATCAAGGAAAGACCTATACATCCATTTATCTCACCAGAGGCAGAGACACTTCAGTATGTGAGGAGTCCACTGTGCAAAACAAATATGATTTCAGTGACCAAAAGGTCACTGTTTTTTTGGTGGCTCAAGTAAGAATGTGTGGGCACAGGAACTGCACCTAAGTTCCTTTGTGAGATACACTGTCACTGAAGCAAGAAATGAGAAAAATTGGCCCTAAATTCAGTGATGATTATCAAGCTCCTATCACAGATCCAGCCAAGCACTGGAAACCTTCTCAGCATGCAAAAGAAGAGGCTGAAACTACAAGACTGTACTGAAATACACAAGATGTAGAAGGTGGCAAGACTCTGTTCGTTGTGTTGCATTCAGTCAATTGTTCTTATCTGTAGTCTTCCTGCATTTAACGTGGGTGTTTCTTTTTACGAACATGTATGTAATTAGCCTCTGAGCAGAGCACACAGTGGCACCTCTGAGGTTGTAGTATGCTACATGTGATTTCAGTTCTTTAATATTATCATTATGAAGCCAAGTGGCAGGAGGCCAGCAATCGCTAATCGGGGGACAATAGAGCTAATTACAACTATCTGCAAGATGAACAGTCACCAAACAACAACAATTCTCTTTCATTATTGCTGAGCCCCATCCTGAATTTCATTTCAGTGCAATCTGTTCTGAACAGCAAAAAAGTTGGAATGCAACAAAATCCTTTCCAGGGTAGTTCCTTAAGCACCAGCTTATGGGCTCTTCCCAGCTATGATATTCTTGCACTGGTACATGACAGCCAGGACTTAAAGTGCTTCACTTAAATCCAACTGATATGTGGGTTCATTATCCAATATCTCACACTGTCATACAGATGCATCCTGACTGAGCTTTAAAGATTAACAAATTGCTCTTGCATGACCCTTCCTGCACTGATCCTCAAACTCTTGGTGTTGCCAAAGTGAGCAAAAACTAGATGTTTTTACACAGACAAGATGCTCAGCTGAGATCTATAGGACTTTCTGAGCTCCAGAATAATCACCAAAATCTCCACTGGGATTCTGGGGCTAAGGACTGAACTCACTCTTGATGCATCATAGGTTCAAGGTCAATTCAAATTATACAGCTCCAAACCCACTCCTCCCTCTGTCTATTGCAAACCAATTCCAACATATATCAAATATTTCCACATTTATGTATGTGTCACAGGCATAAGAGGCTCTTTTGTTATATATATGACATATTTTTGAATATATCAACGTATTAGGATGTAGCACATTAAATTAAATACACAAAAAACAGGATTAGCAGTCTCTCTGTGTCACTATTTTTTTTTCTAGAAGAATCCAGGGGTCTATCTGTAATCATAGATCTAAAAAGAAAAAGTAAAAAGGTGAAATAAAGAAACCATCTATGAAAAAACAAACAAACAAACAAACAAAAAACAGCTTCATCTGCAAAATTGGGATCAGGAAAGGATATATACCAAATGCCAACTAACCTGTCTCTAGGGAGTTAGCTTACTCCAATTCTCAACATCATAAAGAGAAAACTCATCTTCAGTGCTAGCATTTCCTTTTCTATTCTTAAAAAGCACACAGTCAGGATAAAGAGGATACATCTTGGGGCAGTAGGCACAGAAATTGCAGCCCTGCTGAACTGGAGCCCCACACCACAGCCCCATTCTCTCCTCAGCTCTGCACAGTGCCTGATCAGGGTATCTGAACCTCCTGGTGCTCCTACTTGCACACGCTGCCTCCAGTGCTCAAGAGTATGTCCCATGTGTGATAATCAAGAGGATCAGGCTTAATCCAGAATAGTTTTAAAATCCTCAGGACTCTAGGGACACATCCTCTACTACTGCAACAAATCTTCAGGGCCAGAAGAACATGGCTCAGTTTACTTCAAAATACTTCAAAACAGATGCATTTTTGCTTGGCTTTCCCCCTGCTGTCTGGAGATCCCTCTAGAGGCCTCTTAAATGTTTACAATTCCTGTTGCAAAAGCAAAGTGGGAAAAGGTGTGAGTCCAAGAAGTACAACGCAGATTCTTGCCATGCATGTACCTATAGGAAACTAGTTAGTCCAGTGGTTATAAGGTGACCCAAACCTCTGAGAATGGCTAGTTGAGAGCATTTATAGGGGATTAAGGGGATGAATGCACATTCACCATATTTTCTGTCTTTTAGGCAGGCATTCATATCATATCACTGTCTGAACTTACAGCACTTAACAAAAAAAAAGTGCTTATTAACAAGTTCTGTTTGTTTTTAATGTGAATCAGTAATTAAGGAAGAAACAATCATAGAATCATCATAGAACCATCAAAATGGGTTGGAAGAGACCTCAAAGATCAACTAGTTCCAACCTCCCTGCAGTATGCATTGTGACCTGATGCAGGAGTTTGATTTTTATGAGCTCAATATCACAACTTACCAGCTTTTTTCTCAGAAGTTTTCCAACAGATGGAAAACAGGGGATGCAGTGCAACTTTCCAAAAGAAGCTAAATTTACTGGCATCTCAACAAGAGTGACAGGACCCTGGGAAACAGAACACGATGCACTAACAGCAGACCCTGAAACAACAACAATTTTAACTGGAGTAGTGGTAGGGTTTGTTTTTTTGTTTTGTTGTTTCTGTCTTTGTTTTTTGCTGTTGATGGAGGTGGCACTTTTTTGGCACTTAGTGCCATGCAAACGGAAAACCAATTATTTTTTTTCTGGAAAGTTTTTATTTATATTTCCAAGGAGATAGGGCTTGGTCACACATTTTAGTTTAAATACTGTGCACAGGACTTTGTTAATAGAAGTCTGCTCCTATTGTTTCAACTGTTATACCAGGTGAATTGAATCACTCAGTAGGAAATTTTGCATTTGTTTTCCTCTTTTTGATGTGTTTGCCTGACAGGAAATGGCCATACTGCCAAGGTAGAATATAGCATCTGGAAAACAGAGTAAGAAAGAAAAAAAAATGCTGCAAGTCTGTTTGGGAGCCTTGTTCTTATGAAAATGGAATCAAAATAGTCCTCCATCTGGATGCATCACAGAAGTGCAAGGAAGTATCATTCCTTGCATTTTTTAAGCTACAGCTATATTTAAATAATAAAATGGGAGATTACTGAGCTCATTGTTTTCTGTTTATTAAATGCTTTACTGAAAAAAATAGATTTCAAAAGTAATAAGAGTTGAAAGGGTTTTCTTCATTGATAAAAGCGGGCCTTTCTTCCTCTGTTTTGGGTTGGTGAGTGCATATGAGGTCTTCAAAGACAAAACACACTGTAAAAAATACGCGCTTTCCACCTGACAAAATCCCACTGCTGCAAAGACAGGTGGCTGACCTTGGCCAGATCATCTTTTAGTAAAATTAAGCCTTTTTGCTTTAGTATTCTCCCTTTGGATTCTACTCACATCACTCACTGACCATGAAGACATCAAGCCATGAAGAATCTGACAGAAAAGCAGTCTGCTTGCTTCTGAATAATCCATTTTCCACTTCAACTTTACCATCTTAAATGTCTTTGAGGATACTTCTCTGCATACTGTTAGATTGAATTCTCTCTAAAACATCTAATCACTCATGTAAACAACAAATATAGCATTTAATGCAGCTTAGAGACAATGGAAAAGGATTTAAAGGATATTTATTGACTCTGCAAGGATGATGCCTGGACTCAGTGATATGAAACAAGTAAATGTAATGATCATAATAACACTCACATATTCTCTTTTAGCTTCCCACAGCCCAGAAAAGGAAAACAGGGTAACCCAAGTTCGGTTTGCATATGATGTGATTGTATTGAAAGATGTGTCATGGAACTTGGCAAACATTCTCAGGTCACAGACTCTGTGACCACAGTGCAGTGTGAGCAGTTCAACTGACTGAAATAAAAATAATCATTTCCTATCCTTTAATCATAAAATGTTCATAAATAGAACATAAATAATTTCCCCAACATGCTACAGAGCTGCAGTTCAGATTTGTTAAGCACAAGCAGAAAGAAAGCATGGAGCTCCGTGGATTTTAGGATAAATTTGTATTTCCAAGCACAGCATCAGTTAGAGCCATTCGCTTCCACAGATGAAAGAGGAGGACCCTGAAGATGCCCTCATGGCTGTAGAAGACACTTCCCTGGTCACATCATACCTACCTTGGGGATCTGCTACCCTGGCTTCCAGCTGAAGGAGGAAAAGCCTGGAATACTTTGAAGTTTAAGCTGCTGTTTGGATGAATCCCACTGGGATGCTGAAGTTAAGTTGCTTTGTACTCCTTGGAAGACATTATTATCTCTACAGATCCCTTCCCACTTTGAGAAGCCAATAACTACTTGAGAAGCCAATCACCTCACTATGATTTGAGGACAGGTTGATTGCAGCTTCTTGCAAACCATGTGGAATGGGAAAGGTGGGAAAATTCATCCAAGCCTTAACTACAGAAAAAATACTGCCAGAGTTTAAAAGACATTTAGCAACAAGGATAGTGGATGGGCATTTCTAGGCTTGTTTATATATTTATTTACTTCTAACAACTCAAAGTATTTCACAAGAAGTGGGATTGCTTTGGCCTGCCTGTAAGCGTGTCATGACAGCCCTGTTAATCATCCTGAAATCATCTGCTTGGGACACTGAAAAATAACAGGCAACTGCCCAGCTGGTTCTTGGAAGCAGAGCCCCTGCTTTGGAACAGTGTGAAACCACAAATACTATCCATGTGCAAACAAATGTGACTTGTAGTTTATCATTTATATTCAAGCCGCCCTGAAAATGTCTTTCCTCTTCCTGAATCATTAACTTCTCTGAAAAAAAAATAGAATCAGACACATATTAGAGGTCAATAGAAGAAAAGCAAATGACAAAAAAATTAAACAAAACAATAGGCTGTGTTATGTTTCCATGGAAAGGCAGTAAAGGAAAAAAGAAAGGCCAAAAAAAGAACAGTGAAGGAATTAAACAGAACATAACCAATATTTCGGAAAGCAGTAGCGTGTTTCTTTTCCCCCTGAAAATGCCTCCTGTGTGTCAGCAGTCAGGCCTCAGGAAAGCAGGTGGGATGTGCTGGGGGAACTCAACTCTCAGACACCCCCACTGCACACAGATGGATTTATTCTGTAAACTGCATTGGAGATCATTCTTTTCATTTCTTAGGACTTCGTTCAGAATTGCGTTAACCCAAGTGAAAAAAGATAGCTATTGCCTGCTTACAGGAGGGACAGACACCCAGAACTGTCACTGCAGCCTATATCCCCTGCATTCTGAGTTGCGGCTGACTGATTTGGTGCTTGCCTTTAGATGGAGGCGTTGACAAAGCAGCTAGGGAAGATTACACCATTATTTTTTTATGATACTAAATTGGGAGCAGCTGTTGACTCCATTGAGGGTGGTAATGTCCTGCAGAGAGATTGAGATGAACTAGAGAGCTGTGTAATTGACAGGGCCTGAAGGAAAGGCACGGAGCCATCAGAGGAGGGTGCAGCTGGGGGTGAGGCTTCCCAGTGGGCACAGCCTCGAGTGCCAGAGTGCATTGGGACACTGCACTCAGACACAGGGTTGGGTTTGGGTGCTGCTCTGTGGAGCCAGGGGTTAGACTCAATGATTCTTGTGTGTCCCTTCCAAATTTGGGGTATTCTGTGATTCTATGCTAACCTGGTGTCTGTTGAAGTGATTAGTCATCTAAAATAGTAAAAATAATACCAGAAGGCAACCATAGCAGGGAACTTGTTGGACACCGTGTGATATAACAACTAAGAAAATAGGACCTGATGTGATAGTGACAGCACTTTGTGTCGTATGTAGTGCTCCTTCTTGTTACACCTGGAAATCCTTTCATTTTTTCTTCTCCTTGTTCTGATTGTGCTGCTGTGACTTTGTATGTAGCATTAATTTAATTGCATTTTGAAGATACAGAGCACACTTCGCATTTTTTCCACATGTGATCAGTTTTGGGGGCTATTTTTACGAAGAAATAGAGTCATAATAGAAACACCATTCTAAATATTTGTGATTTTTTTTTCCTGTGCTGCATTTCTATACTTTATTTTATATTTGTTTTCCATTCTGCTGGAAATTTCCCATTCAGAAAAACAACAAAAGGGAAGAGAGGATGACATAAAGCAGATACCATCAAAAAAGCAGCTTTTCCTCCATTCTAGTTTTGTCTGTTGGCTATGTAGAAATAACTCTGGCAATAAAGATTTATCTTTCTATATGAATTACAGCGAAAAACTGATGCAAGTTTGCATAGAGATGATTTCAATTTACTGTGTTTTTTTTTTTCCAAAGGAAAAAAGAAAATTTATTGCGTAAAATGAGGATCATACATCTAATAAATAACTTAGCATATATTGTAGATGGGATATTTGAATTAATAATAAATGTGACAAACCCACAAATTTGATGCTGGGCAGAAGATTGCGCTTAGTAGTTGCTGTATGACTTAATTATCGGGGCAATCTTATGTGATTGCTCATCTCAGCAGAGCAGGTGTTGGTTTCTAGGATTTTGTCAGCACAGAAAGCGAGGAGGTTCTTTCTGGTGTAGCACAGTAAGCACTTCTCAGCACCGTGAGAATCTTCAGATAAACTTATTTGAGTTACAACTGTGCACTGGCACTGGCACATCTGGGTTCTGTTAAATGAGGTCTTTTCTACTGTCAGAGTCCAGACACACATACATAGCGCTGTACCACAACCATAGCAGGGTGCTGGAGTGATGCTAAGAGAGCATTTGTGTAACAGAAGGTGAGGTGAGGGGCTGAAAGAACGAGAGGGGCTGCCACAAAACCTCTGCAATCACGAGCTGTCCACACAGTGCCTTGCATGAGAAATTCAGCATCTTGGACCCATTGTAAGGATGTTGTAAACTGTTTGGTTGTTTAATGTGTGAATCAGTTTGGACAGTGCCTCTGCCACGTAACGACAATACAATTTTAATAACGATTTTAATTTTAATATAAAAGTTTTTCCATAAAAATTCCAACTTCCCTGCATCCCATTTTGTTTTCCCCTGTATCCCTTACAGACACAAAAAAAGCAAGAAGCAATCTCACAGACCAGCAAGAGACAAAAACTATAAAACACCTGATAAGTGGAATGCAATTACTTTGCTGTTTTTACCAGGATTCAGGCCAGTCCAAAGCAGGTGAAGAAATTAGCTGCTGTTCTGGGAGCCCTCCCTGAAGAAGGCAGAGCTCAGAGGAGTTCTCTCCCTAACTGAAGGTACCGATTTCATGCATTAAAAACTTGGGATATTATATCATTTTAAAAGCACAGCTTTTCTGATTTTCATCTAGATGGATGGCACTTCATGTGATTGCAGCTTTGGTGGAGAGGAAGAGGGTTAACATTTCTCTAATGGTTTTTGTGATCTCTATTATGCTATTTTTTGACTGCAATCTTAAAAAAGCACAGAGGCACCAGCAAAACTGTGTCAGCCCCACTTCTCCCCCACGAGTGTCCAACAAGCCCTGATCCGCAATCCCATCATCAAGGTGTGGAGTTACCTGAGACAGCCCAAGCACATCACAGGGCATCTCTGCATGTGTTCAGGGTGACCCATGCTCAGGTGCTGTATTTAACACTGCTGAGTCCTTACAGGAGCATGTCAGGATATATGATGCTTCTAAAACACAAGCTAAGGCAGTATTTGTAGTCATTCATCTACACTGGCACACCAGCATCAAAACATCTTACCATAGCTACCAATTATGTTTAAAATAATTGTAAATAATGATTTTCTAGAAGAATACAGCTCTATAAACACCAGGATTGTATCACAGGAGACAATTTTACGTGCTCCAGTAGCTGGTAGATGCTGAGAGAAGCCCCAGTGCAGGTAGCCACCAGATCACTTTATAACTAGAAAATTTTCTGGTTGCCCACATCTGAAATCTGAAATCCCTGCCCACCAGCCTCCAAGGGAGGACACTGCTTTTGAACACAGCCTGTCCCGTCCCTTCCAAGGCAGTGTGCCAATGGCAGACACAGTGACAGAGAGGTATGCTGGATGTTTTCTTCTTAGCTTCAATCACTGTTGAGTTTGAAGCTCTCACAGGAATCATACAGAGAGATGTTGCTGATGTTCCTGTTCTCTTACTCTAGAGCAGAGCTCAGCAAGCTGCCTACATCGCTGTTTACACGTGGCCTCAATGAGGAGCTGGATACCTCTTTCTATTTTAAAATTTCAACTTTGATCAACTGCAAACATGCTTGAACTGAGATACTTGTGTGGGTTCTCAATAAAATAACATGTTATTGACAACTGCCCACAGGAGACGTGCTTCAAGAGCTCCTGTCTCTGGGTGATTCATGCATCTCTTACAGGAGCTCCAAGTTAATAAATCCTGACATTGAATGTTTTGTCTTGCCAAATTCAAATTAGAAGATATCTATAATCTTGATTTATATATTATAAGCACCATAAACAAAACGCCACAGTAGGTGCACAGTAAGAACATGAGAATGCTTCCACTACTCATTTAGCTCAGCACCTGGATGACAGTTACTACTGATAGCACATACCAAGGAAAGATTATGGGAACAGGGGCAAGAATAACATCCATGTACCTGTGATGTGTTCTCCTGCTTTCCAGCACACTGCTGTTTTGGAATTTGTTGACCCAGGGAGGGTTTTCCATCCGATTAAAAAACCTTTGAGGTTTTTGTCTCATTGCTTTTTACCACTTAGCTATCCATAGTCTTGAGGCATGGTCATATCATGAAGGAAAAAAACCCAAATGATTATTCTTTGTAAATTCTGAATCTGTCACTTCCTAGTACAGGAATTAGGGGGCATTACTGCAACTAAGAAGAATGATTAGAAACAATTTCCTATTAATCCACATGCACTTCCTGATTTCTTATTCTTTTTTTATGAAAAGCTTTTCCAGACCGACTAGCAAATTTGTTGATTAATTCCTTGCACTGGGGCCATTCCATAGCTCTTAATATACCTCTCATCTGTCTATGTCCTTTTCAGACTGGGACTATCCAAATGCCTGAAAGCTCAAATGATAAAACACCTGAACAGCTACAGATTCTTAGGAATGGTGCTGAAGAAGACAAAAACTGCAACATCTCTTTCTTGGTTTGCAGATTTTCTAGAAGCTTCAAGTCTCCAAAGTCTTTAAACTCCAATAATTATAAGGCTGATGTTTTTAACAGCACTCAAAAATACAATTCCTTAGGTGAGCCATCAGTGTTGTTCCCTGTTATGGTTTTATGATTTTTGTTATATTATTGATATTCCACATCATAACATCATGTAGTGTATTAAAATCCCAACTTCATCTACTGTTAGCAGTTGCATTGCAGTAGCTCCCAAAGAGGGATTCATCAAGGTTTCATCTCACCAACATTTGATATCTAGTTCCACAAGTCCGTTTCTGATCTGGTAACTCAGTAACTCTGTAGAAACAGGAAAAAACAAACAAACAAACAAACAAAAAACCCAGGAACTATTAGGAAGCGTTTCATTCAACGCAGGTGAGATTCCTTCGTTCAGAAAAGTATGCAACCCTCACCACTTAGTCTGAGTAACGCAGACCCTTATGTCTTAATTTGGTAAGCCTTGTCTTACTTCTTGTGTTCTTTAATGCCTGTTAAAATTTTAGTCTTAACTGTTATGGCCATACAGCAGTGAGGCATTGCACTGTAGTGTCTTGTCTGTCCATTCTGGTTGTTTGCTTATACCCACTTTTAAAGAAAAGAAAAAGGTTTTCCATATATTCATGCATTTGTATGACAACAATCAAGGTAAGTTCTTTAGATCGAATGAGAGAACCTTTCATTTTATATATAGTATTGTCCCACATAATGTATATATCATACAATAGTATACAAATCATAGCAATACTTTGCACAGAGCTATCCACCTGTCTTTCTCAAGGCTGACTGTGAACTTTCTCCTCTGTCATCAGTAACAGTAAAGAAACTTGGTTCAAAATGCCACTGACAATGGAGGGAGGAGTAGGGATCAACTCGTCACTGCTTCAACTTTCATTCATATGAACTAACATTTCTGGATTCTTGGCCAACCAAAATCTGGAGATCAGTATCCAAATTACAAGGCTTTTATTTTTTTTCTGAAGGAACTGAAAAGCCCTGCAGAAAAAAAATGCTCCCTGACACATGATAGAATGATTAATTGAAGTGCTTTTCTTCTATCCTTTTTTTTTTTCAACACATTTTGTTTAGACCACTGCCTCTCATACCGGAGCCATCTGTGTCTCCCATGAATGACAAGTGAGTTCCCAAAGAATAAATATGAAAGAGTTTATTCACTACAGAATTTTCAATCACATCCATTTCATTTACTGACTTAAATCTTAACCTATGGGAAAATAAAGAAAAAGAAGAAAAAAGTCATGTATACTAATGCTAAAATGCTAAAATAAAGATGGACAGAGAATTTCTGTTTTCACGCTTGTGAAAATGTTGGGAATGAGTCACAGCAGAAGCTGTTAAACATTACTTGAGGAGATGAGGGTTCTAATAAGGGATGGATCTTAATGGGTTGTGTGCTCTTAATTCCTTCCTCTTATTGTTTCTTTGTCCTAAAACAAACCTGACAGTATGTCTTCTGATTATCAGGTTAATGAATGATGCATGCATTGTGAAGGTCAGATAAGGCCTCTGGTTAAAGAAGTTTCAACACAAAAGCCTGAAGCAATCTGAATTTTTTCTTCTCCTGGTTTCCTAATACATCCACAAAAGAGGCAAACTGACAAACAAAAATGCTCAGGGCTTTTTGCCTACAGTTGTCAACTGCTTCTTTTTGGTAAAAGCCCAGTGGAAATAAAGGGCTTTAAAAAGTCATTTTGTTAAACAGAATTTGGATTTAATACGCACGCATCTGCACCCAGTGGTGCCTTTTGCACCGCTCTTTGTACACCGAAAATCTCCCACATGAGGATTGTGCAGTAGACATGTGGGAGCTCATCCACCTTCCTCTATTGGTTATGTTTCTCAAAGAAACTCCTCTTCAGCAGTCATTAACAGGAGCACAACGTGAAAATGGTTTTTAAAACAAAGAAGCAGATGATTTGAAGTATTCTTACTTGCACATTTCCTAATGAACTTTATGTCTCTGAGCACATACAACAGTGCATCTACTTTGAGTTTTTTTAAAAGCTTAGAATTATCAAAGCAGAACGAAAAATATTCATCTAATACCTCCATGAACATTATTTAAATCAGTGTTTTTGCAGACTTCTCAGGAGGAAGGAAATAACTCAGTGCTTCATTTCCCATTTTTCTTTTTCTTTTTTTTGAAGAGTTTCTTGGTTTCATTCATGCAGAAAATGAGGATACATAAAAGCTGGTCTATCTATTGAGAATAGCGGTTCATTCATACTTTCCCTTTTCTCCTGAGACAAAAATGGCAAAAGCAGGCTCAAAAACCCACATAGCTGTGGATTTGTTTGCGGTCGGGTTTGTTTGTTGTGTGTCTGGGTTGCTATTTATGCTTCTGTTGTTGTTGATTTATGTTATGGGGTTTTTTTGTTTGTTTGTTTGTTTGTTTTTGGTTTTGTTTTGTTTTTTTTTAAGGTTTAGTGTATGTTGTTGATATTTTTGAATAACCAACTGCCAGAAAAATACCAACTTACTTCTGCACTTCACTGGCATCCAGAAAAGTGTTCAGAAGCATCCCAGGAGCATGAGACAAAATGTGAAGAATTTGCAGACTGAAGGCAAGCAGCAAGGAATGGATGGGCTTTGGGATAATTCCCTTGGTTTGTAGCATACTATAACTAAGATTAGTGTTTACAGGGTTAGACGTCACAGTTTCAAACAATGGTTTACACACTATGGAAAAAATGTTGCAGAGACATGCTCTACATGGACTTGATATGTTCAGAACACCTTGATTTTGGTTGTCTAAAATTATTGGGTTGTGTTCTTTAATACAAATATACAACCTGTCAGGACAGACTCTAGCACTTGGTTCCCCATTCAAATTGGAATATGAAACTTTGTCAGCATTGTAAGATGGCAGTGGCTGTGTTTTTAATACCAGTCAAAGTTTAGCAAGATGTGAGATCCTGGAGAATGAACGGGCATGGGAGGAATCTCCAATGCTTCGCAGGGATTCTGGGCACAGAGATTTGCAGTGGACAGAGAAGAGTCTAAAAAGAAATCTTGTCCTTGGAGAGTAAAGCCCATCATTATATATGAAACTGGTATCAGGCACGCACACTTTTCCAACCCAGGTCTGCAGCACAGAGGTATTAGAAGGGCACTGCTAATCTCTGCTAGGAGAATGAGGTACCTTCTAATCATTACTGTAATTGACCTTTAACGTGGAAAAAAAGACTCAAAAATGGCAACTGGACTTTTAAGGAAAACTGCGTAGTTAAATCAAGCTGTTAGACTGATTTACAAAATGGAATAAAATAAAATTAACTATATATATATATATATATATATGTATTTATATAAAACTCATTTTCTTAAGGGTAGGGTTAGTGATGATTTGCAATTTTTGCTTCTTCTGGGATTGCTAATGATGCATTACCAAGTTTTCCAGAGGAACTGAATATTGCAAGAGCAATAGCTGAAAATGGCCTTCAGACCTACCTGTGGTACTGGAAGGAGAAGATTGTGACCTTGGGTCAAGTCAATGGATCATAAGTATATAGTGCTAAAAAACTGCTGGAGAAAATCAAGGAGAGAAGAAAACTGACCCAGTGTCTAAACCTCTAGGTCTGTTCTTTCTTGCACAGTAGCTCATTATGCCTACCTGAAAAGTGGGCACCAGGATTTATCCTTATTGAAATGTGTCCTAATTTTTAAGCTTTATTTTTTTCTTGTGATAGCTGTTTCTATCTTTTTTTTTTTTTTTTTTCTGATCATACTGTAAAAGCTTCAGCTAGCTCCTCACACCTTCACATCTCCAGCCGTTTAATTAACATTCTCCCTTTCCATCCTTCCGCATATAACAAGCACAGGCTGTGAAGCATCCCCCCTGATTATCAGAGCAGAGTACCAGTTTCCATCCTGTTTTACACCTCAGCTTATCATTGTTCCATTTTGAAACTTATTTCCAAAGCTTGCTCATGAGAACACTTTATAAAGCAGTGTTAGAGCCTTGTTATAGGCACAGAGTATCTTCTGCTTCTCTCTCATTCACAGAGCTGCAGAAGGAAATGTGAAAGGTCTGATTCTTGTTCTTGCAGAGCCCACTTAGCCATCCATCTGCTTTTCCCTCAGCTCCCATCATTCTTCCTCTTTCTCTGGCTCCTGGGCTATCACTTCTGCAGCCCTTCCACACAGGTCCCTTCCTCTGACAAAACTTTGCTCTCCATGGGATGTCCCCATCACCCTCCTGATTTAGACTTTGATTTGCATTTCTTTTTCTATCCCATTTCCAAACACTGAAGTGCTTTTCTATCTGTTCAGACAGCTCATTTAAAGGCTCTCATTCTTTGTGTCTAATTATATTCCACCTCTCAGGCTCCTTCCTCAGTTTTGTTCTCATTGCTGTGCCTATGTTTCCCTCTGCCTCTAGTCCCTCAGACCACCCTCTGGCTTTTCCTCTTCTTTCTCTTCCTCCAAGACTCCCACTGCTATTTCTATCATATCCTCTTGCCACTCTTGCTAATTCAAACCAACAAAGAAAAAATGCCTTTCACCTCATCTGCATGAGATTATCCTCCACCACTGCAAACTGACAGATAGAAACCTTTTAAATATCTTTGTGCCTTTTGAAAGTGAAAAGGAAAAGATTAAGCTGCATTTACTGATTTAATTTGCAACTCATGAGTACTACCATAATGCAGGATTAAGTTCACACAGTTATTTTTTAAAGTGCATAACAATATTCCTATTTGCTTGTCTAACAGATCACAGCAACACTGTCATAACTTTTTACAAATGACAATGATCCTAAGGCAGAAGCCTTCAAAACAAAACCTTTCTGAGTTTCCAGCTCTTGTAACGTAATTATGTCTTGTACTACATGTACAATGGAAATGGATGAATTTGGTCTAAAGAAATAGTTCTTTTCAAAGGAAATCAGAGCAAGGGAAGAGGCTCTGCAGTCTGAGGATTCACACAAAGGAAGCAGCTGATCTTGCCTACACAGTGGGAATTTCTTTTAAAAGGAAAGGTCTAATTACAGCTGGCACTTTGAAGCCAAATAATTCTACATTGCTGAAAAGTGACATGATTCTTCTGACACTGCAAGCATGGGGCATGATGCACAGTAGTCCCCCTTCTCTCTCTTCTAATTCAGATTAAATAAAATATTAAAGTTTTTTTTTTTTTTTTAATTTTTAATGTCAGAATTTCAAAATTTCCTTCTTGAGCATTGTGCAGGGGAGAGAGTATAGAGAATGATCAGGCCAGCCAAACTTATGGAAACCAAAGGTGGTCTTTAATCCTTTCTCAGTGGTAATAAACTGAGCACTAGTACTAATGCTTCAATAGTATAATTTGAAGAATTTGCAAACGGTAATTTTAAAATCTGACAGACGACCTCAGGAGGTAAATCCACTTAAACAAATCATATCCTCTGAAAATAAATGTCATTCTCCCTACTCACAACAACACTCACTTTAACGTTTCCTATAACACTCCAAAGTCTGATCCAACTGATGATGGGGTCAGAAGTATGTCTGAGAAGAAAAGACAGACCTGTATTATCTGGGAGGAAGGTTCCTTGCAGGTGAGAAACATGACAGCTCTTCATATCATTGGGGTGGGAATGGAGTGAGGACTCCCTGCATGGCCCTAGTCTTAGGACAGAAAGCTGTAATGTATTTAAAGCTCAGGCTCTGAGTGATATTACCCTGTACTTCTACCTACTTTCTAGCAACCCAGAGCATGGAAGTAAACCTCCTGGTGCACCTGAATTCCGTATTTGCACTCAGATTTATCACCAAACATCAGCTTCCATTTTGCATTGATTGGTGCTTCTCAGCTGAAAGCATCCTGAATGGCAGAGTCAGACTATCTCTGCAACCAGGCTGCTTCTGAGCTGCCTGAAAAGCAATCAGAAGTACATTGTTTGCAGAAGTCCAAGCTTTAAAATATCTTCTTGCTCCTTGACAGTCAGACCGTCAAACAGCTGCACAACATTAACACAAGAGAATTGCGAAAGTTTATGTTCTTTCAGGCTGATAATAACAAAAATTCATTTTCTTCCCTGCCTGCCAGATTTATCCATCATGAATGACAGAGTGAAAGAGCAGGAAAAAAAAAAAAAAAGAAAAAAAAAAAAAAGAGAGAAATAGATGGAGAATTGTCTTCTCTCACAGCTCAACTAAAGTATTTTGCAATGTGGCTCAATGCCAGCACCAGAGGTGCTCGCTCCTAGCAGTGCAGCCCCTACCCTGGAATGGGGTATTTCCAGGAGGTATTTATAGATACTTGCAAACCCTACGTACTATTTTAATTCAAATGCTATATATAAGCCTCTCAGACAGGTCTATAAAAAGGTTGATCCTTTTCCTGAAATGGAACATATTTATATATACCAATTCAGATGCCACATCCCCTAGGAGGGAGAATATTTCATAAGTTTCCTAGTTCAAACCAAGGAAAGTTTTGGAACTAAATTTGGAACTGCTTTGCAAAAGGTGCATGACCAGAACTAAGTCGCATATCCCATTTGTGTTTTGGTCATGCCCAGAAAATTATGTCTCAATAGCACTGAGGAATTACATGTTTAGCTATCATAAGGTTCTGAAAAATCTCCTGAGGTTTCAAATATGTGGAATTTGTTCTCTGAAGGCCTCAACCTGTCCAGACTTGTGCAGCACACAGTGGTAGGGAAGGCATGTCCATAGAGAGAGATGGGAAGCAAAGAAATTCTCCTCTGATAGGACATTTGAACCCAACTCTTACAACAGATAGTCGTAAACCTTGAGACTGTAAGATAGACTGGGTTATGACCTGTGGAAGGAGTTCCTTGTTGTATGGGAAAATTAAATGTGAATTTACACAAATGATAACGAGGAAAGAAAGAAAAGGAGAATGAATTCTCATCTTCGCAGTTCGTCCCAAACCAATGCTTACTGGTATTCAGTCCCCACTCCCAAGAACATCCACATTCTGTTTCAAGATATGGCTGTTTTGGCTTGTAATAAGATGTGATTTCAAACCCAAGAAGTGTTGGGTTGGATTGTACAGTGAATGTGCACTTAATATTACTGCATTTGGGATGTGATCATTTTTAAAGAAGATAACATCTGTTTGAAAGCTGAACAAGAATTGAGCTCATGAGTTTGTAGGAATTTATGAAATAACAGAAAACAGATTACACGGAAATTACAAGCATTACGAGAAATGGAGTCAAAGGTTGGTAACACTTCCACACTACAGAGAGTACAAAAGTGTTTGCTAGCATTTGTCAGATCAAGCTAGTGGTGGTGTGTCCATACTGAAACAAAAATTTTCAAAAAACATAAATTGCTATGTTGTTTCTCCCAAAAAATATCACTATATTTGAGGTTTCTTCCTCACTAGTCATGGGGACCTGTGACATTGATGCACCTAAAAGTAAAGTGCACAGTGCCTCCCAAACAAAAATAGCCAAGGTCTGGGATGGGCACTGAAGAATAAAAGCCTGCTGATAACTTGTTGGCTTAGCTGCTGGTAACCAGAACTTCGGACCTGTGAGAGATCCGGGGATGGAAAGAAATGTGAGTACCATGATGACCAGCAAAAGAGAAAACTGGTTCAGTCAAGGCCACATAATAAAAAGTATGATAGCTGCCAGTCTAGAACACCCTTCAGTGATGGAAAAGTTGATCACAGTTGTGCAGTTGTGCAGTTATTCTTCATACTGTGTAACAAACACTGTCAGCTCCATAAAGTGACCATGTCTGCAGCTCTCAGAGAGAATTAGACCATTTTCTCATCAGAAAACAAAAATACACTTTGGATAAGAACACACAGGAATTTGCATGAATTTACTTCAAATCATTACTGTTATTTTATGGAGTTCAAGGGATTTCCCACATAAAAATGGTAATAAGTCATAAAATAGATGTTAAAAACATATTTTCTTCCATTAAGTACATTTTATTGCTAAGATGTTCACTAAAAACATGTGCAAACAAATCCAGCAGTCACTTGTACTTTCATTCACTCTCAAGGCAAGTTTCTCCTGCCTGTCTCCTCTGTCATGATGACTGGCAAGATCCAGATACAACTTCTTCAATAATGCTGCTCTTAAGTCGGTTAGTTTATGAAAACTCTAGTGGTGTGCTCTCACTGAGCACCACAGGTATTACAACTTCTCTTGGACAATGCCATACTGGGTTTAGTTTAATTTTTTTGCAGAAATTTTTGTACACATAAGTGTTCATGAAATGCCTAGCATTATTCAGGTCATGTGGAGAAGCAAAAGGCTTGCTTACTATTCACCTGTCAGTATTCTGAAAATCAGAAATGGTCAAATCTTTAACTCAGGCACAGAAAAAAGCCAAGAGATCCCCTCCTTCTCACAACCCTGTGCCGACTTTCTCCATTATTTAAACCCCTTCTTATCAAGGGAACAAAACTATCCATTTCTTAACATGTTATGCTTAGACTTGTTACCTTTATCATGGCTGTGTTTAATGTCAGTTTGCCATTTTGAAGAATCTTAAAGCACATCACAAGCCATAAGACAAATTGTTAATTGGGGTTACTCTGTTAAGCAGCAGAGGCATCTGTTTCCTAAGGGAGTTCATCATTTTCCATTATGTCAATTTGGACCTAACAGTATTGATTTTTTAATTTTTTTTCCATGCATCTGAGTCTTAAAGTGAAAATACTTAGCAGGATGAAGAAAATTTGGTCTCTGAACGTGAGATTACATGTATGACACTAAAACTGTATTTTGGAAAACAGGATTGTAAAAGAATGCATGTGCCTGGTAATCTAAACAACAGAAGCTAATTCTCCCAATACATCTTTAGATGTATTCCCCAGGATAGAGATAAGGGAACTGGAATGTCTAGAAATCTCCATGCAGATGCTGTTTCTAAAGCAGTTTGTCCTATTCTGTTGACAGCAAACATTTTCTTGTTTGCGTTCCATCTATCTCTGCATTAATTCAGTACTTGATACCCCAAGGGGTCACTTAAACAGCTTTGCTTTTTAATGATAAAAATACAACAGTTTTGTTATGTCTATACCATAGAGTACATTAGAAACTTTCACAAACCTTGCCTCTGAAGTTTTTTGAGTAGTGACTTTGAAGAGTGAAAAAAACCATAGGCCTCTCATTGCTACCAATGCTATTTTTCTATCAACTTTCACTATTTTCCTGAATTCTTAGAACGCTGCAGTTATTCTTCCAACGTAGTTACCTACCACATGAGCAAACCTTGCTGTGCTTGCCAAGTAACAGCTCCAGTTGGTTGCATGACACAATTATTTCCCAGGTAGTTACATAAAAGACTGAAAACTACCTCATGATTCTCACCCAGCTGAACCCACAAATGTATTTCCGAAAAGAGTACAATGGTGAATTGCATTTTGTGGCAACATTGTAAATGGAGCTAACATCTGAATTTTTCTAGGCCATGAGACCAAGAAAGGTAACCTCCCATTGGTGTGGTATCACATATCACTCTTTAACAATGAATTAAAAATCAAGTTGCTTTTGAAAAAAAAAAAGACTTAATCTTTGACTGAACAACTGAGTTTAAGACATAAAAGATATATATCTGTATATATAAGATGAACAGATGAACAGATTAATCAGTACTGGTCCCATGTAGAAAATTTACAAGATTTCCTGAAAGTATGTCTCCTAATGCACTCTGAACTGCTGAGAATGTCTGCAGATAGCATTTATTGAAGTCTGAGTCCATTATTTGGGAGAAAAAAGTCTTCCTTGGGGTCTGATTCCCCATGCTTCTGTCATCAGATGTTAAACATATACTACACAACATAAATATACCCAGGAGCAATTTTAAGAAGTCTTGAATTGAGCACCTGTGTTAAAGGGCAGAATAATTTCATCTTAAAGCTCTCCATCAATTTCTACTGGATGATTTTGCTGATGGTGACTCTAAATCTCTTTCTTTGTCACACTTAAATATTTATTTAAGGCAAAGCAATTTAGGTGCCCATCAAAGCCAGAAAGCAATATTTAGGAGCTGCAGTGCTGAATATGCCATTTAATTTTTTATTCTTTTCCCCTACTAAATCAGTTTTGCTAAAGGATGTTGTGACTAGGAGTTATGTAATTGGTCCTCTGCAGTAGTCAGCCTCTCTAATGCATAAATATGAGCTTAGCTAGACAGCCTGCCTGAGCCTTTAATCGTCCATTTTGATTCTGCAATCCTACCACTCTCTCTAAGACAATTACAAACCGGGCTCTATAACTTTCCTTAGCTGTGTGCCTTATCAAAGGAAGAGGTGGTTACTAAACTTCACGTAGTTCCATGACCTCTCCAAGGCTACCAGCATACTATTGGTGCAGCTGTCAGTTGGTTGGTTTGTGTTCAGCTAAAAGTGCCAGTAATAATCAGCATCTGTTGCAGGTCCTTCGATACTGGGCAGATTTTCAGTACAGTACAGCTCTAAAAGAAGGCACTTAATTAGCTGCCTAGATATGGGCCAGGTGCTTCCCTTTTTGTTGTTCTTGGTGTGGTTTTGCTTTTTGTATGCATGAGCAGCAATGACTCTTCCTGCCTCTTCTGACCACCTTGGACTAGACTTGACTAACTTATGGCTAAGAGGAAAAGCTAATAAATGCAAACTAAAAATTCTAGTTAACTTAAAGTTTCAATTAAAATGATTAAATTTTAATCCACAGTGAACTCACTGTCTTACATTTAACTGAGTTATGTTTAATCAGTATTTGTCCTTTCCCTGGAGAGGATGAGATCTCAGGGAAGACTCTGCAGAGTGCTGACTGTGCTGCTTATCCTTTGTTATTCTTTAAAAACTCACAAAATTTTATGGAAGAAACTGTTGTATTTGCTTGTCTGACTTTACGTATAGCAGTTTTCAGTGAAGATTTGAGGATATTAAAGACTGAAATCAACTCCAGATAAAATGAATGGCACAGGCATAACAGGATGCGCCAAAGTCCTCAAGCTTCCAGAGTGGCAAAGAACCACCTAGGTCAGATCTTCACTGAACCTGAAGACAGTCCACATCCCTGTGAGGACAGAAATAAACATGTTCACTTCCAGACTGACTGACCAGAGAACTATAATATGGTGACAGGGCAGAGATTGTCTCCTACCTCATGCAGCTGCCACTCAAGAGCATAAATGATTGTTGTAAAGATTTGGGAACCTCAGGAAAATATTTCTGGCAAAACAGATGTTTTCTGGTCTCCCTGAGATCTAGGAAGGCTGTACAAAGCTTTCTGGGGTTTCCACAGGTACCTTTCACTCCCCTGCACTAAATAACTTCTTCCAGATGCCAACAACAGCATTGAAAAATGTCTCTAACATCTCTGACCTCCCAGTAAGACAGCCAGCAAGCTCATCCTCTCTATTTTTTGTGCTGAGCCAGTTACAGCGCTCAGTACAGAGCAGGGTATTATAATGCTGTCCACTGGCATTCAGGATCTTCATCGTGCAGGGACACCACAGGTGAATCCAATCACCCTCCAGCAAGCCACTCACCACCCACAGCATTCACCATCCCAGAAAAGATGTTGCATCCATCTCTTCTGGATCATTATGTTTTGAAAAATACACCAAGGATATAATTTATTTCAAAGTAGAGTGACCCACTGCACAGGAATGATTTCTGGAGAAACTCCCTCAGTTCCTGTGAGCTGCTGTTCATCCATGGAACTTCCAGTGTATGCAGTATAAATTTATTTTACCTCAGTTTCTGGAATCAGGGATAAGAATACCACACCTGGACATAAATGGAAAAAGAACACACTTCAAATTCAGACAGATTGTGGTGCCGTAGGAATACGCTGTGCTCAAGCACTACTTATTGCCAGGATTCAGTTATGTAATAGACATTAGCTTGCTTAGACAAGGATTCCTGTGATATTTTTAGACAGGGGTTGGGTTTTTTTTTTCCTTCTCCTTTTAGTTCAGAGATTCAAAACTCCTGGCGTTTTTAACTTCTGGGTAGGCTTCCTCCCCTTGTCTTTCTCCTTTAAATAAGAACATTTTCCTCCCCTTTTTCCCTCCTACCTGTTGAGCTGCTCCTGTTGACTGGATGTTAATTCAGTAAAACAGGAGATTGTAAAGCTCTCAACCCATAGCTAATCCACTTCACTCATGACAAACATCATTAAGGCTCCTTGCAGAATGAACATCTAATTCCCACCGCATTATTAAAAAAAAATTAAGAGTACAACTGTTCTAAAAATCAAACCTTCCTGCTGCACACTTACTGCACAGGCTCAGATACAGGTGGATTGCTAGCCAGTGTGAAGGCCATGGAGATTAAAGCAAATGACAAGTCATTCAACACTTACACATGATCTGCATTTCTCAAGATAGTTTAAGAATCAGCATCCTACCAACATTTTACTTGCACTGAGATGTCAGAAATCCTCTAATTTCAGGTTCAGTAAATTTTTTACCATCAAAATGACAAACATCTTCAGATTCTGAGCTGAGTTGGTTCTGAGCTAGACACGTTTTTCTGATGTTTTACCCTTTCAGGGAATTTGGTTTGAAATCTTTCATGCTCAGGTTTGGGGCACTGAAAGTGAGCAACTCCCAGGTGCAACATCTCCTAACAGATCAGCTCTAAAATTGCTGTACTACAGTGAACCTGGCTCCTAGTTTCAGTTTTCATTTCTTGCATATCTTGCATTATTATGAATATGCAACTATGATCATTCTGTTTCCTTCTGTACTGGTTGAGGATCTGTGACTAGCTGAATTTTGGGCACTGGCACAGGCTCCCCAGGGCAGTGGTCATGGCACCAACATGACAGAGCTCGAAATGTGCTTGGACAACACTCTCAGACATATATTCTGATTTTTGGTGATGCTGTGTGGAGCTAAAAGTTGGACTCGATGATCTTTATGGGTCCCTTCCAACTTGGGATATTCTATGATTCTGTGACTCCTATCAGCGTTCACTCATTTCACACCAAAGGTATCTGTTATGTCCTTTGCTATTTTTGAGAACACTACATAAATTACAATAATAAGACAGCTAAAATAAAGTGTTACGAATCTTAATCTCTGAAAGTGGTATGAAATATTTTCCAGTAAATAAAAGCAGAAAGAACTGATGATCTAGAGCTTTCATCTTATTTATAAGACAGACTAAAATAAACCTAGACACTAAACTTTGATGAATGATAAAAACGTGTGGTCTAGAAAATAGCTAACATAACATATGCATATGTTGGACTTAGCTGAAAATGTGGACATTTGTTAGTCTTACTTTGGTGAGGGGATTCACTGCAGATTGGGGGGCTCCATGTTAACTTCAAAAGAAACGTAGCTATTTCTGTTCGTTATTACAAGAAATCATTTATAGATCTAGATTTCTCTGGAAAGAATGCTAACAATTCTAAACGTCTCAGGGCAGTATTGACATACTCCTTGGAAGAGGACCACGTTCTGTTTAAAATACAGATTCAAGAGCAGTATTTTGGCAGACACAAGAGATTTCTTTCCAGGTGAAGACGTTGATTAATTAGTAATTTTTAATTTTTTTTTATTTGCTTATCTATAAGATAAATGTGGAAGAATAAGCAGATTCCCCTTCCCATCAGAAAGAGGAAAAAGATTTAGTTCACGATGAAGGTTTTGGAAGTTCTTTGGAAAACTTACCTTCACTATGTGGAACACAAAAACCCAGAAAAACAATTCTTAAAACTTGGATACTTGTAACTGAGAGAATTTTTCCTAGGACACAGTCAGATCCCTCCTAAAGTTAGCTCAGAAGAGGTGAGGGAGACATCAGAACAATGGTATGCAGAAGAGCATGTGGACATGGCAGGCTTTATGGCCCACAGGACACCTTCAGCTAAATGCAATGAATGGTTTTGACAGCCATAGAATGGCATAGGTCGGAAGGGACACTGAAAAACATTGAGCTCCAACCGCCTACAGTGGGCAGGATTGCCACCCACCACCTCAGGCTACCCAGGACTCCATCCAGCCTGACCTTGAACACCTTCAGGTGTTGACAATCTCTGAGTCAAACTGCTCCTGAGCAACATCATTATCATACTGAATCTCCTAACATCAGGCAAACATTTAACAGCTGGTTCTAGCATCAGATACTGTCTTGACAAATGGGGTAGACAGGGTAAGAGGAAATCCAGGATCCAAGTGACACATAGTACAACAAGCTGCCAAAGTCAACACAATATTATGCATAAACCTCATCTTAAAAAATAAAAAAATAAAATATATATTACAAATTACATATTACAGTGGTATCTGAGCATTATATTCATACCGGTTCTTACCAGATGTTCATTCTGCATCCCTAGATACTGACGGTGAATCTCAACACCCAGTTCAGCTGCCAAACTGTCAATTTGCTGTGGGATATGAGATGGTCCAGAACACCCCAGACACCTGTACAGGGCTGGGAAGACCTGTGGGGTTACCCACGCTTTTTTGGAGCCAAACAGATCTGGGGTATCCCAGATGTCACTCCACACCCGTACATAGGCAACTGAGTTGAATGCTGTCAGTATTTTAGGTACAAAGTACAATTAAAATATGTGTATTTTTTAATATAATTTCAAAACGTTTTTCTTTCAAGTGGTGCACTGAGAGCCTTAAAATGGGATGGATGGTTTGTCTGATGTCAGTGACGAACTGAAAATCTTGTTGAAGCAAATTCCTTCCCTTGTCCTTTTCAGCCATTTGCCAGTCTTTGCTGCCTTGCCAGATTTCATGCTTACTGCCATTTGTTCTTGGCTCAGCAGATGAAGATTAGTTTAGAAACAAATGAAAGAGGAGTAAAATGCATGTGCTAAATAAAGTAATGTATGTTAATGGGCATCCTACAATTTCTTCCACTTTAGCCAAAATTGTCTTGAATGGTGAATGAAAGAGAGAGGATGGGAAGCAGCTGTTTCTACTGTCTGTAGCAATTGATTGTAAATTGGCCTGACACTTCTCCCAAATAGTTTGTCACAGACATTTGATTCAGCGAATCTGCCCCAAACTCAGAGCTGAGGCACTGGTATCTCAGTCCTTCATCAAAGTGACCAACCACTGGACGTGCAGGGGTATTACAACCAGACAATCAAACAACATATTTCAGATTAACTGAAAGACATTCATTTTACCACAGGTAGAGAAAAGTTTAAGTAAATGTGTGGGGTAGTGACACCCCACATTGGCAGCACAGGGAGCTGGCTCTAGACCTCCATGGAAGAGGTTTCAAGCAGACATGAAAAGAAAATAAAAACTTGTCTACTAGAGAAGATATTCCCCGTCAGTTTGACTTTTCTCTTTGTGAGGAGCTGTCACCTCTGCTCAGATATGGCACAAGACAGATATAGCAGATGCTACAAGCCAACTGCAGGGCATGCGCTCAGCTAAATGAAAGGAGAAAATAAAGAGAAAAAAGTTGGTTAAAATTTGACTAACATTTACATTTAAAACTGTATTTTACTCATAATTGGGTTTGACTGAAATGAGATAAAAGTAGTATTTACTGTTAGACTAGAAACACAAGTTAAGGAATCAAATAGAAGAAAAATATATTAATGCACCAACGATTTTAAGGCATAACAGAGAAGATGTAGACACCACTTCAGTATGTCAAAAAAACAAACTGGAATAAAAGTCATACTTCCCATAAGGAAGATTAAGGAGAACCTAAATGAGTAAATTGGTTTTCCTTTCTCAAAGCAAAACTGAGAACCATATGTCCAGATTTTGAAGTATGAGGAAAAACTAAAATAGCTGATGAAAGGATAATAGAAAATAAACAGCACAAAAAGAGTAAAGAAATGTATCATAAACTGCATTACCAGAAGTTGCATAACAAACACTGGTATGAACAAACAGAGCTGGAAATGCACTCCTGCTTTCCAAGAAACTTCCAGTGAGTCAGGACTGCAACATGACAGAAAAGGAGGACAGCCTTTTCCCTCTGAAGCAGTGAGCACTGGGAACTTTCTGTACTCTGAGGAGCACACATGCTCCAATAGCTTTTCAAACAAGATCATGTTTCAGTCATTTTCTGTCATCTCCATGGAACTAAGCAAAACACTTTAAAAAG
Organism: Callipepla californica brunnescens; assembly: GCA_023055505.1. Lineage (NCBI taxonomy): Eukaryota > Metazoa > Chordata > Aves > Galliformes > Odontophoridae > Callipepla > Callipepla californica. The sequence continues at coordinate 7,194,117 of JALIRH010000006.1, forward strand.
AGAAATAAATAATATATTGAATAGGGTCTGGAATTATATTTATTTTTCCCAGTAAATTTGAGTGCTAATTTCAGTCACATTTTGTTTTCCTGCATTTTCTTGTTCTTTTTTTCTTTCTCAAATGAGATAAGTGGGAAAAGAAATAACCCACTGGGGAAGAAGGGGCTGCTCAACTAAACAAATACTGGATCAGCACTTGTCACGACCTGAGGTACAACCACCTTGAGAGCTATAAGAAAATCAAAGGAAGATTGAGGTTAGCTACCAAAACCTGCAGCAGCTCAGTCCCCAATCTGTCAGAGAAGAGAGGAGAGTTTATTGCTGCTGGTGAAAGCATAAAGGCTGTGTTCTCCCCCCTCCTGTCCCACATTCCCCCCTTGGAAAAAAAAATTGCTGGCTGGAAAATACAGCTCCCAGTGGGCATGAGCATTGCAGTCAGTAATTATAGGATGTTCCTGAAAGGGAATTTCTTGTGGTACGTTGTGGTACCAGCTGAAGGAGCTCTCCCTCAGTATCCAAGATCCCTCCAAGTGCTCCTCTGCTTGAGCAAACACACATACATCTTTGTGCCTGGACCATAGCTGACCTATGCAGGATAGCCTGTGTTGGGGTTGGCATATCCCAAAGTGATGTTTGCAACAATGGAAGAACATCCCTGCAATGGCTTGAGAGCTGAAGGGGAAACTGTGTGCTGGATTAGGGAAGAGCTGGCTAAAGGAAGGCAGAAGAACCAGAGAAGGAGATGCCTTAAAAAAACATGGGTATTGCACATCTTAGAATGTTACTCTGGCATAGCTGGGAAGCATTTCCATTGCCTGAAGCAATAGATTCAGCGTTATATCCAAACAGAAAGTTGCCAAAAATTAAGCTTCAACATTTCAATTGACTGCGGTAGATTTGGCTTAGTTAGATGACCTGGCTGTTTAGGTTCAGTGTTATCTGTGCTGAATTTTGCCATCTCTGTGAGGCATGGACTTCCCACACGGAACAATGTAATTTCTTCACGTGTGACAGAGCTGTTGGTAAGGCTGTGCAAAAACCCAAAGCTGCATGTATTCTCCAATTTCTGCATTACTCAAATATTTCCATTGAATAGTAGCCAAAAATGCCTAAAAATCTACCAAATGGACAGTGGGAGAATCATTCCCAGTATCATTTAGAAGAATCTGAAATGGCAACTCTTGGGGTCTGGATTGGTAGAGCATTTGGAAGTTCACAAAGGAGATCAGGGCAGGTGCCAATGTGTAGCTCTCTTTCCCCTGGCTGCAGTAACTGGTAGCAGACTCCTCGGGTCAGTGCAAGAACCACAACTGAGAGTTTCATAAATTAGTCGCAAGCTGAATGAAGAAAAATATTATTTTTTCAATATCAAGGAGTTCCAGCTGTAGAAATGGAGCCAGTCAGAGTGGTTAAATATTACTCTCCAGTGACTTTCTAAATACTGGCGAATGCGACTCTGAAATTTACTTCTGTACAAACAGGATACGGACTGAGTGTGGTACAGGTGACTTCACTAGTCAAGTGCTCAAAGCTTGCACAATGCATCTATCTGCAAAGAGAGGTGTAGTGTACTACTCACAGGCTAAAAAGAGCAAGAATGGAATATGGACTCTATTATAGTGCTGTGTAATGCAATGTAAGCAGATACTCTAAGTACAAAATAACACTTGATGTAATAATGATATACAGTCATTAACACTATATATATGTACAGTGTTATTTCTCTTTTACTGCTAAGCAGGAAGAAATGTAGCAACAAAGAGTCCGTCCAAATTAGAGGAGATTGTGTCTGAAAAGTTAGAGCAGTCAAAAATGTCAGCTGTAACTGAGCAGCTATGTCTGGAGGGCAGCTGAGAGGGCAAGAGGTGCAGACTCATGAAGCAAAGAGGGACAACTTGGCTGGAAACAAACGGGATAAGTGAAGTTCACAATGATAGAAGTGTTGAAATGAGAGAACATACAGCATCTACAAGAAAGACATTCTGTTCTCAGGAGGTTTAAAGAATTAGATGAGTGCACTACCACAAACTCAGGGTCTACTTTCCAACAGATTCAACAGATGCATATTTCCTAGTAACAAATGACTCTACAGAAAGAAGGAAAGAAACAATATGCCCTGGGTTAAATTTGTGCAAACAAAGAAGGCAGCTGAATGGAAAGCTGGAGCACAGTGCAAATCAGGGATGGCAGGGAAAGGGAAAAGGAAAAAAAGCCCAGAGTGAAATGATAAATGCGGTGCAAAGGGGGCCTGACTAGAAAAGTCTAAATGATGCCAGGTTTACTGATTTAGTGTGAATGTAAATAAAAACTAAAGCCACTCTTCAAAATGTGAATACAAGATATATACATTAATGTTCCCAGCTGACGTGGACGAGAAAAGGTAGCTGGAGGTAGAACAGTGGGAACCTTCTGAGGGCAGAGCCAAGGCTGGGGAAAGGTAAGACCCAGCAGGGTAAGAAGATATGAATCTGCATGCACAGAGGATCACACGGCTGGCATCAGGACTGTGCTGCTCACAGAAGGGAGAGGGGCAGCTGCCCAGCACTCCTCTGGTCATTGCATCCCACAAAACCTTTTCCTCCCACCAGCACAGCAGGTACAGCCATATACCCTACAGCTGCCTTTCCAGTTTAACTTGGTGGTGGCATTCTCTTGGACAGATGTTTTGCATGTTCTCAAAGGAGAGTAGACAAGATCTTTCCTGCCGCTTTCTTACACCCTGGATCCATTCACAAGATCTTACCATGAGATCATTTCACAGCTGCTTTATAAGTTCTGTAGATTGTTACACAAATATTTACTTTTCGGAAGGAGAAACCAAGTGCATAAAACTGGAGTCTCAAAAACTTTGTTTCTTCCAGTTTTCCCATGTGGGGGTTTGACAGGATGAAACTAATGAGAAAGAAGATAACACTGAACAGCGCTTTGTGCCATTAAAAGGACAGAGCATCACCTGGGAGCTGCAGTGCTGCAACATCCCAGCAGCCAGCAGAGCATAGGGGGATGGTGCAACAAGGAAATGCTGTATGGGGGACTCTCCGGCTCAGCATTAAGTGCTGTTTGCAGCAGTCATTTGAAAACAGCCTTTAGCACATGTCAGTTCAGCCCACATGAGGTTGGGAAGCATGGCTTGCCCTGTAGGGAGGTACATCTTTACCCAGTGACCTACCTGACTTTATTGTTCCACCTCTTCACAGAAGAGTGGGGTTGAAAATTTTCAAGATCACTGTGCTGCTCAGGAGGCAAGGTTTCATCTTTAAGGCAATTTTATATTTAAAACAAGATCTGAGGAGTGCTTTGAATTAAGGGTTGGACCAGGTGAGCTCCAAATGTCTCTTCCAACCTCAACCAATCTGTGAACTTTGAGCATCTCTGCATCACTGACAGCAAACAAATGCCAGCTCTGAAAAAGCAGGTCCCACTCAAACATCTTGAGATTGCGCAGACACTCAGGCCCCAGAAGACTGCTGACTGCTTTGGAAAACCTGTGGCCAAGCCACTGTCTGTTTTCTGGCTGTAATCACATATCACATAAATCTGAATCACAAAACAATATCCTTACCACACAGAAAGGGATCAGTCTGAACTGACTCCAAGGGCTACATTTAGGCATTGCTTTTCACTTAAATCATGTGCAAGCAACATGATCTCAGATTGCTATGAGTCAAGGCAACTTGTAGCATGCAGTAATGGATACAGTTGATAGGAGGATTGTCAATTGTTTTTCTTTCTTGGGTAGATGTGCTTATGCATTTAAAAATAGATAAAACAATTAAATTGCTATTACGGGCTATGTAGATGTCATTTTCTCTCACTATATCAATACTCTTCCTCTGCAGACAGATTGAATTCTGCTCTGTAAGTTAACAGCACCAGGTGTGTGGCAGTGCGTTATTGGGTGGGTAAAAGTGAGAAGTTCCAGTATGGTTTTAGGGGGGCTCACAGTGGTTGCTTCTAGAGGACTGATTTTCAATTTGAAATGTCAACAAACTTATTATAGTGTGATCAAATTAAGACACTACATTAAAAAAAAAAAAAAAAAACACCTGTATATTTTTAAAATCTCTCTTTATTAAATTCATGCAGTTACAATGCTGTAAACTCCTTTAAATAACTTCCTACAGAACCATAAGGTTGTTTAAGGCATCCAGTAGATCTGACAGTAAAATAAGTAGCATCTTCCAGGCCAAGATAACTACATCACCATGAAACTAATGGCAGCGGGGGTGGTTATTTCATAGCAGTCTCAGCAATTATCTTCTCAAACTTCATACAAGTATGAAGTGTAAGTGAGCCACACGTTCACTTTTATGTAACTTCACTAACCTGAATATTGATGTTTCCAACTTTATTCACAAATTCTCTTTATATGAAAATACTGGTATACCATACCTTCCCAGCTAGGACAGAAAAGCTGGAGACAGAATTCACAGTGCCACATTCAGGACAGGGAGACAAACCACTAGTCAGTCAGCTGCGAAATGTAAATAATTTTTGCCTTTCAGAATATCCTCCCTAGTTCTGTCAAAATCCATCACGCACAACTGCTTGTTCAAGCAAAAAGTAAAACAAAGTAATGCTAAAAAATACCCAAATTTACAGCCTACCAGTGAATAGTTGCATTTTGACCATTCTTTTCATGACATCCTTACAGTAAAACACTGCTTTACCAATATCAAACTGTCTTGAGCAATGCAATAGTGCATGAGCTGCAGTTCAAATCCTTTCAAAGGAGAGGTTCATTTTTTTATCTCCTTTACAACTGTGAATTTGAAGCACCTGCAGTAGCCTCATAAGAAACCTATTTCTTAACTGCCACCAATTAATCTTTACAGGAGATTCCTACAGGTAATTGGGAGACTCTCCTTGATTTGTTGAGGTGGGAAAGGGAGAAGAGCAGCAGCAACTGGACAGAGTCAAGCTCCTTCCTTGTCAGATGACATCTGCCCAGCAAAGATTTCATCCAACTGCCACTGAAATGGAAGAAAATTCTGTGTAATCTTTGTTGTCATCCCCAAACAGATAAAATAGCAGGCCAACATTGCTTCCTATGAGCCTGGACAAGCATGCTTCAAGATCTGGTTTTTCTCTGAGTCTTCACTCCCTTTTTCCCACTTCGGATTCCCAGGCTGGCTTCTGAGAAAAATTAATTTGATTGTATTTCAAAGATGTAAGGTGCATAATATGCACCATTGGATGCTTTCAAAAGTCTAGTCTGATGGAAGCCAGAAAGTCAGAAACATAGAGAAACACTTCAGTCTCCTAAACTGAACACAAACTAGAAGTATGTGCACAAAATAATAATAAGTAATTATTCCTGTCACTAGCAAAATAATACATAGCAAGAGTATGAGCATGAGGTGTTCAAGGTGATTGTGGATGGAAACCAAGTTTCACAGAATATTTATCCTAGACTCACCAATTTCAAACAAAAAGCAGTTTCATCTAAACCAAATCTGGACTTTTTAAGGAAGAAAACACATGTTTACATGTGTTACATGAAGGGTACAAAGGCTATAACATCCTATTAAATTTGGATACTGCAGCATTTTTAGTAAAAGAAACAGTGCAAAAAGCTAAATCTGTTAAATAATTCATTAGAAAGATGATATAAAATGACTTAATCTGAATATCAGTCCAGATATTAATGTCAGAAGCAATGCATGCTTTAACAGACAGATAAATTGTGTTGAAGCATCACTGCAATAGCTGCATATAGAGCCAGTTTCCTGGATGATAGAACTAAGTCTGCTTGTAGCATTTCTTTTCCATGTTTGTCCTATCAGTTAGCGCCCCAGAGTATCTTCCCCTGCTACTGACAGGCTCTGGCAGGGCGTCCTTACAGGAGCTGTCAAGCTTAATGTTTTGATCAGTGGCAGTGTACGCTTGCTTTAATCTTGCGCCATCATAAGGGAAGCAACTACCATGTCCCAGAGCAGCAGCAAAGCAGCAGCTGTACCTGTTAAGTGTGACTGCTGCCAACAGATTTCAGAAAACCACTTCTGTCCTGATTGTTTTTGTGTCATTTTCATTGACATGCACAATATATTCACGTGACCTACCAATGAGTTGTGACTGGCACTTTTAATTAAGGATATTATTGTACTGATGACCATCGGAACAAGTATGGCTATCTTTTAAACAGAAGCAAAGAACTGAGACTTATATTCTAAATGAAAGCATTTTTGTTTAATGGACAAATTAACTGCTTTAAATTCACAGAATCACAGAACTGTAGGGGTTGGAAGGGATCTTCAGAGATTACTGAGTCCAACCCCCTGCCAAAGCAGCTCCCTAGCCCAAGTTGCACAGGTAGGTGTCCAGGTGGATCTGCAACATCTCCAGAGAAGGAGATTCCACCACCTCTCTGTGCAGCTGTGCCAGTGCTCTGTCACTGCACTGTGAAGAAGTTCCCACACACATTTGAGTGGAACTTCCTATGCTTTGGTTTGTGAAGCATTCATTTTAGAGACAAATTTATCTTCCCTACCCCTTGCTATTTGTCTCCAGGCACAATAGTTAAATCAGGCTTACAAATCTACTCCTCTTACCTGCTCAGTCATTCCCTCACCTTAGTATTTCTGGCTCCCACAGCCACTGTTAGAGCTCCCCAGCTGCAGTCCATCCCAACACCATGAAACTGATTAACTCTGAAATTAATACAATTCTTCAAAAAGTTTTCCAATACCTTCCTAATTGCATATGTATATGATTGTGTTTAACCAACAAAATAAGTTTCCATTTGTTTCCTCTGTGAATTAAGATACTATTCCAATGTCAAGGTTACCCTTATTCTATGCTCTTTTTTTTTTAATAATGTTTTTAAGACTGCACATTACAATTATATTTTAGCAAGAGCTCTTAGGCTACAAACATTTTGGTCACTGAAATCATTAAAAGCTCAGGTGATGCTGGAGTTTGGAGTAGATGTTGTTAGTGAACATTTTTTGCTGTATAAAATCAAAGCAATTCAACCCTGCTGACCGATTTCAGAAAAAAAAAAAGGTCCACCTTCAGACAGGAGCAGCTGTGTTGAGTTTGCCAGTGTTGCCACAGGTAGTTGCTGTTGGCTGGTAGAAAAGGCAAACACCACGCATCTAAATTATGTGGGTTTCCTCCCCTCAGCTGATTAGAGAATCAGATTATTTAAAAATAGAAGTCCAGCTGGATAAATCTTTTCAGCTAGTGTTAAACAACCAGATTATAAAATTACTCTTGCTCCTAAATCCACCATGGCCAATCTATTTAGCCATGGTTGAGATGGTGGTGGGCAGAAAGCTGGAACCACAAAATTAAGCTTTCATGAAGCTAGAGTGTAAGTGTAAGCTTTATTCTTGAAGGGTAAATTGAAGTTTGAAAATTAGTATTTGTTGGATTTTTTAAATTATTTTTATAATGAAGCAACCACGTTCGTATCAATATTGTAGCTTGTAAGAGATTAATTTAGACAGAGACTGTGTGGGGGATTGATCACAGGTACTTGCTTCCCTTTTGTTGTTTCCCCTCGCTTCTATACAGTATCTTAAAGGCTTCTTGGGTCCTGACAGGTTCAGGGCTCTGTTGTGGTCCTCACCACCCTCCTCTTCAGGTGAGGTCAAGAACTCAGAAGTCCTCCCTTTAGACACTAGTTCCCAGTACCAAAGCATGTACATTTGCTCCCTAAGGCAGCAGCAGATGAGTGTACAGAGAAAGAGAGAGAAAGAAATGTTTCCCTTGCACAAGGCTGGTTGTCTGCAGCAAAGCTGGCACAAACCGTGCTTCATCTGTGTTTCTTCTGAGCAGTTTACCATGGAAAAAAGAGAAAAGCAAACTGATGGATTGCTTTGACTACTGCAGGCTTCATCTAGGTTCTGGGTGCAGATATATGAGGGCACCCCCTGCAATTCCAGGGCCTAGTTCTGGGTGTCACAAGGGACTGCCAGGAGTGCTGTCCATCTTAAATTTAATTAAATTTAATTATAAATTTAATTACATGTTATTTTTCCTCAGTTTAAGTATGTGATTGTAATCAGAAATCAACCACCTTTAAAATATTGTTTCTATGCAGTTTGCAGTGCAGAGGCCATCCACTTGTGCACTCACATCAGATCAGCAAGCTTCAAAGTCGTCATAATGATGCTTGGCATTTTCTGTTATTTTATTTTTTTTCCCAATTGTTGTGCAACCACTCACTAATTAATTCTCATAACAATGAGAAACAGAAACATTAGATTTATTTGGCACTGTACAGTGAATAAGATGGCAAGCTGGGATAGGATTTCTGGGGAAGTGGTTCTCAGTCTTCTGCTCAATTAAACTCATTTCAATTTTCCTCATAATTCAGTTGTTAATTTTTCTCCTAATTCTTTTTCTTTTCTTCTTTCCTTTCTTCCCCCCTGTAATTACTATCAGCTGGTTTAGTGCCAGCAATGTTGTTGACACGTTCCAGACATACAAGCATGACAAATGATTTTTACAAGGCTGCCTATAAAAATATGTTGCATATCTGAGATCACTTTGATTTAGTGAGGCCAGGGCATTTTAAACTTTGGTATGCACAATGTATTCTGTGTAACTGTGTAGATTGGTAACAACGAAGTTCATTTTTCTCACTTGTGCTCGATATGACTGAAACTTGCTTCTTCCTGTTGCTCAGTGCAGGACTCCCAGGGTTTGTAAATGGAGGTGTCCCTGACCATGGAAGCCCTTAAGATTGTACGGCTTTCCCATTTCAGAGTTTGATCCTTTCCTCACTAAAGTGCTGTCAACTTATGTTAATGAGAGGGGAATATGGTTCAGTACTTTTTATGTCTCTGTTATTCTCAGGTCCTTACTAAGGCCAATTCAAAATCAAAACCAAATTAATTTTCCTCATACTTATCAGAAATACATATTTACACATGCACACTATAAATATATATTCACTGTGTACATGTGTTCTATCAATATCTTTATATTTAAATAATTCCAGATGTGTGTGTGTTTGAAAAGATAAATATAGAAAATCCCTTACAAAAATAGCACTAGCTGCTTCTCTCCAATCAGGCTGTCTGGCTGCCTGCAGATGTCTGTTCTCTTCTGCCCTCGTGCGGTTATAATCGAAACACATACAGACAGCACTACAAGGAGATACTCCACACCTCTGGGGTCCCCTAGGAAAATACCTTCTCACTTCAGAACTCTCTGGCAAGAGGTATGAAACGTAACGCTTCTCCACGAGGCTGCAGTCTGCACATCCCATGGACCATTCCTGCCTTCAGAGTTGCTGCTTTTTCACCAGAGGCTGTGGGGCTGCTATATGAACGTGTTCTAAATACACTCTGTTCAGCTTAGCGTATTTAATCATATCTCCCTGTGATTTATGCTGCTGTAAAAATATATCCAACATCAGATATACACAATACGGCCACGTGAAATAGAGGATCTTTGTCTTTACTAATACTGACTCAAAGAATTCCTGCAAGTTCATGTTGCTCTAGTGGGGGCCTAAAAAGAATAATAACATTTTAATTAATCTTCATACATTAAAAAATAAACTTAAACTTGCCATCCCTCAAAAATTCCTGTGCAATGGCATTCAAGTTGTTATAGTTTTCCCCATAACTAGCAGAACAGAAAGCTGATCCATCCTTTGGATAAAACTGAAGGAGTGTTACACAACATCAGCGCACGGGGCCTTTTAAATCCTGCATTTGAGGAGTCGGTGTGTGAGGGTTTCACCCTCATATAAACATCAGCACTCTGGGCAAGTGCATATTTTGACTTTCTATTGAAAATAACAAAAGAGGAAAAGGTAAACTTATGTCTTTTCATTAAACAAAGGATAAAATAATGCCTTAGAAACAGGCTGCAGAAGTTTTGTGGGTTTTTTTTTTTCCACCCTGAATATATCCTAAGTTTGTAAATAGTTAATATTTTCTTTAACACCATTTAATCTATAAATATCTTTTTTACATCTGGATAGCAGCAGGCTTAATACATCAGAGTGTCAAACAGTGCAAGTTTCGCTTTGATTCTCCCACTTTAAGATAAGCCACCATGTGTGCCAGACAGCTGTTTTTTCTCATAGCTTCCCACATAACTAAATCTTCTGCATAGTTACAAAGCAAAAAAAAATGACACCAGAATCACAGAGATATATGTGCATTACTCAGGACGAAATGGCTTCTGCTTACTTGCTTCAGCCAAGTATAAACCATGAAAAAGTACACTGACCTCGCTCCTACAAGCAAATTTCTTGTCAGAGTGTTTTGTTCCAGTAGTAAACACTCCATGCCCAGATTTTTCCACCTTTGCTGCATGTGTGAGGTAAATAGCAGAAATTATGCAACTTTTATTTAAGGTGGTAAATACCATTGGCATTCATAGTTCCCTCCCCTACAGAGACTGCTTTCCACAGCCTGGATTGTTCATTATAATTAACACACATTTTATGTTTACTAATTGGTCACACATTTTTCATGAGAAGTAGCAGAGATCTCTGTATCTGCTCTTGCATGCCAGCAAACACTTTGCAAGCGTTTACGCATTAACATTATAAAGGTTAACTTTTTAACATCCCCTAGAATTACACAGGTAAATAATTGTCATCTTACAAATATTAAGGACAAGGAGACTCTGAAGTGCTTCCCATTTAGGCCTTGCAGAGCCTGAAAACGAGGTAGCTAGAGTCAGAAGATGATCTGAGACAGCCAGAGGCTGCTCTGCACTGTCAATGGGAAGAGTCTAGCCCTTCCAAAAGCCAATGTTCAGTGACTGAGAAGAGTAAGCGCCCTCAGAGTGTTTTCCACAAATGTGGCTCAGAGGTAGATGCTTGAAAGAAATCAGGAGGAAAGAGGTATAGAAAGTGTGAAGACTGCTTCAGCTGGGGAAGCGTAACTAGGAAAAAATTTGGCTTCTGGGAGATCTAGGAATGTGTAGCAGAAGTTAAGAATTGCTTTTGACAGTCCAAAAATAGTTTATTAGTATGAGACTGTGTCTTGTAATTTAATTTGTTTGACCAGAAACTTGGGAAGACTTTCGCAGGAGCACACCATTTTGAAAAGGTGTAATCAAGAGCCTAAAAGCTTTGTAAACTCATTAGGACCTACGTGATGTCAGAAATCCAGTAAAATGGAAAGGAAAAGCAGAACTATTCCATGTGTACCTTACAATATATAAATATATTCAAATGTGAACAAGAAGTATTTTTTTTAGAACTTCCACCAAACTGGTAGGTTTTACATCTGTTCATCATCCTGTTCTGACAAATAAGTGGAATGTTTAACAGGGATCATAACTTCTGCCAAGGTTTGCTTATCAAAAAGGCTTTGCCTGTTTTAGAAATAAAAGAAGGTCGGTCTGCTGCATGTTTTCTGCATAAGGTTGTAACTTCATCTCAGTTGGAGGAGATAAACAAAGAAATATTAATAAATGATAATTAATCCTTATGTAATCTCAGCAGAAAGTAAGGCTCAATAGGAAGCCAGAAGCAGCCTCATCTGAGTGAGAACACTTGGGCTCTACTCACTGCCAGCATCTTAGCTCATACATTTTACATGCAATCAGTATTACATAATTAAAAAATAAAAAAAGGTGACTAAGAAACACAAAAATGACTACTGCAAAACCATAATGCCAAACATTCCCTGCATTTCTCGTGTTAGAGATTACACACAGCTCAATTTTAAGGGGAATGCTGTGTTGTGAAGCCTTGTCCAAAAGATGGTGATTTGGGAAGGCTTCCACACTACGTGGAGGAAGGCTGGCATCTCATCTTTCTTACTTGGTTTGTGGAATCAACAAAGTTGTTATGAAAAGACAGGTAGTGTTATCTCCTCCAACCCTCTTCTGGGGAGAAAACAGAAACAGTGTCCATGTGTTGTGTTGGATTCCGGCTCCCTGCTAAGCATTATGATGCTATGAGTAAGTCCTAGAGACCTGGTCTTTGATGGAGAAATGTAGGCACCCACTGATCTGAATCACAGCATGAAGGAAGGCATGTTTTTACCCAGGGGTAAAATTACTGAAATGTCCGACTCTTCAGGTCAAAACATTAGCTCCCAAGATATCTGAGGATCTCTGAAGCATAGGTTACTAAAGCCTTCTGTGGACTTTGGTCAAGAACTACTTTGGGCAACCCTTTGTTCCCACCTCAAGTGATTTGTCCTTGTCTGTAGGAGTTGATCTTGAGTTTGGCTGGCTCCTGAATTTTATTATTCTCCTTTGCTTTAGGCCTGATACCCACTCCATTAGTCTTACTCAAGTTTTGTTTTCCACGATGTCAATAGAGTGCAGGGAAACTGCTCTGCAAACCTCCTCCTTCCAGGACTGAATGAATAAGTGAAACCTGCTCATGCTACATTATTATTATTATTTCTCCAGTTCCCAGAGCTATGGGAGCTTCTGACAGCTCACGCAGAGCAAAAGACTGTTAGTAGTTATCTTTCAATTTAATACACTAATGAGAAAATTTCTCATAGATCTCAACTAGAATATTTTGTTCCTCTTAATGTAATGTTGACATATTTGTGGGCTCCTGTTCTGGGCCTGGATGTCAAAGCGTATTAGACTTGTACATCACATTCACAAATTTGGTTGGTAAAAAATTAACACATGCTTTCTGCAGTTCTAATTGTTGCTGTGGTAGTTTTAGTTCCACTGAAGTTCCACATTTACAATCAAAAACTTTGGAAGTATATGTATTGTTTTCATTCAGAGATTGGTGATGCACTGGAACAGGTTGCCCAGAGAGGTTGTGAATGCCCCATCCCTGGAGGCATTTAAGGCCAGGCTGGGTGTGGTTCTGGGCAGCCTGCTCTAATGGTAGACAGCCCTGCTCATGGCAGGTGGGTTGAAAACAGATGATCTTCAGGTCCTTTTCAGCCCAGGTTATTCTATGATACTGGCATAAATCAGTTGAGGTTGTCTCTGTTACCTGAAAATCACCAAGTATCTCAAAATCCAATTAAAACTCAGGAGTATACTTTAAGACAGCCAAGTTCACCTGTAGGTTCTTATCCTAACTCTTTAATTTATTAAGTACTTGGAAAAACAATGACCTGAGCCATCTCACTAACTGCACAGATTTAAAGACAATTTGACTACACAGATTTAAAAACAATCTGACCATCTTACTTCAGACTGTCAACTGTGACTGTTTTTGCCCTCAGTCATAAATTTCATGTCAGAGTTTTCATGTCATTTCACCCTAGGTAGTAACCGCTGCAGCACTGTGAACACAAAGTCCTTACCTGCAGTGTATAAATACATACAACTCTTTTCAACTGCAGAGGATATAGTATGTTGTCAGCTGTGTACATGGTAACTAAAACCAGGATCTACTCTGACAGTAATGAATTCTGACTGTGAAGCAGTAGTTATTTCTGTCCTAAATGCCTAAATGACAAACTGCCATGTCCTATTATCTAGAAGCTTTAAGGCCTGACACACCTCATTTCATCTAATTAAAACAGCTTTAAAGAAGAAGGCAAGTTAGCATATGCCACTAGGAATGGATATGGAATTGTATTACACCAAGTAGCCAAGAACTAAATACCACTGATTTTTTCTAACCATGGCTATTCAGTTTATTTCAAGGTGTTCTTAAATTTCAAGCAAGTACCTGACTTAGCATCCAAGTATTACCTCACCTTTCCCAGAAGATAAAAGAAGGCTATAGTTATCACAAGGATTTACCTCTAGCTGAGGAAATATTCTACCAGAAGTGTGGAAACCACAATTTATTTTCAAAAAGAAAAAAAAAAGTGAAAACTAATGCCTTCGTGCTCCTGTGCTAGGAAAAGGTGGTTGGGACCAAGGATCCAGAAGTGTAGTTTAAAGATGCTCTTCTGGAACAAGGCTTTGCAAAGCTTCATGTTTTCCTTTTCAAAATTGCCTATGTATGTCTTTGGACAAGAGAAAATTATGTCTTGCAAAAAAATTGTACGCAGAAGCAAAGAAACAAGCAGTCATACACCACAGTAAAAGATTAACACTATTCATTTTGGGCACCCAACTTAATAACTGGCAACTCATTTCTTCAAAACTCATTGTAGTATGAATATAGCAGCTGAGAGCCCAAGAGCAGCAAATCACCAAAAACATAGTAACTACCTTCAATTATAGGAAAAGAAACTTCTAGACCTTACCTTCTGTGTCTGTCTGTATCAGAAAGACTACATCAGAGTCTACAGAAGTCTAGGTTCTGCAAATGAAATGAACCAGATAGGCAAAGACTACTGCGTGGACAGAATGTAAGTCCTTGTGTTAGGATACAAGTCTTCAAATTGATGTTTGGTTTTTTTGTTATTGTTTTTTTTTTCCTTTATCTGTAGTGGAAGGGATAAATTCTGACTATCCAGGACACAATTTTCAAAAGCTCCTGAAATGTTTTTGAGAAGGTTTCTGTTACCTCACTTTTGCCTTTAGCAAGCTCTACACATTACTGGTGTTAAGAATAAGTGTTAAGAATATGAACCTTACTGGGTCATCATCTATCCAGTGTGCTCTTATTTTACCAAGGTATTGAATAATTCTGTTCAAAAAATACCGTCTTTGATTTGCCTTTTTTGAAGCATTTCACTTCATCTTCCAGATAACAATGTCTTTGTTTCCATATACAGCATTTCTGTTTCTATCTATAGATATTTTGGCTCAGAACAAAGTTGGCAGCAGCAATACTGTGGAGACAGTGTTAAGGTATTACATGTGCTGAAATATAATATACATCCTTCGCACATGTCATAACATACAAATTCGTAACTACGAGACTCTGCTTGTTTTAGTTCATTTCCGACGCCTGGATTTGCATGCCCTTTGTTAGACAGACATAATAATATATCAGTTCTGAATCTGCAAATAGCTTTACTAGGATTTTTAATCAGGTTTTACATTTGCAGTAAGATTCCATTGTATACTTTTATTCGTGTTTACCATCTGTGTGTTAATCAAATAATTCAGCACCCTACTTGCGGAGCATGTGGACTAGTACAAAAATGAACACAGCTGCTAAATGCATTATTTATCTGAAAGAAGAGCCTAAGTCATAACATTTATACTCTGATCTGAATTTCCCTGTTTTTCAGGTGATGCAGATGTACTGCCGGTTAAAACTTTCATCCCATTTCAATGGCAATTTCATTTGTGTGTGTATTGCTTGCTTATTTTTTAAAAGACAAAATAAACATCTAGGACTCATATGACTTTTCATGGGATTCATTAAAGAGCAAAGAATACATCTTCCTCAGCCACAGCGATGGGAACCATCAAATGTTCTGGCTACAACTTTAGACTCTTCATACCAAGAGGCTGCATTAGATCCAATGCTCAGGGACAAATCCAGGCTCTTTTTCCACGTCCCATGTGTTCCAGAACAACAATAATTCAAGACATGTGTGTTTAGCTGCTGGAA
Organism: Callipepla californica brunnescens; assembly: GCA_023055505.1. Lineage (NCBI taxonomy): Eukaryota > Metazoa > Chordata > Aves > Galliformes > Odontophoridae > Callipepla > Callipepla californica. The sequence continues at coordinate 7,209,487 of JALIRH010000006.1, forward strand.
ATCCAGGGACAGCTGTTTCCTCCCTGTGCGACGTGAGGGTTCCTTTCGGTCACACAACTGTAGGACTTGCTGAGGACCAAGACGGAACAAATGAAGGATCAGAGCATATATGTTATTGTTTGCTGTACGTTGCTCTCCACGGTGTTTTTATGAGGATTTGGTCTTCCAAAGGAAAATAATTTTATATCATATGGAAATACGAAATACTTACTAGTCTGTGGTCTGAGGCCAAAGAGTGTGAGAGCCCAAATGTGTAGATGCATTTCAGAGATTTCTGCTCTTTCTGAACTGCCCAGCAGCAAGCAACTGCTGAGACACACTCTTCAAAGTGTCACTGCTACTGGATAGAGTTATATATAATTAATTCTATTCTTTCCCTTTTGAACCCTTTTTCTTTGTTGTTTCTTATTTCAGGACCATAAATAAATGTATATAAAAAAGTAAAACACGGGTTTTTAAGCTATTGTTGTTGCCAGGGAAGCCTGCAGTGAGAAGCAGAGACCAGATTTGTGAGTTTTTTTGTGAAGAAATCGATGCATGGAGGGGAGAGAGGCAAGAGAGAAGACAGGACATGATTGTTCCTTCCTCTGTCAGGGAAGGAGTTTGAAATAGACAGCAATTATCTTCTGGAGAAGCGGTATGGATGGGAAAAGCCCAGGATTATTAGAATCTCTTATTTCTCATGAATCTTAATGATAACGAGGGTTAGCAAGGCAGTGATACCACAGAAATAGCTCTTTCTATGTAGTCTGTAAAATGATGTTCTTTACACTGGGCCAAGCTAGCAAGAGAAGAATCATATAGAAACCAAAGGAAAAAAAGATTAACTGAACATCTTTCCACCAAAATATAAGTGGATGAAGGGAGCAAATAAGCTTGTATTACTGAAGTCATGTTTTAAGCAGCATCAGCTCATCGTTACACAGGACATCACTTGTATCCTGCTTTTTGAAACAGCTGAAGTAGATCACCGAAGAAGCAACTCATTGAAATGCAAACAAACAAAATCATCTTAGGAGTTGACCTGATATATTATGACTTAAAATATTTTGGCTTCTGCAGTCATCATCACTTGAGTTTACAAACTGTCAGCTGCTTCCAAGGTGTAAGCTTATTACCTCCAGAATATTAAAGTTCCAGAAAAAGAACGTGTCTAAGATGTTTGAGAAGAATATTTATAAAAAGGACTGCTGGCAAAGTCATTGTTGTTCATTTTATGCCAAGGAGGTTTATGGGTGAAAACCTGTCTAGTTTTTTGTGTGTATATTACATGAGAAAGATTAGCTAAATATCCTTTCTAGATATGGATTATGTGAACTCTTAAACATTCTTAGTATTCATTTAGCAAAATAAGTCTGACATGAGAGTGCCATTAATATCTCTGGCTATATATACACCAAAAGAAAGAGAGGGAGAGAAAAACACCATAAAAAAGAATGGTATTCATAATCACTGCAGCAAGGATAGGAATTTTACCTTTTCAAGCATTCACTAACTCCATCAGTGTTCAATCTCCCTATGGTGTAGTATTTCTACCAAGTGACCTCAGATTTACATAGAAGCAAACAAGAGCAAAGCATTTTACAAAAAACAGTGGCTTTGTCCTGCCAGGCATCAAGAAGAACAAGAACTGTTTATTAAAACTCCCAGTTTATTCTCCTGTGAGTTGAGCATTGTTGGAAATCTTTATCTCAACAGTGATTACTGGCTGCTGCCACTTTCAGCCTCTAAAAATATCTGGGTCTTGTCTACTCTTGTTGGATGAGCATGCCTGTACAGGACCAAAACCCTTATAATTTTATTCTGAATTATATATATATATATATATATATATATATATATATATATAATATTCATTATATATTATATTATATATCATTATATATATATTATATTCATATATATATATATTATATTATATTATATTATATTATATTATATATATATATGAAAGCTCTGGTTTGTCACGATGTCTGTATGAGGACACACACAGTCCCTTGTGAAGTTCTTAGCAGTGCAGCCGAGAGTGCAAGATTGTCAGATACTCATGCATGAGGAATGCAGCTCTCCATGAATTCAACTGTGGGGCAGATTTGTCTTTTGAGATTAAAACTCTCACTGATCTGCTGGGAGCATATGATTTCAAAGAGTGTGTGCGACTACAATGAATGGCACTGCTGCATGCTGAGCACTGAAGCTGAACGCTTCAGCAAAGTGCATCTTGCAGACATTTTTCTTGCTGTAAATCCCCAAAGAGTTTACAGAAGTCTGCCACGCAGCAGGTCACATTCTAAAAGTTTCTTGAACATAGAAGGACTTATCTGGTTTGAGAAAGACTCTTCGAGCAACATTCTGGCCCCATGGATGTTAACAGCTTTGTCATTGATTTCAGCAAGGCCAGAATTTCAACTCCGTTGACTTAAAGGATATCTGCAAAAATAGAAAGTATTTAACCAGTTACCACTTAAAGTTTGCACTGGCCTGGTCTCTGTGTGGCTACAGATTATATCTGCAGTCTTCATAAAACAAAATATACTGACTTACAAGTTCTTGGTTCCATCAGTGGTGCTCTCCATTTTCACCAGTGAGACTATATAAAACCATAGGTGTTTGAAGCCAGGCTGGATCAGGCCCTGGGCAGCCTCATCTGGTGCCTGATTTAGTGGTTGTCATCTCTGACCACAGCAGGGAGTTGGAACTTGATAATCTTTAGACCTTTTGAACCTGAGTCATTCTCTTATTCTATGAATGTTCTTTGAAAATTTAGTAAACAGAACAAATGAATTTGAGCCTTAAATTTTATTCCATGAGAACAAAGTTGCATTAAGTGTTGCTCTATTTTTCTGAACACAGTTGCAGAGTTTCTTCAGCAAATACAGTATCCAGCAGGAAAAAAAAAAGTACAATCTGTTCTTGGAGTTGTGTGAAAACTTGAGGGCTGTCTTTATCCTCCCAAATGTAAATCCTGCCTGCCCTCTTCAGCATCTCTGAATCTTAGACAAAGTGAGTTCAGATGATCGTTTACTTTGTGAATATTTCACCTGTGATACAGTAGCTGTGTCCTGACAGTTAACAAGGGAAACACCTAGTCAGATTTGTACATTAAATTCAATGGCAACAAACATCCTGAGTACTTGGAGTGTGGTCTTCATGCAGTATGGAGATTTCACTGAGTGTTCCCCACAAGCAAGATTTATGTTGCAAACAAAAGAGGAATAAAAAGTCTCATTTTTTTAACAAGCACTCCTGAGTCCTCCCTCCCAACAAAGAGCCTGGCATTCAGGACCCCTGTATACAGAGAATGTTGTGTTCTTAGGCTTGGTTTGACTTCAAGGTTATAATGTGATGTAGGCATTTGCAGGCATTAGGCTGTAGAAATAAATTACTCATGTCATAGTAATGCTTTCTCTAAATTCAGAGTTAGTCAGACATGTTGCCTCAAGGCTCTGAAAGCTCAAAAAAAACCAGAGCATTCAGGAATAGTACTGGAGACTCAACTGCTGTTCGCTACTTTCCCAAACTTTCCCTGAAATAAATACTGTCCCTCATAGCATCTTCCAAACAGCATGGAAATTAATTTAATGTCAGCTACAAACCTGATAATATCAATACCAAGAAATTGGATTGGACATTTTCGGGGAAAAAAAGATTCAGCGTATAGTGTATTTTTCATCCTGTTTTTTATCCTTTTTCTCTATGGAAAGTATTCACATCTTGGCTCCTAACTTAGAGAAAGTTTCAGCGTGTGAAAGGAAAATGATATGTTTTTCTGCTATTTTCTCTTTCTGTTTGGGTTCCTTTTAATCCTACTTGGAGAACTGATAAAAACTTTGTTTTCTATATTTTTGCACTCAGCTCAAAGATCTGACAGTGACAAATGGCCATAATGAAAGCTCCGTGGAAAATCTGATGGTATCACTCCTGCCTCTATTGGAGAGCTCCTAGACTGCAGCAAAGATATAAATGCTTTCTCCTTATGACAACAGCTCCAAGAAGAGATGGGGGGGGAAGAGAATTATGAAGGAAATATATTGAGCTTGGTATTTCTGTGATGAAGATTTGTATAATTCTAGTATTATTGCTTTTCTGTGACTCTTAACTTGAAAAGCGCTGTACTTAGAATTAAATACAGCTAATCAGTGAAAAGTGGCTTCAAAAGCATAACTAGCTTGGTGACAGCAATTTCCCACATAAAGTAGGGGACACAGAAGAAAGGTAGGCAGTAAGGATCTGATTTATTTTTTGTGATTAACTACTGGTCTCGGTGATATACTGTGGGCATTCAAACAAGCAGAACCAGCATTGACAGGATAACTAAATGCAATTAAAAGTGCTCACAATGAAAACATTCCGCACTGTTTACAACTCACGCTAGGATTTCAAACCTCAGAGAGAGAGAGGAGTGATTCCAGCATCAAGCTCTTTTGAAACTGTGATAGACATTCAGACTTCAAAAGGTGCAGATTTTTATTCTGGTTCAGCTCCCATCAATAGGTGTGGGCTTTGAGCCTGTCAACTTCTGGCATTTTGAACATCCTCTTAAATGTATCTTCCCAGAATGTAATGGATTCACAAAAAATGTGTGAAGCATTAAGTGTGTGATCACTATAGAGAGCTACCAGAGTACCCACAGCCACGCAGAAATCCCGAGCTGGCAGATATCCACCTGCTTCAGAAACTGATCTTCTACCTCACCATCCCCTTCCAATACTGTACAGGTAGCTTCAGAGAAACTAGCTCTCCTAATTCTGAGAAGAATTACGCATTGGTTTAGGCAGCCCAGAGGAGAGGTAGAATCTTCTGTGCAAAAATATTATTTGGCTAAGCAGTGCTCTGGAAAACATCATCTATTGCTTGGCTTTCAGCTGGTGGTTGGAAGAGATGATCTCCAGAGATCCCTTCCAACCTGGAATTTTCTGTAATTCTACCCTTGTAGCTCACCACTTCTGTTATTTGCTAAAACACATTGGTAGTATATAAGAAACACTGCATTGTATAAAGCACATATTTACCTGACATATGAAATCATGTTAGAAATAAGATGATTAAATTATATCCATGGGGTTCAGACAAATAAAACTGCTTGAAAGTCAAACACTCACGGAGCGAGAATCCAGAAATACCAGTCCCAGGGCTATGTCTACCCCAGCTGAGCCTGGCCATTGCTAAAGCACAAGTCACTTTAAAAAACAAAATAGCCAATTCTTAACTTGTGGAACAGATGTGATGAAAGCATCTTATAAATCTGTACAATGTAAAATTCTGGGTTATTAATGGCTTAATTAGTCAAGGGAAGAGTGGGAAATTAAACAAACAGAATGTCCTTTCTGTCTCAAATGAGATAAATTGCCTGCACGAGTACATTCAGTGTTACAAGGGAGCAGTGCTATCAGTTTGACTCACCACTCTTTTTTTTCCTTGGACTGGAGTCATTGTTAACAACACTCTGTAATGTACTTGGATATTGAGCTTCCCCTGAGAGGAAACCTGTGTGCTGGTGACAAAATAATCTGCTCTGTGGTGCAGAGAGAGCATATTCACACATGGCCATCACATTCCCCTGGCACTGTCACAGAAGTCCCACTGTTCCTGACATATAGGCAGAGCAGTGAGCTGCAGATCAGGAAGCTGTATGCTTTGAGCCAGAGAAATTCAGTCATCATTATACACAGGGGCAGAATTATTCTCTGAAGCTCTGTCCCTCATGGAGACCTTTACTGAAATTCCCTCCATCCTCCAGATGGAGGCTGCCCCTGGGACACTGGAGCATGGCACCTGCCACAGGATGATACAACAGCTCAGCATCATTGAACATAGATGCAGCTCAAAGCTTTTTAAAAGACACTCTCAGTGCCACTTACTTCAAGGCAATTCAAGAAATTTAAAAGTGGCCATTATGAAGGTCAGGGCTGCCAAACCAGGATCTAGAAACACATCTATAACACTTTGCTGCGTCCAAAGGGGATCTGCTGTCACTGTAGGGCCTTGGTGGGCTTAAGAAAGGCATAAAATCATCACGGAGTCCAAAAAAAGCTATGAAGATGGTGAAGGCTCTGAAGGGCAAGACATAAGGGGAGTGGCTGATGTCCCTTTTTGTTCAGACCATAAAAGAGGAGACTGAGGGGAGACCTCACAGCAGCCTGCACTGCACTTGACTGAGGACTTGGGGAAACAAGGGTAAGTATTCAGGCTGCACTTACGGGTCAGTGAGAGGTAGTCAGACAAGTGATATCAAAAGAGGCACAGCATCCTGAGGTGGGAAGAGGTATCCAGAACCACCTGGACCCATTCCTTTCTCCCCCATTCACAGTAATACACATGCAAGGGATAGGAGTCTCTTTAGTGCAGGAGTCACACTCTCTGCTTAATGACAGCTGTACAAATGGCATCACAGCTTTGTTCTGTGTCAGTCACAGGCAGATGTAGGCAACAAACACTGCATAACAAACAAACAAATCTGTGTCTGTCTAGCAGGGCAGCTTGTGTGGAAGCTCCCCATCCTTCTCCCACGACAGAACATGTTGTCTGGTTATCATCTGCAAGCTGGTGATAGAGAAGATGGGGAAATAAATATTTCTTGTGTTTCCATAGGAACAACAGCCACAACCGGCACACCAGCTGTGTGGAAGAGGAAGCTCAGAGGAGACCTTATTACCCTCTACAACTACCTGAGAAGAGGTTGTGGAGAGGTAGGGGTCAGCCTCTACTCCCAGGTAACAGCAATAGGGTAAGAGGGAATGGCCTCAAATTGCACCAGGGGAGGTACAGGTTGGATATTAGGAAAACCTTCTTCAAAAAGAGTGGTTGGGCACTGGAATGGGCTGCCCAGGGTGGAGTCACTGTCCCTGCAGCAAGAAAAAGTTCTTTATGATACTAAGGAACTAGTGGGCAATACCGGTGGTAGGTGGATGGCTGGACTGGATGATCTTAGAGGTCTCTTCCTATGATTTTATGTGACCATTTTGGTGGAGTGGCAGCTAAATGGTCCCCCGGTTTTCTGCACAGCCCTCTTAATGCACCTTCTGTCCCTGTGTTGCAGACTTCTGAGGGCACACTTAATCTTGTGCCATTAAACCACATGAAAGCATCACGAGCGGACAACAAGAAGCTGGCAGTCCAAAAGGGAAGGCTGAAGACAAGGGAGCCTGGGCAAGCTGGGAATATAGGTCCAGATCATGTGAGGCAATCTCAAGATAAAACAGAGTGAGACAACCAAGTGATGAGTTGGGGGTGTTTTCTTGTAGTCTCTTCAACAGATTCCCACCTGTATGTGCCACATACTAATACCAATCCACTCAGCTCAGGAGATGCAGACATCCCCAGGGCAGCTGCTCAGGGGTGGGAAGATGTGGAGGAGGGCCCCAAGTAGTTGGAGTAGCTTTGACAACACATTGTGATGGAAACACCACAATGTAGATGATCGCTAGAGTAGCATGTGATGATATCTATCACTGTTTTTAAACATCTCCAACAGAGTGTCTGATGTAGCAGGAGGTTCTCAGACCACACACTACCAGAACAGACTACAGAGACACAGCAGTAATGTCCTGCGCAGTGTGGGGACTTCCACACAAACATGACTTTTGGCAATGCCCACTCCATCTGCATCTTTTACAACTCATCAGCAGGCTCAGGATACTAAGGCAGCCTGTGTAGTGGCCATCTGTACCGTGAAATGAAGAGAATTCTATACAGCTAACAGGCTGCCCTCACTAATGGGCTTCCTAACAGCCTGGACTCAAGAAATGTGAGATGATGTGCCAGGTTGACTCTAAAATTCCAGGTTGACTGCTTAAACTTTGAATTTTATATAGGGTTGGTGTACACTCATTATGGCATCCATTCATCTCATGGGCAAACAGTGGGACTCTACTCATATCAGGCCCAGCGCTTTACCTGGTGTAGGTACCATGACAGTAGGGAACCTGCTTTGGCAGGGGGGCTGGACTTGATGATCTCTTGAGGTCCCTCCCAACCCCTATGATTCTATGATTCTATGTTATGAACATGGAGCAGAGCTCTGCACGCTTCCCTTAGTCCCAGCATTAATTTCAAGAGAGGTCTCATAGACAGCAGCCTGCTGGCAGCCAGAATGCTCACTCATGGTCGAAACCCCCTCAGGGAGACAGCAGTGAGACTGTCTGTCAGGATCTGAAGGATATATAGGTGAGTTTATGGCAGTACTTCGTGGCAAAGGAAGCGTGCAGTGTGCAGGTACAGTGTGTGTTCTCACAGTGCCATCTTGTGACAGACAGAGGCAAAATCTGTGCCCTCAGGATTGTCAAATAGACCAGATGTGGTAGAACTATTTAAAAATAGTACTTACAAGCAATATCCAGTGACATACTATTGAAAACTACTGCATGGGGGTCAGTCTGCTAATTAGCTACATGTCATTCATTACTTTTAATCTATCCATCTGGAATACAGAAACTCCGTGAATCACTGCAATTTTGAACGTGATTCAAATAAATTCAATGGCAATAAGAAATTCACATAATCTGCACAAGTGGCTGCATCCCATTCTGGATCAGTGTCAAATCTGAGAACAGCAGATTAATTTTGAAAATAATATGCCAATTAAACAAAGCCATTTAACTTTTCTGTTTGTTTTGTCTTTGAGGGGAGAAAGCTGTCAGAGTTTGAGGACTCAGAATTCCTTACATTCTCTGAAAAAGACCTTTAAGAGCACCATTCCTCAGACAGGATCAGGCCACTGTATTCAACAGATCTCCTGGAAGTTTCTCTGCGCCCTTCTAGCTGCAAATGCTTTACTTCCAGCTCTCAGACTCTAATCTCTCTCTCTGTGTTCTTTTGATGGGACACTGCTAATGTAATAGATGGAAATATAAGGACTTCATTCTTCATTAACTTGAGGGGCCTGGATCTTGGGTCGACTGTTTTGAAGACTAACACTAAAGCTGTAAACTGGCATTGGCTGTAAGACAAAGGAGGGAGTACAACCCAGGGCTACTGCTCTTACTGCGACCTAAGCAATGGGAAAGGCTCTGTATCAGCTTCTCATTTGGATTCAAATACGAGTAACCTGTTGTTTTTCAACACATGAGCAGTGCTGGGATTTGAGACTCTTCAGACTAAAAAAACAATAATAAAATGAACAGCAAAGACAGTATCAGATTATGAGATGACTGAAGCCTAAAGATCTATGGCCAACTGGCAGTTGGTAACTTCCACACTATTTTGCTCTGCAGGAATGTATGCCTCTATTCTTAATCAGCAAAATTAGCTGCAAAGGTAAAATGATACACTTAAGAAATCAGATCCTTTCATCAGTACACCTGGAGCACTCTGAGATGTTAGACATATCCAGCCTGTAGCTGCCCTTTAGCACCTGCTGCTTCTTCTGAACAAATTCTTTTTGTCCACTGCCAAAAAGACATAAGCGTGCTCTGCCTTCAGATGGTCAGCAATGGGAAGTGGACTGCCCCATCCCAGAAACTCAAGTGGAGGGACTGGGGAGGAAAGCAGTGGGTCAGCTGTGGTGCTCAAATACCTAGGTGATGACGTAAAGCCCACATGGATGAGGGCTGACTGCCTACTGCTTCTTCACAGGTCATTTAGAAAGCCAGTCCTGGTAATTTATCCAGACACTTCCCTCCTTATTGAGTTCCACATAGACATATGATTTGGAATACCTTTATTATGAGATCTTAAATGGTAGAAAGTATACCTTTACAGTGAAAAAAAAAAAAAAAAAACGACTTTTGTAGTGATCATTATCTTTGCAACATATCTCTGGTAATATAAATTTCAACATTCATGGTAAACTTGTACAAGTAATCAGACGCATTTAATTACAACTTTTCTTTTGACTTGAAAAAAGGAATCTGACATCTACTCTTTATGTGTGATTAAAATTTCCAGCCATGTAGATATAAAGAACTTGCAAAGTCATCTACATTTTTAGTGGTTGTGCATACAGCAGCCACCTTTCCCTGAGGCAGAATGAATATTTTGCAGACCTGAGTTATGTGACTCTTCACTGATGTAATATAAATGCGAAAGCTAATAGCTGATATAGAGGAGCACAGGATTTGTCTTTTCCCAGTCTCTCAGAAATCTAGAAAATTTATTGGTCTCCTGATGTCACTTGACAGTAAAATAAGGAAAATATTGTCACATAAGAAGTCCTAAACTTTCAATAGAGAATACCTGAAAATAAGGAAATCATATTCAGGCTTGACATATGGCATTCATCTCATCCAATTTCTGTTATCAGGAGTGTAGGCATTCACAGCTAAACTAGCCCAACCAGAGACTTTTTATAGGGATGTTGTTCTTCTGATCTATTTTAGCTCTCTACCTGGAGAAAGAGATGAATTTCTACCCAGACCATACTGACAAAAGTAATTACTTCTCCTCAGACCCTGGTAACTAGCTCAAACGCAAATCTACCTTTAGTTCAATGAAAGCCATCCTCACTGTACAAAGACTACAACACTGATATATTAAGTAGCAGCAAATTAGAGAACAACTCTCAGACTTCTTTTAGTCAATGTTGAATCACTGTAAAATCCTTCAGTTTTCACTCCTCTTTGCTTTTCTTTCCTTTTCTTAAAAGTTTTTTTTATTTAAAACAAAAATCCCTTCATCATAATAAAGCTAAAACTGTTGTAATATTATGATTCTTATATAAAAACAAGATAAAAATTGTTCTCACAATTCAAACAGCAATTAGTGCCTTTATAGATAAATACAGATGTCCAGTGCTGAATTTCAGTTTATTAATAACTTCTACTTGTATTGATTTTTGCAGTGGAACCTTTTGACCAGCACTCAGAAAACTGAGCAAAAATACCAAATTCAGTTTCACTTCTCACTTTCAAAATTAAATGGAAACACTAGAGGCTGGAAATCTGGAACAACAGTCTCTTGTACTTGCAAAAATAAAACAAGTTTTCATTTTGAGTTATGAAGTCAAGTTAAATAACGTAAGGCAACACTTGAGTCCTGACAGTTTGCAACCTTGACATGAGTTTGCAGATCAAAATAAGTTACTAGATACAGTTTTAACTTGATCTACCAATTGATGTGAACACCAAAAATGGAGTTTAGCTCTCTGTAGAATTTTACTGCATTTGAGTTGACTCAACTAGCTGAAGCTACAATCTGTAAAGAATCTTTGTCCTGATAAAATAGCAGCCAGAGCTGCTAAAAAAAGTTCTAAAAAGAACATTTGTGATATGTTCACAAGTCACTTGAAACAACAGTGCTTAGCAGTCTACAAATGGTTAGACAGAAATCTACGATAGAATTAGGAAGATTCCATCTAATTTCCTGAAATTCATCTTCTGCCTTAAGCTCTGTGAAGCTGTGTGTTAGAGCACCTGCTGAAAGGTTTCAGCTGAAGTGCTACTTCCAGAAAAAATCAATAACTGAAGTGCTGATCATGTAAAAACGTGGTTTCCCATCTCTGAGCCAACTATTTTCCTTCCAGCACACATGCCATTATCTCAGTAATACTAATGGGATTTAGCAACACAGAGAAAATAGCTTCCTTTGGTAACTCTATGAGAAATCAAGCATCAGCAATTCTCATTGACCTTACCAAAAATGATTTAGTTTTGCATCTTAAACAGCACTTTTTAGGTTGCATACAACATGTTGTGGCAGAAAATCTGATGTGTGTAAAAGAATGTGGAAATTTTTCAAAGAGATCTAAGCTATATCCCACAGACCTTTCTGCATGCATGGTTTGTATGTTTGCAAGTAATCACACAGACAGGAAGACTGCACAATCAGGTGGTGTCAGAGAAAAAAAAGAACAAAATTAAATAATGGTAAACAAATGAAAAATCACAAAAATCGGTAGCACATTTTCTACATTTTTTTTATTTTAATTCCCCCACATTTCCGCTCAATTCCTAATTCTTTCATCTGGTAAGGTCTCCCTCCCGCTCCCTCTGTCTGGGATATGAATCTAATTCTTCATGCACTTTCTCTTCCACTTACTTTTCAACTCTGTCCCCAAAGCTCCTGAAATTTCAGTGATTAATTGAACAGAACCTGGAGAGCTGCCAAGCCTACCTTGCTCTCATTGGTTTGACAATGTTCCTGTGCTCTGGTCATTAGTACAGCATGACCCTGCAGAACTAACTCAGCCATGAAGCAAGTTAATCAGTAAATGAATAGAGTTCTTTAACAGCGAAGTTTTATCCTGAGTTCACCAAAGCAATTATGTGTTAATTAATTCTCTGCCAGGCACAAAGTAAGACAAATATAGGAAGTATGATCTTCAGAGAAATAATTTTCTGGGGAGAAGGTCAAATCCTAAACTGATATAAATTGCCATACCTTACTTTACTTACATTGAGCTGTTATGATTTACACTTTCTGAGGATCTGGCCCTATTATAAGAGGATTCACTATTTTAATTTTATTCCTAATCCTAATATTCAACAGACTTTCAATGCCAGCTGAGCCCTTCTTCAAAGAAATATTAAGCTTCCTCCGAAAAGTTAGTCATAAGACTAAAATTCTAAATAACAAGTGCAATATGACTCTGTTTTTTATATATGCATAGCTGTCTCTTATCAGACAACATATAAATATATATCTAGTTCCTGACCTTTTTAATGTTAAATTCCTTACAAACTTATACATGTAACCTGATAAAAAAAGACAGCTTTAAAATCCCTAGGAATATGTAGGCTAAGACTTGAAAGAAAGCTTTGGATTTTGTATTTCCTTATATCTGAAAAATTAACTCCTTTGAGCATAACTCAAGTAGAGCACAGTTCAGAGTGCTGCACGAGCAAAACAGCTTACAAATCTCAAATGGAAAATAATCAAGAATCTGGTTTTGTTCCTACTTAACTCTGTAAGATTTGTACTACTGATTTAAAGGGGAACCAAGGCAACTTTTGAACTGAGCAACCTCTACATTATTTTACAACCCAGTTTTTTAAAAATGTACACTGGGAGGGATATTCCAGATACCAGATGTTCCTTTTGTGACACTTTGAAGGGATTGAACATTCAGAGGATTCCAAAGTTTCACAAATAATCTCTAAAGGCACCATTATTTGAAGTCACTGGAAACAAGAGACCATCTAATCTACCAGCAAAACACTGACTGCATACATCTTGTATGTGGAATCACAGAATCATTGCATGGTTTGCTTTGGAAGGGACTTTTAAGATCCTCTAGTTCCAATCCCCCTGCTGCAGGCAGGGATACCTCCCTCTAGACTAGGCTGCTCAAAGCCCCATTCAGCCCAGCCTTGATCACTACCAGACATTCTTTAAAACAAAAGCACTTCATATACTGACCATGCCAAAGGTGCTGGCTGGTGTGATTGTCCAGGTACTGTATTTTCTCAGGAAGAAAGATATCACATTTTTGTACTCAATTTCCACCAACATTCAGTTTGATTGGTCTTCGTTGTGTTTTCAGTTCTATAAACATAAGTATGTGAGAGTGAGATGAGAAAAGCATTATATACTGGACTCAGCTGAATTGCAGGAATGTAGCTGAATCCACACTGCTTCATGCCAAAAATTAATATAGGATGTGCCTAAGGGCATATGATTAATAAAAGCTTTTCAGAAGTGTAACCCAGAAATAACTTCACTGAAAAACTGGTTTTAAAACCTCTAAGCTAAGCCAAGCCAGGTATCACATAAATATAAAATATGTAATTTTCCAATAAAATGTGGTTACCTTTTAATATTTTTTTTCTGGTTGGGACAGTCAAACATGTAATGAACAGTAGTTGACAGATGTGTCTTCTCAGAAGCTGTTACTACTTCCAAGCTCACCAAAGTGCCCACAGAATATCTATTCCAGATTCCTATCTCTGTAAGACAATGGGAATGGTACTGTTTGCATACAGAATGGAATGAATAATCAAAAGTGAGACAGAAAGATGTAATATGTACATGCCTGTCACAATTACATATGTGCCTGTCACAAATACATATATGCCCATCACAAAACAATATGACAATGTGCCTATTAAAATTATTTGGATTGCATGTGATGAGGTGGATATTTTTCCCATGTCTGGTGACATCCAACAAGTAATATTTATCAACTAATGTTCTTCTTCACCCTTCATTTGTGATTGACCTCTTGTTGAAGGATGGAGTCTGCTAAGGAAAATAGTGTTCTGAATTTTAAGGTATACAGAGGACTATGTAAAAAAAAATAAGCACTCTGCAGCCCTTCTTTCTTCAGGGTAGGAAACTATGTCTCTAAATAGCCAGGTAGATGTATGAGTGATCATTAAAACGATATAAAATACATCTTCTATGCTGAAGAAACATGCAGAAGAGTAGAAGTTTATCAATACACACAAGCAGTTTGATGCACAGTGGAGCTGTTTCCTGTGCTTTCTGTACAAATGTTCCTCTGGTTTGTCTAAGGTAAGGTATTGCAGATGCTCCTCTACCCATCCCGCCATGTACTTTCACAAAACTTGCATCAACATTTCCTCACTCTTTGCCTCTCTTACACACTCAAAACATGATCATCTCTAGTTTACTTAGGAAAAAAAGGTGAAAATAAAAGTTGGGATTCATTTTTTGTAAAAGTACATAAGAATACAGGGGGCAAGAAGTATTCAAAAAGCACTTGGGAAGGAAAGCATTGTATAAAAAAATAATGAAATGGTAAGGATAGCTTAAATACAGTTTAATTAAATCCAAAACTGAAGTTGCTGTAGATCTGTGTACATACTGAATCCTTCCTTCCTGCCTTTTCTATCTCTAACTCTGAAACCAACCAAGTAAGATCTTCAGGGAAGAACAACATTTTCTATATATTCTCAGAATTTATCACAATGTGGGCCTAATCCCTCTACAGCTTTGGAAGTAAAAATAACACATAATTCTTAGCTGTAGTAAAGTGTCAGTGTAGTAAAGTGAGCTGAAGCCAAAGAAAAGACAAGAATATTTACAGAGACTGCTCTGAATAGAAGTCGACAAGTTTTTTGGAGTTCTACTTGGTAATATGTGCCAAAGTCTCATGTTCCTGCTTGTTTATAATTTGCTTAACACAAAAGCATTATTTTTTTTCCATAAACTTCTGAAATGGCGTGCCTCCTCTGGGCCCAAACCAGCCTGCTTTTGTGTACCAAACTACTACGGTAAATAAATGAAATGCCAGCCAGACTTTTTTCCAACTGTAACATTTGTCTAAGCAAAGGTAGTGGAAGATTACTGAAAGTCACTGTTCCTTCTCTGCAACCCTGTTATGATACTAAAATAACTGTTAAAACCACTTGCTTCTATAGCAAGTAGGTTAAAGCACATTCTAGCTCCTTCTACTCCTTGACCATGCAATAAGCAGCCTTTCACAATATTTTTTCTGAAGAAAATATGCCTGTTTCTTCCAAACGTTGTCTAGTTTTTTTCCTCACCAGATGGTTAAAGTAGTTCTTATCATATATCCTCATCCTCTAAATTCTTAGCAAAACATTCTGGCAAGTCAGGAGTTATAAACAAAAATGCAGACATTTACTGAAAAGTGCATAATTGAAATAAATCATATTTATAAACGTCTGGCTGTGCAGAAGAATTGATTGCCAACATATATGCGTTAGGCCTGGGTTTGTTATCAGATGTTTATCTTGAACTGGAAAACACAGCGTGTGAATCATTTATCTATTTTTGTACCCTGCTTCTCTTATTTCTTAAATTCTTCTAAATTACAGAAGACTGAAAACAAAAAAAAACTTTGGAGTGTATTAGTATGCCCATTTTTTTGCATGTGGGAGCCTAAATAATTAAACAATCATCATTTGCAAATAAATTAATCAAATAAACCCTCATTCACTCTCCAAACAATGGAATACAAGCAAATTCTCACACTGCAAACATGGGGCTCTCAAAAACTTGTCTTTTCACTCTGACAACAGTGGGCTGCAGAAGCAGGAAACCTCTGCTGAGTGAGCTCTGAAGTCTTTCTTGAGAGGTGTAATGCTGCTCCAACAAAGCAGACAGAAGCGAGTGCCATGCTGGAACTCAAGGTGAGCAGCCATCTCTCACATCTTCAGACTCAGATGATTCTGACTCTGCAAGACACACCGGCAAATTCAATAAGTGCTTTCACATTCTCAGCTTCACTGCTGTTTTGCTCAGGCTGACCTTGATTACTTCACTCACATCTGCACTGTCAACCACTGAGCTGGTACAACACTTCCAGCATCTGGAAGAAACAGAGGAAAAACATGTCACATTGTCAAGACAGGGTAAAATAATTCTGCTGTCATTGCTAGTAGCTTGCAGGATAAGTAGTCGATAAATTTCAAACAGTCTTTAACTTCTATTAAAAGGACAAAAGGAAAAGGAATCTGACAAAATCATACCTCTATCCTCACAAGAGATAAGAAACAAATCTTCAAACCATATAGTGAATGGATTTTTATACCTCATTTTTGTAACTGCAGTTATGAAAGGAAAAACACAGTTTCTGAAGATGCTCATTCAATTAAGGTGCAGCTAATTATTTTAGCATTAAATGATATGTTTATAGGTAGCAAACTCATATATCCTCATGCGCAGATATCAGACTCCATATCAAGATTTGATTTCCTTCTCATTACATTTAGATATGCCTACTAAAGTGGATGGAGTACTCATTCAGCAATGTCTCAGCCTGCTTACAAACTTTACTCGCTGTTTCCCGCTTCAATAAATACCAACTCTGAAGTCCTTCTCTATTATAACGTTCATAACTGCAAAATGAGTATCTCCTTCCTTATCTTGTGCTGATGTCCCCCTTCATCCCCTGCTGCAGTCCCTCATTGTATTATAGCCTTTGTATAAGTATTGTTACTGAAAGCATTACTCTTCCAAAAATACAAATTCTGTGGGGTGTTTGTGTTGTTGTTTAGTCCTGCTGTGCTTCTGAAATAATTTAAAAAATTATTTCACATAAAAACATTTAAAATGAGATCCACCTTAAAATGAATGTATTACCATTGGTTGAAGCTATTTTAAAGCTAGAGGAGCACATTTTTCCTCAATATTTAAATCTCCAAACAGCAAAATTAAATAATGTTTTTCCCATCTTCATGTGAATGGTGGCTGAAAATGTTGAGAATGCTCTGGGAGGTAATGAGTTTAACCAATATTAAAAGACACATTTCAACATTCCTTTTTTAAAGAATTCATTTAGAAGGCCTGCACACAGAGAGCATCACCAGGAGCTGTTTTCCTTGGTTAGCAAACTAGTCCCAGACTAAACAGCTGCACAGGTGGAGGAGTAAGCACTCTGGTCTTTACCAAGGAGATCAGAGGAATCACTGGTTTCTGATCCTTACTCCAAATACTTTTAGGGAGGGTGCTGCTGAATATACTTGCTAATGGATTTGAGAGGCATGGTGAATTATAATAACATAATCTCTAGTACTGCCTTTGGCTGGGATTATTTTTTTTTCATGGTAGCTTGTACTGTGCTGTGTTTTGGATTTGTGATGCAAAATAGTGTTGATAACATTGGGATATTTTAGTTGTTGCTGAACAGTGCCAAGGCCTTCAGTTACAGAGCCCAAAGACTTCTCTGTTTCTCATACTGCTCTGCCAGTGAGGAACTGGGGGTGCACAAAAAGCTGGATGGGGATAGAACCAGGAGAGCTGACCCCAAATAACTAAAGAAACATCCCACACCATGAGACAATGCCATCAGCAATAAAACCTGGGAGGAAAGATGAAGGCTGGGACATTTGGAATGGTGCTATTTGCCTACCCAAGTAACTACTGCACATGGTGAACCCTGGTTTTCCAGAAATGGTTAAACATCTGTGCTGATGGCAAGAAGCCAATGCATTCCTTGTTTTGCTCTGCCTGTGGGTGAAGTTTTGCTTTACCCACTAAGTTGTCTTTATCTCAACCCAGGATTTTTTCTCACTTTTACCTTTTCTGGTTCTCTCTGCTATCCCGCTGGTGGCGGCTCTGTAGGGCTCAGCTGGGGTTAACCCACAGCATCTCAAAATGACAAAACTACTCATCGTGATAGAAAAGTATGCAACCATTTACAGACAGCATAATAAGGTCAGCTTTCTATTTTCAGTGCCCCACTAGGACATTGCAAACAGTTGTTTCAAATGCAGACCCGGTGACAGCTATTCACACTTCTGAGCCAACTAGGAGAATGATATCTCAGGCTGTATGCACTCACTAGGAACACCCCATGCTTTATGGCAGTGAGCCCTTTTTCTCCAAGATGCTCCCTCCTAGATTGCTTTTAGCTGTTCTTGCATGAAAGTCGTGTGATTTTCTTTCTGTCAAATTCAAGCAAAGATGCTTGGAGAATCATATTTATGTGCAGTGAAGTAGAAAGCAGTGGTTTGAAAGCAATCACCAGATTACTGTTGCATACTCCGTGTTTGCCTGTGAGGCATGTATTTTACATTTTTCACAAACATACAGTGCTTTGTACAAAGGCTGAGATCTCCCCAACATCCCGATAACTTGCAAAATATTACAAATAAATCGTAGAAAACAAAATACTGACCCCACTGCAGGCAAATGTTTTTAATGTTAGAAGCTGTGGGTACTCTCAAGGCAACAACATTGTAACACGGATCCCTCCTGACCTACATCCACCCAGGTGGGAAGGTTTGGGTTTCCACAGCCCTCCTCTACCCCTGGGGACCTCTTTATGTTCATCTGTCTCATTCAGTAGGAGACAGAAAATGAAAAGCATGTATTATCTCCAAAAGCGGGCATATGAGTGTTTTCTTCTTTAAAAATAAAGACCCTGTTCTTGTTTCACACGAGAAAAGTGATACATACGATTTGTGATCTCCACTGTGAGTCAGAGGACTCTCTTCACACAGTTTCACTGGAACCAGACAGGGCTTTTACCATAGCACAGTGTGGTTTATTGCTTCTCACATTCATTCAAGCATTTACAAAAGCTTATGAAGGTAAGAAGCAGACCCCAGCTCATTTACAGCTCAGAAATTCAGCAAACTTTGGAACTTAGGAGAGTTGGAATGATTTATTGAGTTTGCAAGAAGGAAAGAAAGGACTTTCCTGTTCTGACATGCTAAATCACTTCTGTAAAATATTAAAAGTGGGCTCCTATTTCTCTTTTGCATGCCTGCCTACAAAAATAACCTGCAATATTATGACAGTGTTTTTCTAGGTTTCATTGCAAACAGAAGAAATGGGGCAGCTTTCTGAAGGCCTAACTCAAGCTACATTTTCTTAACTTCAAAGCTTAAGCTTCAAAGTCCTCTGAATTCAGAACTGTGGAGTGCAGTGTCACAGAGGGTCCAACAGTACAGATGCAATGGGAATAGGAAGGCATAAGGAATCATATGTGATTCATTCTTTTGACTGTCAGTCATACTTACAAATTTTGGCCTTGCAGAGACATTAAAAATTATAAACTTTTACAAATGGTTCTCTTCAGATAATAGGAAATATTTTAAAAACTCACTGTGACTTGAATTTGCTTGGTGCCTCTCTGCCTACAGGTCTTGCTTAGTAATGTGACATCTCAGTTAATGGCCAGAAAGTTTTACGTGATTCCTTAAACTTAAAATAGTTATACCTCTATTTAGACACAGTCTCTGTACATAAATGAAAAGTGGATGTGCACTTGTTTGATATGTGCAGAATGAGATGTTTGTCCCTTTTTTCCTATTGCTCCTATCTTGAATTTCAGTAACATTAAGACTTATTGTGCCTTCTAACTGAATATTTAGACTACGCTGAAAATGCTGTTTACCAAAAAGATGCTATGGAATAGGAAAAGACTGATAATACTTCTCTGTGCAGAAATAATCAGTGTGATCTCTCTTCTATTGTTAAAGTAAAAAATTCACAAATTTGCTCCGATAAGCCACATGCATGCTGAACGGTAATCCTTCAGTGCCTGTGGGTGGCTGAAACAGTTCTAGTATGGCAAACACTAGCACAGCTTCACTATCCCCTCTCTATTTCATAGGACCACAGGAAGAATTCCGTATTTGTGGCCTCAATGTTTAAAATCTGTAATTTGTTGGATGAAATGTCTTACCTGCCTCCTTGCCAGAACAAGAAAAGTTTAATCAATTTTAATATCCAACAGAGACAAAAGATGCAGGTGACAGCTGTTGCTATTACTACAGACCCTATTATTTATTTTCCATTTGTTCCTATTGTGTTCTTCTGAGAAATAGGATGTAGAGACCATAGGGTTTTATTAGCTTTTCTCATTTCTAAAACTTATTTTCATACATTTGACATCTTCACTGTTAATGAAGGAAGGCTGTATAAGCAGAGTTAAATAAATTATTCAAATATTATCGTGCTTGCCAAGTTAAACGTCTTGACAAGTTAAAAAAGCTGTTTAAGAAGTAGTTGCTACTACTACATTCAAATCGACTTCTCATTGCTTGACAGACTTGTAGTTGCTTTGTAGTTTGCTCACGTTAGCAGTAACAAGCTTATTTCTTTAAGGTAATGGTTACAGGAAATCTGCTTGATTTCAGGGTTCTTAATTTATTCTGAATTAAGAATGTGTAGACTTACATAAAATTGAGCACACAATAAATCAGAACATGCAGCTAGCATAAATGAAAAACAACGTCTATAGTGATAAACGAAGTGCTAAGGTCCAAGTGCAGGCACTAGCACATGGTCACCAATTTTGTTAAATAATTAACATGGTTTCTAAAGAAAAAAAGAAAAGGCCAAGAAGGCCTCTGGGTCATTACAAGCCAAACACTATTTCCAGTGAGCTATTCAGATGAGAACATCATATTTTTGAGGTGACAAAGTTCAGCCACCTGAATGCGAGCCATGCGGTGTCAGATGGTTTCAGGTTAGGGACATTTTATTTACTAACACAGACATACAGTTGTTGGTATGATCAAAATACTAACCCAAACTAACCACTCCTTTTGAAGCCTTAGCCACAACAGATTCTTGAAGCCTCTCAGCAGTATCCATGAAAACTATTTAAACCTTAAATCAATGGCTAAACTGTATTTCTGTAGACTGACTGGCTCAAGGAAGGTAAATAGATTTTGTATATAATTCAGCCTTCAACTTCATACTCCTCTTCTAACCCATTGTGCTTTCTTCATTGCAATAACATCCTCCTTTCATTAAGCCGGCGTTCCACTGGTTATCCAGCACAACCACCAGCTCCTTTCACAGCTACTAAACTACTGAATCATGACATCCATTTCCAGTTTTATCACTGTGACCTGTGTTCCCTGCTTTTGGAAGAAAGAATGATTTATTTTCATTAAAGATGGGATGAATTGTCGGACACATTGGAATCTTTACAATACTTAGAGCAACCTCGTGAGATTCCTCACTTTTAAGGACCTTGTTATAATTTTCAGTATCACACTTGATCAGGTATTCCCATAAGGATAATAAAATTACACAGCCGCAATACATATTGAGCTCAGGTTTGACTTTTACACTCCCAGTAGCACAAAGTTAGAATTCAGGAGAAGAATTTTTTCAATCTGTATTGTGCCATGTAAATCCAGTAGCTGTAACAAAGGTAATCAAAACGTTGAACCTCAGGAGGTACATTTTCTCAGCATACTTAGTTTTTGTGACGGCATTCAGACAAACAGCCGCCATTGCTTCCTGGCAAGGTCACTGCTTACAAATAGCTCATGCCTCCCTGCTTTACTTCAGCCTGATAGTTCCAGAATTCAGATCGGACTGAATGAAAATGCTTGCAAATAGCTTAACAATACAATTAACATTCTGCAAGAGTTCCGTGGATTATATCTCCTTCGTCTATGGACATCACGTTTCAGAAATCTGTTCTATTTTATCTCTGTTCCCATTGGGAGGCCTCGGATGCTTTCACTGCTGTAGTAAGAAGTGCACTGCTCTCACTAACATCACCTATCATCTAGGTGGGCTTACTACACTTGATCTCAGAATTCACACAGATTAAGGTGCATAGCAGCCATATCACTACCACAAAAATACTTTGAAATCATCCTCTTGGTAAAGATTTTTCTTTTATAACCCTTGATTGTAATATTTATGCACATCGGACATTACTTCCCTATGGACAGAAAGGGTTAATATTTTTCTTCATTTATCCTACCTCTATTTATTCCCAAATAAAGTATTTGGGAATGGCTTCATCTGAACCTTCCAACAGTTTGTACAAGTTTTTAGTCTCAGCCCTAGAGTCTTACAGGTGTTAATTTTTTCCCCTCTCCAAATACTTTCCATCACCTGTTGGACTGCACTACCAGGAAACAAATACATCTTCATCTGTAAATTGTCACCTGCTAAGGAAATTCACTGATACACTGATACAAAGTTTTGTCTAAAACCTCTGCAAGATTTTCTTACTGACACAAAAAACAGATTACTTCAGGAACATAATTCAACCACAGACATTTCTGAGAGCAGATCTGCCATTTTCTTATATTACTAAGCACTACAAATTAAATTCTAAAACACAGCATATTAAATAAGAAGATCAGGGGAAACATACCCATTGTCAAATAAAGAATATTTTTGCCAATTCAATCATTTTTCCAAGAGAGATAATGAATTTCACAATGCTTTACTGCTTAATGTGTCCTGAAGGATACTCCCTGAACTTTCTTGAGAACTTATTGAAGCTTCCTACATTTTTATTGGCAGAACTGTATTATTCTGTAACTTTTCTGAATAATATTGGAAAACTATTCTAAATAAAAGAAAAAGATGACAATTTATCACCATTTCTGTCATTTTGGTTTCCAGGAACAATTCTATTTTTGGCATTCCACACTTTTTCATTTTCTGTCATCCGTGTTTTATTCTTATTTAAAAAGTACCAAAATTGCTTAGACTCAAAAATTTTCAGACATTTCATGTTTAGCTTTGTCTTACATAATACATTTCTACTCATCCAAAAACAGTGCTGATACATCTGTTTGAGGAGCTGAACTAAAGCACAACATGTCTTTACGTCTGTGCAACTACATCTCATACAGTGGAGATACAATGGAAGAAGAATCAGGAGATGGGAATATCTCAATAGGAAAAAAATTAGGAATTCCAATGATTTGGAAATCCTGTTTGTTCCAGAATAAAGCTATCTAAGTTCTGATCCCAGGGGTTCTGAATTCACTGGGAGCTTTTCCAGAGTCTTCACTGGGCTTCGTACGCTTTGCCTGAGCTCTGCTCCTCTGTTCACAGTTTTGCATATAATAGTAAGTTTAAATGCTTGAATGAGAGAGACACCAGTATTTTATTCACTTGAAACCTAGTTTTGTTACAAGCATGAAAGAGTGCTTGCAAGATTGGTGGCTACAGACTGCTCCTTTACGATGACACCAAACCTTCATTCATCCACATTTACTGAGGGAAATATTAAATAGCTGTGATAGTCCAAGGAGACTGGAGGGTTAGATTTGATGGTCTCATGGGGTCCCTTTCAACCCCTCCAATTCTGTGATATACACATTGGACTCAGTACTCTTATTCTTATTCTTATTCTTATTCTGAGCCACAGCCTTCAGAGAAATATTGTGCATATTCCCTAACTACATGAAGATTTTTGCTTTTTTTTTTCATGCTTTTTCTTTTTCTTTTGTTTTGTTTTTGGTGTGTTTTTGTTTGTTTGTTTGTTTTTTGTTTTTTGTTTTTTTTTTAATAAAAATAAGAAAAAAAAAAAAAAAGGAACACATTTAACTTACATTTCAGCAGAATTCCTGAGATCTCTAGAGATTTATGGGATAAAGAAGGAAAAATACCATGGTATTTGTGCCAACATTTTGATGCTGTGCTAAACGCCTCAAACACATTATTTCCTATGTGAATTCCCTACATGTGAATGTAATAATTGTCATCTAGAGGTTGTCATCTATGTCATTCACATAAGTAACTGAAATGAAAAGGAATTTTGACCTACAGGCAAGAATTGTAACATGGAAAGGATAAATCTGTCCTTTTATATTAACAAATAAAATTAGCAGAAGTCCAGCACTAAGGAGACTCTATAAAGCAGAAAAATGCTGGAAAAAAATATGTGGGTTTATTTCTTGGTGTGAAAAACTTAGTAAATGCAAATATAGAACATAAAATGTATTATCAAATTGCCAAACAACACAGAGCTCAGCATAGCAAAATCTGATATATTTTTTTAAGTATCTGTTTTCAAGATAGAATTTGAAGGAACTTCTGAAATTCATCAATTGGGATATTCAAGGTTCCTATTTCAGTGGTAACAGTTCTTCAGTTACCCTGGTAATATAATAGCTAGCTATGATTTTTGAATAGTATTCATGGTTAACGTAGGAGATATGACAAAAATTACATTATTGTTAATACAATGTTAATACATTCCTATTTTAATAAGAAATCTTTCAAGTCATTGCACTGGCATGTGCTGTAGGGCAAATACTATGCTATAGAGTAAAACAGAAATATATATCAAATACTTATAAATTTCACTTATTACATACCCTGCGCTACATATAAGATCAAAGAATCTATGATCTATTTCTTATTCTTCTCAGATGCCAACTTTTCAAAATGTCTCAGTTTAAGTTCCACTTTCATTGCTTGTCAGGACACTGTCTTTCAGTTCTGCTAGTGATAGAAGGTTGTTAGTAAAAGGAAAATTAGATTTGAATATTACAATTGTTTTTGAGCAGGTGATACTGGATGAGAACTGATTTATTTTACCCACTGTATTACCTTCAGCTCTGAATAATAGAAGATGCTTGCATATAAGGAGCAAAACCACGGAATGGCAGATGCGGGGTTTTATTTTCTTTTTGGGAGTGTGTTTTTTTTTCATTCCTTCATTAGCTTTCATCTTGACCATAATGGTTCAAAACTGACACAAATGTTGCTATAAATTATGGCTATCCTGTACAGCCAATCAGTGACATTTCTAGTAGGTTTATGCAAGCTGCAGATGACATCAGGATACATCAAAGCCACATATACATCAAGATGGCTTCATGCCAGGCCAGCTTCAGCCTGCTAGGGATCTTTAGCTCAGGCAATGTGTTTGATTTGAGATTCTGCTCCAGAATCAATTTTGCCTCCTTTGCGTAGCATCACTATTGGCATAATAAACTATGTAAGAGTGGAGCTAATGCCACACAAAACACTGCTCCTGGAAATTGGAGCTTGAGAAAAAGCTGCACAGAGCCACAGCTGGACAGCTCTGCATATCATCAGTCTGGGTTCAGCAAGGCTTATTAGCTTCAGTTCAGTACTAGTGATAACCTATTATCTCTTTCAGAAACATTTCGATGTCTCCGTTCCGTACACGAAATAATTCTGTTTACAGGGAAGGCTTGTTAGTCCCAGTGAAGTGCCACATGAAAGAATGAACCAGCTTGGGTCCAGCTCTGTGTCGACTAACAAGCCAACTTTGAACACAGAAGGCTTTGAAGCGCAGGGTAGAGACAAAGTAACTCTGCAATAATTAGCTCAAAGCCACTGCTGGACCAAACCCAATCAAGCTTGGTTTGTCGTGAACTCACTCAGTGCAAAGGCTCTTGGAAGTCTCTGAATGCCCCTAATGCATGCTGCGATAGCTCCTTTACCCATGTTTTTCCACTGTCTGGGAATGAGAAATCCTATTTACATAGAACATATTTTTTTTCCTATTATTGGTTATGATGGCATTTAATATGATGCATAATGTAATTAAAATTTCCCTGCAATTGTGACATTCGCAATGTCTCCTAGCATAAAAACTCTAATTTATAATTATTTTCAGTAACAAAATATACCATTTATTTCCTCATATAAATAGCTGCTTTTCTGGTAAATGTTACATCTCCAGTCACTGCATCCTTGTAAAAATAACCATAGACCCCATCTGACTCCTTTTCAATGCAACAACAAATCTGAATTCTATGTTTTGCAAAGAAAGAAATTATTTCAGATACCACATCAAGACTAGACAAACCTGTGCGAGACAAGTTCAGTATACCATTTGGAGGTACACATTAATGGCTTTTTTTCATCTCCTATTTGCAGCACTTGCTCGTGAATCTAAATTGCAATAGCCACATGACACAAAATATGATGCTGGCACAATCTCACTCTGTTGTTCTGAATTAGTGAAAAAAAAGTACTGAGTTTAGTTTCCTTTGGCAGACTGTATGCTGAATCAGGCATGCAGTTTTCATGAGACATAATGCTGGCATAAACACATGTCATGTCATATGTCATAAACATATGTCAGTTTACTCACAGGTAAACTTTTTAGGATAAACCCCTATTCCCAGCTGCACATGAAAATCTAAGGTGAGAACACAGTGAAAAAAAAAGCATTTTTTATCTCAATCTGCATCAATACTTGGCACTCTTTTCTATCTGAGTTATTATCAGTTATAATACCTGTAAGATGCTAATGCCAGTATAAGAGCAGTCACAGAGGGTCAGACCAAAGGTCCAGCACTCCTCAGTGTCCCATGATAAACAAACACCCTCAGTTCTGACTCCCACAGATTTTTTTTTTTTTTATTAGCCTGAACTTTCCCTCCAACTTTTATTTACATTCTTCCCATCAAGTCACAGAATCCTTCATCAAGCTCTGAGAGTTGAGCCTAGCTAGCACTGAATTATAGAATTGTTCAGGTTGGAAAAGACCATCAAGTCCAACCACAAGCACTGGGTGGCCAGCCTGCATGGCAAGGGCAAAGACAGAAGGAAGCTGAAAAGGGAGGATCCTGGCTGCTGTGGGTGCCACTTCATTCCTTTCCATATCCTGGTCTGCAAGAACACACCTTGGGGTAGCATTCACTCCTTCCTTGGAGAGCTCCAGTGAACAGCAGATGCAGAGGTTTCTCTGCCCTGTGTCCTTCTCCACAGCCTGCTACTTTCTTTTTGATGCCTGGGGAAGAAAAGGAACAGCATAATCTCCCTGTGAGTCTCCCATCCTCCAACTGTTTTCAGCTTGGTAGATTTCCTGATTCTGTTTTTATTAAGGTTTTGTTCCCTTCCCCTCAACTTCCTAAATTAAGTACATTGCTGAGATTTTTCCTGGAAAGAAAACCATGTTGCTAAGCTTTGTTCTGATGAAAAATTTACATCAATTTGCTACATCAATACTTTTCCAACACAGAAAGATCACAACACAGAAGCCCTGCCTCTCAGGAAACATCTTAATGTTGTGTTTCTTTCAGCATGGCTGGGAGCTGAGCACAGACTGAAGTGTGTTGGCACCGACCTCTCCCACGAAGCCAGATACAGACTTGAGCTCCTAAATGGGTAGTTTTGGTTCAGTCAGGAGGATGGTAGAAAGTCCTGGAGGAGAAGGCTGGGCTCATTCATTAGCCTAGCAACGCGCTACGAAGTGCAGCATTCAAATGATGCTTTCGTAGCCCTGAGTCCAGTATCTGGAACCATCCAGACTCACATATGTTGTACCTCAGAACCAAGAGAAAGGCAAAATAAGAATAAAAATTCCTGTCCGTCTGTGACAGCATTAACTAGTGCTGGAATTCAAAGTGAAACAATCTCTTGGGAAGGAGTAGTATAATTTAAAAGGAAAGAGTAGGCAGGAGAATTTTCCTCATGACCAGAAAGTGTAGCGGCAAAACAGGGCACCACTGGGACACAGTGCCAGCCAGACGTGCATGGTGTTTGTGCCTGCAAGCATCCCAGCCATCAGCTGCTTCCAGCTTTGGGACTTCCTGCACCACGTGGCTCCAACCTGTAATGGACCTCTTTTCCTTGAACCTGTTTAAAGACACCCTTAACTCAAGGCAGCAAATCACATTCTGTGCTTCTGCTTTAAACTGTTCCTCCTGCCCTCTGAACTGTTTTCACGTGAAACAAAGACAACCCAATTTATGATAGACCTGACCACCACAGCAAAACTGGCAAAAGTTTAAAGAGCATGTGTAGTCTGATGTATTTCTATTGTATGTACTTTCTGCCTGAAACAAAGAGACTTTACCATGTTTGCTTTCTAACACCACATTTGTGGTGCATCTTCTTCCACAGCCAAGTAAGAAAACAGATGTCTGGAACCCTTAGGATTACAGCACGAGCTGTTGGGTTTTGATCAGTACACTCTTTCGCAAACGGAACGACTTTAGCCTGAGACGTACTCATCTTGCGCTGCTGACACCCAGCTCCGTGTATGTTCATGTTTCCAGGGACCTTCAAGGCCGAAGACGGAGGAAATGCCTGAATTTCCCCCAGCCTCTCCTCGCCTCTCGGCAGCCAATCCTCGCCCTGGGGAGGGGGGGCTGGACACAGCCCCAACACAGCGTTTGTTTTAACAAACATTTCTCACTGCCTATGAGGAAACATGCTGCTGCCCAGCGCTCGGGGAGGGTGGGATTTCCTTCCCATTGTCTGCCTGGCTCAGCCCGCTCGGCTTCGGAGCAGAGTTCTGCATTAACTGTTTCGAGCTCTTGGTTCTTTTTCCTTATGGAAAGTTAATGGCCAAAAGAGATCTGAAAAGCACGTATACCAGAGATCAAACAAAATGCTGGTAAATTCAAGAATCGAAACAAACCAAGACTGGCTAGCACAGCCTCAAATCTGTATCTGAACAGCATAAAAAAGTCTTTCCAATACAGTTAAAATTGATTCAGAACAACTGAAAAATGCATTATTTTTTCCTTCAGGACATATTCTGAAGGTGATATAACAATTGGTTATCTGGGGGACCTCATGAAGCTATCAAAACCTTACAAAACAAGACCCATGAACACTCGTATGTAAACTGTTCACTTGTTTCTCTACAGCCGATTTAATTCACTGCCCATCGGCTCAGGCGGGGTAAAGCAGTTATGGCTGTAGACACTCCCTGAATGTTTGCTTTAGAATACCTTGTTCTTTCCAAAATCAAATATTTGTATCCTGAAACAAATATTTGGAGTTGGTCCAAACCAGCCTTTACAAATACGTTAAGTACAACAAATTGTTGGCAAGGAGAAGATTCTGGGTAAAAACAGGTAAGCTAAGACACACCATAAAGATTCAGTCCTGCTTATGCTTCTGCATTTGCGAAACCACGGCCTAAATATTTATTTGACAGCTCTCTATGGGTCCTGAGAGATAAAGGGCTAAAACCTTTTTATACTGAAGATAGCTGAACTTCTGCCTTAAGCAAATATTTACATAGGTAAGGAAAAGGCAGTGTGTCAGAGTAATAAATCTTCTCACTAAAGAACCAGAGTGGAATCGGAGCTTTGTTTTGAATTTATGCCAAAGAATCCCCCAAGCCAACCCAGTGGTACTGGGTATCTGGCTGTTCTTGCTGGAGAATTAAAGCAGCTGCTAGCTATGCTGCTCTCCCATTTGCTTCTGGGCACAAAAAAAATGGTGTGCCTTAAGCACACCCTCTTGCACAGACCTGTTAGCTCGAATGAACAGTTGAAACAGTAGAAATGATACGGATCCAAACATTTTTACTTTTATAAATACAGCTTAGATGCAATTTGTACAGAGGTTTCAAAGAAACCGAAGGGAGCCAAGCCACCAACATCCCATGGAAACTTGGCGCATATTTCAATCAAGTGGCTTTTTTTGAAAATTGCAGGTCTGAACAAAGTCAGAGCCAAGCATCACAATGAAATGGTTAACATAAGGTAGCCTTTCTGTAATTATCCCGACAGCACATCTCTTCCTGAGTGCCCTTCTTACTGAAATAAAAAATAAAGAAATAAAGCCTGTAAATTTCATTTGCTATTTGTTATTAAAAATGATATGATGAAGTTAATAAACTACATTACCTACCACTGTTCCCTAACTGCCCACCATCTCAGGTACCTCTGAAAGCCGATTACCAGCACTTTTATTCCTATCTATTTGTTTTAGATAAAGTAAAATGTTCCTTCATATTTAAGTACACAATAGAAGTAAAGCTTTATCACTGCTGTGCAACAAACTCTTATTTGCATTTTAGTTCTTCAAAGAGGAGCTCTGATGTAGCAGTCTCAAACGTGGTTTTAGGTACCACTAAAAATCTTACATACTAAACATGCTGGAGAAACTTCAACTGTTCTGTGTGTAAACTGTGTTAAGTCTTTCACTGAACGGGCAGAATGGATGCATCTTTTTTACTCTTAGTAATCCAAAACTACTGTAATAATGCTAATGACTACTCGTGTAAGTAAAATTATTTGCATGCATAAATTTTTACAGAATCAAGCTTTTATAAAAAATACCATATTGCAGATCAAGATTCATTATAAAATGTTATTTTCACTTATTCGTTTAATGTTTCAGAAACTTTATATACTTTTCTAGGCATTAAATAATATTTAGCAAATATTGTTAAATATTTGTATGTCTGTGTAAAAAAACAGGATAAAATGTACAATGTTTTCATGTTACTTATATATACGTGCCCATGAAGTTTCTTGTATTTCAGGTATTCCATGTATTTCTGATTACTATAGAACTCGTTATCCTGCAGCAAAAGTGTAGCTCCATAGCTTCGAACACACAGCCAGCCAGCTCTGGCAGAGAACAATGACTCTGTGTGCTTTAGTTTCTATTGCTCAAGGTGAATATCCACTTTTGAAAATGTTTTCCAGTATTTCTCCAAGCTGGACTTCATGGTAAGAGGAACAGGCATGTAGCAGAGTCAGATAACTGGTGCATTTTTCCCCTGCAATAAGATAGGATCCAGACCTAGCAGTGTGATAGAATACATTTATAATAAATAGTTAAAGATCTGTTTCGCATGTATTGAAAAAAAAATAATAAAAGAAACAAACAGCAACTCCAGTAGACACCACTAGAGTTCTCCTTCTCCCAAATATCCCTAGCACCATCCTAAACCCTGTTTACCCCAGAAACCTGAACTGTGGACAGACAGAAGAGGAGAGAGAGAGAGAAAATTCAGACACAATAAAACTCTGAGGGGAAAAATATGTGGAAGGAGGAGGCTGCAGCGGCCTGGGGAAGGGATTGAAAAGTTTCCCCTGGCTTAACTTCGTCCCCCCTGCAGCAGCAGAAGCAGCGGCAGCAGCACAAGGTGAGAGAGACTTTTAAGTCTGGGAAGGAGGGGTGTGTGTGCGGGAGGGGGGGGGTTGAATTTATAGCCCCGTGGATATTTCTGTGTCTGCCTCCCCGGCTTTGGGGTGCTCGTGGCACCGCGTCTCATGCTGGGCGGATTTTTTTTTAATATGATGGAGGATTATAAACATGGCGCCTTAAAAAAACTACAAAATCATGTACACACTGTTCCAAGGAGATGGGGGAGAAGGGACAGGGGAAGGGCTGGGCACGAGGGGAGGGGGCAATCCTGCCCCGTGGGGGAGCATATGGGGAGGGGGGAGCAATTATACTTAATAATAAAATGTGCGGGGCTGCGGGGGGTGGGGGATGGAAGGCGGGATTATATATATATATATGTATTATATGTATGTATGTATATATATATATTATTTTTCGGAGTGGGAAGGATTATCGCAGCCCGCTTGGAAATCGAGGAGAAGGGGACGGCGGCAGAGCGCGTGTGATTATTAACGGCGATTATTTTCGTCCCCTACACCTTCCCCGCTCGGCTTTCGGCCGCCAACAGCCGGCGGTTTCCCCCGAGTCGCATCCCGCCCGGAGCGGGCCGTGCAGAGCCGGGAAGCGATGGGTGGGGAGAGGGACACGCAGAGAAACGCTCCGCGCGGGCCTGCAGGGCGCGGAGGAGCCGGGGGCTCGCGTGAGAGGCGAGGCCGGGCGGGGTGTGGCGCAGCCCGGCCTCGGCCCCGCCGCACTCCGGCTCCGCTGCTCCGCGCGCGGCGCCCGCTCGGCTCCCCGCTCTCCTTTCTCCCTTTCTCTCAGTTCTGCCCCACCGCCCCGCATTTCCCTGCTGAGATGGGGGATGCCCGTTCGGGGGTCTCGGCCCGAGTAATGGCAGCTGCTCGGAGGGAAACGGCGGCTCCCGGCAGGCCGGCAGCGGGACCGCGGCTCCCCTTCCCCGCGGGTGTAGGGGAGAAAGGGTCGAGAAAAGGGGTGAACTCGGAGCCCCGGCCCTCCGCCTCTGGAGTCACGCACCCTCTCCCCTCCCAAGCCTCGTCTCCGCATAACTCCGCTCCGTTCACTTTGCGAGGCGTTGTCCTCCATCCCCAGGGCTGTCCAGAGGCCTATCCGTCTCCTTTCTTTTATGAGGAAAAGATGAAAGCGTGCGTGGGGGGTTTGCAATGGCAGGGATGATCGGAGGCCCCGTGTGCTTAACTGACCTTCTCTGCACAGCAGAGAAAAGTCCCCCTGTAAAATATTAAGGACTTAGAAAACTTTGTGTCTTTTTTTTTTTTTTTTTTTGGCGGGGGTTGGGGGAAGGATTGGGGGATTATCCTAAAAGCAGCAAGTTTAATTTTGCAGCCTATTTTCTGTTGCCTGCACGTGTGGTAAGTGCAGGTGCTGAAGCGAGGGGTGGCTTAAGAAGAGGAAAAGGGATTAAGAAAAAAACTCTTTGATTTGGTGCTGGTTGGTTTTGTAATTGCGTAATTTGGTATTTAATGTCCTTGAATTGTCTACCACAATCTCTGTATTACAGGAGTACTACTATTTGTTGTGAAGTTTTCTAAGATCTTGATGCAGTGAAAAGGGCCAAAGACAGAAAATGCTTTCTTGTCTCCGTGATGCTTTGTTTTGTTTTCTTTTCCCCCACTTTTGTTGCAATTGGTGGCAGGAAATTGCTGAATTGACCTAGGGTGATCACTGGGACAGCTGTTGGGGTTAGGGTAGGAGTGGAAATGCCAGTTTGTGGTTCAGATTGCAGTACCTTTGGGCTGTTCTAGGCCTCATCCTTCAGTGGGAAGGACCTGGCATCCTTCCAACCTTTTTCTTTCTTTCTTTCTTTCTTTCTTTCTTTCTTTCTTTCTTTCTTTTTTTTTTTTTTTCCCTTTTAAATCTTATCAACCGTTCAGAGCATGCTACAGAACGCCTTTAGGGAAGTTGGCTATTTGCTGACTGCTGTTTTATACAAAAGTGAAAGTACCCTCAAAATGATTCCCTGTGTGGAGTGTTGGTTACTCTCAGCTTTTCCCTGCCCAAACCTGACCAGTGGGGAACAGGATGGGGTAGGCTGTACTGCAGAGAGCACTTCATCTTTCTGATTGTGAGTTTGGATGTACAAATGGGGGAAGGGGTTACTGTATTGATGGCTCTTTGTTGGCTGTGCTGAGGTCTGTGCAGAGAGGCACCTGCAATGTGGTATCAGAGGCAGCTGCCACGCACAGTCTTCTGGAACACTCCTTTACCTGAAGAAAAATGAATTCTTCTGAGCTGGATTGCATGATGGAAATTAACTCTTGATAAAGTTAGCTGTAACTAGCGTTCTAAGTGTGCAGGTGTTGGGTGAGGGTCTTTAGACTCTGCTGGTGTGCTAGGAGGATGCTCATCTTTCAAGTTTTATAGCATTATTTTGACAGAGATGTGCTTTTTGTGGAGAAGTGAAGAGAATCAGGCTAATTCTGTCCATAACATTTTTCTGAGCATAAATAAATTAATTTATATGGCACATTCATTTCAGGGGATGGACATCCTTTAATTGTACTAACAGGACTTTAGCTCTGCTCGCAAGGTTGTGACTAGTGAAGTTTTTCCACCTTGATGTATTTCTGCTTGTTCCGTGAGAGCGGTGGGTTGGACTGTGCTCACGACTGTATGACTAGTAGTTTGCCTTAGCCCTTCTGTATCACGGGCCAAGGGAGAATTTCTGAACTTTTTAGGAAAAATAGGATGCTACTGTGGCAAGGAGAATTTCCTGTCTGTAACCACTGTGCCCACAGTGCATGTATGTGCCAGGCTGTTGGCTGTAGCCTGGTCCTGGGCCCGTTGTGTTGGGGCAGTGGGTGGTCTGCGTGCAGTCAGTGCCCAGGTGGCTGTGTGTCCACCTGCACTCATAGCAGACAGGAGGAACTTCTGGGGAAGACTTGGGGCTTTGACAGGGAAAGAGGCTGCACCACCTTTTCAGCCTAACATCATGTCAAGTGCAAGTGAAATAGTGAACGGTTGGGAGGTGTGTTCAGCGTTTTCCCCTTGTTGGCAGTACAGCCTACTGGGTGCTTTTTGTGACATAGTGCTCCTGGAAAAGAAGACAAGGAGGTGGCTGGACAGGAAATATGTCTTTAGAAGTGATTCAGACTACATCTAGGCTGTTGTGAACTGCAGCATGGGAGCCTCTGAGCTATGCTCGCTGCCATCTGTGAATTAGGATGAAATACTTAGATAAAAGACAACATTTGAAGAAGTTTTCTTAATTTTAGGTCTCCAAACCTCTCTGTAAATGTCTGCACTGTCCAGTCTGTTAGAAAAATGCCTTGTTTCACACAGTTTGAAAATCAGGGAGAATTTTGGAAGCAGAATTATTTTAGAATTGGCTGTCTGGCTTCCATCAGTTGAGTTTACAAATCTTGGACGCGATGTGCAACGCTCTCATTGTTCACCGCCCTCCACAATTCTACAGAGCATTTAGTTCTGAAAGTTTTTAAAAGCTTCAGACGGCGAATCCCTTCAGGATAAAAGATCTGGAAGAGGAACAGGAGTTCCTTATACCAGATGCCTTGAGGAAACTTGTGATTTTCTTCTTACGTTGATGGGAGTGTTTTTAGCTAGCTTCAGAGGGGCACACGTGTCAGTAAAAGTCCTTTATCTGTGTTGTAGGTTGTTGCAAGTACTGAGTAGAACTATGAAATAAAATAATCTGTCCAAACTATGTGTGGCTCACATTCCAGTGATAAACTTGCTCCATAAAATGCTGAGCTGTTCAAAAGCACTGACCATATGTGTAAAAGACTTTTTTTTTTTTTCTTTTTTTAAGTTTCAGGAGGTGGTGTACACTCCCATGGTACTTGGAGCATGGTGCCCTTGGTAGTCGGGCAGTGCAACATATGTCATCTTTTATATAGCTCATATATTTTAGACTGTCAGAGTTGGTTGTGCTAAGTGTTGTGAACAAAGATTGTTCTTGTCAGGTTTTAGATGATTTTTGATCAGTTGAATGTAAATTTAGCTCATAATTGGGTTATTGTTCTAAGGTTTAATCTGCCAGTCGGGAGAGTACAGCCTGCAAAATAGGTAGTTTGTATGATGGGGTAATGATTCTATTTTGCTGAAATTTCTTTAAAAGTTAAACCTTACATTCCTAAAAAAGTTCTAATTAATTTTCAACGCATTGTAGGGATGCAAATTGAGCATTGTATTTTTTTAATTTTTAAATACAGCTCAAATTTGTCTTTAGGTACTGGAAAACCTGCTTCTCTCAAGACCTTTGTTCATGGATGTAGTGTAGGTAACTGTGTGGACCAGCAGATAGCACAGTGGCTGTGTGTGGTGTATATGATATACTGCAGGCCTCTACCTGAGCATGTAGGTGCATGTGGCACCCAGAACTCATTGGTTGTGTTATTATGTCATTCTCAGAGGCCCCATATTTATTTATTTATGTATTTGATTTCCATGTCCCATTTTTCTCTATAGTCAGTGAAGTGCAGCTTGTGCTGTGAGACAAATGCAGGTGTATAATTTGAGCCGAAAATACTTTATTGGTTGAAATGGCGAGACTGTAGTATTTCAAAATCACAAAAATATCAAAAATTGTTAGTACTGTTACTAATGCCCCAGCAGTCGGAATAGATTTGAATATGCCTTTCTACTGTATGCAATATTATATTCCAAGAGAATATAATTGCAGAATAAACATTGTAGATCGATGGTAATGACTCTTCACACCAACCTTCAATTGCAGTATCATTTATAGAAAATTGTTAATAAATACTTTTTGACCCAGAGACAGTGAAACTTGTTGGCAAAATAAATGAGTAAATGAAGTTGAGCATACCTGCCAAAATACCAATAACTTCTCACTCACCTTTTTCTGTGGGCATTGCATTTTTGCACATGAAGAGCTGATCTCGCTCTGTTAGTTCAGTTTTGTCTGTATTATCATGCAACCAGTTTAAGTCACTTTCAAAAACAAACACAAACCAAGCACCTAAATACATTGCTGTTTACCTCTTAGTTGGTATTTGTACTTCAGCATTGTGCACTTACAGCGTGGCATTATTATCTGATCTGTTAGACACAGGTGGATGGGAGTAGCAGGTGGTGGCTCATGGGATATTGTACTTAGTTCCCTAATTTTGTCAGAGTGGTTCTTATCTTACAGTGTTACTTTGTATTGGAAACTTCTGGAGCAACAATGAAGTGAAGCAAAATGGTGCTGCAGGAAAAGGATTAGTGGAATCCTGAAGTAGCTGCAGATAACACACAAATAAATGAAATGGATGTAAGATATGTTTATTACTCAATAAATCTGCACAAAAATCTGATAGACTAAAGAGCTATATCTTTGTTAGAAAGCTATCATTTTCTGTTAAATCCCAGATGATGTTCAGTATTCAGTAAGAGGTGCTGCCTTCTACAAATAACTCTTTGTAATTACAGATGTTTCTCAAGTCAGAAACCAAGTAACAGCCAGGTTTGCCGTGACCATTTATGCCTTTTCACTGCTTTCTTGGTGGTGTTGCTGGTGAAGGAAAGCTTCCAAAGATAAAACTTAGTGCCTTGCGGCATGACATTACAGTGCACATATTCACATACACAAAGTGGAAAATTTACCTCAAAATTAGGGGGTTTTGTTTCTCTGATATTCCTTTGGGTCATTGGTTTATCTTGAGATCAGTAGCTCCTGAGCTGCCATTGGCTGCAGGGTGAGCTTAAACCCAAGGTTCCTGCACAGTCCCTTCTCCCCAGCCAGTTGCTTAAGATTCAGGTTCAAAATTGTACAAAATCAAAACAAAAGAATAAATATTTCATAAAATGTAATCATGAGCTGATTGTTCAGTGATGAAAATTGATGATGTTCGCTGCAGAAAGTTCATAGTTACTGGTAGATTAATATTAGTATGGTGATGGAGACTGTGGTCATGTAAGCATTTGTTTCAGATGGACATAAAAATGCATCAGCCTCGGAACATAGTGATGAATCAAGTTTACTTCTCATATATTTTTTAATTAAATCTTTACATGGAACTCCAATATTGAAGGAAGATCACAGTTGCAGATCAGTTTGTCTATATAATTTTAAATAGTGTTCTGTTCTGAATACTGAACTGGAATATTCAGGGTCACGTTGGCATTTTTCACACCTACTGAATATCAGCTGCATGAGTACTGTTATTTTGGAAAGGTTTTTTTGTACGTGCTGAATTTTACATTGCTGATTGTTCTCATTGAAGTTAAGGCAGTTTTCTGCATACATGCAAAACCTTGAAGGAATTTACAGTATCCATGAGCAAAACAGAGGAAATACGGGTGACATTTTTCTGTTAGTGACTTTTAGCATCCTACAGCCTGCATGCTATACAGAGACTTAATGAAAAGTAACAGCAACAGGTAAAAGAGGAAATGTGATTGTTATCAGCCATTTTCACAGGAACCAGACCAGCTCCGTTTTTAGCTTCATATAAATACAGTTGAGGCTTTAGGACATTCCTGAGAACCGACTGCAGGAACCTTTCCTTGCGAATGGAGTTCCAGTATCAGTCACCTTTCTTGTGCATGCTGATATTTGAAGACAAGGTGGCATTGCTAACTAACATTTTCTAAGTAAAAAGAATTCAATTTCATTGATCAGCATAGTTGTCTGAAAACTTTTCTTAGCTCACTGTGACTACAGATGAGAGTTGTGCCCTCAATTAGCAGCAGTTGCCTTTGACCTCTTGGTCTGGCTGGGAAGTCATGTCAGGTTATTTAAAAGCTGCTGCAAATATTAAAATCTTTTTAATTATTATTTTTTTTTCTTTTTAAAAAAGATCATTTTCTTTCACTGTCATGTCTTTTTGAAGGAGAGTTTGCAATTGGGCTGGTGCTGGTGTGTACTTGGGGGCATTTCAAACTGATGTAAAGCAAGAGGTCTGGCTGCTATCAGCAGCATCTTTCAGTTTTGTTTCTTTGTCATTGTCACTTCTTGCATTGACCTGATGTGAATGGACTTAGAGGAAGTACTTGTAAGAAAGATTCTTCCTTTTCCTGTGCACTTTCCACTCACTGTCTCCCAGAAGGATTCTTTTTAAAATCTCCTAATTCAGAAGCATACCCTGAACTTCTTTCTTATTCCAGAGAGAATTCTCTTCTTAAGAGAGCTTCTCTTCTTATTCAGTTTGCATCTTATTACACCAGTACAGATTATTGCTAAAGAACCTCCAGGTACCCATGCTATTAGATTTTCTGATCCGCATTGGCATTCTTTCTCTCAACAGTTGTAAAGAAAGTTTTGTAAGAGTAACATGTTTACAGATTGTCCAAGTATAAGCCTCGCTTCAATCTCTTAACTTCTGAAGAGGTGTAGCTTTCAAATCAAATGAAGAGGTTTTTGTCCCTTATCGCAGCACAGAAAATGGTGACAGCCACCAGCTGAAGCTAGCCAGAGGCACAGATGCTCTGAGTCCAGGTGTGCCCAGGAGCAGGGCAGCATATGCTCTGCCAGGTTAGTGGGTAAGCAGTCATGGTGTTTCCTGAGCCATGGGGGAGGAACGGTGTCCAGATATCCACGTGGCTTCTCTTCTACGACAGATGCCTCTCCTAATCAAGCTGGTAATACAGAATCTGGCAGTGGCTGAAGGCAGATCTCAGATGTCTCCTAGGAAGGAGCCCAAAATCACCAATTTTGTGACGTAGAAGGAAGTTATGGAGAACTTTGTTCCCCAACAATAATTAGATTTCTGCATTGTGCAGCAGAAATCGTGTTTATTCCAAAACTTTTTAGGAGTATTTCGAATTCTCTTTCAAATAAAGACTGAATGTAATGATGTTAAAGCTGTTCTGTCCTCTGAATGGCTCACAGCCTTCCTCCACAGCACTCATTCTGTGGTATTTATCCAGAGCTCCTTCCTCAGTGCAGGAAAGAGCCACACGTACCTGCCTGCACATGCAGTGTTTGATGGAGGTGGGAGACATTGAGGGGTGAGTTAATGGAAGGCCCTAGTGGTTGTCTGCTGAGTGCAAACAAGGGCTGGTAAATGCATGTATGAAAAGGAGGAAAGAGAATTTGGGTGAGATGTGCACTAAGTGGAAGTCCAGGTACGTGCAACACAGTGTGTGCCTGAGAGAACCGGGTACTTTGTTAAAATAATCTGGTGCAGCACTGCTGACTTCAGTGGTGCAATATTAGTTTCACCTGCAGAAAATTTTCCCCTGACTGTCTGGGAATGAGAATATATAAT
This sequence comes from Callipepla californica brunnescens, assembly GCA_023055505.1. Classification (NCBI taxonomy): domain Eukaryota; kingdom Metazoa; phylum Chordata; class Aves; order Galliformes; family Odontophoridae; genus Callipepla; species Callipepla californica. Next base: position 7,248,582 of record JALIRH010000006.1, read on the forward strand.
GAAGTGTTTATGTATGAGTGACAGGGAGAGAGCGTGCGAGAGGGAGAGCGCATGCACGCATTTTCAGGCCTGATTGATTGTATGAAAAAAAATACACCAAAAACCTGGAGTTGAAAGAACATTATTTTAAATTAACATTCATTATCTTCACGCGTGAGATAACAGTTCACTTTGGACCAGATCCTAGCACTATTATGTATCTTGAGCAGAGATTGCTTTTTCCTCAGATGAGGTCATTCAGTATAAGAACAGCAAAATGTAGGCTGATTTTTGACAATAAAAATGTGTTGTTTAGTCACCACGTATTACAGTAATACTGCATTATTTCTGTTAGGGACATGTGTGGATTTCTTTCTTTTTTTTTTTTTTTTTCCAAATAAATTGCTGCATTTCTTTGAAATATAAGAAGTAAGATAAACCTTTCCTTGGATGTCTGATCTCATGCTTCGAGAAGCTTGCAGCCATTTTAATTCATGCTGCATTCATTGATCTATCAGATTATTTAATCACATTGCAGCTAGGTCATCTGACTGCTGGGCAGCGTTGAGGAGTTCTGTAATATCGTTGGGTTATTGGCTTCTAAATGGCACTTCTGCAAAAAGAATAGAAGGGAAAAAAAAACAATGAAACATTCCTGTTAACTTATAATGGTATAAAGGAAAGCACAATTGAATTCATAGTCTTATCATGCAATGATTTTCTTCTGTACATGGTCTAAATAGAAAAAAAGTGCTCAGTGCAGCAGACAAAAGGAGGAATTATTTTGATCTTGCTTGGCAGTTTGGCTTTAAGATGCAGAGTTTTGCAACATTAAGTCATGTAATTAGGCATCAGCTTGCTATTACATATTTTTACAGCATACATGGTTTACGAGCATGAAAACAAAATCCACATTTAAAACTGATTATCGTAAGTAACTTTCCAAAACTAAAAAACACCTCTAAGAATGGCTTATTCTTTAATTTTCAATAGAATCATGGAAAAAAAAAAAAAAAAAAAGCCTGTTTTATGTATTCAGCAGCAGTAGGAAACTAATTTCCTAGGCTATAAGTGCTGCTATTGTGCTATAGTAGAAGCATAATGATCTAGATATATAAAAAGAGAAGAATTGTGGCCACAACTAGTGTGTGGCAGCAGAAGGAGTACAACAGAGACGTGATGCTCTCAAGTGCCTGGTGTTTTCAGAGGGAGCTGCTCCCAGTGAAGTAAACCTCTTCTTGGAATGCAATGGGCAAGCATGTATACAAAGAGATGGTAAATTCTTTGACAGTGCTGTGCTTGGCAGCAGTGGTTTTTAAAGGGTCACCCTTGCGCTTCTCAGTTATTTCCCTGCAGAAATGAAAAGGAGAGTTCATGCTCTTCTGAGGTGTTGTTTTAGTTTGCTGTAATGCAAGTGGAACGAGAAAGAAGTTTCGTACAAACATGGTCTTCTCCACGCAGTGCTGGGAACTGTACTTCCAGCTTATGAAACGAAAGCTTAGAGTCAGAGATGCTAATTCATCATCTGCATCCCTTGGCATTTCCGTGTGCATTCCTGATGTATACTCAGAGCCGAATCAAAGGAGTGGGTACGGTCATGTTAAATAGGATTTCCGTTCCTGTACTTTCAGCAAAGATATTCTAAATGGGTGTGTGTGTCAGTTGCTTGTCTTTGGTGTGTACTCTTACTAAGCAAAATTTTCAATAGTTCAATGTTCAGACAATTCTAGTAGCTCCCGTGCTTTTATTACACCAATCTGTGACAGTTTTGGTACAACTTCTTGTCCTGCTGTCATCTGGTCTCTCTAGCTTGTGATTCCTTTCTTCAGGTATTACACAATTTGTACACATGAGGAGTCTGACTGTAAAGGAGGATTTTAAAGGTTTTTATGAATGCCGTCCCCTGGCCAAGTGTAGCTAAGCAGTTTAAATGTGGATGTGATGTTTGTACTGTTGGGAGAGTGCTGCATAGATGTCAAATTCAGATGAGAATGCTGTGCCCATACTGTGTGTTTCTTTGCCTGTTGATAGGGACTTTGGTCATGGGAAGGTAACTCAACACATTAGAAGAAAATAGACACAACATGATCAGTGCTGAAACCTAACTACGTGGCAAAAGAAGATGTCAGCTGAGTGATAATTGAAGCAAAATGTCTGTTTCGATGCAACGTTCTTGTAGGTTTTCATGGAGCTGAAGATGTCTACTGAGAGATGCTTCAAGGGCATGTGCACTTTGCTACTGGCAGTGCAGGCTGTGTCCCAGCGGTGTGGCTGTCGTTAAGGGTGGTAAAGAGATGGAAACCCGGGTCACCTTCCTGGGGGTGTGATGACCAGGTAGTCATCACTCGGATCAATAAAGTGAAATGCAAGGTTGCTGTGGTCTCAAACCTGTTTGTGTCTACATCACCGAACTTAGGAAGCACAAGAGCTCTTGACAGTTTGAAATTACAGCCCTGTGTTTGAGCTTTACTTCAGAATTCAGTTGAATTAATGAAATTAATTGTGGAGTGCTACCTGTAACTGTGGTTGCAGGCGCCCACACCTCCGGCACCATGTTCTGCGTTGCCATAGTTTGCCTTGCATTCCATTGACAACATTCGTTTCCTGTGTCTTAGTCTACAGCAAGCTGCAGTGCAGGTGTTTGTTAACAATGCTCCTGCACCCCTGACAGGTACAGTAGGAGATGGGAAGGGCTTAGCTTACACTGCACTGCTTTGAAGTTTCGTTGGAAGTATATATCTGTGTTGTTACGGTTTTGACTCGTGAAATTAGCTTAGTGATCTGTTGTCTCTTTCCACAAGAGTGAGGATGCCTCTTGTCCTGGCCCAGTTTTGTGTAGTTGCCTTCTGACTACCCACATTTCTGTTCACGTTCATCTGGAGTTTGCTATCGTTGTTTATTTACATAGTAACACATATTTACTTGGCAGTTTACAAGCTAACGGCAGAGGCCGAACAGTCCCCACTTGTAGTTAAATCCAGTGTTTGTGCATGAATGAACACGGTGAGGCATGATACGGTACAGAGAAAATACAGAGTAGCACTTTCCGACATATCAATGATAGGAGAGCTGGGTTTTCAGAGTCTGCGTAATAAAAGAGTGCAAGCTGTGAAGTGTAAGTGTAGAAGAAGAAAGCAAAAGGCTGATGGAGAGAAATGGGAGAAGTGAAAACTGTGTATCTGGAAGAGACAAGAAAGGGAACGTGGGATGAGGTATGGTTTGAGAATGCTTTGTTAGAAGATGCTTCACTCAGAAAGCTGGTACGGCATGGGTTAAGCTGTGAAGTAGTGCATGCTGTTAAATGTTTGATGTATTGTGCAGCAGAAATGGACATAATTCACTGGTTGAAGTAGTGCCCGTCTGTATTGTGGTTAAAACTTTTTTTTTTTTTTGTTAACGAGGTTATTCTAAGAAAATAAGATTCAAAACAGTAGATGCTGGCGTTCTGCCCAGCACACAGTTCACTTAAAGATAGCAGTTTGATCCACAGTGCTACAGCATGACTCGGGCACATGCAACGTGCATGGCTATCAGCAAGGGAGAGGGAGTCCGTCTGTGTGGCAGTGTGCACAGTGCTGGGATCTGGTCAGTCAAAGGTCTGTGCATGGCGTGTTCCACCTACAAAGGCACATTTTATCATTTACCACCCCATGTCTCAGAATTCTGCTTATATTATAATAGGGGCAAACTTGGCTGCAGAGTAACAAGTAGGTGGAAAAAAGAGCCCAAGCCACATCCTGTTGTGGGGAGTTGTTCTGTAGAAATACAAACTCGCCCTGGGACATTAAAGCTGCAAACTGAATCTTAGAAAATGATTAGTATTAGTAACCAGTTTTAACCTGGAGTGGATTCCAAAGTTGAAAGTAATCCAGTATTAAACTGTGCAGCATAACCGTATCAGACTAATATTTACAAGAACTCTGCCAGTGTTTCTACACAAACACGTCTGCTGGAGTGATGCTTCGTGCGCAGCCCAGATGTACCCCATCTGACATTAGGAGTGCATGGAAGAAAGTTATAAACAATTTTTGTTTGGAAAAGGCAAGAAATATCTTTCTGAATAGTGCTTGTGAGTGAAATTGTACTCATCTTGACTAAATTGTCTGCAAAAGGAGATTTTTTGTTTTTGTTGTTCTTTTAGTTTTGAGAAATGGGGAAAAATGGTTTGGAAACATTTGGGAAGTATTTTGGAATTTGCATAGTACCAATGATGTTGCTCATTGTTAGTGATTGTTTTAATGTGACTTCAGTTGCTGATAAAAGTAGCTCATAATGTACTGTTTGAGGGCGTTCATACAAAAGCAAGATGATGGGATGGTGTATGCACTCTTGAAAGTTGTGCTTATTTTTATTATGAGCTTTTGAACATTCTTTGGAATATCTACCTTGGCATTGTTTTAGAATTTCAACAAAAATATTTTTCACTTCAAGTCACACATACACCATAATATCAAAGTTTTCATCTGTTATCTAGCAGAACTATACTGATTACTTATTCTGTATTCCTTTATTTCCTCTGAAACTCAGCTTAAATAATGTTACCTGTTCTTCCTGGACCAAGCCCACTGGGAGTCCCATCATGAGCCTTTGTAATAGCAGTCAGCTCCTGTCATGTTTGAAAACCAGTCTTTCAGCCCTGTTTGTAGGGCAGATAGATATTACCAGTTCTGCAGTGTATATCTAGTTGGCTTTTTTCTGTCACCTTTTTTCATGGAAATAGGCAGGAGTACATCAGTGGGGAAAGCCACCAGAACCCACACGCTGCCTATTCTGGGAATTAGATCTGTGTAGCTTCTTAATATTTTTTTCTTTTGTATCATTTATTAAAGCTGTTAGGGAATATCTGCTTAAATCTGAAAGAGTTTGGACTCTCACTTAGTCCCACTATGGCCTTGCATGTGGTGTTTACTACTGCTGCTTTTACCAGGGTGACTTTTTCAGAGGCTTTTACAGGGGATAGATGCATGCTTTGAGTGACTTTCATTTTTCTGCCTAAAATGCTGGTAGAATTATACTTTTTAATCAGCAGGTTTTATTTATTCTACAAGTTTTTTTTTTCTGGTCTTCTGCCTCTAAAGCAGAACTTGATTTTTACACTTTGGTGTCAGGTGAGTATGTACTTCTGTATTCACACATTCAAACACGGCAGGCTCTCCGTGCATGTTTTTGGAGGGCTTAGCAGTTCAGCCATTTCCACATGGGCTGTCAGAGTTGATTGGAGGCTGTGTCAGGATTTGCTGTTGGACTGCTGAGATGCATCTCCTGCTGTTACTACAGTGTAATTCTCCAGACAGAGCACACATTAATGGCACTGCTAAAAACAGCTGAGATGTTGGAGGGGATGCTGTCTGAAACTGCATCTCTGCCTTCACTGTATACTGTAACATCACTCACACCTGTGTGCTGGTAAAGCAGTGCTAGAGTCAGTGGTGGTGCAGGGGTAGTTGTTTAAAACAACTGTGCTCTAAGCTGTGCTTATGCACTATCACTCAGAAAGAGGAAAAAAACGTGATTTGGTACATACAGTTCACATTCATGCTTTCTCGACTCTCATTCTCCCCCTCCATGTAAGTGGGAGAACATACATGTAGCTCATTGGTGTGAATGCACCTGAAGAATTTGTATTTCAAAGAATTCCACTTACTTGTAAGCGACCTCTCTTTTTATTTTAACTATAAATTTAAACTTTGTCTGAACAATGAATGTGCTTGGAATAATGATGTGCTTATTAGATTGAAAAAAGAACAAGCTTTTAATAGGAAAAAATTATCACAGGGCAGGCAGCAGGGGATTTCATTAGCATTTATAGATCGCTAAACTGCAATTTAAAAGTCACATTTCCATCTAAAAATTTTTTCCACAATAGTCATACAGGGAACATTAAAAAGCATCTCTGTAGTCTGTTTACCATTTTTCAGTGGTGTTTAAAGTCATTAAAATTGCAGAAACTGTCTGTGCAGGGTACACTGCTTGACTGCCATTGGTCTTAGTGGGAGTTCACTTTATTCAATAAATATTTGTTCTGAAAATCTTAGCACGTATGGACCTGACCTTTGTCTTTGGACATTGTTGAAAATCTGGCCCTTAGGATAGTTAGCAGCGTTCCCTGTGTTGTTTGACTCTTTCTCCCTTATCAGTTCCTCCTTTACTCTGCTCAGGAAGGTCCATCAATCTTGGACAGGGTTTTGTCGTCATTCCTGCACGTGCGGTTCATCTCTGTCAAGAGACATAGGCTAACAGGAGAGACTCGGCCTTGTCTTTTCACGTAGTACTGTAGTTCTTTTCTGCAACAGCATTAAGTAGTTCTTAGAATAATTCTTTTCAACCCAAAATGTTTAAGTGCTACACAAGGATTAGTGTAATTAGCTTTGCATTTGGAAATGGCAGTGCAGGGATGTGCAGTGACTTGCCTGCAGTTAGCATCACAGGAGGAAGCAGTACCCAGTTTGGAGCCCTTCTTCAACAACCGCAGCTTTCGAGTGCTTGATCTATCCCTGAAAAATACCCAGACCACAATCTTCTAAATGTAATAATTTGGTGCTTAAGCAGCATGAGTCATGTTCTGGGATGCTGGCAGTGTTTCTTTGTGATATTTCCGTTTTGCATTCAGCTTCAGGGGCTCAGCAGGGGCTTTTGGTCTGGTTGCCATATGAAGTTCATCAGGGGTGACAAGCAAAAGCAGCTTAATGTGCTTATGTTATTTTAATCTATATTAGAAGTTTGTGATGGAGCCTACTTCTGTTTTGCATAAAGACACCAAAATTATGCATTGAGCTTTCAGCTAAGTGGAGATGCCCAGGACTCTTTGCAGCAGAGTAGTTCTGGCTGTTGGATTTTGATTTCACTGGGACAGAGTTTTGCTCCTGGTCCCAGTGGCTAGCAGATGACTCCTCCAAGGATCAGTTAGCCAACTCTTTCCCTTAGAACCTCTAAACTTAGGAAACATTTTCCCCTAGGGTTCTAATATTCCCCAATTGGGCACAGCCAGAACGCTCAGAGAAAAAGGGATTCTTCATGTTATCTTCAAAGTAGGATTCTCAAAGCTCACAGCAAACTGAGTCCTCCTTGTCAGAGCTTGGTTTAGAGAAAGAGCCAATATCTATGGGCCACATAGGTCTGTTAGCTGGGAGAGCAGCTGGTTGAAACTTGAATGTCTTCTTGCAGAGTCAGTACAAAGATCTAATCTTTGTCACTTCTTTTTGCAGTCTGTTTATATTAGCTAGGGTTGTAAATTAGATGTTGACGTTTCTGTGAAGTTCCAACAGATAGGCTGAAACTGTGTTGTTACTTTTGCTACCTTCTCTGTCCTCAGCTCATCCCATGTCTTTGATTAGCTTTGTGTTATACTCAGGGAGTTCAGTAAGCGCATCTCCAATCAGTCACTGTGAGTTTGTATGATCTCTGTATTAATACGTCTAGAAGGAAGTGACTGAAAAAAGGTAAAAAAGCCACTGAAGCCACAGAGCAGTATGGACATGAGGATAGCAGTTCGGGCTGAATAAATGCAGACTGGGAGTTATGTTGTAGTTTCTAATCATTAGCATATGAGATGGAAAAACCTGTCATGGCTGCATGAGAGGTATGCCATATCTTGCCTCTTTTTCAGCGTTCACTGTATTGGGCAAGCATGACCAAACTTGCTCACCATATGGATTACATACGAAAATTCCCATGCAAGAGCCAAACCTCCACACCGTGTGGTTTGGAGAGCGGAGGGCTCCTGAAATGTTTGGACTCAACATTGAATGCTGGGTTGATGTTTGATTCAGCAAGCCTTTTTGACTCATTTCTTCCAAATCCAACCATTTGGCTTTATTCAACCACTGCTGCACCAGTGTGGTCCTGCTAAGATTCATGTCCAGTGTCTCACAGGCTGCACTTGAAGGGTTTGAGGCAGGAGTGGTTCAGAAGTCTTGGGTTTTCTGAAACATTTGCCACTCACACTGTCACACTTACCTGGCTGTGTTTCTCTCTGGCGTGATTTCCTGCTGTCCAGCAGCACTGTCAGCACTTTGCTATGTTGTGAGGCATTTGGGGCATAAATTAGTAAGGGAAAATTGCTCGAACTGCCAAGGCAAATGCTTCCATTTTGTTGTGGGGACATGTTTGTTTCTAAGGCCAGAAGCCTTAGATGAAGATAAAATGCTGATAATTGTAGCACTAGAATAATAGAAAATTGGAATTAAGAAATAACGTGTGCTTTCTTTTTGATGCAGTGGATAGAAATAATGTGGTTTTAATAAAAATGAATGAAAGTGGAGAGTAACAAGCAAGCGGATTGAGTGCACTACATTGTTTAATGACTCTACGACCATGGCTGGAACTTCAAGTTGATGGTACTCTAGTAGTAGCAGGAAATGAGATTGTGCTTTAACCATAGAAAAGGTGGAAAATGCTTGATACTGTGACTTTTGGATTACTTTTTAAAGTGTTTTACAATCAAGTTAGTGAATTTTGTACTTAGTAACTGGATGAATATTATTTAGCAGTTGAGAAGCTTTTAGTTACTTGGTAAAGAAGTAGCATCATCTTCCTCAAGAGAGAAATCTTCCTTGAAATCTCCAGCAAGAGGTTTTGCTAGCAATTCCTACATTTCTTCATTCAGAGTAAATCTGTAAGTGATCTCTGGGAAGACTGAAGCGTATTTCAGTTTATGTTTGCATACAGTTCATTCATTTCTGTTTCCTGTGACATCAGAAATTATGTTGTCACCAATGAGCTGAGGAGTTAACTGCAGTAACATCTGGAATTGTTTTAATAGCTTTTTAGAGAACTGAATATTGCTTTTTTTACCGGCCAGTTGTCGAATGTCAGCACAGAGGGGACTTGTCCTGTAAAACAAGACCCGCGCTTTGAGAACACTCTTGTGTTTCTTTTTTGAGTGATACTACGCAGAGTTGATGTTAAACAAGAATGCCTTCTTCAGTTTTCACTGAATACCCAACTCTGAAGAGTGACTGTTATCATCTGAAATACGTGTTTTTTTCCCATCTCAGAAAATAAGGACAATATATAAACTGCTAAAAATACAACTGTGATAGCTTCTTTCCAGTGAGGTTAAGACACTTTCCTGGTGCCACAGTAGGTCGGTAGCACTGCCAAGAACTCAGCTTTGACGTACCTGTGGGACAGACCTTCAGCAAATGTATTGCTGTGCTGTTCAAGCTGGCTGTCAGCAGCCAGCCATACATTGTCAGTTCTGCTTAAAACAGGTAGGACTGGCATGAGGGACAGGAGGGCTAGTACCAAAATAGTACACGCAGTCTTTCTACAGCTCAGCTTTTCTGTTGCTTGGGCTTCTAGACGATTCTTCCAGTGTTTATCAGGTCAGGCAGTCTTTAGTCCTTTCTCAAAAGGTAGTTGTATGGATTTTAGTTTCATTTTCTGAAGAAAAACGATAAGAAAAGGTAGATACAGAGGGGAAAAAAGCCAAAAAACTTTTGTCTAAGATAGTAAATTACTAAAAATAGTGATTTTTTTTTTTTAATTGATAAAATGCAGGCATAATAATAATTACTTTTCATGTGTACTCATGAAGCTCATATGAAACAGCAACTGAATCACTGGGTAATAGCAGTTTTAAATAATCAGATTTACTTCCTAATGTGTACTTCTGTTTCTTTCTCTTTCCTGGCTGCTGTGAGTAACTGAAAACACAAGTCAGTTTATTTTTCAGTCCTTGTAATTAGCGTTTTCATATTCAATATATGCACTAAAAGGTTCATAACAGTTTTTGGGTGAGTTAAAAATACAATATTCTTAATGTACTTGTTGATAATAAGAAAAACTTCGGCTTCTTTCAAATGCTGACAAATGGAGCTTAAGTTGCTGCTGTCTGAGGAGGGACTTTTGTTGCCCTTTCCTATATCCCTACCCCCTGCGTATCAAACTCAAAAATAAGAGGAAATGAGGACTACCAAGAACATCACATGAAATGCTCCATGTCCCTTTCCCACGATTGCAAGAAACAAGATGCTGAGAGGAATGGGGAGGATGAGAGGGAGGTGGCCTATAACCCTTGAAAATGTACAGCAAATCATCGGGGCAACTGGAGGAACTCTTGGTATGGGAAAGGGACTGCAGTAACTGAAGTCACCAGAGAAGTGCACAGAAGTGTGACCAAATAGGACAGCAATGAGCAGTTACAGCCATAATGAGGTAAAGGGTACAGAAATTTCCTCTGTGTGAGAGATTACTTGAAGAAAATTAAGTGCTCTTTCCTAAGTTTGTTTCTGTTTATTTATTTATTTTTAAATTTTTAAACAAAGATTTCCAGAAAAATACCTAATTGGGTAGAAGAGAAATCTGACTTTGAATTCCAAGAGGAAAAATGATTAATCTTTGGCACTCCTCTGTAGGACGAGATTAAGGTAAGGGAAGGCTGAATTTTGTTTGCAGGTTTTCATAGTGATTATGTAGTTGTTGAGGAAGACTATGAATGTCTGTGTCTGACTTAAAGTAGATGTGCTTTTGTAGCATCACAGTCATGTTAAGTCATTTCATGGTGGGAATTAAATTTTAGCTGTTACAGCCTGCTTCAGAACTTTCAGAATTACTAAAAAAAACCCAAACATAAATCTTCCAACTAGTTACCTGATACCAAAGAGACATTTTTTTCTTCAAGAGAAAAAATAAAGTGTCTCATTTTTTTGTACACTTGTGCATTTATCATATAAATAAGTCCAATGAAAAGTACGTTTAATCCTTCATGTCACGATGGTTTTTCTTTCATCGTCTGCCACCACCTCTGCTATAAAAGTGCAAAGTCTCTTTATTAGGCACTTTGAGTACTTTTTTCAGATTGGGCAATTCAGTGATATTACATGAGGGAGAAGCAGTTGGTGTGATGTGGCTGCATTCTTAAGCTGTAACAATGATAAATTAGTGATGTTGTTATGTGAGTTTGCAGTGATTTTGCTCTTGATATCACCTGAAGAACTGGTATTCCTTAAACTTGTGTTCTTTACGTAATGTAGAAATGTAATAGTGTGGTTCTGTGCAATTCTAAGCTGAATTATGACTAGATTCGTTCCTTAGCCAAGTTTACTGGAATATGTTAATGTATAGATACCACATATAATTTCTTTTCTTGTCAGTGCCGAACATTTGTATTTGATTTACATTTACTGACCCAAGATCTTGTAACAAATAATAGAAGCAAACTACTTCAATAGCTTTCTATTTGATCTTTTTTCTTATCTTCATAAACATTACTGCAAGCACCTCAGCTGATATCTGCAGTGAATGGATGCTTGATGTTATGTATTCCTTTGCTGTCTTATCTGCCGACGTGTCCAGTGTCCTGCCCATAGAACATGCTTATTTACGGGGGCTGTTCACTGTCGTCACGATAGAGGCTTAAGGGCCTTTGACTGTAATGAAATGTGAAACACCGAGCACCTTCATTTTGGTATATCCATCCACCTGATTTGCTTCTGTTCTGAAAATAGTATTTGTTCACCTTCGTTGTTTTGAAATGAGTTTCTGAATTTTTAGAACAGGAGCTGAGAATGGAACCCAAAATTTCCTTAAATCATTTAGAATTCATTCAAGAACTTGTGATTTATTTATGCAGCCTTTTAAAATAATTTCTGTTACTGCAGTTTGGATAAAGCTCTGATGCAGAATTGCATCTGATCTTTTGCAGCGAAGCAAAAAAGAACATGAGGAGAGATTGAGCAGGGAAATTTCCCTCTGCTCTGATCTCAGGCAAGCCACTTAACATTTCAAAGGCTTAAGTTCCCCTGCATTGCATTGTGGGCTTGGTATGTGTCCAGTGTTAGAAAGTTCTTAGGCCATCTAACAAAATTTCCAACTTCTTTAGGATACTGGAAACAAGGCTAGAAGAAACAGTTTACTTAGTCATTGTCTTTGTATTTCTTGGGGAAAGGTTATCTATGAACTTCAGAAACTAAGTGTTGCTCTGGGTTTTGGATAATGCTTTGTAACTCAGTTTATTTTTCATCCTCTACAAGCCCAGTACAGTGTAATTGGTCAAATTCATCCAATTATGGTTTGAATTGTGGGATTTTGTGGTGGAATTGATTTGTGGATGTGAGATGCCTAATAGAGTGGTGCTGGGTAATGTTTTCTCATAGAGTTAGTTTGTACTGAGTCATCCTGTGGAACATTTCTTTTGCCGGTTTCTACTTACTGGTGGCTACTGTTACCATCTCTCTCACTGCTGGTTTCTTTCCAGTCTGCCTCCAACAAAAGCATTTTGTGTGCCTCATTCTGCAGAGCACTCTCCATGTCCCACCATGTCATTGTCAAAGCCCATCCTTCACCAGGATGAAAGCTTTTCTTTTCACATCTGTCTTAATGCTTTAGAATGATGGAATCTCAAGAGCATCTCTTTCCCTCTCAGACCGATTTGGGCATGCCATCTTCAGTGCAGGTGTGAATGGAAGCAGCAGCACTACTCCTACTACGTTGCTCTCTGACAGTGCAGAGTGAACTGTCATTCCTTGTGCTTAAAATGTTATGAATGGCAGCTTTTAATGTTTTTGTCTTTAACAATGCATTTGAAGTAGACATCCAAGTGCTAGTGGATCAGGTTTTGAACTAATCCAGAGCTTTGTGTTAGTAATTAAAAAAATGACTGGTGCCACAGAACTGAGTCACTGGAGGCAATAATATATTAGAAATATGTAGCACCTAATTTTCATCCTCTGAATTCTTTTCTGAAAACTGGAATGTGTAGCTTTTTATTGATACCTGTGTTTTTTAAGAATTTTACTTCATTTATTCTGTACAAATAAAATTAAACACTGTTAATTTTAGTACATTTTCACTCAGTTATAAGGAAAAATCAAATGCCAGATGCAGTGCAATGGACAGTTGTGCGGTGGTGAATGTATCTGCAAAGCAGCTTCTATAAAGTATGGGGGATTTTCATTTTCTTACCTAGTGTCATCTTAATCTTTTGCATTTCATGGATAAATGAGGCATGTTACTAATGATGAGTCAACAGGTTTCTTACTTTAGGAGAGTGCAGCCATCTAGGACATAACTTGGCCATGCTGAACCTCATTAGCTTCATGTGGGCCCAGTTTCCAAGTGTGTATGACATCTCTTTTACTGTATCAACTGCACCATTCAGCTCAGTGTCATCAACAAACCTGCTGAGGGTACGCTCAATTCCACTGTGTAGATCAGTGATAAAGAGCACTGGTCCCAAGGTTGACCCCTTTGGGATGCCACCCTTCACCGTCCTCCACCTGGACATATAGCTGATGACAACCCTCTGGCCATCCAGCCAATTTTTTATCTACCTGTATAATGCAAATCTTGAAAGGTTCTTTTTAAATTCAGGAAAATAATTGTAAGTGCTGACTCAGAGACTCCATAAGTACTTCTTTCAAGGCGTACATCTGTTGGTCATCCTACAGCAGTCGTTAAATACTTGTACAAGTCATAGATGCACATACACATTTCTTAGTCACTTTCTGTTGTGTGTTTGGCAATCAGTTGACTGAGTCATTGAATATTCAATTTTTTTAAATCTCAGTGTGTTTAGAAATGTTGGTTCATAACTCCACACCCTTTAAATGTGGTCTCAACTCCCACTGCACCAGGATCCACCTCTAGTCATAAATGGCTACCAAAGGTTTGTTGACTTTCGTAACTCTAGCATTTTAGTGACATATTCTATGTCTTCACTGAAGTCAAGTTTTGATTATAAAACATCACCTTGTTAACAGTATAGCCATTCTGATGTATTTTTTAATGTAGGGCAAATAAATTTTGTTCAAATTTACCACCTGTAGAGGAAATCTATCCTGATGCTGTTTTTAGTGCTCAGCTTTGCACAATATTTGTGTGCAAACATGACAAATACTATCTTCCAGTGTTCTGTTATTGTGCAGTACTTCAGAGGATTCCCTTGTATTGTTTCATGTATTGTGCAGTCCCCAAAGAAATGTTTGAATATACATTATACATATGGCAGAGGGTGAATTGTATTCTGCTGCCCTGGTAGCCAGGAGGTCAGACACTAAAATTAATGTATTTCTGAATAATTCAAATATTGCATCAAGGTTGATTTTTCATGGATACTACTCAAAGCACCACACTGATTTATGGCTTGTGTGTTACTTTTTTTTTTTTCTCTGAAAAACAGAATGAGGGCCCATTCCCTTTTCCTCACAGGTAGAGGCATGCCATCTGAACGTTCATACCTTCAAAAATAGTAGAAAGCGTAGGTGGAATCTTGGGCTCATCTCAAATGTGTGCAGGAATTCTACAGGAAAAAGGGAACTTTGAAAGGAATCTACTAGAGATCTTTTATCGATAATATCAATATATACTTGTGAGATCGCTTTGAAAGAATCTTTTAAGTATATAATTTTTTTAAGGAAGACTTTGTGTATTAGCTGGATTCCAATACGTCTTTATTTCTCTTTGGAGAACAGTTGAGTGTAATAATCTTAGGATTAATTGTTTTATGAAGTCTTTTCAATGGGACGGGATGGATTAAAAAATAGATTACTAAAGAATTAAGACATTAAGTTTTGGGGTTTTTTTTTGTTTTCCTTCTCATCAGAAGTCACACAAACTAAAAAAAGGCAAATTACCCATAGCAATGTTGTTGTTCTCTGCTCTTGTTAGATGAGCAGCGGTAAAGGAGGGAAATGGCATCTCTTCTCACGTCCTCTGCTACCATTTTTCACTGGGGAATAATTTTGTTTTTCTTGCACTCGTTTTTCATGAGTATTAACTTACTCCATAGTGTTCTCTACAGTTTGACCTTTATTTTATGTTTTGCTTTGGAGTTCATCAGAGTGACGATACAATAAATGCAGTTCTGCAAGATTACTTTAATTGAATGTTTGAGTAACTCTATGTGCTGCTGTAATGAATTCTATTAACTTGATCTGGAACTTGGATAGACTGTCCTATGTAGATTTCATAACTGAAAAAGTGACTGTAACATTCTGTTGGACAGATCTCAGATCACAGTTCATTTGCTTTTGGCTTTAGGGAACCGAAGTGCAGCCGCACCCTGTATTCATGCTGCTGAAGTATTTCTTCAGCCATCCTGTTAGAGCAAAGAATGACAAGTGTCATAGCTACTGCTCCAAGGGTCAGACTAACCCTCTCCTGTAGGAATGTCCTTTTGAGTTACAGCTCTTTCTTTTCCTTACCTGCTAACTGTAGTCCTGGTTTGGCACTGGATTGTCACATTGGACAAGGCTACGTGGATATTGTTAGTAGATCTTCATCAATAGCTCCATCACTTTCATGCCATTGTCTGGATTGATTTATTTTTTTTTCAGCCTCATTGGGAGGATGAAGAATTAAGGGGTGATCAGAAAATCTGTGCAGGATTAATTGTGCAGGGTGCTGGTGTGATCAGCTCTCCTCGTTCTTCCTGTACATCTGCATGTTTGTCTGTCCCAGCGTGGGGCTGTCCAGCAGGACTGCTTCAGTTCATCTTTGTTTTATTTGCTTAGTAGACAGAAGCCCTGCTCATCTAAGCCTTTTTTTTTTTTTTTTTTTTTGCTAGCATGCTCAAGTGTGTGCTTGCACACAAGAAGGAGCAAGCTTGCTATTTCCATTATACTTACAAAGTAGTGAGAGTTTCTGTTGCAGACAAGTTTTCATTGCAGCTTTCCAAGAGCAGTGCTCCTCTCCTTTCCGGGGAATACCACCCGCCAAACGACACAGAGTACTGAAGTGAGAACTATGTATATCTCAGACCTAAAACCTATAAAGGCAGCAAGAAAGAACAATCTGTCATTTGAGACAAGACTGTATTCTTTCAAACGTCCCTTGGTCTTGTTTAGAGACACAGCTGATTGTGACAGAGAGCATTACCCCTTGTCTGTAATTCATGGCCCCTGACAAGGAGAAAGAAAAGGAGCTGCTGTAGGTGGGGTTTGCCTGTGGGTGTAGCCAGATCCTCCACAGCCAACCATGCTGGTTTGTGAAAGGTAATGTTTGAGCTGGGCCATAAACCTTGGAAAGGCAGCTGTAGATCACAATTAAGGGTGTGCGTTTCCTCGGTGGTGTAATTCCTCGGAGATGGAGACTGTAACTGTTTACCAAAGCCCATTTTTTGTCTTTGGAGAAGCGTTTAGGAAACCTGAACTGGGGCTTATTAGGCGTATCTGTGGGAGACAAAAAGGGGGAATTGTTGGTCTCCAGGCAGCACTGACAGGCTGGTGCTGTGGTCAGAGAAGATATTTAATTTCAAAGGATAAACTACAGGATTCAGGGTGTTTTTTTTTTTTTTTTTGTCTTTTTTTTTTTTTATCTGAAGTTGAGCTTATCTGGTGTATGCCTTATCTAATTTAACTTATGAGAATTGTAAAATCAGCTATGTTAAGCAAACAATTTATTTTGTTTTAATTCCAGTTTCTCTTTGTTTTAATAAACCTTGTTTTTTGTTAGGATTACTGTTGTGTGGGTAATTTCACACAGATGTCTCCAAAGAGTAAGGAAAAATCCATAACTCTTTAAGAGAATAGCTGAAGGGAAAAGGGTCTCTGGAACTGCTTTTCATTCCTGCGCAGCTCTGGTGGCAGGGCTTGGATTAAAGCAGTGGGTCAGGAAGTCTGGCTGCAGCTGGCAGGGACAGCACAGGAGCTGAAACAAAGGCAAAAAGACAACGGTTTAGGCCTTTAAAATCTAAACTTTAAAAATGCTGAAGTCGCATAAAGCGTAGCACTACTAAAGAGCATAGAGGTGGCTGAGCTAGATGGTCTGTTTTTTTTAATACTGTTGTGAGATGCATAATTATGTGAAATATGAGGCACAACGATCAGGTTGTGTTTTTCTCCTTCCTTCCCAGCTTCATAAAACAAGATCAAGAAATCCGATATTTTAAGAGTCGTGTGTAATTTTATGAGGTATAAATACTGTTTTCAGACAGAGTACATTTGGCCTGTAGACTTCACTGTGGAGGTCATGCAGTTAAATATAGTGGTTCAATTTTCAAAAAGGGCTTCATAATATAAAAGCTAATAACAGTGGCAGCAAAGCATGCTTAGAGACAGGTAATCAAATCTCATGATTTAAGACATAAGCGCATTACCTGAGAACATCTGAAAGCCCTCGTTCCTCTCTGTCACCTGCAAAGCCTTCTGCAATTAGCAAGGTTCATTGTGGGCATTTGTAGCATCTAATCTATTTGAAGCATTACTACCAGCAGTCGTTAAGGAGAGGATACAGCCTTTGTATTTCACCGTATATCAAGCACTGCTGCAGAGCCCTGCCTGGCTTTGCTTGGCTGTGCTGCTGAGTGACAGCAGCCTGCTCTCAAACAAAAGAGCCCGGTGATGTGGGGCTGCTGCCAGCGTGGGAGCACCAAATCACCCCTTGAATCAAAGGGATCTCAAATTGGTTTTACGTGCCGCTTTGGGATTTAGTTCAACTCTGCATTTTGTAAATCGGTTGTAGTTGGTGGAAAAAAAAACAAACCCTGTGTTTCCATGCAGCATGAGGAGTATGTGCAGAGTTATATGGAACTTGAGCTTCTCATTTGCAAGTAAAACCTATAGGTAGGAATTTAGATATTGTTTCTTTAGCATGTTGGGAAAGTAACATGTTTTAACAGAGAAAAACACTTATATTTCCTCTAAATAAATTAGAGAAAGAGACAAAGGCAGTTTCCAGGTTGAAGGTTTGAATCACAGTGTTGGGTTGATCCTAAAAGTGCTTTCCCAGTGCTCTCTCTAAAGGGGGCTCCGTGGAGGGACTGGGTCTGTGCCAGGGCTGGGTGTCCTTGCTGGGCTGTGCACCCACTTCTGTAGAAGGGAGCTTGTACCTGCATTTTCAACTTTTTTTTTTTGATGTACTTTACATTTTAGACATTTCTTTGAGCTCCATAAAAGTCAAGGTCAAACTGAAGGAACGCTTGTGAATAATGGGAGATGTTCAAATTGTTAAAGACAGAGACATTAGTACTAAAGTTCTCCATTACTTATATGATCGCAGCTTCTTTTTATTGCACTTCTTTAACTGTTTGGAAGTAGTCACAGGAAGAGCATATAGAATTCAGGACTGGCTGAATACATTTGATGGCCTATGTGCTGGGAGAGTCACAAGGGTGAGCCTGCATTTCCAGCAGTGCTGCAGCATTTGGGTCCAAGTCCACAGAGTAAGAGAAGGGGCCCCCTAAAGTCAGCACAGATAATTGTCTTCTTTCTTGGCTCGGTTTCTACTTGATCCGGGTTTATTCCTGTAAAATGCTGGAGAAAATTCTGTAGCTCTGCTTTTTGCAGTTTCATTTTCCCTGGCTAGATGGCCGCATTTATAAAAATTACCCTTCTTGTAAGAAAAATGAAGAAATCTCCTGCGCTGCAATTTTTTCTTAATTAAAAACTCGATCTGTCAAGAAATAATTAATTCAAAATATATTATAATTTTCAATTTGAATAATGTATATATCAGACATTGCCATTAATCAGTTGACTTTTTCTAGAATGGCAACAGTATTACTAGGGCTATAATTGAAATTTATCCGTTCATATTTTTCCTCAGAAATAGCAAAAAGAGTTATTTAAGCCTTTCTGAATGAAAAACACAACTGCATATCTCAACTTCAAACAGATGGTGTAAATAAGACATCTTCAGTTATTCAAAAATATCCATATGGAAACATATCGATGACATTTTTCATCCAAAAAAGGAAAAGTGAAGCACCACAGACAATAATGTGGTGGCAGCAGCCCTTAGCTGAGATGTGAGAAAGGCAGTTTCCAGTGTGACTCTAAGCTATGGAACCACAAACGAGGAGAGATGGGGTGGCCTTTCTAAGTGAAGGTGTGTGATTTAACTCCAGATGTTTGCTTTGCTCATCGTAATCTCATTTTATCTTCCGGGGAGAGAAACGGTTAATTTTAGGGCTTAATTCATCTGACTTACATGCCGTGTCTGCTCTGCACCAAGATGAATTGTTGCACTGGGTAGATTGTGTCAAGGGTGAAGGGAGTGTGGAGTGATTAGCTCACACATAGATGTCTGCACTTAATCCTTTCTTTTTTTTTTTTTCCATCCTCTCCCTTATGTTGGAAGTTACATTAACAAAATAATGGATTTGCTGTAGGGTGAGAGACAGGTTGGCAGTGTCTATGTAGTTGTCTTTTGGCAGATACCCCTGTGGTACTGGAGACTCCAGGACAGGTGAAGAGATGTGAGAAAGATTCACGTGCACGTGTCAGTAAGGCCGGTGCATTTCCCCGCATCATTTTGCCACTAATAAAGCAACATTTTTCCAGGGAGAGAGCTTTGCTAAAAAGAATGTTCTTTCAATGTTCTTCTCTTTTCTAGAGTGACTATCAGCTTCACTGGAAGGATCATAAAACATTTGGATTGGGAGCAGTACGCAAGCATTCAGCAGCCTTGCCAAAAGTCGAATAAACATTTCTTGATTTAGGGAGATGAAGTTTCAAATGTGCTCCTCTGAGCGATCAAGCTATGGAAAAAATACTGGTTTGTTTGTCAGCGTTATTTCCTGTTCTCGAGTTGCTTAATATGCACTCACTTTTGCAACACAGAACACAGGGAAAATAATTTGTGGTCTTTCCAGCAGAAAACAGTTGTTTTCAGAGAGCTGTTACCCCAGCAAGCATATATGTGCAGGCTGCAAACACCTCTCTGAGCACTGCAGCAGGTTAGGGGAAGATGTTGGCGTTGTGTTTTCTTGTTATTGTTGTTTTTTTTTTTTCCTGTGAATTTCAGTATTTGCCATCTTTATGGAAGGGGATGCTGCTACTCAAAAGTGAGCTTTAGTGAAGTTTATGCTTTTACCTTTGAGAACCAGCTTTGCAGCCTTCCCAGCACGTTTGGGGATAAATCACGGCTTTCTTCTCTGAACAGGTTCGGTAACTTTTGCTGGCCACATTTTTGCCTAAGCAATTATACTTTGGGGCCCCGCATTACAACTTCTGCCTCAAATTGTTTTTATAGAGCAACTGGCAGCGCTGCTGAGTGAGGCTTTTTTGGTGCCCTCAAACACTTCTGCTTTTGTTGAGTGCTACCTGGTTGGCTGTTACCTAAAATAGACGTGTCACGCATTGGACTTTTTGCATAATACTGAGTTTATATTTCTGTGTGTAAAGCGGTAGTGAGAAAGTATTCTAGCTATTTAATCTATGGGAAATAGATGAAAGACTGTTTGTAATGCAGTCATTACATCTATTCAAAACAGGAAGCACAAAGAAGGGAAAGAGAAATGGAAGTGCAAATGTAACTGCCTTTTTTCTTTTCTTTCTTTCTTTTTTGTTTTCTTTTTTTTGTCATCTTCTTGTGGTATTATGTAGATCCTCAGCCAGATGGCTACTGGCTGTAAGCTGTGTGTGGACTCGCAGGATTTTAACTCCTCTGTTGGTCTCCCATCTGTCATAAACTCAGAAGCTGCAGTCCAGAGACTGACGTGAATATCAGTGGCTTTTTAGCGCACAAACAGTTACACCCAAAGGCTGCAGAAATAGCATGAGCTCTTAACGAAGACAGGATGGTGTCCCTGTGACAACCCTGCTGCTAGACTCAGGGAAGTCAGCTGTGGTCAGTTCAAACCGGTGCTTCGAGCAGAGGGTGGCCGAGGTGGGGGCAGCGGCCTGAAGTCTGCCCCAAAAGGAGATATTTCTGTTGTTGGAGATTTTAAACCCACAGTCAGTTTTGGTAGGAAATTTTGTGTCTTAGGATAGAATAACAAACAATCTTAAAGAGAAAAAGTTGGTTGCAGTCAGAACTTCTCTGCCTGGAAAGAATAGACCTAAAACAGTTGGAAAGGTTTAACTCTTTCTTTACTTACAGATGACCAGTGCAGGAGTCTCTACTTCTTTCAGCGTGTCATCATTTAAAGTGATACAGTCTGACTCTGCTGGTGGAAGTGAAACTTCTCAGATTTTGTGGTATACGATAGAATAATGCACTGGTCACTTAGATGATGGGCACCTGCTGGGGCCTTGTTATCAATGAAACAATTAAACTGGTTCCTAAAAGTAAAAGGAGCCCTCATGGTATGGCTTTAAGTCATGTTGCCATAAAACAACCAGAATAAACAACTAAATTAAGCCTTTATTGAGCCTTTATTAATGGATTTGAGTTACGTGAGAATAAACATGACATTCCTGCAAGGATGTAACTAACGAGTAACTGCAGAAGTGCAGTCTGGTAATCCAGCTTCAAAAACTCAGCGGTGGACAAATTAACCTTCCTTCCCTGTTCTGTAGAACAGGGAGTAGCTGAGGAAGGTCACAAAGTGTCAAACTGTGACCTGCAGTGCTAGGGAAGCAGCCAGAGCTAAGTACCTCTCAGCTTCAAGCATCACAACTGGAGCAGCTCTGGTGCTCTGGCAGCCAACAGCAGGCTCTGTACCTTCTGCATGAGTGTAAAGAGAAGATGCTGATAGGAAGTCTCACCCTGCATAATAACACCGGAACATTGTAATACTCTTGCAATGTTTACTTTGTATTATGCAGAAAAGATTTTCACAAGAATCACAGTAGCAGATATACTTCATGAATGATGATTTCTGTTAGAATGATGGTAGAATTAGTTGATTTTTGGGGGGCTTTACCTTGGGTTGGTAGACTCAAGAATGGCATGCTTCAGTCTTTTCCTCTGCTTTCCTCAGTTTCCATAACCCTGTAGATTGAGTCTCTGTGTCAGAGCTCTGGCTTATTCCTCTGCATTGAGGTTGAAGGACTAAAGTCACAAACCAGGCAGATGTTGTCACTGAAATAATCTGAAAATGAAGCCCTGCTTCTGCTGACAAAATTATTAATCCTATGTTTCTGTGCCCGAGGGAAGTGGAGAAAAGAACAGTATGGTACTGCTGCCTTTAATAAACCTCAGTCCTACATAATGGTATAGCAGGAAGAGCTCTTGAGTGTTCAGGAAGTAATTTCCTCCCTACAGGGCCTTTGTAATCTGCTCTGTATTGTTGCCATCATCATCAGTGCTTGAAGAAATAGGTTTCAGATGCACTTGCTAGAGAAGATGCAGATCATAATGTTGCAAGTGAGAGGTATCCTTATCCTGCAGAGCACTCTGGCCTGTAGCTCCAGCATATGCCATGAACTTGCTTGCAAATAGAATAGCAAACTATTGGTCAAAGCAATAACTTTCCTGTGCAAGTAATGTGGAGCGGATATAAAATGCAAGGATCATGATTAAGTGAAATGTAACAAAAAAGTGCATAATTTAATTCACCCCCAGCTGGACCTAGAAGAGCCTTGAGAAGAATAAAAAATAAAGACATATGTTGTAAGTTGGCTTCAGGTAAGAGAAGATGAGAAATACGAGTTGGAAACATCTGAAAGTCATAGGTAGTCAAAAATGTATCAAAAAAAGATCACATTAGAACTCTCAGCATAGTAACTAACTTTGAAGGAAACTGCTCTACAAATTCAAGATTGCTGTCTAAGACAGAAAAAAGGGAGAAGTTTTTAGAGTAGAAAAGTCTGCTTGCCAGCATCTCTCATGCCATCAGCCATGCCAAGAGCTGGCTGGAAAATGAAGGGATGTATTCCTCCTCCCCCCCCCCCCCCCCCCCCTTCTGTCCCTAAAGCCACTTGTAAGAAGGAAATGCTAACCTGTAATGGTACAACAAAGCTTTCTTGATGTCAGCTGTTATCTGGATTTGCTGAGAAACTGGCAGTGTCCAAAGTTCAACATATGTTCATCCTCTGAGCAGTTACTTTAGTAGATTTTTATTTTTTCAAATAATTTCTTGGCTTTTAAGTTCCTCTTTTGTTTTTCAAAACTTCCTTTGGTCATTTTTCCCTTTTTCATTTATCAGCTATTGAAGCAAAGATAAAAAGAAAAGGGTCCTGATTATATTCAGCTGTTTTCCATTAAGGATTTGTTTACTTATGAATCCTGTTATTTGGAACTGTACATCAGTTTCTTGAGGACCGTTGTTCTCACATGTCTGTAAATTGTCCTCAGGGCAAGCTTCATCCTTGCCTGGACGTGAACAGTCTGGGGGGGAAAAGTTGAGGGCTATGTGAAGTAAGTACGTACACACAAAATAAATCACCTGCTTTTAAGTTTTTGTTATTTGGTTTTAAATTTCAGTGGAAAAAAAATCAAAATGGATCTTTGAAATGAACAGGGATTAAGGCTTCACTAAGGAATGATGATAGAGTTGGTTTGGGGCAAGAAGAGAGAAAGGCCGTATTGAAATGTGCATGATTAGTATAATTAGTTTCTGTGTCTGAAGGACAGAGCATATTCGGTAAGTGTACTTCAGAGGATACTTTTAAACTAGATACGGATGGCCAAGATAAAGTACACTCTGTAAAAAAACAGAAGAAAAGAAGTGAGGTGAGAACCTGGGGAAGGGCTTCCATTTCTGCAGTATGTTATTCTTTCTGTTGATCTCATTTTGATGAACTGTCCCACAGCTGCGGGAGCATTGCATGGATCTTTCAATTCCATTCCAACATTCACCTTGAATTTCAGAAGCAGGATCGAAAGCTCAGATTTTACAATTTGATCCTCTCCCTGCCTTAAAGTTTCTTTTGATTAAAGCTGTAAAAGCCTGTAAGCTTTGGCACTGTTTATCTTTGGCTCATCTTACCTGCATTACAGATCAGTGTGCTTTAACTCTGTAAGTTGTGAGTGTATTTCAGCAGGTTTCTAGGTCTGGTGTGCCCTGATGTTTTGGGCTTGAAGTTGGAAGCCTCAGTTGTTCTGAATGGCACTTATTTTCTGGAAGTATCAGCTTTCCCTGTATGACTGTTGATGAGAGAGTTTCCTTTGGGCTGCTGTTGCTCGTGGCCTGACTCCTGAAGGAAAGTGCCTGTGCCTGCCTAGAGCTCTGACTTCTGCTTTTAGACGTTGTGTAGTTGTGCTTTTATTTATGGAAAGGGAAAGGCCAAAGAGAATTACTTGGAAAGAAACACATTCAGACAGTCTTCTATTTTGTTAAGGGGCAACAAAACTTGATTCAGCTGCACTTGGTCAGTAAAAATGCAGCCTGGTGGAGGAATAGCTTTTATAAACATCTGAGAGTTAAGTCGTGCTGCTAGCAACAGAATCCCAATTTGTACTGTAAGGATAATGTCATTTTACGTGTAGTTCAGAGAAAGAGAAGGGAAGAAAAAGCAGCAATTTGAAACATTATATCTGCAAAAAGTCAACATTCACTCTTTATTTTACCGTATATCTTACATAATCTGAAATGAATTTACATTTTTTCATGATTTAGCTCTTTTTCCATGCATTGCTAATTCTTTAACTTGGGAAATGTGTCTTGATTTATTAGCATGAAACTGACTTTGTGTGGAATTACATCTCCTGGGAATATACTATGAAAAATCACTTATTTATTTATGCTATCATACCTTATCTATTCTACCTTACTTACCGAGGGGGAAAATGTGTTGGCTCAGTACAGCTGAGGCTCACAGAATAACCAGGCTCCTTAGCTTTTAGAAGAGAAGATGATGATCAAAGGATTGCTTTTGGAGAAAGAGCTGCTCTTCTCATTTACATTTCTGAGCATTTTCTAATATGTCTTCCACCTCTCAGTTTCAGTAGAGACAGTTGCAGAATCAAAGTGTCATCTGTTTTAGCAGATTCAGCAGTTCCAGCCCTCACCATCAGCCTTCTTTGGCCATGATTTTCCCCCTTTTACGACCAAGTGAATGTTAGAGCCTGTCAGGATGCATAGCTGCATTAATCATCTTGGCTACAGACGGGCGAGTGGACAGGAAGTATCTATTTACCAAGGGCTTGTCTATGTGGGAAACAGCTCTACTCATTAAGAATTAACTCCTTCTATGGATTTTTGGGGAGAAATTTTCTGTTTTAGCTTCAGGCTTTGAAAAATGAAGAATGGGATAGTGGGTGTAGAGAGAAAGCCTGTATTAGAATGCTGTGTGAGGTCAGACCCTGTCCCCATGTGTGTCGCCTGAGCTTTTGCAGCTGACCCCCCTTCTTGCTCCTTGTCTGTGCTAGAACATGTTAGTTTTGATTGCTCCATAAGTAAATAAGTTTGAAGCAGACTCTTTATTTTTCAAGCATGATAGCGGACAAGAAATGTTGACCACCTTGTGTGAACCATTTATTATGTAGGGATGATGAAGTTAGTTGGTTGCAGTTGTCTTTTGTATAGCAAACTTCTGTGAAAAATGCTGAGCAGTCTTTTGGAGAACGGTGTTAGAGTGTACAACTGCTACAAGGACATCTTGGAAATCAGGGGCTTTGTTACTACAGCAGCAAAGCTTACTTTCATGAGCAAGTCGCATCACTTTAACAAGCTGTATTTTACAAAGGAGTTTTACTAGTGTTAGTTCTCTTGTGAAAACTCTTTGGTTTAGTAGTAGCTTAGTTTTGTTAGGTAAACCTTAGCCAAACAGCACTAAGCTGTTTTTTAACTGAAATTGCATTAATTCAGAAGTTTGCTGAGTGCACTGGCAGTACGTTCACTGTCAGTGGTGCTGTTTTTTTGTGCAAACAAAAATGTGCATTGTTCTTGTTTTGATATTCCCATGTAACTGTTATTTTTGTTACCAGCTGTAAAATGAATAATCACTCATGGTGTATTTAATACATAGCAAAAATCTGAAATTTAAAGCAAAATACTGTTTATTTAAAAAGACAAACATGGAACCAGGGCACATGAAAGTTGTATTGAGAGAAATATTTAGCACAAAGTATGTGGTGTGCTTCAGCTTACCTACGCACACCTGACAGTTACAGCCATATTGGTAGTAAGAACCTGGGCTCTTGGCTTTGAATCCTTTGCTTTCTTTGGCAGTTGTATTCTTCTCTTCTACAAGCTTATGTTGCTAATAAAGTTCTATTCAATGATTTCTGCCAGGTAGGAACATAGGGTAGTTTCCTTCCAGTTTTTAGGACAGCATACACTATTGTGTGTGAAATTCCAGGCTGGGGTCGGCTTCAGGGATAGTACAACGTAGGATTGCATTTTCAGTCCTGTTCATATGTTTGTATTAGGTAGCAAACAAAATGACTTTGACAGCTTTTGGTTGGAGTGCATGATTACTACTCTTTCTGAGCAGCTGTTGCTGCTTTACCCCACGTTTTGTTCTACTCTGTTTGCCCTGACTTGCTCTTGCACTCTCTTAGAAGTTCTCTTTGTGGGATGGAGGCCTCACTGCTCCAACATTTGTGTCAAGTTCCCTTTAGCAGTGTGCGTTAAGTAAACACGAAAGTCCACATTTGGTTTCAAAAGAGAGTTCAACTATTTAAATGCTGATGATTCAGAATGTCTGAGCTTAAAAATGCAAGTATCATATGCCTTAGCCTCAGTGAAAGATACTGAAATAAAATAAAAATGAACTTTTGCTCTCAGTTGTTCTAGGAGGGAAAGACTGAAATGTTTACCCTTCCACTAAACTGGTGATGAAAGATGTATTTTATCTGTAAACTATAAACTTGTAGAACTTCAGAGCACAACAGAGATCTGTGTAAGGTCCAGTGAACCCCAACTCCATATCAGCTTCCAAATTCATGATCTGGACTTTAAGAGGAAACTCCTATTTAATGCGAGAACAAAGCACTAAACATTTGGAACTACTTATACCACTGATACATATGGTTTTATACTTACTATAAAAAGTTAGCCTTTAAGAAATAGTAGAGTCCATCACATTATAAAGTGCATATGTAGTTAAGTCTGCATCTAGGTTTCATAACCGCCCAAACTCCGCCAGTCTCACAGCAGGAAAGCCACAGAAACCTAGGATTGAGCCTAGCTTCTTCCTCCCGTAGTGCCTAAGATTTTTTCACTGTGTAACGTGGATGAAATAATAGCAAGCTCCAGGGATGCCACACTGAAAGGCAGAAGCTAGCAGCTGAGCAGTAGCAAGGATCAACTCCTTAAATTGTCTTTCCATTGCAATTAACTGCATACCAGATCTCAGCCAAATGATAGCTCATAGCAGGGATGAAGTTTAACCTGTTTGGCTTTGCACTGAAGGGGATGAACGCCACAGGTAGCCTTGCTTGTAGTGAGCTACAAGCAGGAGATTTAACAAGCTACTACTTGTCAGCTCCTAATTAGCAGCTCCCATCAGAGCGGCAGCACCCAACTGCAGCGCCGTCTGCTTCAGTGCAAAGTCCAATTCATTAGTTAAAATTTTCAGAGGTGTCACATTTTGCTTGGGCAATAGTATTTATCAGCTCAAGTTTAAGATCTGCCTACCTTTCTGTTGTTTCTCTCTGTAGGAAGTTTCCAGCTAAACATAAGAGTCCGGTAGTGTCTGCTAAATTGGACACAAACTGCAGGCCAGGTGGTTCCTTAGGCTAAATCTCTAGATGTGCTGCAAGGTGATTTTTGTTTATTTTGTTTTCACTTGCAGTGCAGATTTCCATATCCACCACTACTGCAACAGACAGCTGTAGAGCATTTGATTTGGCCGAGTGTGTGCCTAAGGACTTGGAGTACTGCTGTTTTGACAGTAAGTCTGGTCTGCCACAGCTCTAACATTGCCACTGCATGGCAATGCACACTCTGCTAGGGGCTTTGCCCGGCTTGACAGGATAAGCAGTGTTGTGCGTACTACAAGATAAAGAGCTGTTTGCTGAGCCTGCCTGCTCACCCTTCCTGATTATTAAGAAATGTGTGTAATAGTTAGCTCTTGAGGAAAGTTGTGTACAATTAAGAGGTGTACTTTTTGAAATAGCGCATTCAAGAGGGAATTAAAAGATAGTAAAACCTTACTCAGATTACAGTGAGAAACAGCAGGGGAATTGAAAATGGAGAAGATAAATGATTTGCTTCAGGCCCTGTTGTGAGTGAGTGTGTGATCTAAGTGTTTGAGCTGGCATGTCAGGCACACAAAACTTAACTTTATAAGGAGAATCCTTATAATCACCAGGTTCCAGGGATGCCTGCAAAACCTGAGAAACATCCTGCTGATATAAATTCTTAGATTTTTAGCAATCTTTTGTTTTTCAACCTTTCTCTAAGAAACTGCAAGCTGATAAAAAAACATGCTGGCTTGCAGAACACCACTGGAAAATTAATGTTTACTTCAGGTGTTAGTTTTTCTTTCAGCAGTATTGAAAGAAATTCTATAACAAAAGATGAGGATAAGAAACATCTTCAAGAATTTCTGTGTAAATATACATTTCATTTTTATAGTTTTAGAGCATCGTTGGAGTTCAGACTTTAAAACATTGCATGGATGAGTCGGGCTCTTTCAGTACTTCAGCTCTAAGACATAGTTTTGTACATATACGTGCGCTGGAAATGTGTGCTTGTTCTCTTGTGTGCGTGTGTGCACCCACTCGTAAACGAATAATCAGTGGTGATAAATATAGATTGAAGAATCTGTCTTCCATTAAATTTCAAGTCATTTGTATGTGGCAGTTGTGTATGTTGGAGCACTGGGAGCCTTTTCTGATGCAACAATCTGACATGTTATTTCTCAGGCTTTGTAATAACATAGAAAACTGCTTAAATATTTGCAGAAATGCAGGGAGAATACTGTTGTGGTTAGTTTTACCATGGGGGAAGAGTGACAGTGCAAAGAATAGGAGGAAATATACCACAATCTTTTCATCTTTTTCTTTAATGCTAAAGAGTTCTTATATTTATTTTATACTGTGCAGTTAAGAGATGAAAATAATGTTAATGTAGTCAGGATTTTGGGGAAAAAAATAACAAGTTTGTGTTGATGTTTTTGTAAGCATGTTCTGTAAGAACCATTATTTCAGTACTGGAGTGTCAACTCCGCGTTTCACAAAAGTGCCCATAAATAGTGAAGCAGAGGTATATAAATGAAATGTGTTCGTAGCTCACTTTGAAACTAAAGCCTCCCATTTTATTTTTATTTTTTTCCCACGGAAACTACAACAAATACAAAGAGCACAGTAACACTGTTTGAAAGAGCAAATTCTCAGGTACAAAACACTTTTTTTCAACGTAATAACCAGGGGTGAATGAGAGCCTGCACCAGAGGAGGTAACCTAATGTCTTCACTGCTGAAATGCATCACCCACTGCCTCAGTGTGCTCACACCCACTCTTTAGTCTCCCGGAGCATTCACCAAATGTTGATAGTGTCAGTGGGTGCCATTTTTTCTGCATGGAGGAATTCAGTTTCCCACTTCTGCTTCATACTCACTTCCATGTCACATGCCATTCTGTCGTCAGACTGCCCCTCTGCTGCCATCTGGCACGTGCAGCAGCGTGTAAGGGGATACTGGCAGGAAGGTTCAGCCTCTGCTGCCATTGCCCCAACATCTACCTCTGACATCGTGGGCCAAAACCATGAAATAGGGGGCATTACTTTCACCGCAGCTCTCATATGTTCTTTGTGTATAGAGTATACTCAAAGTGAGCTCATAGGGCCTTTGCAATGTGTCTTCTTCCCCCTCCATCGTCTGTATTGGGTGCAGCTTTGCAGCCCTCAGAAACGTTTAGATGCATTGATCCTTCCCCCTCCTTCTCCCTTGTGCATGGCATATGCCAGGCAGCCAAAAATAATGGTGACTTTAAAAACAGTTGGGATAAAAGGCACCTCTTACTTGATAGAAATAGTGACAACTTGGCTGTTGTTTCAGACTGTTTAGGAAGGATGTTGCCTTGTTGATTCTCACATGTGGCCGTGGTGCAGTATGAGCTCAGTGTCTTTCCTGCTGACTGCCATCCTGGCTGCTATCTTTTAAAGCAGATTCTTAGGGATCATCTATGATATAAGGAATGATTTCACTTTTAGTCAGTTTGGCATAAAACAAGCAGTCTTATGCTTCCTTTAAGATAGCAGGCTGTCCTTTTTAATGTTAGCGTCAAGACCTGTTTTGTATTTTTCAGATCTTACTTAAGAATTAAATCCTACAATTAATCACATATTTCTCTTACAAATCAGGAGGGCTTTTTTACTTTTAATATCCTCAGCGTTCTGTAATATGAATGCAGAGGAGCTCACAGGGATGCAGGATCTTTTCGTACTATTCCCAACAGAGAGTTTGTATGAATCATTCTTAGGTGATGGTATCTACTAGCTGTCATTCTTGTCTGTATTTCTGTCATATTTTCTTTTATCATTCCCTCAAAAATGTATTCCTGGCCTTTCTTTTCTGGGAGATGTATCCCATTGCCCTTGCTTTTAAATCCCTAAGGGAAAAGATTTCTAAAGCAGAAGTGTCAGGCTGATGGGACTGCTCTGTGTCTGCAAGAGCCGTGTGCACTTCAGCTCTTCCCCAGTGCCTCCAGGAGCTAGAATTGCAACTGAACATACACATATCTCTTCACATCTACCTTTTTTCTTCTTTTTTTTTCCTTTTTTTTTTCTTTTTTTTTTTTTTTTTAATGTACATAATACTGCATTTATTCCCCCAGTAATACTGTGGTGTACTTTATTTCATTACACCTGTAGAGTGTGTGACTGTTGCTGAGCTAACACCAGAAGCTTGACAGTTCTTTTAGACAAGCCCACGTTGGTCCCATGAACTTGAAAATTACATTTCCACAACTGATGGGATACTCAGATCTGTTCAGTTTTTGTGAACTGTAGAGGGGGGGAAATTTTGAATACTTAAATTTCCATCGTTAACATTGCACAGATGGTGTCATAATTCTGCATATTTTAACTTATTTTAGGTTAATAAAGTTAATATTCTTCTAGTTTCAAGTATCCACATGCATAGCACAGAGTTCATTTTGAGGACAGAGCTCTCAAATAAATTATAGATGTTGGTAGCAGTCATAAATCAGTCTTTTTTTTTTCATTCAGAAAGTGGTGGCACTGGAAGAAAGTTATTTAGTGATCAAAATGCATCGTTAAGCTTTTAAAAAGAGATTCCGTTGCCTGTGGTAGAGCTGTAGGCGATTTATGGCTTATCTGTACTCACTGCCTTGAGCTTTTGGAAAATTTGTAAACAAAGCCAGATGCTCATTATGTTCCCATTCAGGGTTGGTTAGATGGTTAAATGCCATTAGAAGCACTTTGGTCCTGTTGGGTTTTAGGATTTTATAAAAAAAAAAAATGGAATTGCTCCAAAGTTGTTTTTTTAATATTTATCATTCATGAAAATATATTTCTAGTTTCTGCGTGTATAGTAGATTATTTTAAATTGTTTAAAGTGCTAAAAATCTGAAAATAAAAATCTGTGAATCTGTAATCTAAACGGTGACCACAGCTTTTTCTCTGTGTCAGAATTCATTCTTACAAAGGGTGATGAAGTTCAGGCTCACCATTTTCAGGGGTTTTGGGAAATGGGGAAATTTGCAAACACTTCAGTTTAGGGTGACTTCTGCTTTTTACCAAATTTGATGGAACTGAGATATGAACTGAGTGTCTTTTCGTAGCCAATTTGATAAGTTAAGATTATTTACTATTGAGTTGATAGTTTTTGCAGATTCCCTTTTGTCTTTCTGTGATGTGAAGTGTACTACATACTTTGTTTTTTTATTGCTTTTAAAGCATAAAAAAACATGATGCTGTCTACTTACTTATTGCAGTTATTACTTATTGCAATGTGATTATGTAATCTATTTTATAATATACTAATGGCTTTTTTTTTTCTTTTTTAATTTTCTGCTTGCAGCTGACCAAGTAAACAGGTCATGGCACGCTTAACGAAGAGACGACAGGCAGATACAAAGGCGATCCAGCATCTTTGGGCAGCAATAGAAATAATCCGGAATCAGAAGCAAATTGCTAACATTGACCGTATAACAAAGTAAGTGATCCATTCCAAACTAATCTTAATGAGGGAGAAGGCTGATGGAAAAAAAGCTCTGAGGAACAGAGACATTGGACGTTATGAGAGACTGTGAAAAAGCTGCTGAGTTCCGAATTATCTAATTACAGTTGAGTACCTGAAGATCCTAAAGTGAGATTTAATCTACTGAGTTGAGACTGAAGTATTCACCTTGTATTTGCTTGATATAAGCATTTGTAGGAAATATTCAATCTTCATCATACTTGAACTGAGTTTATTGTGTTATTCTTACTTGCTTGACCAAAAGAGAAGAGGTAGGTTTAAAAGTTTAGAGAAAAAGGATACAAAATGTGTAAATAATCTAATTCTTTAAGGAAAGGCTCTAAGTCATTGGAGCATTCTTTTCTAGAAAGCAAAGATGAAAAGATAAGTCTGAAATCAATCTCCTTGGTTGCCTGAGCCATATTTGTTGAAATGGGCGTATGATACTATTAAAGAAGGCATGAGAAGATTGCACCTATGGCTAATACCATTGTTAATGTTAAAATATTCTCAAGATGTGTTAGGCTCTGTATGCACAGAGAAAAATATATGTATTGTTTATTCTGTTGAGCTTGCACTGTTCAAAATGTCTAAAATATTAAAATAGCTTTTAGAATAACTTGCACTCTAGCCACTGTAATAAAAACAGAGAGAGGTTTTGTGCCTCTCTGCTTTGTCTGCATTTCCAGGCCAACATGCACATCACATTTGCCAAGTAATCAATATGAATAATTTAAAAGAGCAAAGCTAACTAGCTGGCATCTCTTCAGTTACCAGAACCAATGTGAACTGATAGAGAGGGCAGAGACCATGGAAGGGGAGAGTTGTAAACAGTGCAGGTGACTAATGAAGTGAAAATCACTATAGCATAGTCCACTGACAAAGTCTAGAATCTCTAGGGTGGAAGTGAACGGCAAAATTGGCTTAATAAATGGAGGAAGAGGCAACTCAGGTTGTCCAAACATAGTGAACAATGAACAGGAGAAAAGGAAAAGGTGATGTCCCAAGTGAAATAGCATGGACTTGGCTTTTACAACAAAATAAATGCGCCATTAAGCCATAAAACACCTTCCAAGCTACAATTCCAAGCAGGCTTGAAAGGGAGATCGTATTTTAAGAAATTTTGTTCTTGAGCTTGCACTTGAGTTTCAGAATGCCGTAAAGTATTATGTATATTAGTATCTTATCTCCAAGGAGATAAGTAGGTAAACTCCTGCTATACACTTTCCATTTGAATGTTTCAAATAACTTGCTGCAGGGCATGTACTGCCTGAATTTGATAGCTGTTTATGCTCTTTTTTTTCTGCGTTAAAAAGAGCTGAGTATGTCTAGTGGGAGATTCATCCCACTCTTACGAGAGATACCTATTTTAGGATGGTGCAAATAACATTTAGGTGGGTGAAGTTACGGAAGACATATCCCATCATTACAAACGAGGTTGAGAAAACAAGTAATTAGGTACTGCTCTTAGTAACTGAAGGGTAGTTCGATTTATTTTAAAAGTCTAGATCCAGATTGTGTGACTCATCTCTAATCAGAAGAAAAATACCTGAAGTGACTAAACAGAGATGCAAGCAGCCATAGTACTTTGAGAAAGATGAATTTTATAGAAGTTTAGAAGATCATTAAAATGCTTGGGATAGTTTGTTGTCTCTCTGGTGCAAGGTGTTAGCAATTAGTAGTAATCTAAAAAGTGCTGGGACATTGTGAATGCTCTACACACGCTTTGGTGACAGATGCTATCTAGTTTTGGTTATGTGTTTTAAAGGACATAACATTTGACAAGGAATGAAAAGACAGATATCTTTGAGTTGCTTTCCAGTACTATACACACTGATGGAGATAAACAGAAGACTTAGTAAATGACAGTGTATATGATGTGATATTCAAAGTAAACTTCTGAGGTCAGTGGGGTATCAAAATACCTTTTCTTATGAATTCTGAAAAGCTCATGTACTCTTCCAGGCGGAAGGATCATTTGGTCAAGTTCATCAGTGCCTGGGCATGTAGGTGTATGTATGAATAATAAGATCAAAAACAGTGGTCAGAAGCGTGAAGTACAACCAACCATATTGCAGCTAAGTGGGAGATTCGTGTATTTGTGTTAAGATAATTTTGGAAGTGTTATTACTTCAAGTCTTGGGATTTAGTAGCTTTGCATATTAAAACTATTTGCTAGGAATAGAAATGATGAAATCCATGGAAGTGTCCTATTCCTCAGTAAGGATTCAGAAAAAAAAACTGCAAGGTTTTTTTTCTGCAAGGGGGGGGGGGGGAAGGAGGAATATATGAGGTAAGTGACAGTCATCCTATCATGTCATACAGGGATTGAAAAGTCGAACAGATTATTCATGATTTGTTGTTTTTTGTTTGTTTGTTTGTTTGTTTGTTGGTTTTTTTTAGTTTTTTTGTTTGCTTGTTGTTTGGGGGTTCACTTGTTGCCAGAGACAGGTTGTCCTCTGTGTTTCATGACTTGTTACGCCAAACAGCATTAGAGCACAATCTGTATTGCTGGTTTCTCCATCAGATGGTTCACTACTTATAAGTGTATCTATTGGTAGTTTTTTTATTTCTAACTGGAAGCTCAGCATAGTTCTCTCCCTCCTCCTAATATTCACAGTGTATTTCATTTACTTGGTTATCTTAGCCTTCTGGTGCCTACTGGTAGCCACTGTGCATATCCAGGAGTGTTTATTTTTTGTGTTGAGGAAGGAAATGTTGGTAATAAAAAAAGAGGATGTATAGTTTGTAGATAATGAACTGTTTCAACTCAGTGTATAAAAAGATTAATATAACACATTAAAATAATGTAGAATGTAACCTGTGCACTCGATGTGTAATTGTCAAAAAAAATGTCTGGGGTAAATAAATATTTTCAGAAGATACTGATA
Source organism: Callipepla californica brunnescens (assembly GCA_023055505.1). Lineage (NCBI taxonomy): Eukaryota > Metazoa > Chordata > Aves > Galliformes > Odontophoridae > Callipepla > Callipepla californica. Next base: position 7,283,092 of record JALIRH010000006.1, read on the forward strand.
ATTGAAAGTATGAAGAAAAAGATTTAATAGAACTGGTCACACATTTACTCTAGAGAACATAATTGTAGGAGGATGGTGTAGGAGGAGCCAGGAATGCTAGAAAGTACTTCTGATATTGTCAGAAAAACCTGTAGGGAAAGAGGTCCTCTAATTAAAAGTAGACTAAATCAAGTGTGCTTTGCTGTTTAATTTGATGAAGAGGAAAAGCGAGAATGGAAAAATGCATGATTAGAAAGTGATTGAAAACTGTCTTATATTGAGGAGAAAATTTTCACTGGCAAAATTTGAAAATACAAGCTAGAGACTATAAGCAATTAGGTACTAAGCTTACTGAATTTTTGGCAATTATTTTGAAAAATTTACTGCTTAAAGGGATGGAGAAACACAAAAGTCAGACATTTATGAAGGAAATAAGTGTATGCGGAGAAATGTCAAAAAAAAAGGAGACTAAAAATTGGAGGATTGTATAAATACTTAAATAAAATTATTGGTGGGGAAGAGACTGTACTGCATGGCTTTGATGTCTCCAAAACTATCACCGAATTATTAAATGAAAGGAATTCCTCAATTTTAGCGACTACATGAGGGGATGGATTTTTCTTGGAAAGTTACTTCCCATTGAACAGAGCAGCTTGAAAACTAAATGAAGGAGTGAAAACCAATACCAACAAGAAATAAATGTGGTGAATTTAAAGGAATCTGTGCTAGAAGAGCAAACTACCTTTGGAAGATCATTTTGTATGTGTATAAGTGAATTCCTCTGTTGGACCCTAGGCTCCAATGTGTTCAGTGCATGTTTATTTAAGGCTAAAGCTCATTTGAAGGCAGTGGTACTGTTTTTTGTTTTTTTTAATCATATGCAAAATAAATATTCTCATTTTATTTTATCCTAGTATTTCTTGAGTCAGTCAATTATAATCATTTTTAAAATCTTGCAACAGAGATATCTCTGGCATTTCTAGACTACAGTTATCTATTGGGCTGTCTAGGCGTGATGTTGAGGTAATTTAACCTTAATATGTCTATGATTTAGATGATTATTATTGGTATTAGCTATGCTATAAACTTTCTGTATACCGTGAATTCTGTCAGGAATGCAGCTTGACAAATTGTTCATTCTAAAAGTGTGTTAAAAATTGTAATTATGCTTTGACTTTCTCAGTTCTTTCCTCATTATCTTCCATCTGTTTTGGATTTGAGATAACCTCAAAAATTGATTCTATGAAGTAAAATGCATTAAAATACACTGGAAAAAAGGCATACATATTTAAATGAGTAGGATAAATTATTGATATTCTGTTGCATAGCAGTCTGGTAAGTATTTCTGTACAGACGTGTTTTTAAAGTCCTCTTTCTTAGGCTACTCCAGGCTTCCAGTTTCTTTTAAAGTGCTTTCTTCATCATTCTGTTACAGATAATTGGACTCCTAAAATTTAATTAACTATTAATTTTTTATCCTTTCTCTGTCGAGGAATTGGATTTCCTCACTATCAATTTATGAACATTTCATGATCTTTATGATTCACTCAGAGTTCATTATCTATTAAGGTAATGTTTTCAAAATACCCAATAGGCAAATATGATGTTCTAGAACTATTACATTGACAGCTTTCAGGATTTTGTCATTGTAAACAGATAAACCTTCTGGTTTCTAAACCAGTAATATGAAGAATCAAAGCATAATTCTTTTCTCCCATCCTTTCTTTCTTGTATTTTTTTCTCTTCCTTTGATGTAATTCATCATTTATTTAGTTAATTGGCTTCTCTCAGAGTCTCCAGTAAAGGCTCTATCTATACTGTATTTGTGTACTGTGACAAGGAATGCCCTGGCACCTCTGGAGCAGATAGATGCCACAGTGCATTGCTGTTGGCTCATTGAATGTTTCTTTGGCCCTGACATATTCTTTGTTTGTTTTCTATGTGTGTGTGGTTCTTCAGTTCTAGGAGCCAAAAATATCACAGCCCACAGCCATGCTATTCTTGAAACTTGAAGCTGGAGGTTTGTGTAGTTTGCCACTGGGCATGGCGTGAAGGCATCTGAGGACACACAGCATGCTGGAACAGAGTTGGAGTGCCCTGGGCAGAAGGAGACAGTCTTGGAATGGTTTACATCCATGTTCCCTCTGTGGAGCAAACTAACCTCCTGGCTGTGCTTTCCCTTCTTTCCAGAGGAACAAGTTGGCTTCGTCCAGAAGGGAGCCTAAGAATGAGTTAGTTTTGGAATTAAACTATGAGGGACCATAGTCTGCAGGGTAGAAGTGTCCCAACTTCTTGGGTGGGATGGCACTGATGGAAAGACTGTTAGCTAGGATAAAGCTGATACAATGTCATTTGAGAATTTGATCTAAACTACTCAAAAATGAATCTGTTTCATCACTCAGAAAGTTGTTTTACAACATCGGCGATACAAAAATGTATTTTGCACAAATAGGTACACAGACTCTCATCTTTTTAAATTGGCATTTGAATGGAATTGTCAAGTACTAGGTGCTAAAAAAGGATATAACTGTTTTCCCGTATTTGCCCTGTGAACTCATTTTTGTTATATTCTAGTTTGATATAAGTGAGCTAAGTCAGATCATCTAAAAGAACTGAGCAGATTCTAAGTCTGTATTGAGCAGGCTCTGTCAGTTCCTTGTTGGCTTCCTGCTGACTGACATTAACCAGCACTGATGGGATAGCATCCCAGAGAAGAATTACTCACTATGAAAGATGACTTTAAAATGATGAGATTTTTGTGGTCCTATAGTTGAGGTGGAGTCACTAGCAGTCATTAGCAGATGGAGCATGTGGCCGTTTGTCCTAAGAGAGGGATTGCTTTTCCAAACACTACTTTATGAAATTTCTCCTGTCAGCCTCTAAGAACGTTTAAAGTTAAGGGCCTCTCCCATCAATAAATCTGTTTTCGTTGCCTTAGTTTTCCTGCTGTTCTTCCAGGCTGTGTGCTTAATAGAAATCAATTTCTAGAAGCACTGATTAGAGCAAAGATGAGAATGAGCAATTTGAACAGGTAGAGAGAATAATCACAAAAGCCTATAAATAAGAATATGAAATGCAATGGCAAGCAAAAGAAAAATAAAAAACAACGTAAAATCAAGGTGCTTACAGTATTACTTATTTGAAGCTCAGAAACTTGTTAGAAAAATTTGTCACTATTTATAGTACATCTGATGGAAATTTAAATCCCCCTAGCATTCTGCATCTTGCAAATAAACATTTGTGCATAAACAAAAATAGTAAGTCATGAGAGTGATTAAGAGAACAGATTACTCTGGATTTAGAACTCGATAATCCTGTTTTTTTAACTTTACCTGAGCAGAATTTTTGTAGCACCTGATATTTCTTTGACTGAAATGAAAGCTTGAATATGTTTTTCTGCTCTGGTTTATTATCCTTTGTCAGACCATTCCTCTGAATGTATCTGCCTTTTCCTTCCTGCCGGGTAGGTTTATCTGAAGACGATTGTTTGAAACAAAGCATCCTCCTGTTAGCAGTAAAAATGCATGGCTGCTTGAGTTCTTTTCTAATCAGTATTACTAGCTCCGTTTCCACACGTTCACATAATTGCCCTGTATGTTTTAAATGTGACGACGTGAAGCAAATAGTAAAAAAAGAAAAGCATAAAAGCAACTCTTGATAATCTAATATGTGATAATTAAACATGGCTGGTTGTGCTGTGGTGACATGGGTCAATGCTGAAGGAGATGCTCAGAAAACTTCATTTTATCATCTGGGGAAGGATGAGATGGAATAGTCCAGGGAAGTTTTCTCCATGCCATGCAGTGTAATTGCACTTCCTAATTATGTAAGAGTAAGCAGAAGTGCGGCGTACAAGTTCCTGCCATGAGCAGCATGACCTACTTCCCCAGCAGGCCACATAGCTGCTTCCAGTGACTGCATCCCTTGAGTGTTCACTTCGGCAAAAGCTGAATTCAGTTTGCATTGGGTTGGTTTTATAACAGATCTGTCTCTTACAGAAAGCAAACACAGGAACACATCACCAGATGACGACAGCATGGAAAATTCTTAGTTTTAGATGCCTTATGAGTGCCAAAGACAAGACATTTCCTTCTATCTGATCCTACTAAGTCAGTCTACACCAGTTCCCTTCATTTTACTGTCCTTCTTTCTTTCCCCTGCTAAACTTTTTCCATTCCTTCTTCTAACAAGAAAACAATGTGGGTTTTTGATTTTTTTTTTCCTTTTCTCTTGGTTTAACATAAATACACCAAATCTAGAGTTTTAAAGCTTGTAAATTCTTAGATTGATCCCTGAATCATTTTAGAAAAAAAACCACCAAAAGTCTTCTTTTGGTCAGGTTGGTTGAAAGTCATCATATCCATAAAATAAAATAAAAACAGTCTAAAAATATATTGGTTGACTTCCTAGTAACAATTTTTTAGTAAAATTTCTTTTTTCAGTATATATAAAGTCTCTGAACTGTGTATGCATTAATGTCAGTTACAAACGTTGCAATATGTTGCAAAGAAATATGAAAGAAATCAAAATTTTAATGTTTTATATTGATGTCTTTGCATTGATCTGTTCCAAATTTTTGGGGATCTTTGAAGTATTTAGATATGAAATAAAAAACATTGCATATATGCAGGAAAGTACAAGGAATTTAATAATCTTTTGCATCATAACTAATACACTCTTTTACTTGCAGATTTGTACCTAAACTGACCAGTGAGGTTATATTCAGGAAGCTAGTAAAAATTTTTATCATCCAGATTCACAGAAACATTGCAGTGAAGTGAGGAACTAAGCTGAACACTCATATTTTGTAGGACTCTTAAGAAGGAGTGTTAGACTAATGGCCATTGTGAAAGGAATGCTCACAATGAGATAATTTCACCCTTGTTACCTGTAGACAGAAATGGCCACTGTAGAGTGGCCATAAAGCTTTCATCTGTTTGCTGCTATTGGTTTAGTCTTAATTTTATTTATGAGTTCATTATTACATCTTTTGGAGAGTATGTGGCTTTAATACTGCTCCTGTTTAAGATTTGCTTTTAGGCATTTTTGACCAAGGAGAGTGGAGGCAAGGGTGACAGGAAAAGATTGGGAACATTTCTTGGAAAAAGGCTGTGAAGAACGTAACTGCATTTGCTCTGGGTAATGGGAAAATTAAGATTTCTGAATAAGGATCTTTGGTTAAAATGTCATCTTGAGTTTATAATATATATTATTAATTGCTCTGCTTCCCATCAAGCTCTTCTCTTGATAAGAGACCATTTCTTGACTTTGTGATTTCATTTAATCACATTATTACAGTATTTAAAGAAAGACGTAAAAAGAAGCTCATATATTTTAAGCAATGTAGTTTGTGATTTATTAGGGATAATTGTTCCTTCAAGATGGTAGTAAGCCAGTATCCCACCATGTGATAAAGAACATTGCTCAATGAATTAGTGGGTTTTCATCTCACTACTGGCTGAAATAGGAGTAATTCAGTGCCTAGAGTAGGGAACGATTCAGCATGTTCTAACATCTAGAAGGTGTACTTCCAGCCTTGCCACCTTTATTTACTGCTTTATGCTGACTGTGTTGTTTGGGAAGGTTTCTGTGGCTGTCTGTGTAACTGTTCATTGTACCTGTGTGATTTAATGTAAAAGGCTTTTTTTTGAGGGCTGCAAACCTAAGCACTAGGGTTTGAAGTGTGACCAGACTTCCAGTGTATTTGCCTTCTTTGGAATTACTAACACATACGTGTCTTGTTCATACTGCTGTTTGGGAAGGTTTCTGTGGCTGTCTGTGTAACTGTTCATTGTACCTGTGTGATTTAATGTAAAAGGCTTTTTTTTGAGGGCTGCAAACCTAAGCACTAGGGTTTGAAGTGTGACCAGACTTCCAGTGTATTTGCCTTCTTTGGAATTACTAACACATACGTGTCTTGTTCATACTGCTCTTTAAAAGATCGATGATGCTGATGAGATATTTTAACAAGTTTTGCTTGATAATTTTCCCTAATCTAGAAATTATCCTCTTAAGAATGCTCTTAGGAGGTACTGTTAGCAAAACGTTTTTCTGCTTCTATTTCAAATATCAGTGCTCTTCATTGGGTCAGTAGCCATGTCTGGGCTGAGTGAGCATGGCTGGTAAGTGAAATGATTAACAGCTCCGACCCATGGTTATTAACAGTGATGATACATCCTCTTGTGATGTCTGCTAATAATTGCAAAATCACTTAAACTCTGCTTACTATATGTGTTACTATGAAAATTGTAATGTTCAATTTTTCATACTTTTCATGGATAATACGCACAAACTACTAGTTACAGTATAGTTATCAGAAAGATAGTAGTAGAAGTATCTCTGACTTGGAAATCACCTTCCCCATTTTCATTACAAAGAATATTTGCACGAACCCTGTGCTTCTGTTAGTATTCCTGTCGAAGTCTGCACAGAAGAATACTCACTGGGCTCTCTTTGTTTCTAATTACTAAAAGCAAACCAATTTCCTTTTTGTTTCACAAACAGTATTGACTTTTGCTTGAATCAAAACATTTTTATGATGTTTGAGAGGGAAACTTCAAGCTTATGTTTGGCATTTTTTTGTTTATTTGGTGTAAATAAATGTGTTTTTCTACTAGAGTAAAGGATAGAAGTGAGTGCAGTGTGGCAATTTAACAGGTTGCTGTCTGGTCTAAAGTGCTCATCAAGGCTTTCTCTGTAATCAGTGGAGAGAGAGTGATCTCCAGAGCACTACTCACACGATCTATTTTAGGCTGTGGTTTCACATTCCCATTGATATAACCAGAACAGCAGCACTGCCCTGATGGCTTCTCCAGCTATTGTGCTTTTCCCTAGCTGGTGGTTAGGTGAACACACGTGTGACAGTGGGATGGCTTTGAAACTCAGCCAGGCCAAGGCTAATCTGACCAACAGACAAACAAACAGAAAAGCTATTGTTACTTTTAACTCAGATAGGAATGAAAATTAAATAGGTAGGCAACTCTAAAAGCTAAATCTTAAAAGCACTGAAATGTATGTTTTGTAAGCATGTTTTGCTTTGAGACACTCGGTATAAGCTGGCTGAACGTTTCATCTGCAAGATACCAGTCAGGATATTGTATGTTATGTCATTGATTATCTGATTGTCTCTCCAGTACTTCCTTGGCTAAGTGCTGGAGGAAGTGTGACTCTGCATATACCCAAGTATTTGTACGTATTTAACAGCACTGAAGGATTAGTGCTCCTGTTGGCTGGTAGTATGTGAGCGTTACCCTTAGTAGACTTTCTGGTTGGAAAAATGGGAGTGGAGCTCTCTTTGAAATAAGTTCCTCCTTAAGAAGGTGGTAGCTGTTTAGAAAGGGAGATTTTTGTAGATCAGGATTGAATAATTCAGTACCTTAATTACTTGCTTTCTGTGGTCACGTTGGTACGTTATACAGTCTTAAGTGGATAGTGAAACTGTGAGAATTGAAATTGTTGAAACAAGGAGTTACCTGAGCTAAAATTACTGTGATTTTGAGTGAAATGACCCAGGGGATAAAGTTGTAGGAAACTGCATGGTGCCAGTGGGATCTAAAAGCATGCACAAATGAGATTTCTGCTTACTTTTGTTTTAGCAGCAGGAGCCAAAGCATCAGGCAGATCTAAATTTTCCTGAACTTCTGTATTCCGCTGGTTCACTGTCAAACTTATGCATCTTTTCTATTGAAAACAAACAGAAAAACACAGTAAAAAAGTTTCTGTGCTCATGCAAATACTGTATTTCTAGAATATTGTGGAGAAATTAAACGTTTTTTTAAAGAACATGTCCTACTTGGGTAGTAGTATCTCAAAATGAGTACCATAGACACTGACGTCAGAATAAATAAATAAATTGTGATTTCTCTGTAGTTCAGTTTCTGCGTGTCTCCCATTTGGAAGCTTAGACTGCACAAAATGGAGATAATGTAAACATTACCCCAGCATCAGCCCTGTCAATGGCTGCATGGCCCAAATAGTGTGGGAGTGCACACATGCAGGTCTCTGAGGAGTGCAAGTACAGAGAAAGAACATTAGGCTTTGTTGTTCTTACAAAGTTTAATCCATTATCAAAACTTTGGTGACTGTAAGCATAACAAAAAGTAGCTTGTGAGGGGGAAAAGGTGTGCTGCTTCATCCCTTGTGTTAACAGTTGCATTTCTGTTTGTGTTTATACTGTTTTCTGCTCTCAGACCAGCTCTCAAGTTTCTGGCAAAAAGGCAGTATGTATTTCAAATAAATTATTTTTAAACAGAAATACCTACAGTGCTTAGCTTGTGTGTTTGAGAGGTTGGTTTGTAGCACATTTGTGTGGAGAGAGAATTTGAATACTTGAGAAATGGAAGCTGAGAACTTGAGTACTTCAGTTTACTTCCATGCGGAGAGCTGATTGGGTTCCTGAGATTTGGGTTTCGGCGTTTTAAATTCTTACACCACGTAGCTGGATTTGTTAAAAGAAGCCATAGACATCTCTTCTATTTCAGTATGACCAAGTGACCTATTCTTTGCAAATTAAAAGAACTCTTAAAAGGTGAGTGTGAGCCTTCTGTAAAACTACCATGCTATTCTGAGTCTTCCGAATCAAAAGCAAAATGCATCAGCAGAGATAGGAACACAATGTAAAACTCGAAATAGACTTTGGGCTGCTTTCCTTTCATTTTATGCATTATTCCTTAAGGCCTGTCTCTGAATCTAGGACATTTTTACATACCTGTAGGTAACATTTAGAATTAATGGCAGCTTTTCATTTGAGTTTAATGGAATCTGCCATATTTTATCAGATCTCAGTTGTGAGATAAGCAGTGTGAGCATGGAAATCTTCAGACCCCCATTTTTCCTGGGGCGAGTTTTCATCTGACGGAGAGCTGCAGTGCACCTTCCTGCAGCACGGGGCAGAGGCATCCACCAGGGACAGAGGTAATCGATCAGATCACAATTACAGTGTTTGCCACTAAAACGAGCCTCTGTCTACAGCTGGCACACTGTGCTGTTTTACATAAGACAGCTACTTTCTATGTGTATTTTACTTCAGTCTTTGACGAGGTGCTTGCATTTTTTCAGTATTTTCCTTTTGGTGAGTTCAGATGGTTGAAAACATAATTCTTCATGAGTCCAGAAAAATAAGATTTTCTTTTTAATTTATTATTTTTTTTAAACCTGTGTCAGCTTTCCTTTTCCTTCCTTCCTTTGCCAGTCCTGTCTTTCAGTTCGCAGCACAATGGTGCCCAGTCACTGGGTCTCAGTACACCACAGCTTCCTCCAAGAGGGCTTTCTGAGGGCTGGGTTGGCTCTGTGCATTGCTCTGTGTCCATACATATTAAGCTCTTTGGGACAGGGTTTGGCTTCGTGTTGTGTCTTGTACAGCGCCAAGCAAAAGAGCTGCGAGTTGTGCGACAGCTGTAGGCGAAAAGTTCACCATCTGATCCCTGCAAGTGCCAGCTCCTTCTGTATCTATTTTGCTCCCATGGTGATCCAGCTTTAGAACTGCTGCCTCCACACCCCTTGGATCAAAACAGGCTTTTTTTTCTTAAGTTTTAAGCTGTGTTACAAAGCACATGTATTAGGTGCAGGTTTTGAATGGAAAGGCATGCTGAGGACTGGCTAGTTGGAAGAAGTGGTGTTTTATTGCTGCTAGTTTTGAAAGAAAGACCTCGCTTTTGTTACGTGAAGTTCCACATAAGTTAAATCGTTTCACATTTTTGTGATTGGTATTATGTGTACTAATTCAGTGCTTGCACATACCTCCTTGTTATCCAGTGATCATCCTCCACTGTTCTCCCCTAAAACTTTTCTTTGCTATCAGACAGGTGGGCACTTGTGTTAGCTATATGCACGTGTGCATTTAACCACTTATTTTGGTAGAGGCTCATTTCTGGAAGTCAGCACGTTTACATTTGCATTTGCATTCAATGTTGTGATGCTGTGGAGGTTTCTTCAAAGATGGGAACAAACAACAAACAGGCTGGGGGTTCTTATCGTTGTAGTAATAACTGTAATTTTTGCTGCCCACAACAGAGTGATTGAAAATAGGCGATATTTAAGGTCCCTTCCAACCTAAGCTGTTCTATGTGTTATGATATGATACTTCTGTGCTAAGTTCTAAGAGATTTCTTCCATCAGTTTGTAAGTGGATAAAATGCTGACCTATAATTTGTGTATACTGACCTACACTTTGAGCAGCAGTTTTAAGATTTGTCAGTTGCAGTGTTCGGTGAGATGTGGAATGTAATATGCCAAACCTCCTCTTTCCATCCAACAGACCCTCCTTCTGTATTGCAGGGATTATTAGCACAGTTAAGTTGTATTTCACAATGGTTGTTTTAGCTCCCTAGCTGATTAGGGATGGATTGCTTATTTAGGGGATTTTACTTTGTCTCTGTGCTGTATTCTCAACCATCTGAAAGCATATTTGATTTGCTTCTCATGGTTGGCTACATAACAGCAATGTAGACATTGTAGTACACTTCCCAGTCTGTCAGTACAGAGAACTGGGCAAGAGCGTAACAAACCAGTATTGCTTCAACTCCCCGTCTCCACGGTAAAGCTAATCAGCTTTTGTTGAAAACAGCAATCAGGGATTACTTCATCTCTCTTCTTTGTTTCTTAACTTGGTGGTGCCAGATGCTTCAGTGCATGCGGTGCCAGGAAAAGACCTGCACTCTCTAGATTAGTAGTTCCTCTTCAGCGCGGAGATATTTCAGTATTTTTTCCCTGGTCTGGTAGTGGGCCTATGTGGGGCTGTTAGAACTCCCAATATCATGCTTTCTGACTCTAGGCAAGAGTTTAACTTTGTTTTTGTACCCAGTGTTTCATACGTTGTCACTATTTTTCACTTTTCATTATTAAAGAACCATTTTCTGATTGAAATCCTCTGCTTTAAAAAGCTTCTTAGTGTAGCTGCTGGCTGAAATGGAGCACACAGAATTTCACCCAGATCCTGCCAACGTTGTTTTAAAGTCTTTGTGAATATCTATTCCGTGTATACTCCACAGGTTTTAATAAAATAAAAAAATAGAGGTGGGGGCCTCTTTTCTAACAGCAATTCTGCCCTTCCAAGTAGAAAAACATTCTCCATCTGTGTGATCTCCTGTGAAAGCTGATAGCACTGTATTTAAAAACATAGAAAGCATAACCCTTTTGGATCTGCAGACTATATAGCCTGAACATTGACTAAGTATTGTACAAAAAGCCACTGGGGATTTACCACTGCCCCCTTACAGCTGGAGCAATTGGGCAGACTGATTGTTTGGTGGTAGTGCTTTCACTCCAGTTGAGAACACAGATTGGATTTAAGACATGGGAGGTTCTGAGCCTTGTGCTCCTGTTCGCTTTTGCCGCAGCCAGAGAAGGCAGATTAAACCTCTTAGCTCACTGAAGTTGGATTAAGTCTTTTTGTTTTGTATTACATGCCTATCTGTTCAGAAATGTGAATGTCAAATATCACAAAACACATTGCTTACTTTCAAGAGTTTTATTGGAACGTGTTCCTGCAACTGTGGAAGATGCTATGCAAAGTACATGGTTTCTAAAGCAGGATGTGCTGAAGTGGGTGGCACTTGGTTAAGACTTGATATTTGTTCCCAGAACTGAAGCACCCTGCTGAATAATTGTAGGGAAATCAATGTTTGCTTTGCTCGATACTTGATTTTTCCATCAATAAAATGGGGACAATTATAGTATCAATGCTGTGCATTTTGCGAGCCATTGCAGAACTGTAGAAATTGCAGAAAGTAGGGATTGTTGTGACTCCGATGTGGAAGTTATTAGTAAAACGTTAAAATGGAAATTCGCTTGAAATCCAATAAAGTTTGCAAATATTGACAAATGTAATTTGCACTTCAAAGATCTAGTTGTGTGCATTTGCATAAATATGTGTGTGTATGCGCACACACACGTAATGCATGGAACATGAGTCTATAAACTGTTGAGTTTTTCTCCTTATTTCAGGCAGTGTTAAAGCTTCAGCCCTGTATCACAAGGCATACTGGTGGTGTTTGCTTGTGGTTGGGTAGGTGAGCGTCTGCCTAGTATCACACAGAAGATATGTCTGTCTCCTAGGTCATTGCCTGGCCTTGATCCTTGCATTCATATATACTAGCTTGGGTACAAGACTTGCACAGAATTTTGCTCTTACTCTGGTAACTTATTGTTACTTACTAACTTTTAATGCAGTGGGAGTATGTACAAACCAACCAGACTTGGGCCACATTGTGCTAGGCATTGTGAAAGCTTCAGTAAATGGTAGCATCTGCCTTTAAGGATTTTTACCATAAAATCAATTCTCAGTGTCCTGCAATCTGCTACATTATATAAATGACTCTGATACTATGCAGCAATTTACAGATGTCCTGTGTTGCTCTGATTATTGTATGAATTACTGCACTCAAACAGAAATTTACAGATTTACAGTATGATTATATGCATTTGGTTTCCTTTAGAGGAAAAACGAAGATTAGATTAGGGTAAAGCAGTTCTCAGGAGAAGCTTTGAATAGAATGCTCACCTGGCAAAGATCTTTATGCGTCCAAAAACAGCAACAAGTTGGAAAATAGCATGTCCTCAAAGAGAAGAGCTGTTGGGAGAGATGACCATGAGGGTGGTCTTCACTCTTACTGTGAGTTAACAACTTCTAAAGCATTGATGGTTTGTGTCAGCTATGTTATTAAAAACAAAATCTGAACTGATATAACTCATATATTTTTAACATGATACTTTTGATGTAAGTTTTCCTCAGATTTGCTGCTCGTATCAATTAATTATACTTTTTGTAAAGGTGGTTGTTATGGCAGTCACAGAGGAATCATGGTTGCTGGAATTTATTTTAAACATGAAAGAGAGTATACTAAGCTGATAGCTTTGTCTTGGAATTTGATACTGTTTCTCACAGTATCCTTCCAGGCAAAATGTCCAGCATACAGCTAGTCAAAAACACAGTGTGATGGGTGAACAATTGGCTGATGGGTCGAGCCCAAATCCATTTTATGGACATGGGTATGGCCTCACCTTGAGTACTGTGTACAGTTTGGGGCACCACAGTACACAAGGACAAAAACTGATGGAGATTATCCAAAGGAAGGCTGCAAAGGTGTTGGAGGGTCCAGAGGAGAAGATGTGTGAGGAGCAGCTGAGGTGCCTGGGTTTCTTGGGTGCGGAACAGAGAAAGCTGAAGGGAGGCATCATGGCAGCTCCTGGCAGGGAGTGGAGGGGCAGTGCTGAGCTATAATCTCTGAGGACAGCAACAGAACCTGAGGGAACAGCATGGAGATGTTAGGGGAGGGACAGGGTGAGGGAAAGGCTCTGCCCCAGAGAGCAGTGAACATGAAATGGTGGGCATGGCCCCAAGTGCCAGAGCTCACAAAGCATTTGAACAGTGCTCTCAAACATAGGGTTTAATTTTGGGGTGGTCCTGTGTGGAGTCAGGAGTTGAACTCTATGATCTTTATGGGTCTCTTCCAACTTGTGATATTCTGTGATTGTATGAAATGACAGAAGCTGTTTGCTAGGAGATAAATAAAGACAGGGTACCTGGAGAAACCAAAACTAGGACAGAAATTGAGTTAGTCCTGTAACTGTAAGAGAGCTATAGCTAGTAAAAAATTTCCAGATATTTCCAGTAGATTCCAAGTCAGGACCCAGTCAATTCACTGATGTGCTGATTGCATGCAGTTGCAGTTCTCTTTGTTCCTTTGTGCTCAGTGACTGATAAATATGTTCCTGGAGTTCTGCTGGAAAAAAATAAAATAAATAAATGAACTGTAATGGTCTTAAAACAGGAAGGTTGCCTTTTTAGAGGGAAGATAATTTTACGTTGTTTGTTCCATGTAGATGCTTTGTGGTGGTCTAGAAATAACAAATTATACTGGGTTAAGGCCAACATTTCGCAATCAAATCTTGTATATATAGACTAAACTGTGTATATATGTTTTGCTCGCATCAGTGACAGTCATCATAGTATGGTCATTGTGGTTATCTCAAGAAAAGGAGAAAAACCACCTGATACTGTAACTCTGGCTGTAGAGCTTTCATACATGGTGCATGAATTTCACATTCTTTATAAGTGTGTTGTATACAGGAGTGTCATATATTCACTGTAACATTTCCAGGCTCATCTAAAATGTGCATCCTGTGTGAGATATTACAGAAATGCAAAAAGTCACTCTAGGGGTTCGGGTGGAGGGGGAAGTTTAGCAAAGACAAGGCCAACCAGTGTTATTTTTGGGTCTGATAATTGTCTCTGTAGATTACTGTTCTATTTCTAAGTCTCTACATCATAAAGATCATTGGGAATAAAGGAGGAAATTTTATAACTAGTGATGGCTTATAAACAACCTAAAGCTTAGAATATATGTAATTTTGCATAATTTAAAAGAATATGTATTTGTTGATGCATTTTATAATTTAAAACTCACAGTTAAGGACTTCTGTGCTCTCTGTGCAGGTATATGTCTCGAGTCCATGGTATGCATCCAAAAGAAACCACTCGTCAGCTGAGTTTAGCAGTCAAGGATGGTCTTATTGTTGAAACCTTGACGGTGGGGTGTAAAGGGTCAAAGGCTGGTATTGAACAAGAAGGATACTGGTTGCCAGGAGATGAGATTGTGAGTATAAAATCTTTGAGAAAATAAATCATGCTTTCTGGTATCGTCACGTTAAATATGTTTTAATTTCTATTTGAAGTTATTTACAGATTCTGTGTTCATGATTGTGACCAGGGAAATAATGTGCTTTTAAACCTTTTAACTCTTTCTATTCCATAGGAACTCTTTGTTCTCAAATGTGAGTTTTCTGCTGTGAAACACTGTCCAAATCTTGCTCAGTCATGCCTAATGTACGCAGTGTTAACCTCTTTTACAGTTGCATAGGAAGATAGTACATATAATGTTATTGGCATTACTTGAAGTACTCAGATGTCCAGGAATACCAATGGTGTTAGCTTTTAAAATATATTAATGCAAGAATCTGGGTCAGTGTTGCCTTAATCTGAATCTGAGGAAGGAAAAACTAGTCCTTTTAAAAAGTGCTCACTTACAAAAATTCCAGTGTTACTCTCTTTCAAAAGAACCACAAAAAGTGATATATTTTGTTATAAATACACATTAGAAGATACGTTTTGCAGATAATCTGGAAACACGGGGGCATTCATTTAGGAAATATTTTCTTAGTAAATTAGTTACAGGCATCCAGATATTGTTCCACTGGATATGTAAAGTAAATATCTAAATCCAATTATTTAGGTTGAAAGTTATGTAAAGGAAAGAAAAACATGTTTTCTCTGTCCCTGAAGCTAAATTCTAATGTACTCATAGTGCTGACTGAGAATAGTCTAATAGACCAGGAACAGAAGTTGTGCAATTATGTTGCCTTGTTCAGAAGCCTTCTCTCTGTATTTACAAGACAATGGTTTCCTGACAAAAACAGTTTAGCAAAGCTTTAAAATGCTTGAACTAGAAATGGTTGCTTTGGAACATAAATTTCATTAAATATTGGTAAAACAGGCAACATTTTCCAGGCAGAGATAATGATTTAAACTTTGAAGAAAACCAGAAAAACTCCACAGGAAAATTAACACTGAAAGGCACTGAAATACTCTGCATTATTGCAGCCATCTCTAAAATCCTGAAAGGGGAATAATATTTTTTCTTCAAAATTGACAGAAGTATAAACTATCAATTATAGAAAGCATTGTGTTTCAAATGATCCCAGTCATACTAATTTGAACTATTGCAGTATGTATCATAGAATGGCCTGAGTTGAAAAGGACCTCAAAGATCATCTAGTTTCAACCTGCCTGCCATGGGCAGGGTCAGCATCCACTAGAGCAGGCTGCCAGAGCCACATCCAGCACTGCCTTGAATGCCTCCAGGAATGGGACGTCCACAACCTCTCTGGGCACCCTGTTCCAGTGCATCACCACTCTCTGTGTGAAAATCTTTTTAATATCCAATCTAAATCTCCCCTATCTTAGTTTGAAGCCACTACTCCTTGTCCTGTCATTGTCAACCTGTGTAAACAGTTGTTCCTCCTCCTGTTCATATGCTCCCTTCAAGTATTGGAAGGCTCTAATGAGGTCTTCCCAGAGCCTCCTCTTCTCCAAGCTAAACAAGCCCAGTTCCCTCAACCTTTCCTCGTAGGAGAGGTGTTCCAGCCCTCTGATCATTTTAGTGGCCCTCCTCTGGACCCATTCCAAGAGCTCTGCATCTTTCTTGTGGTGGGGGCCCAGGCCTGGATGCAGTACTCCAGATGGGGCCAAGAGCTGAGTAGAGGGGAACAATCTCCGTGCTGGCCACCCCTTTTTTAATGCAGCTCAGGATATAGTTGGCCCTCTGGGCTGCTGCTGTATATAATATGTTACGTCACTGTTAAACTGTTCATTCTGTAAAAATCCTCATGGGAGCTTCTAAAGGGTATTTGGTTTTGTTTCCACAGTTCTCCCTGGGATTGAGCATTCAGAAATTCCTGCATAGCTGTTCTAGCTATTTATGTCAGTTTTACGTCTTTAGAGGTGATGTTAATTGTGTAGACACAACATAATGTAGTCTGATATTTGTAGTTATCTCAAGTGTTGAATGTGATTGTTTCCTCTATTGCTAAGAGAAGGAAAAAAAAAATCAAACTGCCTCACAATAGCCATTTCATAAAAGGGTCATTCAAAAAGAAAACCCTTTTCCGTCTTAACAATATTTATCTAAACCAAATAGTATGATAACCAGTATGTAAATTCCCAGTGAGCCATTAGAATTAAATTATTGTTTTATCTCAGAATGAAAAGAGTTCTCTTTGACTTAGCTGAAGATACTACTTAGGTCGCAGCATGAAAAGCCTTTTGGTTCTAAGTACTGATTGCTAAGCACTGGTGTATTGTGCTGTGCCCGTATGTCTGACGGCCATCTCAGTTGTTCAGAACACCACTGCACGCCTGGCTTAATGGCTTTTTGCATTAGTAGGAATCAGGTTCCAATCAGAGCCATGTTTCAACAGTACACTGCTTCCAGCTTCTCTGGATCCTAATACTCTATCAAAATACTGCAGACACCTGAAGCGAAATACACTGACTTTATATAAAGGAGTTCTCTGGGTGCTTTTTTTTTCAAATATTTTTAATGAGTAAGACCATTATCACTTGACAACAGATCCAGTGTTTTCCATTCTCCAGCAATTGGTGCAAAACAGTAAAGTTTGGTATGTTTCCTGCATTGGACACACTGGATAGTGTTACACATACTTTGTCTGCGCTTGATCAAGATGCAATTTGTATTTTTGTGTAATCCAGATCTGGTACTAATGACTGTTGAACCATGAGCTCAAGTTACATTTCAGTGAGGACAAACATGCAGCGGTCTTTGCAGAGATCCACTTGTAGGTGATAGAACTCTGAAATAGGACTGTTAACGTTGCTGAGTTTCAGACTCAGCAAACTGTAGCACTTACAGACAGATCCTTGACCCCATTGGCAAACGTGGTTTGGTACTGTAAGAGCTTTGAAAGCTCATAAAGCGAAAGACTTGAGAACTGATGTACCACATCTGTGCAAAAAATGCCGTTGGATTTCATCTTGTTTTCTGGCACCACACTGAAAGTCAATAAGGAACACCTGTTTCAAGGAGTTATCAAAGGGAGACATTCTTGTCATCACTCCTTTGATTTTTTTTAAGTTTGAAAATTTGCTTGAAGTTTCTTTGCATTTCTGAAGTTCTGGACCTAAATCCTATCATTTAAGATCTGTATTCAAATAAATAAATTACTTGTCTGGTCTGCAGATACTGCTGAGCACCTCTGCCTGTTACTTACGTAGGTGCCTGACTGCAGTCTGACACAGGGCCTGAAACTATTGGTTTTAATGGTGACTGTGGATGGATCGCTAGATGGTAACAATAATTAAAGACATATGGATTATGAAAATGCAGCTCTGTTTGGAAAAGATTAATTGGGTAGTTTGTGGTGTTTGCTTGTCTATTTCCAAACCCTTGTGCTATCCATAGTCTGACAAAAAGAAAGATAAATGCAGTAAGGACGTGATGTCTGATATGATTTCTCACAGTCCTTGGAGAGAGGTGTTAAAAAATTTATGCTGCTTTGCTATCAGTGTTGTGTCAGAATGGTGGTTAAAAAAATAAATAGAAGTAACAATTTTTTTTTTAAATGTGGCAAAATATCATGGCCTCAGATGTCATACCAAGGAACTAGCTGATGTGCAAAGATGAAACAGTTTGGGGGCATCAGGAAGAGGCCTTTCCACGAGAGACATTCATCTCAAAATGAATGTTCTGAAAAACTGGAAAAAAAAGAATGATCAGATTAAAACAGCATGAATTTTGTCCTCTTTTCCTCTGATGTATATGGGGGGAGATTTTTATGTGTTACTAAAACTAATCTAATGTATAAAGCCAGTTGCCCAATATGCTATATTCCAATAGATATTTACAGGTCAGTAGCTATGCAAGAACTTTGCTGCAATTATTTCCTAGACTTGTGCAGGTACTCATTTTATTTGCTCATTTACCATCTATACAGATGTTTTGCAAATGTTCAAAATGTGTTCTCATCTTACAGGCTTTTTCATCTTGCAGATGATTAATGCATTTGACACAAAATAAATGAGAGAAGAAATTATTTTCCATTGTTCCCCAGCATCTTAGTTAGTAATTTTGCATTTTCACTGTCTGTCGTTACATTATTATCCAATTCAACAAAATCTCTGCAGCTTCTTGCCTTGCAAGGGAAATGTCAGTCCTGAAATCTGGTAATGGACATTTACTTCTCCTTTCTAAATTCTTTATTTCTATTTCTCACAGAACTTTTGGAATTCGCTAGTGTTATTTATTCTCCATTTAAAATAAAAACAAAAACAAATGATCTCTTTGCTCCTCAGGTTTAGAAAAAAAATTGCAAATAACAGTTGTTAACAATGTTATTGGTGCAATAACTACAATGAAAGTACGGTTCTTGATGAAAATAGTAACAAATGTCCTTATTGATTAATTTCTGGTTTTAAGTTTTGCCATTATTTTTGTGTATACTTTTATCATTGTGAAATAGTGGTCAGTCTAATATTGATGAAAGAAATGAATGAAAGCACCAATGCTGTGTGGCTTTGTGAGGTCTTGGATGTATTTCTTACAGTTAGTGTGCCTTACTCATTCTCCTGTTTTTGATTTTTCTGCAGACAATGTGCATGAAGGTATTTTGAGCATTTATTGCGCTAATTCTTCTCATGATTAAAGTCATAAAATTGCACTGGCCCAGCAAGAGGCATCATGAATGTATAGTTTCAATTTACGTGTCTTCATAAAGCCAAGTTACATTATACTCTTCTAAAATGGAGGTGTGTTAGCACAGATTTATTGTTTGCATTTGAAGGCAGCTCATCTCATGGCACTGCCATGGTTTAAAGCTTATAATGACCAAATTCTCTGACCACACATGAAGGAAGAGGCTTCACACTTGGTTAAGGTACTTTGAGCTGTTTCTTCGCTGCCAAAATGGATACAAAGTGGTCATGCATTTGAGAGGTCACTTTTTTGTAGAACTCTGTTTTCCCCAAATCAATCATGTAATTGATTGCTTATAGATAGAGTCTGCAGCTCTTCTGGCTGGTTGTCTGACTTTGGGCTGTAGTTCCAATCATTTGTGTGTGCACTCGTTGTTCTCCATATCTCTAATTGTTGTTTCTCCAGTTCTTTTCATGTAAAGAGTTTGTAGTTTAGTGAATACCATGTCATTTGGAGGGGCAGTTTTCTTGCTTTCCTCTTTTAAGAAAACATTAGAAGAATGTGATTTTTCCCTACACACGATGTATTTAAAACTTGCTAACTCATCCTGGCAATTTCCTGATATTTAGAATTTAGAAAGTACTGGTACTTGCTCTTAGTAACTCCAGATACTTTCAAGTCCAAAGTCTGCCTAAATTAACCACCTCTTCACTGTGTCTGCTTCATCATCATTTTAACCTTTTTGTGACCCACTGCCAGCTCTGTGAATTTGTTAACCCTAATGACCTCCGGTAAACACCCAGCGATTACTGTGATGTGATGTGTTGCAGCTTTATTTTTATGAGGCTCAGTCTATACGAAAGAAGTATTTTGGTTGTTACGTTTATGTTATTCTAAATTGCTTTAAATTGAGCTGGGTTTCTTTCTTGCTATGCTTAATTGCATTGGTAACTATATTGTTTTTTTTCCATGCCAGTGCATTGCTGATATCCAGAAGCAGTGCTTTGAACTGGCTTTGCCATCTTCAGTCTCTGCATAAGTACTGAGATAATCATGAAAACTTAAGGATGGTCACTGTGAGGGTTTGAATCTTCTCTGGATGTAAAATACACTTTAAATTTAAAAAGAAAACATAACTGCCTGATAGCTACCAGTTATTGCTAGCAAGCTGGGGGCTTTTAGCTTACTAAGTTGACAAATGGTTTTAATGTGCTTCCCATTCATTTCAGGTAGGAGCGGTAGAATAATACAAAATAGCAGTAGTGACAGCTAGTGCCTTCATCATGAATGCTCTTCCTACAAGAGAGTACAAAGAGGAAGAACATGTCATACCAAATGAAGAAAAGCTTTCTTCAGTATTTTTAAAAAATATATATCCATCTGTATTGCCTTGAATCTGAAGTCCTGTTTGAATTCACCTGTGTAGAGCCAAATGCAGCCCAAACCATTGTAGTTGGTTGTTCCTTTCGTATTGTAACAAATAAGACAATTTCTGGGCTGGATCTTTCCAGACAGATTTTTAATTATTATGAAATTATCAATATTATTTACATTTGGTGATTCACTAATGCAGAGTTAATGAAGATTCTTTTGGGAGAGAAAATTTCAGACTAGCTTGCACCTCTAATTTCACACCTCAGGTTAGGTATAAGGAAACTTTGAGGCACAGAGCACCTATCAATTTGATCTCACAAGGGCACTCAAGGGAAATGGGTATCTGAAATTGACCCTTTCTTTGCTTTTATCTTTCCATCCTCTAAGATCCCATCTTCCAGAGGCTTTTTTTGCCAAAAGAATGCAACTGTACCAAACACTGTGCACTGAAAGAAAAGGATTTTTCTAGCAAATAATTATCATAAATTTCTAGCATAAACATTTGCTGATTGCTGAGCCAAAAATAAGTGTCCACTCGTGTAATACCTTGCTATGGATTTATGAAAAACAAATCTTTTCAAGTAATCAAATTGAAGCATAGACTATTTTGTCCTTGAGGAGGAAATTAGAACTTGGATCTCTCACCTCATGGTTGAGAAGTGTTTTACTCTTGCTGTGTTGAAGCCAAGACCCTCTTTGTCTTTACATTTACTACTGACATATAGCTCATGAGGATGGCCTCGCTGTCTCAGCAGTGGCTTCCCTTTCTCAGTATGTGTTAAGAATTATTAACAATTCTGTACATTTTTTTCCAAGCTTTTCTTTTCCCATACGTTCAGGAATATTTCTTCCCTCCGCTCCAGCCCTCCTTTATTTTTCATCCCCAAAAAAGGATGTACCTGTACCTTCCAAATATCAGTACAAAAGCTCGCATTGTTTGGAGGATCTTCACACTGCCAGTGATGACACTAGAAGAATCCACCTTATTGCATACCTAAAAGGTGATGCTTCATTTAAACTGGTAGAACAACTTCATCAGGATCTTCATTTGCCTTTCTCAGCTTTGCCAACGTGGCTTAAAAATTAGGTCAAACCAGTGCTCTTTTCTTCTTGAAGGTTTTCACTCACTATTCTGTGATGCTGATATTGCTCACAGATTTCGCATGTTTCTGCTGCCTAAAGAGGTCTGTAGGAGAAAGATAGTTTATGTTCAGGTTTGAACTAGGTTAGTCAACCTAGTCTGCATAAAGTTTCCAACATGAGTCTCAAATTGTGTTAATGCATTAGATGACTTAGATCAGTCCATCTTGAGTTTGTTCTGAAAATATACATCTTTAGTTTTTCCTCTTCTTTTGTGCCAGCCCTGACCTGGTAGCATTGTCTTTCTTCAGTTTGTGGGTTCAAAATGCTTTGCATCTCTGACAGTTACTTTGGTTCTTTAACTGTGATGTCATGCTGGACTCTGAGTGAAATTTTGTTGAAGCTAATGAACTTATTAACATTCACACTTCATTCACAATAAAAGCAGACCTCATTCCTTTTCTGTCATGGACAGCTGAAACAATACCAGCCACATATGGCACAAGAAGGGAAAAGAAGTTGGAGATTTAAGCAAGGAGTGTAGGAATTTTTGCTGTTGGCTCAGATAAAAGGGTTAGAATATTGTTTGATAGAACTGTATATTCAGAAACATCAACATAGAGAAACACTGCAAAATCCCATGCAGAAGTTATGGTCAGAATGGCAAAGTAAATAAAAACTAAGAAGAAGAGAGGGGGAAGAGCCCTTTTATGTGCAGTGCTTCTTGGAAAGAGACTTGGAACTACAAGAAGAGAGGTACTCTTTTTTTTTTCCATTCTGAATTCATTCTGTGTCTAAAGGAGCAAAGCTTTTATATACGTAATATGGAATTAAAAGGCACTGCACCTAATAAATACTTCACACCATCACTGATACATCTCCCTAACGAGAATAGCTTACAAACCTCCTCTTGGCTCAACCTGAGTAAAAAATTAAGACATTAATAGCAGAAGTGAATACAGTTGCTGAGGAGATAGGTTGTGCAAGTTTCTATTAACCTTGAACTCACTTGGAACATGAAGAAGGATAAAAATTATTTTAATTTCAAATGACATTCTATTTCTAATAATGCGGAGGAGAATGCTCATATTGTCTCACCTGAAATAATGTATACGTTGCTACCCAAAGATGATCTTCCTGGAAGGGAAATTGAGGTTTATTCATTGCTTCAAGAAAAGATCTGATAGGCTGGGAAGATGACCACACAGGGATTGTAGCAGTCATTTTGGCTACTACACTTACTGAAAAAACTTCACTCCTTCTTTAGCTCTCAGAGTTGGGGACTGGCTCTGCATTTTGGAGCCAATTGCCTCGAATGGGCCAGAACATAACTCTAAGGTAGGCGAGGGATTGAAAATCTACCTGTCCTGGTAGACATCCAGAGAAGACTTTGGTGGTTTCTGCTAGAAACAGAAGACTTCTAAGACAAACTGGCAGTAACTTAATCAGGCAGATGGGCTTGCAGATGGAGCTCAATGAAAGAAAGTCTACTCAGAAGCTGTGGAATTCACTGCAGAACCTGAATCTTCTTGCATGTTTGCCTCAAAACTGGAAGCAGTTATCAGTGAAGAAGATTGAACTGAATTATCACAAGCCTATAAATACATCTGTGTTCAATACATATTATAGAGAAGGAGATTTTGATCTGTCTTCTGATGATATTCTGTTCTTTTTAGGGTAAAAAACTGATTTCGAAAATGAGAAAAATTAGAAGTAATGGAACGAATCTGTTGTTGGTTGGTACTTTGAAAATCCATATACAATGAACCAAAATATATAAATAATGTAACTGAAATTAAGCAAGATGCCTAGATGGTCGTGAGGATATATGAACTCATTATTGCTTTGGATTTCTTTTTGTGATGAAGCATGAGTAATGAATGCCCTCAAAGTATCCTACAAAGTGAGGTTTTGGAAATCCATTTTTAAGGTGAAGTTCAGGTCATCAAAGGAAAGGATCTATAAGAAGGCAAGTGATTTGCAGTGGACAGATTATCCTGTCTCTAAAATCACAGATCATTGTAGCTATCTGCAGCAGCAGTTTTTTGAAAAGGAAGAAGATTAAGTGAAACAATTCTCCTAAAGGCATTCTAGTTCCTGAAGTCTTTTTTGGCTTTGAAGGAGAGGGATGCTTGTTTACTTGCAGAACACTTTTGATGAGCAAAAAAAACCACAAGCAAAACATGAGACTATATATCCAGTTAAGTACATATATACGAGAAAACTACTGGGGAGAAAATGAGCTTATTTTGATGCTGAATTTGCTCTGATGTATTACTGTAATATTAAATGTAAGACATGGAATGATCTAAGAAAGTTTATCATTGTAAAGCAATTATCCTGATCAAGTATGGATCCTGTAGGGAAATACTTTATTAAACAGCTCCCTCACTGTTTACCTGCTGCAGAGATGGTTAAGTCCTCTGAGCCATCAAACAATTAATAATGCCTTCCTCAATGGTGAGCCTAACCCATCGTGATGAAGAAAAATAAAAGCAGATTCAGTGGGATACCGAATGGAAGTTTACAGGAAGATTCTTGCTCACTAGAGAAGAGATGGAGCCAGAGATGCTTTGCATGAATAGATGGCTGACCCAGAAGCCCACAGAGAGCTGCCCTCACAGCAGGCTAGGATCTGTGGCAAAAAAACATGCAGCAGTGAAAAAAAAAAAAGGAAATTGTTCATGTTCTCTGGAACGTTGTGTTTGTTAGACCCAGGAAGTGTTTAATGCACATCACTATCACAGTAAAAATCAATGCATCTACCAGTGAATGATGGTAAGGTATCTTACTACATGCTATACCAGTGAGATATAGCATGCTTAAAAAAGAGACAACTGTGCATGTACTGGCTGCATACCTGCTAGTCTTCTGAAAAAAAAGAGCCAGGATCCGCTCTGTCCAAGTCTGTGGATGAATAACCACATTTGATAAAACTTATGTTACAGAGCAGTCACTTGGGAGTTCAGCAGTAGTGCAAAAGCAAGATAGATGGGGGACTTCAGATTTCAACACAGTTTAGCATTTCTACAATACTTAAAGGCTCTTGTCTGAGCCTTTTTCAGACAGCCTTTAGTATAGATTCTGATACTTACGCTTCGAGAAAATATTGATGAACAAATCAATATTAACTGTGCTCTTTAGAGCAAATACGTAAGAATTATTTCCTTCAGATTTTGTCTCGGAGAACAGGTGCATTGTAGGAGGTGCACCCTCCCCTGTGGTTTGTTACTTTTGTGAATGATGAAGACTGAAAAATGCACTGCAAAGTTTTAACAATTATCTATAGCAAAGCTCATGTCTAATCAAGAAGCTTGGATAGAAACAGATGGCTACCTGAAAAAGGCAGAATGGAACTGATTGATTAAAAATGGAAAAATTGTTTAGAGATACATAGCTATCACTTTGAGTTTTTCTCATTTAAAGAGAAAGCCAACAAATGGACCTTGAAGAGCAGAATCCTGAATTTTAACAGCTTCTCTCTTATCTGAAGGAATCAAACAATGCAGTGGGCCAAGCTGAAAGAACTATGGTGTTAAACTGATGGAGGTGGAGAGGAGGGAAGGAGGTGTTCCTTTTGGCTATTCCTGAATCCTACAATATCCATGAAGAAACTGAATCTAGAACACTTGTCCAATTAGGTGCCAGAGAAATGGGAATCAGAGAAACAATGGGAACTCTTCCATTGAGATCTTGTCTGCTTTTCTAAAGGGTTATGAAATAGGAAGAATTCCTCTAAAGCTTCGGTTGGTGATTTGAAAATGTCTTGAAATAAATATAGCATGTGAGTGCTATTATTTTAAAGTAGTTTTTATTTTGTAAACAACTTTTTCTGCTGCTGTGGACCTACTTGCCATTCTAGATTCCTGTATTGTGACAGACTAAAAGTGTTGTTATGATACAGTGTGGGTGAAATAGTATGGTGTACCTGCTAATACTCTCCCTTTAGACGAAATGTAATAGATGTTGGGAGTTCTCTGTTCACGAGAAGACAGCCGGAGCTGTAGAGACTCTTTAAGGCACAGACAATGCACAGAGTTGACCACGGGTTTGTGCGCAGGTGGGTCTGAATGAAAATCCAGTAATCTGAAAGAAGCTGTGTGTGCATGGGTGTGAATGGGCGTTCTAGAGAAGCAGCACAGCCACAGCAGCACATAGGTAAGCAGCAGAGAAACTCTGGAGAAGCCCTTGAAACAGAACACCTGGGAAAAAAAAGTCCAAAGGATACTATGGGACAAAATGCCATACAGGAAAAGGCTGAGAAAACCATGAGCTCCATGGAAAACGCTTTCCTTCATTTGCGTCATGTTGAATTTAGGACAACAGAACTGTATGTATATTATTCATAAATAAACATAATTGCGCCAAAGAAATAACTGACTTAAAATTGTTTTTCTGTCTATGTGACCCTTTTTTTTTTTTAGCTTACTGGTTGGGTCCAAAGGATAGCCATAATTTGGATGGCTTGGGAAATCTAGTTCAACAGTGTGAAACCAGCAAATCCCCATAGAGGGGAGTTTGGTGAATAGAGTTTTGCTTTTTTCCCCCCCTCCCTTTTCCTCTCTTCCACCTGATAATAGACTTTTTACCGAGTATCTGGGCTACCATTAAGGGACTTGGAGAAAACAGATTAACAGGTAAGAAATGAGTTATGTTAATGGAATGTGCATTTTAAAAAGGCAGAGTGCTCCTTTTAGATGAAGTCTGAGCAAAGAGGTTATAATGTTTTCATGTGCTGTGACTACGTACAAATTATAGGAAAATAAAAATTTACTGTTTGTTTTTATATCTCTTTTTTTTTCCTTTTTTTTTTTTCTTTTTTCTTTTTGTGCAATAATTATGGTATTGGTAAGGTATGGAACTGACCTAATTGTCGTAGTTGTGACCTCTAAATTATTGTTAATGTTACTGTCAGTATGTGCTTCACATCTCCTTCTTAATGGTATGCTAATTGTACAGCAGAGTGTCACATTCTCCAACATACAGATTCCCTATTTCAATTACAGCTAAGTAAATCTCCATTACTAATGAGTAAGCATTTCTTTTCCCTGTACATTTGCATTATAATGGACATTTTCTTTATGCACTAAAATTATTCTTTCCTTGACAACAACTATATATTTCATTTTACAGTAAAGGCTACGACATGGTGATTCATGCTTTTCTGTTGGGTTTATCTCTTTTAAATTGTCAAATGTTCTAGGTAGCCTGACGTTTGCTGTCCTATGTTATTTTCCTGTTCTTCCAGAATAAATATATGTATTTTCTTTAAGACAACTTGTTTAGTACAAATCATGAAAAAGTAAGCTTATGTCTCAGTCATAAGTTAAGCCATATTTCAGAATTGTTGCTTTGTTTCATTCATGTTGCTGAGAAATCTCAATGCTATTTATGTCAGTGCAAAGTGACCTTTGTGATATAATGTTTGACCGATTTGAATATAAAGAGCAAGTGACCACAAGTGACCCATATCACTGCACGATTCCTCTCTGCTTAGCAGAGCGTAGCTCTTTGGCTATTAAATAAAATCCCCCAAACAGACATTTGCTGCCCTACTAATGCATATATCTACAAAAGCAATGGGCAGCTGAGTAAAACAAATGGGGAAGGCCTCCTGTTCCATCTGAGCTGTATGGCTCTGCTGCCAGCCCCCTCCCTCCCGAGAGCTGTGGGCAGTCCCTGGGCACCCCTGGATTTTGGCAGCCAGCTCCAGCCACCAGAGGATCCCCTTGGTGACCCAGAGCCTTCCCCTGCCCTCCAACAGGGAGCGAGGATATTGGCAGTCTGAGTCCCTATGGTGGATATCCTGCCTTCGTTCTGTATGGCCCCAGTAACATGTCCCCTTTTGTGAGACTACGAGGACTGTGAGTTTTACTGATAAAGTGGGAATTTCATCTTTGATCGTATGCAGTAAAGAAGGCAGTGGTTTGATTTCACGGGGGTCTGTGCAGTAAATCACTTCGCAGGAGCCAGCACGGCTTTCTGTGTCACTGATTAATAGTCATTAATATTCTTAAACGTTTCAAAGTTTACCTGGTGGTGGGCGTGTATATGGGGAATAAGATGGGTGCTGGGTTCTTTCAATCAGATAAGTAGCTGGGATATTGTAAAGAGACAGAGTGTGGTTAAAACATGAGGTAGCATTCCAGAAATGCAGGAGGAAATGTATGCAGCCAGATGTTAGAAGTAACACTGATTTCCTGGTCACTGTGCATGAATTCTTTCTAGCCTTGTGTATATCCTGATAATCGGACGGATTACAGTATAGATACAAAGTTTGTTTTGTTTTTATTTTGAAAGGCCTACGGTATGCAGCCTTTTTCCCAGACAGCAGCAAAAAACAAGGTGAACAATTTTTGCACTATGTGGTTTTGAATTCTGTCATATTTTCTATTACGTTTCTGTCTTCCATTAGGATAGCTTAGTTTGCTATATTAACCACCACCATCATCCATATCACTTCCAATCCTGAGTTTAGTCTGCATTATGTATGTATGTAGTTTGACGATTTTTCTCTCTCCCGGGGGCTGGAAGTGGTTACTCACACGTTACAGTTCAAGATGTTGTTACAATGGTTGCCCTTTAATCAGTCATTTTCGGAGTGGCTGATGACACCTGGTGGTGTATATCATAAATGCAGACTTAACCGCGTTTGCAGCTGGCGGTGGATTTTGTCTTGTCCTACCCGAGCCCTGGCAGTCAGAGTTTGAGCTCTTTAAATGAATCTGGTCTCCTGCACGAAAAAATCTCTTGGGAGCACGTTCTGCTCCCATTCAGACAGATGCAAACCGAGAGAAGCAGTAACATTTCACTGCTGTTGGAGCAAAATTACTGCCTCTGACCTTGCTATTGAAGCCAATAGTATAGCTTCTCACACGGGCTACGTACCTTTGTTATGTTCTCTATTAACTTTACAGATATATTGCATAAGTGAATGTTTTATATATGCTCATGCACTAAATATACTGCATTAAACTAAAAATCTTTTCTGTGATAAGCCTAGCGATTTGTATTTAGAATTAATGATACTTTCAGAACTTTCAATTGGGGTTACTCAAGGAAGCTTCTTTGGGTGTTTTATTTAGCATCACGGTTTCTGGCTTGAGTGCATGATTTTTCTTGCCAGCAAGTATATTTCCCTATGTTAATTAAATTCCACACCTCTTTGCCAGCATATTTCCTAACAGTGGAATATCTGGAATATACCAATAAGTAAAGAGTAAGAATAAAAAAGGAAAACTCCTGGAATCCTTATTCTGCAGTAAAATTCCTCATTAGCCAGAATTTCTTGGGCTCTTCTCCATTTGATTTTTCTCTGGATAAAACTTTAGTCAAAACTTTCTTGTTTAATTGGCCCTTTATTGCTTATTTTGTTTTGCTTTGTTTTGTTTTGTTTTTTCCAGTTCCGTAAAGAAGTATTACAGTAAATATGAAATATCCTGATTTCTGTCAATCTGCAGAGAAACCACATGCATCTACAATGCAGTATCTTTAGTTGCTTCTAAAACATTGCAAAGAAAGGACTCTCAAAGTGTTTTGCCAATGGATTTTGTTGAAGGGGAAAGATTTTGTGTAATGAGAATACATTCTTTATAGCTAAATTAAGTGGTATTGTTTTGCCATTCTGAGATACACAGAATCAATACGTAAAATTAAATAAGAAACAAAACCAGTAGAAGAGTCAAGTTGCACTGTTAATCTGAACAACAAAGGAGGATGAAATTCTGAGTCAGAAATTGTTTTGGTTTTTTTTGGTATTTTATTGGTTTGTTTTTCCTAAGCTTACTGCTCTAACATTTTGTGGGTATAAACTTTAGTGCAGGCAATTGGGGTTGTCCAGAAATGTCTTGTATTTGTGGAGGGCTCTGGTCAGATGAGTTATGTACAGGATACAGCTGCTTCAGCATAAGGGAGTGGAGGTGCCATTTCGTAGCACTTCTTACCCCACTCCATGGGGAGAGCTGACACCTAGGGGCCTGAGGGACACTACTTCCCAAGCACGGGAAAAGAGAATTGAACAAAAGCCTACTCAGGCCAGTGGTGGGAGTTGCTAACTCCACCTTTACAACATGGCATTAAAAAAGCTTGATCCGATTTTTATCAAGTTAACTTATTGAAGAATAGGAGTAATTTTTTTCAGACATCTCAACCCATTGAAAAGTGACATTTGGATGTTAAAAGGCATTGGGAGTTTAATCTGATATATGACAGGGTTTTTTTTTTTGTCTTTGGAGTGTAAGGAAAAGTATGACATTTCAGATAACAAACATTTAACGGTGGCCACTGGCAATTCTGTCTGGTTTTAGTGCTAGAGATTCCTAGAGCAAAATTCTGCCTCCAAATTCTATGCATGCTGCTCTCAGTTACTTCAGCAAAGCTTGTGCACGTGTTTCAAAGGTCAGAATTTGGCCACCGGGGCTGAGTTTTCAAGAAGGATTGTATTAAAGACATCTGTATATCGACAGAACCACATCCTTTGTCTTCTGTAGGACATTTCAGGAATAAGTGCTGTTGGGCACTGCAAGCGAAACATTTTCTATTTTTTGAATTGTATTGAGATTGCTTAGCAGAAACATTTCTTGCAATTAGAGATTCATGATTTTGTGTATTTCTTGTAACTTAGCACTTTGAAAAGTTGTCAGTTTAAAGAAAGTAAAGACTGGAAGGGACCACCCTTCAGAATATTACAGTTGAAAATCCACTGTAACAATCAAACCGAGGGGACGTAGTCTGAGGAAATTGAATTCATTTGAAGTGCACAACCTTTTGTTTGTAGTCTAATACAGAGAGGTCGACAACAGTGTTGTACACAGAGGTAGAAAACAAACCCACTGTTCATTGTGGACAGAGCTCATATTTGAAATTATGTTACCGATCAGACACTTGAAAAAGCTAAAACTTGGCATTCACATGCTGTTTGAGTTAGCACATATTAAGTTGATGAAGATCTTTAAGCATGTAGGTTTTCCCCTGTTTTTTAAACATTATACACTTCTTAAACTGTTTGTAATGTCTAATTGCTGCTGGATTTCAAGACATATCAATTTTGTTCTTAGTTCCTGAAGATTTTGACAGCATATCATACCAAAATATTTTGTATTTTTTGTAGGACTGGGAAACAGAAAATCATGACTGGTATTGTTTTGAATGCCATTTGCCTGGAGAGGTGTTGATATGTGACCTGTGTTTTCGTGTGTATCATTCCAAGTGTTTGTCTGATGAGTTCAGGCTTAGAGACAGCAGTAGTCACTGGCAGTGCCCAGTTTGCAGGGTGAGTACCTCTGAGCTTTCATGTGCTGATTAGAGGGTTGGTGTTCATGAATAGTTTCATTAAGGTGTCCAGATGGTCTGGCCAGGTTAATGGATAAAAAAAATGAATATTTTAACAATGATACATACCTAGAGCATCTGTACAGAGATACTAAAATGTGGTGCATGTAGCAGATGGTTATTTTTGAAGACTCCAGCAAGTTTTACTTATGCATTTGAAAGCACACAGTATACTGTGTGGGAACGTGTGTACGTATGTATGCAATGTATGAATGCAGTATATTGTGGAAATCTTCAACATGAGTAAATAAATTGCTGTATAAGATGCTGCTGTTTTTGTTTAACCTCATTTTAATGAATCATAACGTATTTTTTTTTTTTGCATTTTGATGACCTCATTCTTAATATTTTATTGGAATCATATTTTGCATTGTAAAGCCACAGTTATGTTGCTGACAACTAAAACTAAGGGGTGAAGTTCTGCCTTTCATTTGCTGCCTTTGCGTTTATTGGCATGAAAAAGCCAATGTGGATTTCACCCATCACATCTGTATCTATACTGCTTTTTCTCTACAGT
Source organism: Callipepla californica brunnescens (assembly GCA_023055505.1). Taxonomy (NCBI): domain Eukaryota; kingdom Metazoa; phylum Chordata; class Aves; order Galliformes; family Odontophoridae; genus Callipepla; species Callipepla californica. The sequence goes on from JALIRH010000006.1 coordinate 7,314,577, forward strand.
TGCTTTTCTTATGAATATGGTAGGGTGACAGCAGAGTTATTTCTTATATACGTTAGAAGAACAAGCAGGTATGTTGTCTATGTACTGTTAGAAGACCAGCCATATGTCATGGAAGTGCTTGCTGGTACATCAACCAGATATTTCTCCTAACTATTGTCACCTCCGCATAACCTCCCACAGTGCACCACATTTCTAGGCTTCTTTAAATAGGGAACAAAGCATATGAGAGAGTAAGACAAAATTACTGATATAAAAGGCATACAGACTTGTCAGTTGCCCTTGGTTTACTGAAGGAATGGGAAGCTCCTTGCCAAAGGCTGAGGTCCAGCTGTAGGGCAGCGGACTGACCTTGTGATGATCTCAGCATTAGGGTTTGGGTGCTTCTTAAGCACAGAAAAGTGTTGTGGTGGTGCTTTTTTTTTTTTTTTTTTTTTACATATAAATTGTTTTATTTCAAAACAATACTTTCTGACTGCTGGTACCTTAGAACCAGTTGTAAAAACCTGACAACTTCTGCCTCAGAGTGGCAGCTCTCAGGGTTTAGGGAGATAACGAAAATAAGAAAATTAAGCATTCCTCATAAAGTGTAAGGGAATTAAAAGAAAAACACTGGTGGCAGGGAACGTGCTGTTAGGAATAAGGACATGTACTGCATCCTCCTGTACTGTAGTACCAGCATTTGATTTAGCTACCCAGTATTCTCTCTGTCAAAAACAAAGAATGGTAGCATATATGTGAATTGCTTTTAGATTTTTAAAGTATTCACTTTAGGGATTGCTGTTTTTCATAATAAATATTGATAGCTCTTGCACATAGTTAAGGTCAGATAAACCTGATCCAATCTCCACTCTAGTTCACTAGCAATTTTAGATGACACTTGGTGAAAGAGGGAATGTAAGTGATTTAAGCCACTTCATGTGTTAGGAGGCTTATGGCATCTATCTTACAAGATGGATGTCTAGAGAATGCACAGATCTGTGGGGTGGTCAGCTCTGAGATCAGCTGGACTTTCATCCTAGAGCTTTGAGATCTTTTATGGCACTGATATTAAACAGATACTTATCTTAGACCATAGGCCATGTGTCCTTTTGCCTACTGTTTCCCTTTTTTACTATACAAGGAAAAGTTTTGGGGTCTCTTAAATCCTTCCTGCTCCTTAGACCCTTGGCTTGCTCAGTGCCTTGTATGATGACCAACCTACTTAGGAGAATACTGCCATTTTGAATGCCATGCAGTCCCTTTTCCCCTTGTGCTGACATCTCTTCTGATAATCACTCCAATTCATTTGAAACCCCAAGTTTACGGACTGGGACTAATGAGGTTTGCACAGACCTTAGGAGCAAGGATGAGGTCTAGATGAGAATTAGCATCCTTGTGTCAGGTTTCAGTATTCTTCCACTGCTTGCCCCCACCTTCCTGGGAACAGACTGCTCTAATTTTATTTTAAAAGAACAGGAGAGGGCTATATTCAAAATACTGTGGTAGTTTAGAGAACCCTGGCTGATGTCCAGAGGACATAACAGAGCTTAACTCTCTTGCATAAGGGCAATGGGATTTACTTCGCATTCTCTGCAGTAAATATGGATGTTCAAGAGAAGTAATAGGGACAAAAGAGATGTGTATATTTTTGTACTTTTTTCTTGTGACTGGACACAGAATATTCTTCCAGGGGATCTCCAAGCTCTTTACAAAGGTGAAATGGAAATATGTTTCAAACCTAATATATTGGAAGAAATAATCTGAGAACACTTCGTTCTTATGTAAAGATTGCTTCTGTAATGCTGCCAAGGTCAGCAAGCCTTTGGATTATTTGTTTCACGATTGCTGGCTGTACTAGTTCAATCAACCTGCGCAGCTTTATCTTGCACACTTGACTACTCAGAAGCGTTTTATAAAGGACGTTGCCAAGGATTTGTTCATAACTTTAAAATATTTTTTCTCCTGTAACGTTTAGAACGGTCCCTCACAATCTGCGCTGAACTCTGTTTCCCTGCTGGCAGTTTTTCCCTGCTGCATCCATAAGCAAGAATGTGTAGTTCCTGTAGTTCCTGGCTTTTTTTTTTTTTTTAACTTTACAGAACCAATCTGAATATTTTATACCCTACATAATTCTCAGCAGGAGACGAGAGTCAAGCAAAGTTCATCTCAAACCATACTGCAGTGATTGAAGATTTTCCCTGACTGCTGACTAATCACTGTCTTAAGTGAAGTAAATTGGTATTTTCATCAACATTCCTGGTAGATAGGTCACTAGAGAAAAACGGTATCAAGTGGACTTGGAGATTGCATTAGCCTTCTCCCACTACTGGAATGGTCCGTTCAATACAGGGTTAGTCTGCTGGGTCTCTGAAGGATGCGGGGGACTTGTACGCTCATTGCCACTCTTTGGTTGGATGAAGAGAGGAAATTAATTCTATCCAGTTGTTAACTTAGTGCCTGAAAACTACATAAAGTACTGCAAAAATGCAGTACTTTGGGGTTTTTTTGTTGTTGTTTGTGGAAATAGATGTATACAATAAGTCTGAATAGGAGAAAATTGATCTGTTTTAGAATAACTAATTAATACCTTAATTCTTTTTTTATATATATATATTTTTTTAGAAAGGCAAAATTATGCATGGTGATATATTTTGTCCCAGAGGAATACATTTTTTATTTGTGAAACAAAAAGTAAGAGTTAGTTTTGGTTTCACTTGTCTCCCTGGGCTATTTTGTTGTTTTTGTTATCACTGTTGGTTTTTTTTTGTTGTTGTTTTGTTTTGTTTTTTGCAAACATCCGATCAGGCATTTATCTTTCATGCATGTGCTTTAAATTTAAACAAGTTTACATATGGTAGTAGGTGAATCAGTATTTCTGTGTTTTGTGTATATGCAAGCAAAGTAAAGTGTGGAGCTTAAGATTTTAAATACTGTGCTGATACATATTCCATAAATAGGTGGTTTCAGAGTTGTGGTATTGTAGTGAGTATTTCGTAGACTACATAAAAATTCAGTATCATGCAGTTCACAATCAGTAATAGGTGTAATATTACGTGAGAATAACAATGGAAAGTCAAAAATTTAGAAATACTGAGGTTACTTAAGTGAAGTAGATCTAGAATTTTCTATGAAGAAAACTAAAATCTCAGCCAGAACCTGTACGATAACTATATGATGAAACATATTCCATAAATAGGGTCTGGCATATTTATACAAACTATACCTATGCATTAGCACCAAATTCATCTGTAAATTTAAACCCTAGAAAAATCCAAGGGCCAGCAGGTGAAGCAGGGAGCTTATAAACAACATTAGTGAATAAATGGTAGTCTTGTACACTTAGAGGATGCACTCATAGAAACCTGAACTGCTTCTGGAAATGGAGCTGGTGACTTAGAATGATGTGTCTGTCACTGAGCAGCCTTCAGTTAATCCATCACTGAGCAGCTTCATGCTCTGACGTGGAGCTCTTCAGTGTGTGCACACCTGACAGTTGAGAGAGCAACAGCAAAAAAAAGCTTAATTAGAGACTGTAAGGAGACCTCTTTCTCAGAGTGCAAAACATAGATAGTGCTGCTACAGACAGTGCTCCTGGAGGATGGAGTGTTTCCTGGGCGTTCCCTCAGCTGCTGCTGACCTCGAGAAGTTCATGATGCCTTGCAGTGATCTGCACTGTGCGTGTCAGGGTTGCTAAGTCAGTTGCACCTTCAAAGTATTGCCACACTGTTTCCCAGTTAAGCACTTCTATTAATCTGGGATAATGAATGCAAACAGTAAGATAAATCCAGTCTTCAGGTACCAATTTCTAAGAAATAGACAGGCCCCAGAGAGTAATGCATATATAAGGTGTTTCCTGCACCTACAAGCACAGTTAGGTTGCAGCTTTGGCCTTTGGGTAGACTGATAGCCAGAACCTGAGCTGAAGATGGCTAACCTCCATAAAGTCCCCATTTTCCCTTTTTATTGTTGAGCATGATAGAATTAGAGTCACAGAATGTTTAAGGTTGGAAGAGACCACTAAGATCATCTAGTCCAACTGTAGATCCAGTTAGCCAAACCATGAGGTTACATGGGATAGGATGTCTCTATTGGGTCAGATTGGGTTATCTACCTGCTTAAATTCCTCCCCATCTTCTTGCATGCTATCTGTTCACTGGGGTAATACAAAGAAACAGAGAAGTCTTGATGATCTGCAAACACTGTTGATCCATAGCTAAAACATCCCTGTGCTATCAGCATAGTTTTGGTGACATGTCTGAAACCCAGCACCATGTGAGCTGCTGTGAAGAACATTAACTCCATCCCAGCCAGAACCAGTACAATCCCATGTTAAATGGTCCTGAATATCTATTTGGGTTGGATTGAGTCTTAACAGTCTCTTAGAAAAGGTTTGCAGCAGTGTGTTTTAGTAGATCTGACTATGAGGAAAGATATTAAGTAGATACTGCCACTTTTACAAATTCATGAGTCCCCAGTATTGTTTTCCTTTCCTAAAAGTAGGAAATTAAAAGACTTAATTTTTATCTGTGCTTGGTTTTATATCACTCTGTCTATAAAGGGACCTGAAAGTGGATAATTTTTTTTGTCTCAGAACAGTTAGATTTTATGTAAAAGTTATCCCTCGTCTAATATTCACTATTCTTTAAGTGTCTAGTTTGACTAATCCCAGAACAAGACAAGTCTTCAAAATACAAAATAGTTTTATGAAAAAAATATCCACGTTTTTGATCTTAGCTTCCAGGCAATGTGTTAGGTATCTCCTAGAGAGTAAACTTGCTGAAAAGTGCATGAAGTGGTTTCATTATAACTTTCTATGAAGGGCAAGTAACCTTGCCATAGAAAGACATTGTGCTGACACATAGGCTTCTATTCCCTAACTCATTACCTGTCAGTATTTAGTAGAGCAACCTGAAGATCAGTGTTTTCTTAAAATAAATCAGTATAGAGAACTGCAGGAAAAGTGAATAAATGCAAGTTTGCCTGAATTGGCATGTTAATTGTATCATTTTCAATGCTGCTTAGGATTATATTAATTGCTGACATCAGTAATGACACAAAGCCAGCTATCTATCTTTCATTATGATCTGAGGGATAGGTCTGTAAACCATCTATCTTAACATAGTCTTTTGCAAACTGTCTTGCCCATCAGGGCATGAAAAAAGGTTCACATGACTTTTGAAATATTTTAAAGGATGATATATTCAGAACCGCATCAGAGAGAGAAGACTATTCTCTGCAAGTTCATTTTACTGCGTCCCGCTAAGTCTCAGCCTGCTAAAATGCTACATCATTGGCAAGCATACAGCACTCTTGCCTAAAATGAGAAAATGACAGCTGCATTTCATAATGCAGAAAATGTAATGCACTGCAGCTGAGTAGGAATGTTGTTGTACACAAAACTGGACTGAGAATTGAATTTAAGTAGAACGCATGTTCTTGTGGCCGATGGCTTTGTCTGCCATGTTTACTTTAAACAGACATACAGAAGGTGATTCAGAGTACAGAGTAAAATTCTGTCTCATTCCACAGTCTGGACAGGCAGTCTAAGAATTCTTAACACTGAAAATAATGCTAAAATGTGATAGGAGAGTTAGAAATTCTGCTGGCCCTATCCACAGTACTGCATTCTGCCCAACAGTGGCACTGTCCTTTCAGGAAGGAGCTATAGTGCCACTTTGCATACTGCAGTATCTATGTAGGTTTGTGACTATGAGGCAGGTAGCGTGTAATGGTGAAGTAGAAATATTCCAGCACAGTCTGCAATGATGATGCATACTGCTAAGCAGCTGAATAACCACCTTCATTGGTAGTGCTGTGTACAAATTTTATTTAATTTAAAGAGGTAGACAAACCTGAGATGCATAGGTTACATTCTTGCTGGAGCAGCAGGGCCAGTCTGTCATTTCAGTGTCTTCAGTGTCTTTCAGAAGGAAGGAAAGCAGGGCAGACTGAATCACAAATCAAATTTCTCTCCTTTTGTCTATTTTTTTTTTTATTAGCATGTAATCTGTACTCTGCTAAGTAAACATGTAACAGTAGTTGCTCTATGCTCAGGGTATATCTTCCCTCTCTATATTCAGGATCTGTTATGAATAATTCAGTAAAAAAATAACTCACTTCTAGTGATTAATTGCTTGTAAGCCTCTTAGCTCTTAGCTACCCATTAGGTACCCATGTGGTACTATGTGGTGAACTGGCTTGTTACTTCATATGCATTGTGCATAATATTGTTTGCAGTCATGCACATAGTTATGTGGATCTTGCTAAAAACTATCAGAGTTTGAGGAGGCAGGTGCAGCTCCAAGGATTTGGTCCTTGCACTTTGCATGCAGATGGTGATGGGGCATAGAAGGGGAGAACTCAGCTTGGCATTCACTGTGTTCAGAGTTTTGAGGAGGAGTAAACATTTTTACTAAAGATTTAAGCAGTCAAAAACCACTGCCAGACCATGAGCCTGGAGCCCGTGCTGCTATTTCACTGCACTTTTGTTTTGAGGAGCTCCTGTAGGCAAGAACAAAGTGGAGATAGCAGCTGCTGTAAGGCCATGTAGAACTGTGCACAGCCAGTGGCTGGGGTTTGGAAAAGCTGCTTTGTAGGAGAGCTAGGCACATGAGAGCCACCCTCTATGTAGCAGCATGTTTTCAGCATGAAGAGCTTCCCACTAGCCTGAATTGACTTTGAAGAGTAGGGATAAGACTTCACTAGTCCGAGATGGGGATGAAAACTTCTGGATCCTGAACTGTTAAAAAGAAGTAGGCTGTGCTTCAAAATCTGGATTACATTTTATGAAGGAAGAGCCACAAAACTTAACAACTGCTGTATTTCTTGAGCAGTAGAAGGTACTGTGAGTTCTTAATGGGTAGAGCAGTCGTGTGTCTGAGTGCATCCTACGTGCTGTCTGTTTGCCTAGTAAGTACATACTTTATAGATAGTACAGGATATTCTTTTAGAAGTGATTTCTTATTTTGATGAAAATATTAATGCTTTTCTAATTAAAAATAAATTACAAACTATAATGCCTTTATTCATTACTTTATTCTAATAAGACACTCTTTGATGTGAAAAGTTTTGGCAAAATAATATGAATATAGGTGGAAAGAAAACTGGTTGTTTTTGTATAGCTGAAGCCCTCAGCTGAGTTGCAATTCAAAGCAACACGTATGGTTGTTACGATGTGTTAGTGTTACCAATTTCCCAGAAAAGATTTTCCCCTAAAAATTCTGATATAGTTTAATCTGGAGTTACCTTTTCAAAAAATGTTGTGACGCTGAGAGAATTTTTGCTGGATAAATTTGGAAGTCAAATTTAAAATAATACGATCTTGTTTTTTCTTTGACAGAGCATCAAGAAGAAAAACACAAGTAAACAAGAGATGAGCACATACCTGCGGTTCATAGTCTCCCGTATGAAGGAGCGGGTGAGTCTGAAGCAGGGAACCTTAGCAAAGTGTTGTGTGCTGTAGGGGGTGCACTGCAGCTGGCCGTGTGTGACTGCAAAGGAAGGAGGCCCACAGGAGAGGGTCATTTTATTCCTCTTGCCATAAGTAGTGCATGTATTTCAACATACACATAGCATGTCTCCTTGCTAAGATTGATGTAATTGTGGCAGGAACAGCTATACAGCTCTTTTGAAACTGATATTTTTCAGGTTTGAGATACGTGTAATGTGTAAGACTGTTTATCTGCAGCTTGTCTATTCTCCACCTGAAATACTCCAAGCTATTTTTTAATCTTTTGTTTATGTTTTAAGCAGATTCTCAATGCAATAACTTGTACTGTCTCGTGGTCCTTTCAGGCTATAGATCTAAACAAGAAAGGGAAGGACAACAAACACCCAATGTATAGGAGGCTGGTGCACTCAGCTGTTGATGTTCCTACTATTCAGGAGGTAGAGTGATTTCCTTGCTAACTTCCACACTGTTTTGGAGTCTTTTAACACTGAAGATAGACCTTAAGAACTAACGCACAAATCCTGTTTAATTCTCTTCAGCATTGTATCGAGCATTGAATATAGAAGCTTAAAATTTCATACTTTTCCTTATAAGTAACCAAGTGAAAGCATCTTGAGTGGTGCCTGGTTTTCAGACATAGAGTATTCTCAATTCCTCTCATATTAAGATTGTACTAAGAGCTGCAGGTAGCTGAAATCTTTTTTTAAAAAGTATGCTTTATCTAAGTCATTGATTGTGGTCCTTAGTGCCTGTGTGGGCATATCTGGCCCAAGGTTTTGACTATATTCCAATTTTAACCATTGAAGCATTGTATAGTTGTCAACTTCAGAAACATCTGAATGATTCATGAAGAACCAATTTTGTTGATCACAAAAAAAACCAAACAAGACTCACTTAACATCTGTTTTGCATTAATTGTTCCAAGAATGAAGTTCTGATGTGTTCTCTTTTTTTTTCTGAACAAAAGGTCTGATTGTGACTCATGTAAATCAACTGCACATGACCAAACTGGATAGCGCATCATTTTATTTATTGCTGCAACTCGATTGCTCTGACACATTAACATATATTATCCTTTACAACCACAGATGTATAAAAATAACTTTGTTTTATTATTGTTACTGAAATATATGGATAAACAATGGCTACACTGACAATTTTGGAGACATCTATTACGGGCTGGATTGAAGTGACTGAAACTGAAAATAGGTCAGGTTTCCCTTCCACTCTGTCACCTCCACGCACTTCACAGAGGGTCTTTTTGGCCTTGATAACATCCCAGACATTGAAAACATTTTGTTTGATGATTGGAATTCTCACAGATGTTCTTCAAAGAGCATGACAGAAAAGACTGCATTCCTTACTAGAGAAGGGTTCTTACTAGGTAAATGAACTGCATGGCTCACTGTGGGCTTTTGTTATGAATTGGAAGACTTAAGGCAATCAGCCTTCATCAGAAAACGCTCACTGTCAAGTGAAAATCCTAGAAGTATAAAAGCAGTCAACATTGATTTGAAAGTAGCACAAATTTAAAGGTGTAAAATCTTCACCTGAGGGAATATACCTTGATTTGAACAAGCATTCTGGATCGCATCTTACTACTCCAGAGTTACCCTATTAAAACCAAGAGGGTTGTTTTTTTGAACTTAATCAAACATTAAAGCACTTATTTTACTGCTGAGCATAGCATGAAGGAGCCAATGCAGGCAGTGTTCAGGTGCTAACAAACCATGTCAAACAGCTGTAAGTATCACTTCTGTATGCTGGAAAGGCAGTGTCTGATCTGTATTGCGTAATGCAGATTTCCGTGAAGGCTTTTTTGGATAAAACAGGTACAGCACTTTGGCAGTTTTTTCACAATCCTGTTTTCTTTTGTATAGAAAGTAAATGAAGGAAAGTACAGGAGTTATGAGGAGTTCAAAGCAGATGCACAGCTGCTTCTACACAACACAGTGATTTTCTATGGAGGTAAAGTGCTACATTTACTACTTGCATTATTTGATTTATCTTTATCAGTAGGAAGCTCACAAGTTCAAGATTGATTTTGGTATTTGATAATCTTAAATTTAGATGGAGTTATTTGAAAGCCCTTAAAAATCTCAGTAAGCTACAGGAGGACTTGGTTGACTGCAGGATCTCTTCTTGCCCACTTGCTGCATGCCTATTTTCGTCCTCTCTGCTAAGCCTCTCAGTTGGAATTTGCAACTTTGCAATCCTGTTTCTTCTGCAACCTAAGCCATAAGTTAATCTGTGCTGCAGATTTCTTCCAGAATACATGTGTTGCTCTAGAGTGGAAAGAGATGCAGTTTCTGATGTGCTGTATCAGGAAAAACATTGGCAATATCTGCTTTATTTCCGCAGAAGATACATTGACATCCCCATAAAAACACTGGTGCTATCAGAAAAATGCCATCAGAAAAGCTGCCAGCCACTGTGAGAGTATTTACTGATTGTTTAATTATATGTGGTGATATACCTGGAAGGGAAAACACCACCACCACTTCTAGAAGTCATAGCCAAGGTTCTCCGGAGCTGTCTTTTCAGGAAGGATGTGGTTTGCAGTTCTCCCACAGAGACAGCTCAGGGGAACTGGGAGAAGGCTGGGACCAGGCCATGAGCAGTGTCACACAACCCACACTGTCACTAGGAGGGAGAGTGCTAATAGAGAAATACACAAGTCTCAAGGGAAGTCCGTAGTGATCGATAGCTTCTGAATTATTAGTCTGAGCAGAAATACTTATGAGATTGTACCTATGTTCATTACAGCAATGACTGCAGAGAATTGTGTTCTAGGGCAATTGTTAAGACATGAGCAGAGAAAGAACCTGAATCCATAATAGAGCAACCGTGTCTTTCTGCTGCTGCTCCTCAGATTTGTATTTGTATTGTTTGGTTTAAAAGCTCCCGACAGTATTCTTGCATTAGAAACATAAAAGAGCAAGCAAATACAGAACTGATCATTAGAAAATTTTCAATGGAAGGGTTATCCGAGTGGCTGAATTATGTTGTGCATTCTAAAGCAAGACAATTACAGCATGAAAGTCATAGCAGCTGCAAATCTTTGTAAGCACAGCGATCATACTGTGATTGTTCATAGCATTTATTTTTAATTTATAGCGGACAGTGAACAAGCTGACATAGCAAGGATGCTTTACAAAGACACATGCCATGAAGTAAGTAGCAACAAGTAACCAAGACATAGACGTGCTATTTGGTTTTTGCTTTAGAGTCTAGGAGAATGATTCTTCCTGTTACAAAAACAAGGACGTGAAATTCTAGCTGCTGATTCAGTATTGCTTTGCCATTTTTTTGCAGCTAGACCATCATTTGGATAAAGTGATGTTGAAGTTTTAGTTTTGAAATAATGTGGTCATTCATAATTGGACTAGAAATAATTGTACTAGTTTGTATAATTTCAGTCTGAAGCACGGTTCCTACCAAATTCTGTAATTGATGTTGAAACATTTATCAATATTCAAAGGAGACCAAAAAGTAAAGATGAGGTAGCTGTCACATTGGCTCAGTAGAGTTTTTCCTTTCAGAATGTGCTTTAAATTTTGATGAATTTAAAAAACTGTGCGTTTTGGCTTTAATAAATCATTAAGCTTTCAATTAAGCCCTTCCCCCATGTTTTTGAAAGTATGAATAATGTTTCTGCATCTTGTCTTTCATCTGCTCTTAAGGCATCTCATTTTCACACCTCGCTGCACAGAAGTAACTCCGCCCAATTAGCAAGCAGGATGGAAAAAATCTGCCACTTATACTACTGAGCTCATACAAATAGGATTTTTGAGGCTTATTTATATCTTCTTTTGTTTTTCAGCTGGATGAACTGCAACTTTGCAAGAACTGTTTCTATTTGTCAAATGCACGACCTGACAATTGGTTCTGCTATCCTTGTGTATGTTGCTGACACGTATTTTTGTTTCTTTGTTTGTTATTCTTTATAATAGCTGCAGTTTGGTCTCATTAATGCATTGAATGTTTCATTTCAGTGTGTTTCAGATTATGATTAAGGCTTGTTTAAGTCTAGATATTTAACACAGGCACAATGTTGGTTGAAGTGCAGGGCTGTAACATTACACGTAATAAACTTGATTCCCAGACCGTTACAACACTTTCACAAGGAAATAAGGAGCTGACAGAAAAAAAAACTTTACTGTAGAAAAGGGCAAAGACAAGTTGAACTTTGGAGATGCTTAAGATAAATGTTTTCAGTGGACAGTTACGCTCTTTCCAGACTTCGTCTTTCTTTGACGGTAATCCAAGCAATAAATCTTACAGAGAAATATGTATTGTAAGAAGATAAACATGAAAACAAGCATTAAATACAAACAGCAACCATATTCTTAAGAAACTAGTATAGCTAGTACAAGTAGTATAAATATATATTGTAGTATAGTATAAGTACAATATTTGTGGTAGAAATTAAAGTACTGCTTCATATCCGATAATAAATGCAACTCTTTTTTTTCCAGATACCTAATCATGAGTTGGTTTGGGCCAAAATGAAAGGCTTTGGGTTTTGGCCAGCCAAAGTCATGCAGAAAGAGGACAATCAAGTTGATGTTCGCTTTTTTGGTCATCACCACCAAAGGTAATTTATTAATTCCATGTGCTGCTTCTTAAAAACAGAACTTAGAATGAATTTATCTCATCTGTTGTGTTGTGAATCCTGGCTCAGCGAGCTGCAAGCCAATTGTTTCCGAAATCTTAAAGCTCAGGTTAACACATCAAAGTTGCCAAATGGCTCAGAGATTCCCTTTCCACAGTTGTGGTAGAGTTGTTACTTAATGCTGTTTTAATTAAAGAAAGCAAGTGAACTTCTGTGCAGAGAACGGTTCTTTTCAAAGCAGTAACAATCTGCTAACCCAGTCCTAGGTAAAAACTGGACAAAAGTGTTGTCATCTTACCAGCAGTTTTGACTTTGTGCAGTGTTCTCTTCCAAGCAATGGCACTGTTCAGTTGTTTTTGTCTGTTTTGTTTTAGCGACATGATATACATCACAAACATCACAGATATAGAACACTGATGGAATTCATGCTGAGAGCTGGCTGGCAGTTTCAGGGAATAACTCTTTACATTGGAAACTTCACAACTTTTACTTCCAAATTCACTTGTTCGTTCAGCATTTGGGGAAGGGTGTAGTGGGGTTGCTTCAGTGGCTGTACTGATTTATTTATCTTTTCATGGTTTAATTTATATGCCTGTATGTGAGCAGAGGCATATAAATGTTTGCAAATAAACACATGGTTTTTGGGAAAGCTTATATTTTGAAGTATCCCAGAAGGTCTAGAGAATTCAGAGAATTCAGAAAACAGTATTCTATGAAACTGTTGCTTTAAATTGCTTTTGAGCTAAGTTTAACATGTTGCATGGACCACCGAGATTTCCTGATAGGTATTAAGCGGACACGATGTCTTTATTTCTGTCCCAATAAAAGAATGATTGACTTTGAATCTGTTGGATTTTGTGAGAGTGTCATTCTTTGGTTTATGTGCTGGACTTGAAAAATGGAAGGCCAAATTCCCACTAGGTATAAATTAGAATTGTTTCTGTAACTTCACTAAGTGATATTGATGTTCAAATAATTGAGAATCTGACCATGGACATTTAATTTATTGCATTATTTACTCCTTTATGTAGATGTGCAGGGCAGTAACTCTTTTTCTTTAATATCCAGTGCTGTGTGGTGTAACCTTTCAAAATGTCAAAAGCTGCCTATCTTTCTGTACGAGGACTGTCTCTGAAAATACCAAAGTACTTTTGGAACCAGATTACCAGTATGAATTCAATCCAAACAAGCAGGACAGTCTCTGTATGAGTTCAGTCCTGATAGACAGGAGCCCAAGCCACACAGGATCTATACTCGAAGTGGTAATTTGGTACATGCCTTGCTGATTTTGGGAAAGAGGTTAAGGGGCTAAACTAGATTAGCAGATGAATCTTCAGTAAAGAAGTTTCCCTGTCTGACAGGGCATTTCACAAGAGAGCAGGCAGACGATGGGTCTCCTTTTGGTGTTAGGAGATGTTTGTAGATCATCAAAAGCAAGAGGGACTTTCAGCATGCAGAGCTAATAAGTGCTTTTAATAACACAAATGTCTAATTTGTCACATTTTTCAAATGTGTTAAACATAGGAAGATTCTGTGCAAATAGGAATTGTCAGCTATTGACCATTCTGAAAAACTGCTTTTGAAGTCCGTTTTTTAAGTCAGCATCTCTCATCCATATTTATTTTTTCTGAACCTGTCTGGTTTTTGAATTCAACAGGGCCTGGATCCCCTCTGAAAACATCCAGGATATCACAGTTAACATCCATCGGCTGCACGTGAAACGCAGCATGGGGTGGAAGAAGGCCTGTGATGAGCTGGAACTGCACCAGCGATTCCTTCGCGAGGGGAGATTCTGGAAATCAAAGAATGAGGATAAAGGGGAAGAGGAGGCAGAGTCAAGTATCTCCTCCACCAGCAATGAGCAGGTGAGTACCACCACGAGCACAGAATCACAGAATTGTAGGGGTTGGAAGGGACCTCCAGAGATCTTTGAGTCCAACCCCACTGCCAAAGCAGCTCCCTAGCCCAGGTTGCACAGGTAGGCGTCCAGGCGGGTCTGGAATGTCTCCAGAGACGCCACCACCTCTCGGAGCAACAGAAATTTATTATAGGATGGGGTAAAAACATGACATATCTTCGATTAATGTACTTTTAAATTAGTGAAGACTTATTATCCCCATGTTTTGTAGCTTAGTGACAGCAAGAATAGAAAGTTTTTCTCTTCCTTCTTTTTCTTGGATGACCTCCGAGAAGTTTCAGAATGTTTGTCATCTTCAGTACCTTGATGAGAACAGACGAAGACTTCTAAAGTTAAGCAGGCATGTTCAAGTTAAATGTCATGGGTATCAGATGGACTGCAGCACTGCCTTCCTGAGCCCTCATCAAGGGACAGCCTTGTAGCTGCTCTGCCTTTTCACAGCTGGAGCGTGTTCACTTGGGATTACGTTCTGTGTTACAGATTCCTGAGCAACACCAACCACGACACTGTTAGAAAGTCCAAGTAAAGTTAGGTGCAGATGTTGCACTTCAGGAGCATGTGACCAGCAACTAATTAAAGTAATTCCAAAATCATTCTGCGAAATAAGAAAAAAATACACTGCTTTAACGAATCTAAAATGCACAGAGGGACAAGATAGAAAACTTTGCTCTGGAAATTCCCTTATCAAAGCTGGGCCTTGCTAGTCAGTCTCTGTCCAAGAGGGTGTTTTATATTTGCAGTCACTGACTTGGCAGGAAGATTTTCATAGCTTGCAGGACGCTCCACAGTATTTTTGGCAAGCTCTTCCCTGGCAACATCTTCTTTCTTCATTTGAAACCACCAATCTCTCTCTATAAGTCTGTATTTTAAAAGATCAATGTGTTTTGTCCCCCTCTTCTCTGCCCTTTAGTTATGAAGATCTATCATCTAATTTGTGGCTAAAAACTTAGAGCTTGCAAAACTGGATGTTGCTTTAAGGGGATGCTTCTTACCAAAGATGTTTTCTCATTTTATGCCCTCTTTACCTAGGTGACCCTTTGTAGCCCCTTTTATTTAATTTTGTGTGTGCAGTCATGCAACAGCATAGAATGAAACGAGAAAACAGTCACAAGTAAAATTTAAGACAGATAACAGTTTCCCCAGTTTTTCAGGTTTTAAAGTGTCCATTTACATGTTTTCTGTCCCATCTCACTTGTTCATCCCTCACTTGGTTAAAGCTTAAACCTGCTTCAGTGGTTTCCAAACAGAGGAACATACCAATAGCCATCAAACTCAGAGCTTTAAAGTAATCTGCAGTGTTCTTGTACTGGATAGATACAGATAGTACTGGATGCTTCAAAGACTCCACTTGTAAGATAATTTGCCATTCACTTAGATCTTTCTTTTTTTTTTGTTTGTTAGAGATTGGTTGTTTGTTTTTTTTTAAGGCATGATGTACTAATAACCCTTCATGTATACAATAATGACGAATTATAGCAAGCATCAGTAATCTCACTGCCTTTCTTTATACATGTTCTCTTTGTGATAGTTGTTGCTTTCTGGCTTCAACAAGATCTGCTACCTAATTATGAGTTGCTGATATCAGAATGTTGCAGAAAACAAGAGTTTGAATTTGCACGTGAAATGAAGCAAAGAATGATTACAGACAGTTTTGAAAATACGTACTGAATTTTAGAATTTGCTTGCGAGTTTTGCTCCTTTATCAGAGTATAGTCACTCTGATAATGGAGGAAGTTTACTGTGTGCAGTTTCCATTTAAGAACCATATTCAACTTTCTGTTTGCTATATTAAGTAATTGGAAATAAACACAAAGAAGGCACACGTCATTCACATTACAATGAGTGCTGCTCATATGAACTATAATATTTGGAATGATTCAGTGTTCTTCTCATTCTGTTCACAGCTGAAGGTTACTCAGGAACCAAGAGCAAAGAAAGGACGGCGTAACCAGAGTATGGAACTCAAAAAAGAAGTAAGCAAGCTCAATTATATGTTTGCAGAGGTAGCAACATACGAAAAGTTTGAAGTTGTAACAGATACACCTTTGGATTCTTTCACTTTTTGCTAATTTTGTACATTAATCTTAGAAATTCCAGCTCCATAGCTTCGTTCTCCTTGCTAACAAACATAACAGTACATGCCAGATTCAAGCCAGTGGTGTAGTTATGGTGCTGTATCATTAATAAATCCACTGTCAGTCTATGAGATTTTTTTAGGGCCAGTTCTACTAGCTAAGGAAATCTACAGACAAAAGCAGTTCATAAATATTTTGCAAGATCAAGGATATTAAGTTCATAAAACACCATAACGGGGCTTGCCCGTGGAACTTCCTTTCTTGTCTGTGCACCTCACACACTGAGTGAACTGGGGAACGTTAACCCATGGTCATGTAACTACAGAACTGTGTTATTATCCTTGCACACAAGGGGGCACCTGCTTAGGCAGTCATAAATGTAGTGTTAGTCCCAGTTCTTAAGTGTTTTCTTGTCCTTGTTTCAGCTGCATGATGAACATTAAGAAAAAGTTGTGCACAGGACTCAGGACCCACTACAGAGAAGGGTTCAGGTATTTCAGCATCAGAGCTGTGTGGGATGGCCCTGCTGCCTGAAATACAGATATTGCTGCTCCTCATATCTGGGCACTTGGTTCCTTGTTGTATCTGATCCCACAGGGCTGTGTCTTCAAGGCACCTTCATCAGTGTGGATGGGACTGCCAGAAAGGGAGAGTGACATCTTTCCTGGGCTACAGTTTAAGGATGTCTAATCATCTTAATGTGTTTTCTATCAAGCAAATGCTGTAATTTACTTTATGTATTTTTGTCTTAACATTTGCCTTCTTAGCTCTGTTCATACTTGGTCAGTGATCCTGAAGTCAATCAGAGTGACCTATTATAGAGTAATTAATTGCAAAAAGGAATACACATCCTTTTGGTTGGTGTGCCAAGCACTCCATCACACTGCCAAGCACAAAGGCCAGACCTGAGCAAGTCTGGTGCATTAAGGACTGTGAGCTTTGGCTGCATGCTGTTAAAAAAGTACATCTGTGTTTTGAGATGCTTCAAATATGCAAATCTATTGCTTTGTCAGTTCTGAAGAGCAGAAACAATCGATATTACACTGTAATAACATAGGGAGCTAAATTCAATCCAGTACATTACAGTAACTATGATTTCTTTCCTGATAATTGTGTAATTACAGAAAGCTTCTGTGGTCATCCAAGTCTAGTTCTATATTATTGAAATCAAGACTTAGATACTCATTAGTTTTTCATCTTCAAAGCACCTTTGAAGTACTAATCAATCCTTGCAGCAGTTCTTTGAAATAAATGGAATATTGCAGACTCCTGCAGAGCCTGTTGGGCCAGAGGAAGGCCCAAGTTTGACAAAAAAGTTGAGGTACCTTGGCCACACTGTCTGTTCATGAAGAACGGTAGGGGGAAAACCTGTATCAATCCTTTAGTGGTGCCTCTGGGCCTTCAGTGGTTTGGCATGGTACTTTTGGGAAGGTGATCCTTTTTGCTGAGGTTGATGGTGCTTATAGGGAAGTGTGGGTGGTGAGTGTGGCATACTGATGCCGTATGTTTGCTTCCTTCAGGAGCACTCCTAGCTGAGGCCTCCCCAAAGAGCCTGTCTACTCAGTGTCAGCAAGCACCTTTCACGTTAGTTGTGCTTCTGTTAATCAGTTAACATTTTTTTCTCCAGAGACAGTTGAGAGTTAACTTGTTCTGTTTTGATACCTGGATCAGCAAGTTTGTTCTTTCTCTGTAGGAGCCAGAACCTGAAACTGAAGCAGTAAGTTCAAGCCAGGAAATTCCCACAATGCCTCAGCCCATTGAAAAAGTTTCAGTCTCAACTCAGACCAAGAAGTTAAGTGCCTCTTCTCCAAAAATGCTGCACCGGAGCACCCAGACCAATAATGATGGAGTGTGTCAGAACATGTGCCATGACAAATACACCAAAATCTTTAATGATTTCAAGGACAGGATGAAAGCTGATCACAAAAGAGAAACTGAGAGAGTTGTGCGAGAGGCAGTGGAAAAGGTAACACTTGTCAAATACCACATACACCCTGGTTTGAGGAAAGGAGGAGTGCGATTAGGGTTCTGTTTCCATTTTCTTTTCTACTTTTACAACATCCACGCATCAGAGAGTAGGTAAAAAAAAACTTTTTCAAAGAGACCACATAAAAATAGTCTTCAGTATTGTTTTTCAGACAATTTTTCTTTACCAGCAGACCTTAGTTTAACTAGAAAGCTCTTTTGCTGCTTTTGACTGTAGTCCAGTAAACTCAGTCTGTGATCCAAAAGTGAAACTGATTGTTCATTCATGATTATCCTTTTCCAAAGCCTTTCTTTGTCTCCATTGTCATGTGGTTGTAAACAATGTCGTTGTTTAAATGTTCTTCATAAACAATTCTTTTGCCAAACTTTTGGCCTAGGCGTTAAACAGGTTGGCTGAAATTTGTTTGAATTTTCTTGTCTAACTATAACATGTCCACAGATTTGTTATCTAAGTCTGAGCTGGTCACCTTTGGCTATTGAAAACAGGACAGATCAGAGGATGATTCATCTGACCTCACTTAAGTTCCTGTCTCAAGAAAAAATGAATTTCCTGGAGGAAGGACTTTGGAATGAGCATAGGGGGTGTGGGTGTTAATCCTGTGGGACTGAGACACCAGACTTCTAGCTATCCGTACAAGGGCAAAGGAATTCCATTGACAATGAAAAATAAAATGTTTCCTCTAATTGAACTTAGAGATGTTACATTTTGTATTTTCCGTTGTACTCTTACTGTGGAGTCATATGAAGTTGTAGATTTAGAAAGGACAAAATCTTTGCCTAGCGAACAATTTATAATTTTGAAACTGATGGTTAGCAGAACAGCCACGTGTGTAGCTGGTTTTGTAGTTGCCTTGCAGAATAGAACAGTTATGAACAATTCTTACGGGGTGGAAGTTCTGTTATAGCTCTAACAGAGGTAACTTTTCTAAGCAGAAGAAATGTCTAGTTACATGACCTCCACTCAAACAGGGGCTCAGAGAAGATAGATTTATTCCAGTAGTTACCCACTGACTTGCTTTGATGACTTAATTCCTTATGGCAGCTGCGTACAGAGATGGAAGAAGAGAAAAGGCAAGCTGTCAATAAAGCCGTGGCCAATGCACAAGGAGAGATGGACAGAAAATGTAAGCAAGTAAAGGAGAAATGCAAAGAGGAATTTTTAGAAGAAATTAAGAAGTTAGCAGGCCAGCACAAGCAGCTGATTTCCCAGACCAAGAAGAAGCAGTGGGTAAGTCTCAAAAATGTACTACAAGACAATAACTGGAAATGTATAATGCAGACTGCAGGCCAAGTGAAGGTGTTTTCTTCCTTACTTCCACCTGCGTTGCTTTTTCACTTGTCTCTCATCTTCAAGGTTTTATCCTTTCTGGTTGAGCTTTCAGATGTTCTTCACCACCACATTTGAACTCCAGATTCTGATTGTTTTCCATCTTATTTAGGTGGTGTTAGCAGAGCCATCTTCCTTGGCCCAGCCAGATGTTGCTAATATTGCTGAACATGTAACTGTACTTCATATCAGGCAATTTTTGCATTATGTTCACACTCCTTTGATCTCAAGGCCCTAGAGAGTACAAGCTCTGGCTGTATGCTTCTGGAGCTCCCTTCCAGAAATCCTGGTATTTATTTCTGCACTCCTCATCTTTAACTGAGTGGGAACTCTGTGACTGAGGATCAGTCAGTCACACGTGCAAGCTTTGCTATTTCTTTGTAGATCTTGAGAAAGTTCAGGAAATCACAGCGCACTGTAATAGCTGTCTACAAAACGCTGCAGGGTCAGGCTCAGCATCCCAGTCCCATACTTTGGAGCTTTGATTCTTCCAGCTGAGGCTGAGCAGTGTGCGGGCGCCTTGCCACAAGATGGCACGCTGCTCTGAGCAGCAGACAGACACCGGCTACCACTGCTACCCAGCACAGCATCGCGTCCTTTCCTCTGCAGAGGGCTGTGCTTATGCTCAGCCTCGTTTGCCTTTTGGGATGAAACGGTGGCCCCTGCAGAGAGAACTGTGCTCTGCAGGGACTGAAAGAAATGTCAAAGTGAGACAATAGGTGGCTGCCTGTAACAGTTGTAAGTTTAGGGTTTTCTCTTTAAAGAGAATTCCTTCTGAGCTCCTGCAGCGTTTTCATTTTGGTTCCTAGTAGGGATGTGCTGTGGGTGTGGCAGTGCTGCAGTGCTTGGTTCTCCATCAGTTAGCAAATCCCTCCCTCTGTACCGCTCTCTGCAGACCCAAGAAGTTATTTAGGTCTCAGACTCAATCAGGCTGCTGTTTGTAATGAGCCACCAGCCCCTGGTGTCTGCATGCTTTTGCTTGTGGCACTTGAAAAGGAAACTGAGTTGGCTTTTCCCACAGTAAAACTGTGTTAAATTAGCTCTGTTCTATGAGGTGTTACAAGTGCATGTGTGAACTGTTGCCGCTGCTCAGCCGATAAGCTGTAATTCAGTCACAATAACTGGGTCGTGAGTCCGGGCTCTGAGCTGGGGTTGGTGTGGATTGTTTCTTTTTGAAGGCAGTATTTATGAAAGACACTCCTGAGATTTCTATTCGTCTGTTCCAGTGTGTCTTTACTGTGTCCTTTAGCCTCATCAGAGAGTGCCATGGCACCACATCACTGCATCTTAGGATCATGCGCTGAATGCCTCTTTCCAAGCAAGACAATTAAAGATATAAAGAGCATTTGACAGCTTCACCTTCTCCTGTGGGCCCAGAGCTGTCAGTCAGCACCTTAAATGAATGCATCGTGCAGGCAGCTGGTTTTCATGTGCTGGGAGGGAGGGGAAGGGTAAACACCTTTGCATTCAGGCTGATGGATCTGCCTGCCAACACGCAGCCTCAGGCAGCTGGAGCTGGTCCAATTACACAACTCCCCAGTGATTTTTCTTTCTGTGGCACTAATGACAGTCCCTGGTGTGTCGTACCACTGTTGTATGCTGCTATTATAATAATGATGCCTCCTTACTAAAATCTCATGTAATTAACACATACTAAACGAGTTTTGGTGGCTTTGCTTTTTAATTAGAACCAGAGACCTCTGGTTTTGCGTAATGCAGATGTCTAGGTTTGGGAATGCAGCTGTTATTATTCATACTGTATTTGTATTTTTCCTAGATTTAAAAAGAAAGTCTGGTCAGATTGAAGGGATTGCTGTGCTGGTGCTTGACAGGCACACTGGCAGGCATGCTGCCCCATGTCTACTTGAAGAACCACATTCTGTGTTGCTCTGATGGGTCACAGTCCCCGTGGCTAAGCCAAATTTCAGTTCTGTACCTTCAGAAAATTTGGAATTAATACAGATACCTCAAGTAAATAGCAAAGGAAAGGAAGAAATGGAAAAGCAGAGAGTCATGAGTTTGTGCAGTGTGATGATCTACACAGCTCTGACCACAGTGCCACGGTTGTTGTGTTTCTTTTTTAATTTCTCCTGGTAGTTTTGTTTGCATACAGGCATCATTTAAAGTGGTGCATAGTTCATCTTTAACCTCTGTCTGTCTCAGTATATTTATGCTAACTTGCAACAGGTTGTTTACAGTCTGAAACAAAACCCCAAATGATCGATAACGTTTAAGAAGTGGAGAATACAAAGGAAAGGAGGCCTCAGGCCAGCTGGCATTTCGCCTTCTCTGCCACATGTGCTGGTACCAGCTTCGATGACACTTTATTTCCCTTTTGTAAGGGGAGATTTACATCCCACACTTATGGCCAGCATATGTAAAGGGAACTTCAGGGTCTGCAAACCCGTTGTCCTCTCCTGTCTCAGCGTTTTTGATCTCTCCAAGGGAGCAGATGTGAAGCTTGGGGCTGGGGCTTGTGCTGAATGCAATGGAGAGACACAGCTGTTCCCTGTGCGTTCCAGCAGATGATCCTAGTGGCTCCCACAGGCTCGTGGGCAGCCAGCAACATGAAAAACCAGGAAAGCAGGCCTCGGGAGAATGTTCCTTAGCAGACTTTTCTACGAATAAACTTCCCTGGAGCTAAGATAAAAGAGAAAATGGAGTGGAGAAGTTCCCTTCTCGTGCAGCTTGTGCATCACATTTACTGGTGATGTAAAAAAATAGTTACTGGTTTAGTTGATGTGAAAGGCAACCTTCTTGCCTTGGTGTGTAGGGTTGTTGCATTTTCTATTTGTTTTAAGGCAGTTTTCTTTGTACTTCTCTGTTTCATTAGCAACGCTGTAGTTAGACAGTACATCGAAAGTACAACCTGTGTTATTCTGTGGTTTGACAGCCACCTGCACATCTCTCCATCGGTTCCCCATCACGCAGGAGCTGTTCTGGACCGAATTCTTAAAGATATTCTCTGATTTTGAATACGACAAATTCAGAGAGACAGATTGGAGATGGTTAGATCCAGTTTTTCAGGTGCTGAGTGTGGGCAGTCCCCTTAGCAGCAGTGCTACCCTACTTTGCAGGGGCTGGTCAGACTGCCAGTACTGCACACATCTGGAGGCAGAGCCCGCTGCCATCTGAGTGCCCTGCTGAGCAGCACGCTGATTCTCTTTTTTTTTAGCTCCTCAGTGTCCATGGAATTATTTCCAGTTGCCACCAACATGAGAGGATTCTGCACGTTCCAGGACAGGAGTCCTCCATTCTGCAGGGATTAGGTGTTGGGGAAGTTTTTCACTGGGAGGGTGGTGAGGTGCATAGAAGCTGTGGGTGCCCCATCCCTGGAGGTGCTCAAGGCCAGGCTGGATGGGGCCCTGGGCAGCCTAAGCTGGTGGGCAGCAGCCCTGCCCATGGCAGGGGGCTGAACTGAATGATCACGAGATCCCTGTCTTTTTTGTACCGGGGAGCCCAGAACTGGACACAGTACTCCAGGTGAGGTCTGACCAGGGCAGAGTAGAAGGGGAGGATCACCTCCCTCGACCTGCTGACCACACTCTTTTTAATGCACCCCAGGAAAATGTGTGGCTGCATTGTGTGGCTGAAAGCTCTCAGCCCGCTGCCCTGAGAGGTGAGCTTTCTTAAAGTCAAGGTGTGTTTTTCAAAATCAGAAAACAAGAGTGTGGAAAATACCAAAGGATGGTACAGATGTGCTGAAAGTTGCAGCAGAAAGGAAGGAGTGCTTTGTGTGCACATGGCAGGTGAGGACACTTCCAGGCACTGAGGAGGGATCCTGCGAGGGCCGTAATCTTGTCTCGTTTGTTCTCCCCAGTGCTACAACTGTGAAGAGGAGGCCATGTACCACTGCTGCTGGAACACTTCCTACTGCTCCATCAAGTGTCAGCAGGAGCACTGGCATGCTGAACACAAACGTACCTGCCGCAGAAAAAGATGAAAGAGCTGCTCCTCCGCTAACACACCACCCCGATGATTGCTATTCTCAGACACAGCGGTTTTTGTTTCCAAGAAGCCAAAATTGTTTAGAATTTGCTTCCCATTTTGCACCAGCCTTTAAACACTTTTCGTAAAAAGAAATTTTGCACAGTAATTTCAATCTTCTGTTCAGTGCTCCTCCAAAATTTTGCCAGCGGAACGAATTGAACATCTGTGGGAGCAGGTTACTTTAAATAATTTTAAACTAGAGGATTTGTTGCATTTTCAGCAAATTTTAAAACATTTTTAGGTTTTACAGAGATTTTAATCTTTAAAAACAGCAGATCTAAAAAATAAACCATGCGAGTTTAACGAAAGGAACGTGTAAAAACTAGATCTGAATGTAAGAACTTTAGAACTGTTTCAGAAAAACGAAGCATACTACCTTGATGTAACATTTATTTCTTAACCTTGTTGAGCTGGTTTTGTTCAGCTTAATTTTACTGTTTAAAGGCATTATCTATTGGTTATACCAGTGGGTACATGATTGAATTTAGGGAACAGGGTTGACACAGCAGGTGCTAGTCCTGCGTATTTTTTCTTAAATATTTCCCAACTGTGTTTTATTTTCATTATTTCTTTTCAATATATAACTTTTATAACAAAATATTAGCTTTGATCTTGTAGTTTAAAATCACAGGGAACTGGGGTAATCTTTTACTGAGCTGGATCTTAGAGAAAAATGACTATTTAAATTTTGAAGTTTGCACATTTCATCTTTGTCCTGACATGAGTGCTTGTAACAAGAATAAGAAAAGCCAAAAAACAAAAACCCAAACGAAAAACGACTACCTTTGTTCATATGTGGAATTACGAGGCTTACAAATTTCTTTAGTGTGTCCCCCTTCGGCCTCCCCAATCCAAAGTCATCCGATCTGGTGTCACCTGGTCCATTGTAACCTGATAACAAAAGGAGAAAAAGCACTTAAACGTTTCACAGAAGCCGTTATGTTTGTAGTAATGGGTCATTGCCTAATAATGAGCTCCATCACTGTACTCAGAATGAAGAATAATGCATGTTAATTTTCTTGTATTAAAGATGCCGTGATTTGTAAAAAGTCTGTATTTTGCGGAATGTCTGGATTAAGAAGCATTACCAATAGGAATGGATCGATAGTTGAAAAATGATTTTTTTTTTTCGTTTGTTTTATATATAGATATATGAATTGCATCCATGTTCAGAGACAATTTTTTAAATAGATGTAAAGCTTACTTAAATAGCTTTTCTTTTAAAGTGTCTCCGCATTTTAGTTTCTTCTTTCAGAGGCAGGTCTTAGACCGAGTTCGTACGCCCATTAATCATCCCGCTATTTTTTGAGGAGTTAGAGGAATAATTTGTAAATATTTATTTAGATCTTTGATATTTATTGAAAGCAATTACATGATGGAACGATGGAAGCTGAAGAATCGGGAGGAGAGCCTTTGAAAAAGTTTTCTCTAGGATGTGTCAGGGTCATTGTAAAGACGAAAATATAACCGAGACTTCTGTGAACTGCCATTGGAATCCTGATCTTTTTTTACTTACAGCGGTGATAGAAGTTAATTGACTAGATACTGCCAAATAGCGCCCAGTGCGGTGCGGAAATGAAGCGGGAAGCGGATGGGAGAGCGTAGTGCGTAGACGGTAACTTGTATTACCACAGCTACATTATTGCCTGATAAGTGTGTAATTAACTTTTGTCGCCTCTGTGTTGTGACTGTGAAACACTTCACAACTGAAAACCAACCTTGTTCAATTACTTTACAAGTTCCAAAACTTCGATCCACCCCTATGAAAGCAAGTTATTGTGGAAATATTTTTGGTGTAAAATCATTCCAGAATATGTAATATTTAACTGATAGCTGCATGAAAGTAAGATTCGTGTTACTTTGGCTTTTTTGTCTCTGTTGACACGGTTGCACATTTCCAAGTTACTACAGCGTGAAAACTGTGTGTTTTAAAGAAAAAAAAAAAAAAAACAAAAAAAAACCAACAAAAAAAAAGATTGTGGCCTGGTTTTGTATAAGTTTTAGGTAAAATTACAATTGATTGTTTTAGGAATCATGATTTAAAATTTAATTTTTCTGCAAATCATAAAGCTATATTAAAGTGTTGAGCTTAGCCACTATGCACATTGTAATTATTCATTGTGGCTGTCCAGTTTATGATGCATTCTGGCATTTTGTAAGCTGCTCTGACTAGCAATATATAGAGTCATTTAATGTGTTAACATTGGGTAATAAATGTATTTAAAAAAAAAAAAAAAAAAAGCATCTCGCTGAAATTGTCTGTGTTAATTGTGGCCGTTTGCCTCGAGGTGGCCGTGCCCAGGGCTGTGGGTGGGGTGAACATGTCTGCACTCCCTGGGACCTGCTGTGAGGAGTGAGCTGAGAGCTCCATGCAAGGACTTGGGCATTGAACACAACGGCACAATGATGAATTTTTTCAGCCTGTTTGGAGCCAGCAGCCCTCAGGGGCTGTGTCCCTGTGACCCCCTTGGTCTCACCCATGGCCCCATTTGCTCCTCACCCCAACCCCATAACCGCCGTCCCAAGCCCAGGGTGGGTGGAATAAGGCAATCATACCTGGAGGTAGGATCGTTGACCTCCTGGAAAACAAAATTTACCCCCCACGGATCACAGCACAGCCCCACTGGTGCAGTGCCTGTGGCCCCCAGCAGAAGGGGCATCTGGGGAAAGGATTGTCCTGGAGCTCTGTCACGGTGTTGGAGCAGCAGGAGGGATGCTGGGAAGCAGTTTCCCTGTGTTTCTCTGTAGGAATTAGTAAATATTTAAAATATTTGTAATCACTTTTATTATTTTGCTATCTCCAAAGCTCTCTGTTCTTCCATGAGTCACGGTGTTTTACCCAAAAGTGCAAATGTTACTCATTCAGCTTGCTAAAACTTGATTCCATACAAATAACTAGCATAGCTCACGCGTTGCAAATTAATCATTTACCACTGAAGTAAACCGACAGAACAGGATCAGGAAAAGGCAGCAGCCCTCTCCAGCTCCTTTGCCAGGCCTCTTCCCTTCTGCAGAGCCACAGGCAGCCTCTGAGCCCAGCACCAGCAGCCCCGCAGCAAAACCCCTGTGCAATGCTGCAGCAGTGAGCGGGGTGTGCTCCAAGGCATTATTTCTCCTTTTACTGGTGTTTTTCCATCGTCATCATTATTACTATTAACTCCATCTCTTTGTTTTGCATAGTAAGTTCTCTGCCTCCTGCTTCCTTTAGGTGGAGTGATCTGCCCAGCTCAGGGCTTGTTTGCTTTTCCAGCTCTTAAACGGGAATGTGAAATATGTTTGGGATCTGTTACCGGTAGTCAGGGGCTACCCAGCCAATTTTAGCCTCACCGAGTGCACATATGCAAGCTGTACATATGCTTTCCAAATGCTTTCATTAATCAAATTATGGAGGGGAAAGTATGAAAACCAGAAAGGCCCTTCCTTCATTGTTTCATGTTAAGGAAATTCAATTGCAAGTGGAAAGGAGCATCCATTTGAGACAAAGGTACAGCATTTCTTTTAAGTAAGAGATGTTTAAAGCTAACATAAAAAAAAAAAAAAAAGAAACAGAACAACAATGACTGGAACAGCACACCAAACCCAAACCAAACTACCCTGGACCTCCCAAAAGCCTCCTGTGTGTGTGCACGTGTGTGTGTGTGTTTTGTAGCAAAACAGATTTGCAGAAGGTTTAGAAGTACTTTATACGCTGAGTAGTGCTCCTTCCAACAGAGCTGCTGGGCTGCTGAAGGTTCCAAGCAGGAAAATCAGAGCAGGAGACCCCGGAGCAAACCCAGAGAATGGGAATTTCTGCTGGCCCCACTGCCTGGGGCTGGGGCTGAGCGCTGAGAGATCGCTGAAGGCAAATGGCGATGGATGGGCTGAAATTAAACGCAGGGGCTGCTGTGCAGATGATTTTCACATAAAAGAAGACTAATAATTAAGGATGATAGCAGAAGAAAGGCTGAGGACTCAGGGCGGATGGAGGGAGGGAGCATGTGCGGTAGGAGAAGGGCAGGATGCGTGTGTGCTCGCACAGCCACCGGCCAGCTGCCGTGAGCTGCCGGGCAGTGGAAGCCGAGCTGGTGTAGAGCTTCCACAAGAGCTGGCTTTGCCCCAGAGAGGTACCTAAAAATAGCCCTGGATTCTGTGCAGTTGAGCTGGGTGTGTGACACGCTTCGGTGGTGCTTGGGAAAGGACTCCTGCCGCAGAGAGCTGTGGCTATTAATAAAGTCCATTTAAAAAGAAGAAAATTCCTTTTTTTTTTTTCTTCTTTTTTTTTAAACCATGTTGCTGGTGGGAAATGTGCCTCCTGCTGACAGCTGGCTGCCCCAAGGACAGCACAGGGCCGTGTGTGGCCCTGCCTCACCCATAGGCCTCAGCACCGCAGCACAGGGGATGTGCATTTGTCCCTCAGAACAGGGATGGATTCGTTCATCCTCTAGAACAAGGCCTCCACAGTCATCAGTGGGAATGGGGCACCCATCTGAGCCCCCCAGAATTTCCCCTGACCCCACAGACACTGCCTGGCCCACCAGGGCCTGGTACCACGGGCTCAGCACAGCTCTACCAGCACCGAGCAGCAATGCAGGCTGCTTCTCCAACAAAATCACAGCCAAAATGCTGCCAGCCCAGCTCAGGCACTTGGTCAACAATTTATTTGGCTGACACAACACTTGATCGGGCTACTGAGCCTTTCCCTGGATTTCACAAGTCTGTAAAGACCATGATTGCTAGAAGCCTTTTGTTTCAGTAATGCGATTGCTCAACAGTTCCCTGCAGCTGCCAGACCCAGCAGTGCTCCAGCTCTGGGCTCCCAGCACGGTCAGCCACTGTGGGACTGCTGGCTGAGCCCTCGGAGCTGCTGGCCTCCCAGCAGGACATACTGGGTCACTCTCCATACTGAATGCCCCACTGAGAGGCAGCCCATCTACCAGTCTCCTCCAGCCCATCTTCCCCTCCCTCCCACTTGCTGCAACCCCTGCTTGGGGCAGCAAAGCAGTGCCCAGAGGGTCCTGGCCTGCAGTGATCCTTAAAAATGATTTTTAAAAAGGTCTGAATTTTGGTTTAGAAAATCATTTCTGGAGGTTGGGGCTAGGATCCTCAGAGTGGGAATTGTAATGTTTTTATGGTGGTTTGAACTCCCACTGCTTATGGATTGATGCACCCTGTGTGCTCAGGAGGCCTGGGGGATTGTCACCTAACAGTGGTGCTGGGGCCAAAATTCTATGTGTGTCAGCAGCAGGAGGAGGAAGAAGAGGAGGAGGAAGAGGACCATTTTGTTTTGCTTTCTGTCCAGAGTCTGCAAGAATCACAGAATTGTAGGGGTTGGAAGGGACCTCTAGAGATCATCGAGTCCAGCCCCCTGACAAAGAAGAACTGGACACAATACTCCAGGTGAGGTCTGACCTCCCTTGACCTGCTAGCCACACTCATTTTAATGCACCCCAGGATCCCATTGGCCTTCTTGGCCACCATGGCACACTGCTGGCTCATGGCTGACCTGTCATCCACGAGGACAGCCAGGTCCCTCTCCTCAGAGCTCCTCTCCAGCAGGTCACCCCCCAACATGTACCAGTGCATGTAGTTATTCCTCCCTAGGTGCAAGACTCTACCCTTGCAAGAAGGATGGCTGGTGGTTTCATACTCTGGTGAGTGTCCTTTTATGCACTTCTTATTAACAAAGCCATCTTACAGCACTGTGACAGAGGATACGCAGCTCAGCAGTGGAGCTGGAGATGCTGATCAGGGCATTCCTGAGCACCTTTTCCATGGGCAGCTCTGAACCTCTACTACAGGACTTCACTAGGGCTGACTGCACAAAGAGTGTGAAACTGAATCCAAACCAGAAACAAAGTGATTTTGCAGGGGACGTTATTTGTTCTGACATTCTTTTATCATCTGCATTTTATTTTTGCGTAGTAACCTTATAGTCCACTGTTCAGTTGACTCAATCCCGTGTTCAGAGCAGGACTGCTTCTGTACAAGGCCACGCACAAAGGTCAGGAGAGGTTTTACAAAAGGTATTCTTGTCACAAGCACTGTCCTGAAGGAATGTTAGCCAATTTTTGCCATTTATTGAACTCGAGCTTACTGCACGGTTGCATTCTCCACGCTTTCAGGTCACGTGCAGTCCTGAGATTCTCATGTGCTTCCTAATGGAACCATGTGGGCACTGTGAGGCAGCCTGCTGCTCCTGCGGACCCTGCCAAACTCCGGACATTCTATGATTGTGCTTTCAGAATATGCCTCATGCCCTCACCTGGCCCCGTGTGCCAATGCCTGCACTGCAGCAGCATGGACTGGATGCTCTCCTGTGATCCCAGCCCTGAGGTGCTGGGTGAGGACTGGTTGGGCTCTGTGCTCCACTCCCCATGATAACGGTGTGAGAGTTTGATTGTGTTTTTGCGGTAGAAGCTTCTAATATCAAAGTGTAGGCCCTTAATATTACAACCTTCTTACAAAATGGCCGCATAGGGATGCCTTTCATACTGAGTTGCTGAGGCAGAGACCAGTATAAGACGGGGCAAATATTTTGCTTAAAAGCAGAAACTGGAAAGTTTTGACTAATCCAAGATAAGGCAAATCTGCAGGATAGGCCTAGCACAGGACAGAACAATTGGGACCATCTTAACCTCCAGCACAGGGCAGAACAAACATGATAATCTCTAGAACAAATGCAACAACCTCACAAAGTTTTGCCCTCCTACCTCCAGAAAGAAGCACAAAACATACCTAAAAACAACAGTTTGGTAACAGACCTAATCTGGAAATGTTCCTTAGTAACAGTGTTGAGAAGATTGTGAGCCTGGGATGCTCAACCAGGGATTAACAGAGAGACGATAACGTGTGCTGGGAGAAGGGGATGTAATGGCGTGCACTTCTCTGTCAAGGCGTGCATTAACTTGATTTTAATAATAATATAATAATAACATAATGAATTATGCTGCTCTTACTATTTTTATAAGCCTACAGCCCCATTTGACAAAGTGATTTTTAAAATGTGTACTCAAAACATTTGGACCTTTTAAAAATCCTTATCACCATTATTAAAAATAAAAAATAATCTAAAAAATAATAATCCATCTTTCTTTTTTAAATTAAACTCTCTATAAAACGTGTTCCAGAAGCACTTGCTGTCCTGCCATCCTCCTCTCCCACCCTGATCCTGTCCTCGCCCTCCCACTGGCTGCTATGGGACCTGTATGGGCATAGTGGGTGAACCCCACTGCCCGACCCGTGCTCCTCCTGTACCATCCTCATGAGTGTGACTCCATCTCAGCCCCTCCTGGAGCCATGAGAGGGCCGAGTCTATGTTTGTTCTTGTAACCTGTAGAGCTTTGCATATGAGGAGAAGTCTTTGACAGTGAGGGTGGTGAGGCACTGCAACAGCTTGTCCGGAGATGTGGTTGGTGCTCTGTCCCTGGAGACTTTCAAGGCAAGGCTGCATCAGGCCATGGGCAACCTGATGTTGCTGTGCATGGCCCTGCTCACTGCTGGGGAGCTGGACTAGATGGCCCTCAGAGGTTCCTTCCAACTGTAAGGGTTCGATCACTGTATGGTTCTCCTGAGCTACCTGGAATTTGGCCCTCGGAAATTGGATTTTGTACCCTCAGCTTTTCAGAAGGACAAGCTGAGAAACGTGGACTCTGAATCTCACCCTCTGAAATCCCATTCTGAAGGTGAGGGTAGGTCCAAACCTGTTGGAGGCTATGAACCAGAGGAGCCCCGAGGTCATGTTATTGTTGGAAAGGGCCGATGGAAACCAGCGGATCGCAGTTCTCCGTGTTTGTGTGTGGGCAGCCAAAGCTGACCGAGAGGTTGGAGCACAGCAGCTGCCCGTGGGTTTGCACTGGCCGAAGCTCCAGCAGAGATGCAGCACCTGCTCGGCAGCTGAAGTGCCTGACTCGCGCTGTGCCGGCAGCAGGACCTTGCAACAAAAGTGATGTGACAAATCTGAGGAGTTTTACAGTACTAATGCTTGTTATTGCTTCTCACAAAATGTTACCAAGCTTACAATAATCTTTACACTTTCAGCAAAAATGTGAACAGTATATTTGAATATATTAAAAAGAATTAAAAAAACATTTCACAAAAACATTTGTTGCCATATGAAAGTCTTTCAGCAATAAATGCCCACACCAGTATTTAAACATTGTTAAAAGTATAATGATTTGTACTAATAAATTATGCAACAAGAGAGGTAAACAAAATAAAATTACAGTATAGCTCTCAGTGTTCCTCCGCCGAGCTTACGCAGCTCTGGGAAGCTCAGTTTTAGATGACTAATTAAGAAACTGATATTTTCAGAGCAACAAAAATAAAAGCTTTTATTTGTTCATTTGAATATAAAACAGGCGTTATCACAGATGTACAAAGCGTACTGGTGGTTTAACATACAAGAAGGTTGCTGTCCTTTGCACATAAAAATTTTTGTTTGAAACTGTGATTGGCTGAGTTACATGAATTTCTCTAACCAGTCACCACACTCTATGAAATAACGCTGCTAACATTCAACTGATAAAAGGGACAGTCTTCCCTCGGGTAAAGTGTCAAGCAGGATTAAATATATATAATAAACAAGCACCATGAGGAATCTGCTCCTGTTTGATTAGTTTTGTGTTTCAATGTTCATTGTGTACCCTCTGTTTTGTGCATGTGCATCAAGTTGATTACATGGTTTTGTCTGACTCCAAAAGCACAAGGTCACAAGACAAACATTTTATACATTCTCATGAATGGTTTATCTACAGTACAATTTCTAATACAGAACAATCCTTCTTTATTGCTCAGTCTGATGGTGCTTAAATGTTTCCTGCCTTTTGCTTGCACAACAAAACCAGAAACCCGGTTTCTCATTTCTCTGAACTCAGAATTTAACAACCACAGATGACAGGTTGCAGAAGAGAGCTGTTATTAACTGCGCTTTGCAACTGCATTGCAGTTCTTTTTTTTTTCTCTACTAATGCAAACTTGGCTTTATGAGGGTTAAAGTGATGCCTTAAATGACAGCTAGATTTGTTTTGCAGTACTGAGATCAGCGGCAGCAGGACTTCACAAGTTAGTTCACACACTGCAATTATGTTTGTAGTCAATCGACATCTCGTCTGAAACCTCACGGCGACCTGCCATCAGGAACAGACTTTACTCTTTTTAAAGGGAGCAGAAAATGAATTTGGCAAAATAGAGGATGGGTCTTGAGAGCATGAACAGGGCTATTCACAGGACAGTGATGTCTGAAAGAAAACGAGTGGTAAAGATGCTCTGTACTGTACATGCAGACCGCAACGTCCCTACCTTTTAAAAAGATTTCAGACACCCAGCACTGAGACTTCAGAAGCCAAACAGAACTATTGTTAGCAGGGCTCCATCTCTTGTCCAGCGTTCTGCAAAGGCGGACAAAATACGTACGTCCCTTGGATGTGACACAATCGTGGTTACACGTGCCCTGCAACAATCTTAGTCATGCATATCCGGTAATGAGAGCCAGCACACGGACGCCATTTTGGACAATAAGAAAAGCACTCTTGGACTGCAGCTGGTAGATCCCACTCTCCATCACAAACAAGGTCAATTCGGGTACAATCACACGGAGGAACGGGGAAGGTTTTTTAAAAAAGGGTTGTGGAGTGCAGGGAAGACAACAGAACTGGGGAATCAAACCTGTCCTTTATCCAAAGGTAGTAAAGTGAAGGCAGCTGTGATGCATGTTTTCCTACTCTTCGCCCACTGATGGATGACCTCAGGTCAGAGACCCCGGGACTCCGCTCTTTAAACAGGCAGTTCGGTTCCTCTGATGTGTTAATTGGTTTAGGGACTAGTTAGCAGATGCACTGTTGGCTTGGCTGTAGTGACTGTACGCTCCTCTCCGTTAGGAATAAATTAAAGACCACTGAAACAATCGTTTCACGTAAATGTAAACTGGATGCCTTGGCCACCGAGCTACGTGTCCTAGCTGAGAGGCAAACTGATAACTGTGCAAATAACCCCAAAACGTTCCATTATAGCAATAAAAACACCAACTAAAACAATGAAAAAAATTGTGCAACAAAGTTCTGCAGCTAGACAACAGTGCTACTCCTCAACCTGCCTTTTCTAAGTCTAACAAGTGTATGCACATGCCAGCACGAATATTTATGGTTGCCTCTGCGGCAAAGAAAAAAAAAATTATTGTAGTGCATTTTTAGTCTTAAATTCATTCACTGCCTTAAAGGCAGCAATAATTCCACTTGCTGGTATCTAGAGGATTTTTTTAGACAGGGATACTCTAGCAATCCAGGATTGCTTTGTTCCAAAAATTTGTGAGTAACATTTGATTATCTACAGTGGGAGACACCATGCAAGTGACAAGTACTGCATTTTAAACTTTAAAATCTTTTTTTTGTCATTAGTGAATTTATATTTCATATATATATATTTGATGTGATACTATCCACTCAAGATAATACAACACTTTGTTTTTATATTAGCAAACATTTCAAGAGTTTAATATTCTTGAATGTTTCTTCTCTTTTATACTTCTAAAGAGATCAAAATAAATTAAACGTTTTGTACATAATTACAGAAGAAGTAGTTAACTTATTTTATCATCTTTTTTTTTTCGTTTAGTACAAAGATATTTGCAAGTTCGTTGCCGAAATACACCTTATTTATAAATGTCTTCCATTCTAACGCTAACGGCAAAGGCTCTTTGGCCTTTGTGCTCTCAGCGTCTCCGCCAGAAAGCCGCAGATTTCTGATCTAAAGGTGCTACTTTGGGTATTCTCCTCGTACCACGACATCGTTTCCTAAGATGTGGGACCTAAAATGGCTTACGTTAGCAACAGGCCTGTGTTGGTCAGCTTTTTGTATGACACATCGAAGCAAATGAAGAAAACGACTCTTTGTGTTAGTCTGCAAATTGTTTTTAAAAGAATCCATTCGGAGGGCAAAATAAAAAATCATTAAAAAAAAAAAAAACAACAAAAACAACCCTACTTCAGCTTATTAATGTCAAATACAAAGCCACATTTACTCAGAAAGCAGTATTGTCCAATAAGCCAAAAAAAAAAAAGAAAAAAAGAAAAGAAAAAATATAGTTTTCAATGGGCTTCTCCAAGAAACTGAAGGGCCTCACCCCATAGTCCTTCTTTTCTAAAATTTAGTGGTAAAGAAAAAATTTCACATTTCATTTCCTGCCAATCGTGACTGCTTTGAAAAGTCATAATAGAAACAGTTCCATTCTGATGAGTGTCAGCATCTTATCTGCACGTTTGTTTGTTTGTTTAGTGGACACCAAAAAATTTTATACATCTATAGTAAAGTCCATGGAAGCTTTAAGGTACAAGACTACATGTTGTAGGCCACATAGATGGGATCTAGCTGGTCTGCCAAAAATCCATCTCGTAGGTGCATACGTTGTTTCTCTCCACGGGAGTTGATAGGAATTACACCAATGTCCACCACCACCACCACCCCTACAATCAGGTAGTGCTCCTCCAGGACCACATTGGTGACCAAAGGAACCAGGTCCAAAGCTTCTTGCTCCGATCCGTCCAGCTCAACTACAACGACCAATAAATTTGTCCAGGTAAACACAGCACTGGAAATGAAGAAAAAGAAGTATTAGTTTTTGGGTTCTTTTTAACCCATTCCACATTATTTGCTGCTTGTTTCAACTGTGATGTCTCCTTCTGCGTGCTTAGGTGCAGGACCCAAGTAGCAAGAGAGGAAGTGTGTGCAGGCAGGGCAGGAAACCAGTCTGATGAGTTCTCTCTTTGACAGCAGTGCAGCATTAAGATGTGGGCTACACTTGGCAGAATCTCAAGTCTCATCCTTGCCTGCTGTGTACGGGGGCAGCAGGAAGCAGTGCAGCTCCCTCTGAAGCAGTGAGCCGTCACATCACCGCTGTGCTGATGAAGGCGGGCAGCATGTGGGTGCTGGCTTTTCTCTGGGTTTTTCTGAAGAGCAGCCCAGAGGAAGGAAAGGAGCTTTACAGAGGAGATGGGGATACAGCACCATAAGGAAAACAGGCCCACCTGGAAGATAAACTCTGCCCAGGAAGGGGCTTTTGCTGGGTGCTGTGCCAGCATGGGTCGTGCCTTCTGCACTGGGATGGCTGCCCGCCATCAGTACAGAAGAGCTCTGATTCTTCTGGATCAATTGGTTTATGTAGAAACCATCTGCTTTATTTCAGTCGTGTTTTATTTCTGGTGGCCTTAAAGGGACAGGAGTTTGTACATTCCTTATTAACAGGTGTGATGGTGAAAGAAATATCATTACCATCAGTGTTACTTCTCTACTGAAAGAATTTTGTATGGCCCCCACATTTTGGCTAGGCTGTTGAAACAAACAAATACATTCTGTTTTCTGCTTCTGGGCACCTTTCCTTTGTCCCTCCACCATGGCAGCTGGGAGGGTACAACACTCTGGTGTGCTCTTCCCTCCATCCCTTTCCCCTCTTCTCAAAATTCTCCAAACTACCTGAAGTCTTACAGGAGATCAGCAGGACTGAGGATCCACAAAGTGCAGGTTTATTCTGGCACATGTTTAAGACATCAACTGTGGTTATTTCTTGCTGTACCTTTTTTCTGTAGCATAAATAATTATATTTATTTTACACTTAAAGCTCGTACACCAAATCCTGCACTCCAACCTTCTTTACCTCAAAAAATCAGAGGATAATTTTCCAGAACTCTTGAGCATAGGTATCTGAAAGTTAGAATATATTATGTATATGAGGTAAATTCCAAAAAGAGCTACTTATGCTAAGGTCAATGTTTGTCTGAGACAGAAGCGCGCTGTTCCGGTCTGTTAAAATTCTGAATATCCTTGTATGTTGGAAACACATCCTACTTTTTGCCCAGAAGTTTGCTATGAAAATGCGATGCATAATAGAACAGATTTTAGGTGAAAAAAAATATTATTTAAAATACATATTTCATTTTTGGCTCCTGCTCAAGTACAGTTTGATTGAATTTTTATGTGCCTATGTGCTTACTGATCTGGAAAAGTAATGGGTATTCAAAGTAAGGTTGTTTTTTGACGTAGCACTGCTATTAAATGAATTTTAATTTATAACTATGCTTTAACACAAGCTCAAGTAAGCTACACATCTAAGTTAATATTACATATGTTTTAACAAAACAGCTTGGGAGGTTTAATTAAAATATTAGATAGCAATTGAAACCATGCCTCGAGCCTACTGTTACTTGTTAGCTGGGAAAACAATTAATGGAAAGATTCAGTAGCAGGTCTCTGAAACATAGCCTTGGAGAAGCTGGTTTGTCTCAGTTCCAAAGAATCATTCCAAAACCTTCATGAAGCTGCTTTTAATTCCAAGTATCGCTGACACTCCTAAGAAGATATCAATTTAAAACTCATTTCATTTGTCAAGATTCCAACTCAACGGTGACTGCTGTAAATACAAAAAAATATTGTCCTTTACGTTCCCATCAGCTGAGATGGATTTGCACTGGCCAGCATGTATCACCTGTGAATTTATTACCCTTCTAGCCCTGATATAGCAAAGAAACAAACAAGCAGACAAACAACACACAAACCTAAGCACCATTTTCTCAAGGAATTATGAACTCACAACCAAAAGGTGCAATGTAGTCAGTGCACTGAGCTGGGAATGTTCCCTCTGCTGCTTTCATCCCACTGACTGCTTTGGGAAAAGCAGGGAATTTGTTGAAACACCAATATTTTGCATTATTAAAAATACTTTCAAAAATGATTAGTGCAGTTATACATCACACACACACACACACAAAAAGACTGTGTGCTGTTACACATTGAGGCAGAGGAGTCCAAAGTCATGGATGGTACTGTTAACATTTCTTAAGAGAAGAGAATAATTTTAAACGAACTTCAAATCAGACTCTCAATGGCAGAAGTTGCACAGCAAGATCATGTATCAGTCATGAAGTGCATGCTTTCCTCAGAAGTCTTACATCTTACAGCGTATTTCTTTGAAGTTGAGCCTATTTTTACCATTTGTTGACTAGACTTAGTACCTTTTGTTTGCAATAGGCATCAACAGGCTTCAGTTCTTAACGTGCCATTGTAAGTGAAACAACAGTGGCCTCCAACAAAACCAAAGGCTCATGTCCCAACCCAAACAAAAGCACATATACAAAGAAATACTTTACTGGCTATTATTTTGTCAACAAGGGGTGTTTCTCAAAGACAAGAGGATCTCAAGGAGAAGCTGAAAGAAAAGCTGAGTGAGAAAAGACAAGGTCAGGACAAGGACTATGACAGAAAACTCTATACTGGTGACTTTTGTCTCTTTGAAGATCTGTTTTTTTCTGAAGGTCCACTTCAGATCACCAGTAATTTCTCCTCCTTGGGAAAAAAACAACCCTAACAACTTTCAGTGTTTGCCTTTGAGCGTAGGGTAGTAATAGCATCACACAATGCTTTCTGAAATCTTGCTCGTGGTCTAGGAATTATTTGCATTGTACTTCTACCTTCTTGAAGAAATCTAACAGCTTTTCTCTTTGATTCTCCCAGCCTACACCAACCCTTCATAGAATCATAGAATCATAGGGGTTGGAAGGGACCTCAAGAGATCATCGAGTCCAACCCCCCTGCTAAAGCAGGTTCCCTACACCAGGTAACAACCCATGTTGTCCCTATACCACTCAAGATGTGCACAGTAATAGAAGGGAAGAATGGAAAGGGCCACACAAATTGCTGTCAGTGGTCTTGAGAAAAGGAATATGATTTAAGCCTTTTTTACTGCTGAAATCAGTGATGATCAATTCTGTAGTACTGCCCAGGAGTACAAATACATTTCTAGAGGTAGGTACAACTGAACACACAGACTTTGAATACGTGGCCATCTATAACAGAGTTTCCCTGAACAGTTTTCCATTCACTGTTGATAAAAAAGGACCACTTGACTGCACCCTTTGCGTGTTTGTACTGGTCTCTACAAGGACCCAGAATCTTCTACCCTTGTCACGGCCAGCACAGCAAGGTGATGACCATGTTGCAGGGAGACTCTATCAGGTAAAACCCCAGATAGAGGCACCCAAGCAATTAACAGCCTTAATTGTAACAGATATTCGAGAAAAAGGCAAGGCATTGCTACTGAAGAAACCAGTATGGGTGCTACACTTCTTTACTGCTCCAGGCCACACCCTATAACCAAGACTGGAAAGAAAAATGGAGAGTCACATCCCATACTAGCTGACTTGCTCTAACTGCTGAGACTGTTGTTTTTGGTTGAAAGGAGAAGGGCTGAGCTGAGGATAGATCAAGCCAATACAACTACCTGATTCAGTCTTCTGATGCAAAAATAATGAAAAGCAATTTGGTCTCAAGTTGGCCTCATGAAATGATTACCTGCTGTGTGCATTTGATGATGTGATACATTGATTAAGACAACATCATTATTAACTCATTGATTTACTGCTTCAATTTCCATTGTGACCTTGATTTGATCACTGCTTGATTTATTAACGACCAATTCAAAAGTAACAGCGCGTTCACTAATAATGTTTATTACTGTGTTCATTTATTTTAAGTGCCTGCTTGCTTACTCCTTCTAATAAGAGCACTCGTAAAGCTAGAGATCATACCAAGCTTTTTTTTCCTGGTTAGAGCAGGAAACATTCACTGACCTACCTGAGAGCTGTTTGGTCCTCTCAAATTGAAAGTTTAATCTTTCACTCATATTTAAAAACATACAACAAAAAAGGAACATACTGAATTATCTTAACAGAAAGCAATCCTTCCTGATTAAATCTGCTCATGAAAAGTTTCATCCTAAAGGTGTATTTACCACTGAGTAATAAATCCTGTGACCATCCTGACAGATCATTTCCTGGATCAATGGCAATATCGAAGCAAAACCCCAGATATTATAGATATTCCAGCTTTGTATAAGAGCCATAGCATTACACAACCCTTACCATTCTGTGATGCTCTTGTGTGCTCTAATTACAGAGGTCTCAATATCGATCGGATGATATCTCATCCCTCGTAACTCCATGGCTTCATCTAATGCACCCACAACATAAAGTGCATCATGGCGTTCTGGTCGTAAGGGAAAAAGAATAATTAATGACTCTGCCCTCCAGAACATCAAATTACAAAAATGATCACATTAATAAACAAGAAAAATACATATAACAGAAATTATCCTTGATTTTCTGATCTCTCTAACTGATTTTCAAACTAGTAAGAATTCTGTATTACTGAAATGAAGCAGAAGAAAGGAATGTAGAAACACTATTCTCATTTGAAGAAGAGAAAGGTATAAGTCTTTACCCAAATACAGTGGGACATTTTCCTGTAGTCCTTAAGGTCGATGTAACAAAAAAAAATCATTCTTTTTTCCAGGCAAAGTTCTAAGCAGACAGCAGACTCCTTGTTTCTCTCTCTTTGTTTTCTAAGACTTGACCCTCACAGTATGGAATATGTTGCTCCAGTAGCCTTGAGAAGGTCAGCACTGATGCTTTAAGGTGTACTACAAAAGTTTTCATCAACTAGAAATATGTGCAGTGTGTTAGATAGCAAATTGCTCATTAAGACAAATGGCAAGCTTTGAAGAGTAATCCCCTTGTAATAAGAATTTTTATTGACTAAAGAAATAAATGAGGCTGAAATTAGACTTTTTAAAAGATATCAGGCTGATAATAAATGCTTGCACATCATCCATAAAGGAAATCATGTTTGCTAATAGACTTAAAAGCAGATAGCTGGTTCTCCCTATGCTAACTTGGAAAGCTTCATGGTGGTAATCACAGATCATAGAATCATAGAATGCCTTGGGTTGAAAGGAACCTTAAAGATCACCCAGTTCCAATCCCCTGCCATGAGCTTGCTGCCACCCATCAGATCAGGCTGCCCAGGGCCTCATCCAGCCTGTCTTGGAATTACCTCCAAGGATGAAGTGTCCAAAATTCCTCTGGGCAACCTGTTCCACCGCCTCACCATTCTCTGAGCAAAAAAATTCTTCATAACATCTGGCATCTTCCAACATCCTAGCATTCTTTCTTCTCCTGTCATTATTAGACTGTGTAATCTTGCTCTTTGTTTTATTTGTGGACTGATGTAACATGCTTTTTTTGTAGATCTAGTACCTTCGCCAACAGAACTAGCCAGATAACACAGGCCAAGAGACACAACCAACATCATCCAAATTATATGCACAGATTCTTGGCAGATTAGGAGAAATTCCTTACCTCCATTTGCATCTGTAAGCTCTGTTCTTCGCAGGAACCCCAGATAGCCAGTCCGAGCCCAAATAGTTTGTGTGTCTCCAAAGCTGAGTCTTGAATTAAAATGATCTGATTGCAAAGATTCATCTCCATATATGGTAAAGTACCCACTGGCATTGTGAGTGCTGTGAACCCATATCTAAGTTAAAAGCAATTATACTGGTATTAATTAAAGTAGCTTTCCAGAATGAAGCATTATTGAAAATTCTTGCTGCAAATATTTTCATTCATAGCTAACAAATGTAACACGAGATAATGC
Source organism: Callipepla californica brunnescens (assembly GCA_023055505.1). Classification (NCBI taxonomy): domain Eukaryota; kingdom Metazoa; phylum Chordata; class Aves; order Galliformes; family Odontophoridae; genus Callipepla; species Callipepla californica. Next base: position 7,355,368 of record JALIRH010000006.1, read on the forward strand.
CTTTTAACACTGCTCCTGACCCACGCGTAGGCACAGTCAAGACACAAATCTGACCTCACTGAAGTCAAAGTGCAGAGCTAAGCTGTGCTAGTCCATGGGAACGTAGGTAAGCCCCAGACCTACAATTATTGTTCTGAGCTCTCCTTGGGCTATGGCAATTCTCAGACACTCTTTTAGACACAGTGCTCTTTCATAGTCCCCCTGAGCGTGGTTCAGTGTATTTGGTCAAGCTGGACATCATCCATGAACATGAGACAGACAGATCCCTCCCACAGCACCAGTGGAGTGGGAATTGTTCCAACGTTAGAAATGGAGTTTACATTACTTTAAAGGGAGAGGCCAGGGACCTTCACATATGGAGGACTCATTTCAGCTAACTGAAGTGTACATCATGGAATTATTCACAATTTCATAGTGATGAAATCTTAAAAACAAATCTCACAAATCAGACTGCAGTGTTAATTATGACTAAGCAAATCCCTCATTTTGTTAATTAGATCTTTAATTGCTCATTGAAAATAACATTTTACATTTTTTCTCTCTCTAGAAACTTTAAAATAAATTGGGAAAACACATAGCCTTGCTCAACTCAGCTAATGAGAGTACTTCGGTGCACTGAAGCACGATGACTATAAAGAGGATAACATTGAAACCCCTCTAGCTGAAATTAGACTAATCAATAAACTTATTTTTTCATTTAAGTTTTCATCAGAATCAGTCAAGCACAAGTGGAAAATGTAGTTAGAGAAAGCAGATTGTTTTCAAATTATTTAATAGACTTGAGCTATTATTAGCATCTATCAAGTACGCCTATAACATTTTTAATTAAGATACAAGTATCACGCTACACACTTCATACACGATCAAGGTCTACGTCATTCAAGCTTTTTTAACCTAGCATTCAATAAGATGTATGGTAGGAAACTACTGGCATACACTTTGATAGCTTTATCCCTGTGATTCAGTTCCAAGTATGCAAAAGTGAAGTTTTCATGACTCACCTCACCAAGATGAGAATCTCCTAAAGGTCCCTTGGTTTCTGGATTAGCAATGATGATACGTACTCCAGGCAGGATCTATTGTAAGAACATATGAAGCAATGAGAACATAGGTACTTACACATCATAAGCTGAATATTCTTCCCCAGACAACCTTTAAAACAAACTAGAAGGCATCCTTAAAAAGCTGGTGCAGACATATTGAATAAAAAATTGAAATAGTTGATTGATGTAATAAATCTAGATATCTGGGAAATGATTAAAAAAAAGAAAACCTCTTATCTTCGTAAAAGCTGTACCATCAGTAAAAACTCATCAGAAATCAAATACTGATCTACAAAATGAACAGGGAAAAAAAAATACCCCCACAAAAATCCTACCGAACAGCTCCAAGTCTCTGTGACAGTATGTTTTCAGAATGGAAAACAAACCCACCCTGTTCACATGAAAGCTTGGTCTGAAGCACAGAGAAAGCCCTAGAGGCAGCACACAATCTCTTAGGAACAAGACCCTCGCCAGTGACTCCATGTAATGGGCCCTCAAACACTGCAGAGGTGGACAGATGCTAAAGCCTAAAATAGAACAGGGAGCATCCCCTGGCATGAACGTTTGCAAAGATATAATTAGACAGCTTTGGATGGGCACGGAGAGTGCCAAGGGCAGACTGTGAGCAGGGGCTGCCTTGGCGGCTGAGGGTAGCGGCTCCATCCTCCAGGCTGTGTGTCCTGCACAGAGCTGAGCACGGCACCAATGTCTGCATGTTTCACTGCTAGGCCCTCAGTCTGTGCTCACCGAGGTGCTGCACCCCTCTGCCAATGAACCCACAAGTAAAATGTTGGCACTGAGACTTTGCTGAAGGCACATCTGTGGCCTGTCTGTAGGGTGAGATGCAGCTTCTGAGCAGTGAGTCAGGTCCTGCCACTGGGACTACAGCAGCAAAGGAAGGCCTCTGGCCTGCGCTGCTGCGATCGCTTGAAACGTGAACAGAAATGGAAATGCACAGGAAATATTTACTATAAAGGAGACGTTTAAATCTCCTCTCTGTACTTACTTTTCCTGACTCCATGAGGGGCAGACTGTGTGGAGATCCTCTTTCTACTAAACGAACTCTGTAAAATACATGTAAAAATAATACAGATGATAGATGGTTGCGTTTATTTGCTTTCCGTTGATATTTATCTCTAAAGGGAATGGTTGATGGTCACAGAGATTAATGCTATTTTTGGAACAGATGAAGCTTATATCCTCCAGAACGTTCTGAAGCCCAACATTTAATTTTTGGCAAGACTTACGTCTTGGAAAATAATGAAAGAAAGATGGCTATGAACATTTTCTTAAATACTAAATTCTTCAAACGTAACTGGTGCCTCTTATTTATTTTGACAGACTTTTGTAAATGGAATTCCAAGCACAAAATTACTCCCAACAAAAGGGATCTAAAACATCGATTTTCCACTAGAACATCGTAAATGTCAGGGCACAGAAACAAAAGCATGTGAGCTGAGTGAGCAACCACATTCTGTGAGCGGGTAATAGTTGAAATCAAAGTCATCTCTAAAGAGCCCATAACCACAACTCAGCATGAAATCTGCCTTAGCAATCTTCTGATTATTTTCAATGGACAATGTTTGATAAACATTTTAGTAACAAACAAAAAAATCATCAAATGAAAAATGCTATTGCTGTTGAGATCAGACCCCTACTGAGCGACACTCTGGTCTGCTCTCTTCCTTTCTTAGATAACTCATTTTACCACTGAAGGAACAGCAATGGCAGCTCTCCTGGACAGGCAAGATGGTCTGGAAGTAAGTTTATCATTTAATATTAGAAAGAGACTCTGAAGTCCTAAAATGGCTGATCAGCTCAGCCAGTAGACAGGGAAGAAATTTCAGGTAACATCCAGGCATTCCTGCATCCTAAGTGAGATACCTTAAAAGCTGTAGCAGAACCATGAAAAACTTAAAATTCCCACTTTTGCAGATTTTCATAGCCCACACAACTGATCTAAATCTGTTCTTCCATCAGACAAGCAGTTCTTACCCCTTTCCTTCCATCAACTGCCCCACTACAAAGAAAAGAATCCTGAGATATCAAAAAAATAATCTCATAAAAGAAGTGTTGATACAAGAGAGGGCACAAGAAGGCATAATGAGGTGTGTGGAAAACTGGATCCAGTTAAAGTGATCACAGGACTGCAGTTAGTTAGGAGCTGTCACGAGAAATCTTTTCTGGACTCTTCTGACACCTTTTTATATACGGAGCACTGCGGAGCTCAGTTTGGGGAGGGAGAGATGAGACACAGAGACCTCAGCTAAAGGTCCCTTGGGGAAGAACAAAGCTTAGGCAATTTCAAGCCCCTACACATTAAACGAGATGGAAAAAGATCTTCCCTTCTTTTTGTACTATTTCTTTGCTCCAGAAATTATCTATAAAAGCTGGGACTGTCAAGGTCAAGGCAGGAACAGTGAAGAGAGTTTCATCTGCAGTTCTGTGGAGTCTCTCAGCCTTGATGGATGGGGCTGGGCTGAGCCCTGAGGCACAGCAGAGCAGTGTTAACAGCTTCTCACACTAACAGCAAGAGATACAACCTAAGTTTCCAGCAATTTCAGAGCTCTTTTCCAAGCAATTCTTCTTTATCACCCTCTTAAACCTCTAGTGTCTTACATGCACATGTACTCATGCTGCCTGCAACAGCTGAAAAGCAGCAGAGCCACCACCAGCACCACAACAAGAGCACTGAAGCTGCAGCGTCCAGCTGTCCCACCAGGGATGCAGACGTGGGCCAGCAGAACCTCAGGAGCTTCACTGTAATGTGTATGGGTATGGCTAAAGTCATGCTGCCCCGTAACAGACGTCTGCATATACCACACTTGAACTGCTGCTCCAACAGCAAGTCATAATTAGGAGTGTGCAGCAAGCAGTTTAAAAATAACTGTGCATGTTGCAAGAAGCAGTTGTTAATTAATACCTCTATTTCTGCCTTTTTATATATAACTCTGTTCTGTAAAATCTGTATTCGTTTAGAAATAGAAATTGCCTTTAAGCAAGCTCTTCCACGCAGCTGACATCTCTGAGTTTCATTGTGCACTTGCAGACAGGTAGCTGCTCTTAGGAGAAGTAGTCATCATCTCACACCCATGGTATCTCCTTTAGCAGTGACTTCATCAGTTATCTACCAACATTTGTCAAGTAAGATTGATTTTTAAAAAGAGACTACTAAAAAAAAACTCCAGCCATGTATAGAGGTGAGAAAGATGGTGTGGCAAAAGGTTGCAAGCACCTTATTTGAATTTGAGATTGGTATAAAAATAATTCCATTTCGATAACAAAATCACTCTGGGGCAGGAGAAGTATACATCAGAGCTGTTCAGTTCTGTGAGGATTCCACTGGCTTTCACTCCTTTTCTGTTTTAGAGCATGCCTCAGAAAGGCTGCTGCGTTCCATGCCTAGTGGGAACTGCACATATTAAAGCTCAGAAATCACATAAAATAAAGCTATATATTAAATAGTCATTGAAGTGACTCCTGGAAATGAATTAACATTCATAATTCTGACCACCTCCTTCCCTCGTCCTTTCCAGCAGCTGTGCCTCCCTCCTGCCTTGTTGTTAGTACTAGCACATTTTTCTAGTTTCCTTCTCCATTTATTTCCTTTAATCTCCTCTGAATTTTAGCACATGAAGATCCAGAAGGTGCAATTTCTCAGTTTCCAGTTCTGTTAAAACTCCCCCACGACGTGCTTTCCTCCTCACATCCCTACAGAAATATCACAGCAGTGCACTAAACATAGCAACTCTACATTTTGGGGAGGTTTTCTGCTTAACAGAGCTCAGAAACTTAAGACTCCACGTCAAAAACTTTTGGCTAAGCTCATCATGCATTTGGGAGCATGCTGTTAAACCTCTAACATCTCTGAAATAGTAAGATATTTTGCCACAGAGAGATTAAGAAAAAAAATAGAAGTGCAACATTAGATTCTGATGTTACCATCTCCTATGTGCATACTTAATTTTAAGTGCATAATAGTCTTACTAACTCTACAGGGACTAGTACTGCGAATAAATTATGGACATTATGCAATAACTTTTAAATGAGTTCTACTCTGTCTCATCATGAAATAATTCAATTGTTCTCAATGCTCCCCCAGGAGATTTCCATTTTCCACTGACAAACGCAGGCAGCACGCACGGCTGAGACCTTGTGCACCCTCCCTTCCTTTGCCAGCTCCAGGTGTGGGCTGGCAGCAGTGGGCATCACAGCTGTGATAAATGCTGAGAAATTCCACCCCAGGATCACACCACTGATGCTGGCTGGGGAATCACAGCTCCTTCTGACTATGTTTCTCAAAGTAGGAACTTCACAAATAATCATAATGCGCTCCCAGTCATCAGAGCTTCAGGAAGTGTAAGTTCCATTTCTTCGCAGTACTCCGCTATTTCTTTGCTGGGAGGAAAAACAGGTCTCTCACAAAGTGAGTGCAGAGCCCTCTTGCTGCCTTCAAGTCATGCCTGGAAGGGCAGGGAGAGCGTGGCAGTAGTGCCAGGCTGGACAAAGAGCCTGGAAATCAAGTGGGTGGGATCAAAGCGGCGCCCTTGGGCGTGAAAGCTATTTTTGCACCTTCTGATGGTTTGCAGCCAAGCTGAGAGGAAAAATAGAAATGAGTGACCGAATGCAGGGAAAAACATGGAGCTTCTCTCCCACCAAAACATCTCACTGGGTGGAGAAGATGTTTAGGAATGCTTGCACTGTTATAAAGCTATGAGCAATGATGATGTGCAAGGAATCCGCAGTATTTCTACAGTAGGGCATGGGAGAGTATAATTTTTAATATTTGCTTCTTCGGTTTCTAAGAATCTGTGTTTTTTTCTTAAGAAAAGATCTTAAACTGGTGCTCGGCAGTTGAGAAAGCTGCTTACATTTCAAAGCCTGCCTAATGGGATTTAATAGGAAATGTAGTCAAAACAACAGTAAGTGCTTAAGTTCCTTTTCTCATTACAATTTAATACAGGGGATAGATTGGTTTTATCTCCTTCAAATCAAACTCTTATGATGGAAAAGCAGGACTGAAATCTGTCTTCAGAATGAAAACTGGCAAGCTACAACCAGCCAGCATTGTACTGAGTAGTGAAGGTGATACTGAAATACAGTAACAATGCCTTTCTGCCCAACTGTCCACATGGAGTTGCAGATTATGCTGAGGTTCCTTTTTCCATCCAGTGACAAAAACTCTGATATATATTCCACAGTTAGCTAGTATTCTCACTAATCAAAGAGTCTGTCAGCAGAGCTACTAAATATTGTCTGGGGAACCTGAAGGGCCTGGAACATGCATGGTGGCAGTAACCAATGTTATGATGCCAAGATTGGGAAAGCCTTCAAACACAGCTGTGTTGCACTGGGAAAGACTTTGGGCTCTGTGATTCTAATAGAGATGGAAAGAAGTTATTAGGTCATTCAAGTCTTTCTTCCTGCCAAAAAAGGGTACTCCCCGCAGTGCACTTTGAATGCTTTGTCTACTCCTGTTACAGCATTTCAAATGATGAGGCTTCTTCTACTTCCCTTCAGAATTAATTTTTCAACTAAATGTATTTCATAGTCTTTTTACTGTCCTGTTTGGCAGGATTTTTTCTTAGCTTCCTCTTATTAGTTCTAACTACCTCCCCAGATAAAATTCAAAATTTTTTTCCCCTTTTCTTGCTAAATATATTTCAGGTAAAGACTTTGGCTTCTACCTAACACCTGGCAAATTCTCACACCTTGAATTTTTATCTTTCCTTTACAGCCATTCTCATGAACTGAGCCTGGACCTGCCCTCTATCCCCAAGCCGGTGTGTCAAAGATCCTCTGCTGTCAGCCAGGTTGTGCACCAAAGCATCTTCCATCACTGAGCTCTCATTCCCTACCGACACTTCATTACTCTTCCTCCTGCCTTGAGCTTTGCAGTCACACCAGCATGGAAGTCCACCTTTTTCGTTTCTTACATGTTACCTATTCTGTTAAGATGGTTAAGTTTTTCAGTAGCTGATTTTTCACACTTGAAAAACATCAGCAACAAAAGCTAAAGGAAACAAGACATGATGCGATGTAAGTACAGACTAACATATACTGAAAATACACTGGAAATATAAAAATATCAATGCATATCTCCTAAGTCCTTCCCTTAGCCAATACTGTTCTGTGGTAGGAAGATACGATGGGAGACCTTGGATTCATTTCAGCCTTACGATTCTTGCTGATTATCATCTTACATTACAACTTGAGCTTGTGGGAAAAAAAAATGGATGTTTTCTTATAATTTAAGAAATATGTTCTGAAAATTGTTGTGTGTTAAACTGGAACAAAGAGGTGAAAAATTAACATAAGACATGAACTGACTGAAAAAAACATCATGAGCAAAACTTCAAAAGTTAAAGTAGGGTGCTTTCACCATTTCACCTTTTTTCTTAAGCTGTAAAGATCTGTCAAAACCGACTCTTCCAATTTCAACACAATATACTTTTCTGGTGAAATGTATTTCATTGGAAATGTTAACCAAAATCTAATTTAAAGCCATTTAACATCTGAGGTGTTTCTCAGAATGCCATGAAAAAATGGAAATATTGATCAGCGAAGACCATCTGACACTTCCCTGTTCAACCTCTAGTAGGGAACCCGCTTTTAGTGGAGGAGTTGGACTTCATGACCTCCAGAGGTCCCTTCCATCCCCTATGATTCTATGATAAGCTTCAAGATAAAGTTCCCAGTAGAAATTGCCAGAAAATGACATAGCTGAACACTCTGAGGGGAAAATCTAGATTATAAAGACGACTTTCTGTGCACCATTCTGGTTTCCTCAAAGTAGTTTTCTTCTCATCATATGACGAATTTAGATAATGGATAGAGACAACTGAGACTGAAATAGGGAATTTTTGGATCAAGGCAAATTTTAGCCAACAAAACGAACAATCTTGAAATCTACTGTATGTCTAGGATGTATTTTAATCCCACTAATTCTATAACCAATAAGTTTAGCTAAAGAATTTGCACTAAATCACTTCCTTTAATGTAAAGACTTGCTTCACTATAAATCTAAATTACGTTTCATGTCCCAGTTCCCTGAGGTCAAAAGCAAACAGCTTCCTATCCTGAAGGTGGATGGATAAAGGAGCAGAAGAGGTTACATAAAGGTTTAAAACAATGCAGAAAGTTGTAAAGGAATGAAAATGAGCCATGAGCTCAGGTTTAGGAAATGGATATTCAAAGCTTTAGAGAATTAAAAAAGTAATTTTATCATAAATAGCCATGGGCAAATGTAAAAATAAATTCCATTTTTATTTCTGTTTTCCTCTTAAAAGTACTGCACAATGTTCAGCCTTCATTATATGTGCATCACATTCATCACATTCAATTTGTTTAGCTCTGTGTAAAGTCTAATACATAACTACTTCAGGTGGTCTGGGACTCCAGAGAACCCAGTCTGCCCCCTGGCCCTATCTCACACTTGCCATGTCCCATCAGAAACAGCATCTCATTTCTCTGAGCTTCAGGTTTGTATCTGTAAGAACAGGCATAGTGTTGCTTTCAGCCTTCAGCTTTTTATTTAGATTACAAACCTCCCAGGACACATTGTTTATTGCTAATTGTTTCTACAGCACTTTTCAGAACCACAGTTGTGAGCTGATGACTGTTTAATATAACATACTTTTTCTGTTTTGTAATCCTTTATCTTCCCTGTTCTAATTGAGAAAAAGAGACTCCACGCCTAGGGAAAACTTCCATTATAATGACTTTGAAATGTGACATTTTTTTTCAATGCATAGAGTTACTCTATTTGTCACTAACAAATGATGGAATATTCATGTCCTAATTCACACAATATTTTGAAAGGTGAAAGTTCTGAAATCAAGTCTTCCTTGGTAAGTTTCCTTACGGTGCTTCAAGCTTCCAAATCCACATCACCAGCTGATGCATGCAGCACGTACTCTGCATTATTAGAGAAGAAGAACTTGGAGGAGTTCCCTCTTCCTACCAACTAACAGAGATATTTCCTGTGCATGGAGAAGTTCAGCATATGGACATTCATTCAGTGGAATTAAAACCACAGATGGACTGAAAGAAAGGAAGGCTTTGCTGAAAGAATGCTCAGTAGCACTGCAGAGCCCTGGATGCTTCAAGTCACCGAGAAGGGACCATCCTTGTCACAGGAGACTTAAAGGGAACCCTGGCTGAGCTTCACACATCTCTCCATGTAAACAAGCTCATCATCTGCAAACAGATGCTTATAATATACTCTTCATTTAAATAAGCTCATCTTCTGCAAACAGCTTGTAATATATAGAAACTTTAGGAGAATATGCGAGGCTTAAAGCAGTATATTAAGAGCCACTGAATCCTGCTACTTGAAAGAATATTGCATCTCTAACAAAGTTAGAGAGGGATCCTTATATAAATATAGGAAGCTTTTCTGAGCTCTTTTTCTCACACTTGAATTACTCAGAATTCACACAGCCACAGACTCTGCTGACAACCTGAGCCCAGCGAGTGCCTGAGGCTGGGGGATTGCAGTGGGTCACAGAGGTGGAAGCCCATTTCCCACGGGTAGGCACCAGCACATCACCCACTGCTGAATTATTCATGGCAAGGAACTGCCAGTGAGTGGGAGAGCAAAGGCTCCATCCTCCTGTGAAGGATGGCAAGAGAAGAAAGAAAGAAAACACAGATGGAAAGCACTTCAGGAGATATATCTCTTACATACATCTCCTAGAGCACACGGCAGTGAGGTCTGCAGAACGTACAATGGCTTGCTCCAAATTTCACACGTGTTCATTATATATTTTTACACATTTTTCCTTCCAACTCACGTGTTTCAATTGTGCAGTGTGCTCTAAGGCAGCAGTATGGAAATTAGCACGTTTTCCTCAACTACCAAAGCAGTCTCTGCTCACTGTTTAGTCCTCCATTAGTATAAAAAATCATCCACAGAATAGTGACCTGCCACCTTGCTCTGCCTGTTCCCATCTTCTGTAAGGAACAAGGATGCCAACAAAAGCTGAAATGGGTAATTCTTTCTTTTCTTTTAAACATCAGATTTCTTGGGGAATAAAAAGATTGGAATGTTTTAATAAGCTGGGATGTTACTTGAAAATTAATAAATGGTTCACAAAAACAAAACCTGAACCGTTTTCCATCTGGTTCTATTATTAATGTTTGGAGAATGATATGCAAATGGCATTTGCAAATAACTGAGTAAATGCACAACTGCAGTACACCGACTTTCCTGGAAAGTTAAGGCTTCTGTCTTCCCTTTGTCTTGGTACAGGTTACAGTATTTCCTAACTCCCCCAGGGAAATCTAACTGGAATTTCTCAGTTTATAGTTAAGGTATAAACCACATCCTCTTTCAAAAGCCACCACTTGATCCAGCTCTTATTGTCCCATTCCACTAAACTCAACGTTCTATTCTCTTGATGAAGACTTTATCAAAGAAAAACAGACTTGTTTCAAGGGAGGAAATAACTCCAGAGCTAGTAATCCATCCATAGAGAGTGCAGAAATAGCTTTGTAAGAGTCCCATTCTCCACATAACTAAGTCTGTCTGTCTGACTAGGACAAGAGTGGGTGAGTTCCCATCTGAAAGTTATGGGATGTTTGTCCCTTTCTCCTGCCCTACAACAGAATTTGGTTCGTGCCTGGAAACATACAGCATCTTTAAAAGCCCTTAACATCTGTATATTTACAATTTTTGTTACAACTTTGGATCTGCTCATATAAATAGTGCAGTCCCTTAGACGGTGTTCTAAACAGTTTACTCCCCTTCAGTTACCCAGGTGTTCTCCAAATCACAGCAGAAGGTTGCAGGCAGCAACACTTCCCCCAGAGCAGGCACACCAGGACTTCACCTCCAAATCAGAAGTTGAAGTTTTGTTATTAAACTCATCATGCAGAATGAACGCTGCTTTCTGAGAGATTTGTCTGACATAGGTCAGAAATACTGCCAATGGGATTTGGAGGACAGAAACAAACTTTAATACCTCTAAAATGACAAGGCTGGATTTTCACCTGAGGGAACATGAAGAACAAGCCGTTTTTTGCCAGTACTGTAACGGCTTAAACTTGGTAATGAGATTCTACAAGATAATGGGCACAATACCTCAATCCATACAGTTCTACAAAGAATCCTCAAAACTAAACCGCATCACAACTTTGCCTAATTAAAACTTAGAGGAAGTCAGGCTTTATTTTAAGGACCTCAACACTTATTTCTTCTCACAGCGGAGTTAACTTCTCTGTTGATTTTATAGGCATGAAAGGTTTTTCGTCCAAGAATGAAAAGAAAACCTGTCCCTGGGATAATAGAAAAATAACCAAACAGCTCCAGCAACGGGAGATCTAAAAAGAAGCACAAATAACGTGTGAAACTTGGAAGAAAAGCAGCCTGCACCAGTTGACCCTCAGAGCTCAGGATGACTGCAGCAGCACTGCTGGAGGTGGCACCTGACACAACACAATTTGTAAAAGAGCTTACTGCTTAAATGCACTGGTGTTATTTTGAGGCCGGTGATTTGTCAGGTCAGTGTTTGGAACAGCTCCCCAGGTAGGCAGGTACCCAGCACTTCCAAACTCAACAAACTCCACACGCTGCACCTACTGAGTCTTGCAAAAAGTGACTGTGTCACTTCAGAACCCCACACAGAGTGAATAATCGAGGAGTGGCATTTTCTGTAGCCTACAAATGGATTCTGTGCACTGTAACCTACAAGAGTGGGAAAAAGCACTACTCCCCAGAGCATGAGGGAGCAGTTATCAAAGTTTCTTTTTGTCAACCATTGGTAAACTGCTTTCAAGTACGGTTAATCAATTAATGCTTCACAAAAGGTAACTATTTTATTGTCACTTGTCATCAGCATGACTTTTTCTGACATGTTTCCCCCCCAGTCTATTTTCTCTTGATGCAACCATAAAGTGTTATCCTCCGTGCTGTGACTGTGCTGCAGTGCACTGCTGTGGCTGTAGCTTAGATAATAATTTCCCTAAGTAGTTCTTTTGTCTGGTAACCCTGCAATAAGAGTATTTTTCAAGGGAGATGGAAAAGAAGTGTTTAAGAACTAGAAAAAACTCCTGTGGTTTTGTTTCTTGGTATTACTCAAGGAAATGTACACACAACACGAAAGTTTCAATAAAATATGGTGCAGAATGATAAACTATTGACAGCTAGGATAAAAAGGCTATTTTTCTTCTCCTGCATGGAGTCTGAACTGCTGGAATATATTGAAATGAAGCCAAAGCCTTTGCTGATTCCTTCTGACAGAGTCTGCATTTGAAAGTGGGCTCAGTATATAAACAATCTATAATTATAAATCTGAAATAACTGTTTTCACATCCCTCTGAAACTCTATCGCTGTTCTCTTCTTTTCTCGGGGAATGGAGCTCTGAACTGTCATTCTCAGAAATGACCATTGTCAAGGGAACAGTGTTTCCCAATGAGGCTAATGAAGTTCAGAGCTCTCTGAATATCCCAAAGTCCAACATGAAAAATCAGATTTAGCACAACATACAAATAGCTTCCTAGGAAACCGAGTCTACTAATGGATCTAAACATATACAAAGACTGGTTATTTTTATTTTTGAAGAAATCTGGTAATTTCTATCATGCCACAGAGATGTCAGAGACCACATAAAAAGACAAGACACCTATTTTTAAAGATCCACTAACTGCTCATTTAATGAATACAGAGAGAAATCTGAATAAAATAATTAATTCTAATGATGGAATGGGAACATTTTAGAGAAAGATCTTTGATATCACATGTCATATCATAAGTAACTGCCAGAATAAAAAAAAAAGAACTTAAATACATCCCACTGTCTCTACCTGGTGATATCCTATAACTGGATTTGGCTCCCTGTACCAGCTGTCTTTGCCACTGAGCTTGTGAAAAACTATTGAAGTATCTCATTATCTCAAAGGAAAACGTAGAAAAGGGTTTAACAGATTCAATTCTCCATTTATTTGCAGAGAATTGCAGTGACGTGGTGGGGGACTCATGCCTGGAGTTCTGCTGCATGCACATGGGCATGTATACATGAGCTGGGCTGCAGAGTGAGTTAGCAATCGGGCCAGCACAGCTGGTCAAGAGTCCAGCATATGCGTGGTGAAGAATTAATGCACCTATTCTGCCTCTTGGATCCGAGCTGACCTCTATAAACTGCATTATACTCTAGTGCAGGTACTTACCAGTCACCTGTTAACTTGCGGATCCTTCCTTGTCTTATTTTAATAAGCAGCACAGGTGACACTTGCCCGTCTTTGCTGCTCATTCTTTCTGACATTATCTTTCTTGCCCACCCTGAGGACAATCATTTTAGAAACACACTGAGATGATGAGTAGAACAATCTTGATGACCAAGAACAAACAGGGACTGCACAGTCTTGATTTCAGGATGTTACTCAGTTTCCCAGACAGAGGCATCTAATGTCAGGGACATCTAATGCACAGGGACACCTGATTAGTGTTAGCAAATTCACCAGGCAAGCCCTGATGGAGTAGCTGTAGCATTAAAATTGCACCAGATGCTCCATCAAATTAAAATCTGCATTACCACAATGTGAGAAGGCCACTCCAATGATCATCTTTTATGTTCTGCAGAACTAGTCACTAAACATAAATGAATACACTGGCTAAGTCTGATGCTGATAGTGATACCCACTTCTCAATGACACAGTAAGTCAAGGAAATAGTACACCCATCCTATATGCAGCTTTTGTGAGGAGTAAATCTTATTTTCCCTATATGAAGACATACAACTATATTTTTATTGATTAAAATTATTGTCAATGTTTCAAAACTGTAAATCACAGAATCACAGGGTCTAAAAAGGACTTCTGGAGATCATCGAGTCCACCTCCCTGCTAAAGCAGTTCCTTAGAGCAGGTTGCACAGAAAAGCATCCAGATGGGTCTTGAATATCTCCAGAAAATGAGATTTATCTTTCAGCTTTATCCTTTCTCCTCTATAACTACAACTTTATCTTTAATGATTCAATAGCTCCTTCTCCTGCTCTCAAATGGCACCTACGAATATCCACCTACCTTGTGGTCAACTTAGCTTCAACCATTTAAGAACACTGAGATGAACACAAACACACACTGCAGAGATGTCAAACTAATGTTACAACAGTGCCAAAATCCTTCTTTCCTTGAGCTGAGTATAACCATGCCTACACAGCTCTGCAGTTGTTGGGTCAGGTAGTCCAAGTGCGCTGGGTTTTGCAAGCAGCAGCATCACAAAGAACTGATCAAACATGAATATTACTTTCGTAACAGTCTGTGCAAAAGGAAGAAAAAAAATGGTGGGAGTGTCAAGTACCTTGCAGTTCCTTTCTTTCACCATGTGCTATACGAAAATATCTATATTTATATTTCACTTAACTATTCTATGCTCCCTTTATAGCTAATGGAAGCACACACTTGTGAGTCCAATTAACTTCTTCTTAAACTTAGAAGAGAACAGGATAATTACACCCTAAAACTAACCATTGTCTCTTCACTACAGGGGTTCCGGGCAGCCAGCTCTGACCTGGATGTCTATGCATGTACAAGACAAATCCCCATCCCTCTCAAGACTGATGCTGTGACAGAAGAAAATATATGAAAGAAAACACTGAGTATGTCCACAATGTGTATGCTGAACAGAACAAAGCTTGGTTCAACTTAAAATCCATGTGTTGCCTACAATGTGCACCTACGGGCCTCTGTTCTGGCTTGCATTTATGAAATATTGGGACACTCATGGGACTGTGTGGGCAGGTGCCAGTACTGCCCTAAGCTCTGTACCCTGCAAGTTGACCCATTCACTTCATCTGTATCAAAGTCAATACTTGTCTAAGGGGAACAAATTCTCCACAGTGAAGCTTTTATGAAGGGCAAAAATAAAAAGCAAAACATTTAAAAAAAGAGAAGCCCTGTTTGGACTATGATTTTTTTATGGCACCAAGACTGGTGAACATCATCAATGAAATGCTCACTGCCTCCAGAATTAACAGAAAGCTCTGTTTTGTCAAAAGAAAATGTTGAGTAGAGATCACCTGCTATGACACTGGAAAAGTGAAACAGACATACATAGGTATTTTCTAAAATTATGTTTGAAATTACAAGCTCCTTTCCATCCAGAAGATCTCACACATCTCCATACTAAGACTAATGATAAATTTTAGTCATCATTTGGTATATGATTATCAAACATTAAAGTCAGAAGACATCCAAAGTTACAGAATGTGGTGGCTCACAATGTCTGAAATAAGTAATAATCCCTCACAGTCTTACAGCATTAAGAATTACAGCAAAATCCCCCCATGGTCTCCTTGCTGGCCTTGCCAAGGACAAATACATCTGTGAATCCAACAGACCCATGAGGAATCCATTTCTTAGGGACTGCCCATCTGAAACAAGCGTCAGGGAACCCTGAGAAGCTGGGAATCTTGTTAGTTAACAGCAGTTATGCCAGGTTCTTCAGTTTTACCAATGAAAATGTCGATTAATTAATCAAGTAATAAAAAGAACTATTTCAGTTTGCTGGTAGGAATTAACACAAATAAGTCATGAGGATTACAAAAGTTTCCAACGTGAAGAGTGCTGAAGTAGCTTTCTTGCTGGAAACTCTTGGGTTTTTTTGTTTATTATAGAAAAAGAAAAAGGTGGTTCCGACCTGTCATGCCTCAGTGCCCTCATATCAACATAGACAGTGGTTGGATCTGGTCCAGACGTTCCCTGTAAACAACAACATCAGCTAATCAGAACTTGGAAGCTGGGAGAAGAAAAGAGATTTAGCCCCTGAATAACTGACATTCATTTCACTGCTAATTATACCAATCAAATGACAAGTTATATTTAAGCTGTTCATCAAACAAAGCTCAGCTTCAGATTCAGAAAGAGCACCTGAAATCATACCTACCGTCAGGTACTTGTTACCTTGTGGTCGGTAAAAACACCAAGCAGCTGTGCTATTTAACCAAACACGTGTAAACAGAGGTTTTATTTGCTACAAAAGGCCAAGTAATCAGCACGTGGATACATACAAAAATGTTAAACACATTTTGTCATCTAAAGGAATGCAGAAATGGCTGAGGAGACACAGTTTAATGGCAAAAGCACATGGGACGTGAAGCATGATTTACTGAGAATCTTCCATACATGCAACAAAGAATACATTTGAAGCTAAAGATATTAAAGGTAGCACGCATGACATGAACCAGTGTGGACTGAAGATCTATAAGAAATTATTCTGTTCCTTTTCAGTTTTCCACTGCATAATTTAAACCCCTTGTTTTATGTCATGATATTTAGTTACTTGAATAACAGGAGACTAATTTTAGTTTACTTTTGCGCAGAGATGACAGTCTTTTAGGCCTTTCCATCCATAGTTTTGCTGCAGTTTTGTAACCTAATATGATTTTCCCTTCTCTGAGACTTCAAACCCATCACTGTAGAACACATACATTTTCAGTGCTGTAGTCTAGGGCTCTTTTCTCTGCTGCACAGTTCACATCACTGCTAAGTAGAAAGCCAGAAGAAAAGCACAACTTCATTTTGGAACACTGGAACTTTGGAAATCATCTTTTCAGCAGATAAATTCACCTAGCCCTAGTGAGCTACAAGAGCAGGAACTCCTTCATCAGTTGCTCAGGTCTTTGTTATTTAACAGTGCAGATAGCATCAACTCCCAGTGACTTCTGTCCTAGTGGGATATTTTGTAGTGCACAGTTCTTCCCATAAGGAACGTCAGGTGGTAAATTTCATGTTCCTGCAATGCTGGTCAGTAGTTTCTCAATTTATTCAGCATTAGAAATTGTGATAGACTCTACATAATTTTGTATCTAAAGGGGAAAGAGCTATCACTGCCAACTGATACTTACTGTACAGACACTGATAGTGACCCGTCACCAGAGGAGAAAAAGAGTAACAGAGCTGCACATGCATGTTAGCCTCTTTAGCTTGTTATACACAATACAATATCCTCTCTAGCTATTAACAACACGATTTTGAGTCTACTAGTAAACTCAGCAGTGTAACAGACTAGTGCTGAGTGGAGAGCTTATTTCAAATAGATGCAATGTTAAAAACAAAAACAAGAACATAATTGGTTATCTTTAAAAAATAAAACTAAACCTGAATTGGTTTATAAAATAATGGAAACAGTTGAGTTTGAAAACCAAAGACAATCACTATGGTATTTGTTATTTTCAGTGTGAATGAAATAGTTACAACAGAAAACTGATGAAACCTGCATCCAGACAAAGCTGAAATGGACTCGTATATAGTTTCATAGAAGGATCTGAAAATCCCCAATCTCCAGACTCAATTTCTAGTCTGTCCCACTGTTGGAAGCTGATAGGTGGGTATTGAGGGAACATGAAAATCCCCTACCTGCTCGGCCAGCTTCCCCAGCCTGTGAGGCTATAGCAGCAGGAATAGCAGGGATGAGGGAGAGAAGGAAAGAAGGTAACACAAGACGAAAATAATAGTAAAAAATGGGAATGAAGGGTGGGAGGAAAAAAAAAAAAAAAGAAGAGAATGCAAAAAGCAGGGAGTAAAATAAAAAGAAAAACAATGTCAAATACAGGAATCTTACAAATTAATCATTATACCATTAAAGGTTAAAAAAAGTAAAAAATGAGGTGTCAACATTTTAGTAGAGCAACAGAAGAGACAGCTGTAGACTGCTAACCTTGGACAAACAGACTTCAATGGTTTTAGGACACTACAGACAATGTTGTTAGTGGAAAACATGTGTCTAGCATACTGACTTATTTCTTTTTCTTTCTTTCCTTTTTTTTGTGTGTGTGTGTGTGTGTGTGTGTGTGTGTGTGTGAACAAGTCAGTAAACATCGTGGCCTTGCTATTATAATGTACATCCATTGGGACAGGGATTCCAGGTCTGTCATTTCACTGCTAGAAGTTTGTAAGAGATGTCCTGTGGAAACCATAAGAAAAATTGTCTTTTGGGAGGAAAAAAAAAATTAGTATACAACAGAGAATGATACATACACCTTATTTTACACAGATTAACATGCTTCTGGAGGAAAATAAAATCAAGGCTTCTTGCACAATCTAATTACTACAAGACAATATGGAGTACCTTCATAGTTCATTAAGTCTTCATTCATAGTCTATTCACTACTATACACAGTGTAATACATAAAACAGTAAAATTAAAAACCAATAGAAACCCATCTGTTCACCACCACAATCGATAATGCAGCAAAGAGACAACACACAGCAATGACTACTCCTACACTGCTCCTGTGACATGGAATACCTAAACCCAGATGATTGCTGTGGGACTTGCCTTACTGAGAAAATTAATAGCTCTGAGAGCAGTGCCATCCCACATCCTTTTCATCAGACTTCCTAATTCCCACGAAGTTAAAGACTACATGAAGCTGCCACAGCAGCATCTAAAAATAGGTATATTTTGAATGTGGGGGAAGATGAAGCGTTTTAAAAAATAGAATGGATCTGCTTATTAAATTGCCACCCCAAAATAGAAATATTACTAATAACTTAGGTTGAAGACTGTATTGTAACTGCAACAAAGCAGGAGAACTGCTGAAATTCATCAGTTATATAATTCATTGCTTATGACTACTCTGTAGGTCCAGAGAGAACTTTGAGAGTGTCAGAGCCTCGTTTGGCTTTTAAGTAAAGCTCTAAGAAAAAGTGGTCAACCTGAAGTCTCAGAACCATTTTAAAGAAGCAGAATCCAAGGCATGAGAGACTGACTCCATTTGTCAGTGCACAGTTATTTAAGTGAAAGCATCTGTCATGCTGCTAACAGGAAAACCACAATATCACCCCTGTGGTAACTGATACTTAGGACGTGCTAGGTAGTGTTCAGGGAAATAAAATGGGCTAAAGAGCATTTTCAGTCTGAAATCTCCTACATCACCAGTCACATTCCTTGGAATAAAGAAATGCCCACACACAGGGTGCCACTGGGGGACCATCCCTGTCCTGTCCAAGTGCCAGGCATGTATGCCAGGCATTTACTCTCTGTAAAAACACTGCAGATTGGAACTGCACCGAGGACTGCCAGGATAAGTTAGCAGGAGGGGTGATCATGTGCCAGCACTCAGCCTGTTTCCATTGAGCCAAAGGCCCACCTGTGCACTCTCCCCTGCTTCCCTCCCCAGAGTTAAAAACCACCAACCAGGCAAATAAAAGTCCCAAGAGTTGAAAAAAAAAAAAAAAGTTTTCTTTTGCTACCTAGGATTGTGGTCTCAATGTTTACACTTCTGAGTCTACTCCTGCTTAGCGATGCTCAGAAACAGATTTTTTGGTGTATACTTAGCAATTTCAAGTAGATGAGCACAGCAGCTGGAGCTGTGAAAAGAACTTCATGACGTGACTCATAAGATAGGTGGGAAAACAGAATCAGAGGGAACTCACCCAGAGCTACGCCACATTGCTAGGTGTGAATCATACATCTGATAAAGTGTATGCACTCCTGCATCGCTATCCTCAGAGCAATCCCTTGCTACATTTAATATGGATGATTCTCCAAAGAAGTGTGATCTGTTGCTAAGTAAAAAGTAACATTGCCTTTAACCCCTGCATTTACTAACGCAGTTCCCTTTCCTAGATGGTGAGGGATTCATTTCATGTCATTTCAGCTGTCACAGAATTAAGTGTGACTTGTAAGGCAGGAAGTGTCTCCTGATGGTGATGAATCTCATCCCACGATGGGCATGGTAAGATGCTGGAGGAAACTCTCTTCAGAACTATGTCTTTGTCTTTGCTGACTATAGATGGGCAGATGAGATAACTGGAGCTTAACTTAACGGTGACTTAAATGAAGCAAAATGAATCCTCCTCCCTTGCCTGAGGATGTGCAGATTACTTAGTATATTTTAGGAATAGCTGAGGAAAACTGAATAAATTTTTTTCCTCAACTGAAATTAACTGTGAGGTGGAAAAAAAATTCTATTTATTTTAAGTGTTTAAATGGAAATTAGCTAAAATCCTAGAGAACCATCTGTGCTGTTGTTAGAATGAAGCTACTCTTCATATCTATTTTTCTCTCTCCTGGGATTGCTATGATGCTAGATAATGAGAATTAAAATATGCTGGATGCAGTCTTTTCATCTCAGGAATACATGAACAATTGTTGGTGACTATATGGCCATGAAAAGTCAGATATTAGTGGTATTTAATTCCTAAAGATGGAAAAAAATATTTATTTTCAGAAGTATACCTCTAAAAATCTAGTCCAAAGCAATTACATCAAAAGAAACATAGCAAATTTGCTCTAAATGTGAGCAGAAATGAATACAAATGATACTGCACTAGTCTGTCAGTGATCCTAATCCTGAAATTATAATTCATTTGGTAGGCCAAGGCTCTTTTGTACTAAAGAGATTATGATAATGACTTCCTTTTCAAAGTACTCTTTAATAAAAGGTCAAATTCTGCTATGAAGTTTTATACACACACACATCTCTTCTTCTCAAAGGGGTGGAAAACAGTAAAGGCATTTAATTTACCTTAATTTTTCCCCAGAAAAGAAAAAAGGAATTTATATGAAGAAGGTATCAAAGACAAAGATCAAATCCAAGCTGCCATAGAGGCATACCATGGAGAAGAAACCCTGGATGGATTTTATGCCAGTAAGGTGTCATAGTTGAACAGAGATACGTTTAGAAGAGTAAACAGAATTTGAATGACCACAAAATAGGATGGATAACAGTTATTGTTGTGAAGTATGGAAACACTGGCTGATCTCATGGACTATATAACTTGGAAGAAAAAATGCAAAAGTAGATGCTATTGACTCAAATATCTTTTATAAGTATTTTTATTTAATGTGAACATGAAGAATACAGAAATCCTGATCCATTTCTGGAAACCTATCAGAGACGATGCTAATTTAAAGAACACTGCTGACCAGGGATTAACATACATTCTGTTCCTCAGCCCAAAAAACACAAGAGCCCACAAGCTATTCTGGAAATTCACTAACCATAATCTTCCAGACCAATTGGAAAGAGCTTTCAGGCTAATTCAGCATTGCCTTTGGCAGTGCCTACCACCAGATGCTTCAAAAGATGCAATTCTGTATCTTTATATTCTCTATCAAGCTGACATGTTTTACAGTAATGCTTATAAGTAACATCTTTAGCTATATTTCAAATCCCTTTAGAAGTTGCCAAACTACCCTTGGCTCAAATGCTTCAAAAACCATTCCACTTGGAAGGGCAATGTTACCAAATATAGACTTTCTGAGGTGAATTTTTTTCTTCTCAACCACACCATTTTTAGATAGTATATGGCTTTAGTTTGTCAAAGGATAGAGATGTAAAATCTCAGTACAACAAAATGAAATCTGACACTAAGCTATATGATCAGCCAGACTGTTAATCACCTCACACTAAGCTCACATTGTGTGCTGGTCTGAAATTCATAGTCTGATGATAATAATTAAAGTTACCCTGGACCAAAGGGATATTGTGGTGACAGTCAGAGAAAAAGCAGGCAGTGTTGGAGAGGTGGCATATCTCCTGCATTCATTTTCTGATAGGCTTTACAACAAAGTAACTTTTAGCCAAGGTCTGAGAAAAGCAGTAACTCCTCGGCAGTGCTGAGCAAGGCAAGAGTTCAGGCCACACAGAAATAGTGGTCTATGCTGCACCCATCCCCTGTCTTTGTCACATTTTTCTGGATAAAATAATGGATGACCACCAGGAAAAGAACAGCAATTGCCTTATCTGCAGTGTCACTGGGAAGATCTGGTTCTGCCTTCCATATCGAAGTAATTATGTATGTGTATACTAAGGATAACTGCCAGATTTAAAACATGGGACACACCACACAGAGCAGAGGTAAGTTATATTGGGGAGACAGTGACTTCTAAGAGGTGAGAGACATGGCAGGTGTCTAAATGGATACAGAACTTCCCAGCCAGTTCAGAAGATTTCTCCTGTATGATTTTAAAAGATTAACTGAAAATTATATCAGAGTAAGACACTTGTGGCATTATTATGGGAGTAGTATGTAAAGTTCTGATACCAGATTTGGAAGGACAGCAAGAGATCAGGATTCATAAAAATGACAGAGATCAGGAAGAAAGTCTTAAGTTTCTTTATCTATTAATCAAAGACTATAACAGTTGTATAGTAAAGTCAAGAGAGAAATGAAATTCTTTATTCTTGATTAGAAAACTGTAATAAAACCAAAAAATGGTGGAACCTACGGCCATGTCAATTTACATTAGAAATAAGGCAAAAAATAATTCAAAATAGAACACCTTATAAAAAGCCAAGTTTACTGTCATCACTTGGAGTCCTGAAAGATAAAGTGATATGCTACAGCTCAGACTAAAGCTATTGGCTTAGTATAGCCATCACTGGGTGAAAAGCTAGAGGCTATTAAAAAATTCAGATCAGATAGTTGCAGTGCTCCATCTGTCCTTAAAATCATGATTTGATAAAGATTCCTGGAGATTGCAAGTTAAATCCCGTATTATCCCTGTTTACTTTCTTTTGATTAGTGAACAAAGCAGAATGAAAGATGCTGCAAAGTAATTTTTCATTGTAACTAATAAATTATATGCAGAAAATATACATATAGTTAACAGTAAGAATTGGAATTATTTCCTAAACAGAATAAATCAATTCTGTAATATATTAAAAGTAAGCACTTGCAAGCAGGATTTTACATTACATGACCAAATACTATTTTTGAAGTAAAGAGTACATTTTCTGCAACTACCATGCATTTTTCTGAATTATGTTATCAGTGGGCAGGATAAATGCTATGGATGCAACATGAGAAGGATGAACAGAGTTCCCTGTCATATTAAGAGAAGTTACTACCTACAGGTGCAAGAAGAGCATTCAATACTAAATGCAAATTCTTAATATGCCTACAAAGAAGCAGCCAGAGGGAACCCAATGAATGTTCCTTAGTGAGAACCACTTTCTCTAAGCTACCCGTCATTCAAGCTTAAAGAGTGAAAAATCTTACCTGCAAACAAATGGCCAGGTTAACTCTACAGCCGAGTGATGTGCTGACTGCCCGTGGGTGGAGGCCAAGGTCTTTAAATAATTTTGAAAATGACTGAGTAAGAGCTATCCGAGGTCGTTCTTCAGCCACTACTACACAGGTCCGTACACGTGAAAGGTCCAGTCCTCTCGCCTAAAAAGCAGATAAAATGTTAACAAAGGCCACAAATGGGCAGATTTAGGAAAAAAAAAAAAAAGGTCAGCAGCCCTTTCAAGAAGAAAAGAGGCAGAATTGCTGGCATAATTTCAGTCTTTCCTGGGAGCTAGATGGCCAGATGACAGTCTAATAGCTGTAGAAGAGTAGACGTACTTGCTTGGCATTTCATTGTGAGCATTCAGGAAGAGTTGGGTATGCTTCTTCTGTAGGGAGGAAAGGCTATCTTGCAGTATTAATTCAGAATGCCATTTAATAACAGCATAGAGGAAGCATTTCCTAGCCTTGGAAAAACTGATTAGGAAATTATTAATAAGGTGGTAAGGGCTGGAGATAACTTAAATGTCAGTACCCAAGATCTAATTATTTCTGTAACACACTGGAAATTCTAGACGATTTCAGAAGTGTAACTGGCTACCTGCTTTTCATTTTGGCTTTAAAAAACTCACAAGATACACTCTCATTCTCCATATAATACTTCCAAGTATGCAATTACTTAACTAGAAGGGCCAAGCCAAATTAGTACCTCATATAATCATGGAATTCATAATGCATAATAACCAATACACAGTGTACTAATCCTCAGTTGTCATGGACTTTTACACCTATTCCAGCGTCTGCCTGTTAACACAGACTGCAACACAGATCAGAAAGCTCAGGTAAATAAATGTTTTTCTTTGATGTATAAAAGCCTGTGATCTGAATCAGAGGACTAACATTAATATACAGCCTTTGGCAAGGAATAATAATCAGTTCTGTGCTGCCCTTGCCCTTCAAGCATTTCCTCCTCAGTGCATACATTTAGCTCAGTCACTATGGGCAGAGAAGACTCAAGCACTGTGTGTACTGCAGATCATAGAATCATAGAATCACAGGGGTTGGAAGGGACCTAAAGAGATCATCGAGTTCAACCCCAGGACGATGCAGAAAGACCGAACCACATACCTTCAGTGACTCTGTTTGTGAACCGAGTCCCTTAGTACAAAGCTCCATGACCGAATAGGAACAAAAAGTGTCTCTCACTTTGTACTGACTCACAGCAAGAAGCCACAGAGCAGGATTGGTCTCCAGTTCTGAGGGAGGAATCAGAATAGACTGGTGTCCTGAATAAACGCTGTAAAGATACAAGATTCGTTAACACACGCTAAGTGCTTGTGCCTGCAGATGTCTACGAGCTATGTGGTGCTGGAACATAAAGACTATTAAAGTACACGATGATCCATGGTACTGCCTTGCAGTGTTCTGTAGGCCCAGGACTTCAACATCACGGGCCAAATTCTGCCTTTTGCTGAACATTCAGAATCTCTGAGGACACAAGAGGACTGCGGGCAGAACATGCTCCTAAAATACTTCTTTACTCAGAATGCCAGTGGACCTTGCTGTCAGAACTGTACCGAAGTGAGCAAGATAGCTGGGTTATTGACGGTGCTAATAAACAGCATTATGATATCAACAAAAATTATGTGTTGCCTACAAATAATTAAGATTGAATAATTACCATTTTAAGATACCTTGATTAAAAGAGTACTTGATTACTTAACATGGAAATAACACCTCTCCTGCTGAGGCAAGCAAGTGGATTGCAATCATTTTCAGGGGAGTAAATCTGTCCCCAGTTTAATAATACCTGGGGCTTAAAATTTCTACTGTGAAAGTTTTATGAACTTTTAAAACCCAAATATCCCACATCTTTTGTTTATTGGATACCCAGGGAGCACCAGTGTTGAGAAAAGGCAATTACAAAGGTCCCTGAAGGAAATAATTATGTCAGAGCTAATTTCTGTGCTACCCAAGACTCTCCCCAAGGGAAAGAACATCCCAGTTTGATGTCTTTATTTCCTATGGGTCCTACGCTGTTCATTTATCTCAGGCAGGCTGATGTACCGTCACTCTTACAGTCTCTTTCACATCCTAATCTGTGATTTGTAGATACTTCAGAACATCATCTGAACTATCAGGTGATCACTGATCAGAACAGTCATAGCATAAACCCCCAAATCATAAACGTTCTGAAAAAGGACCGTAAAGCCCTAGAGATTTATGACACACAGGAGAGAAATTCATTTGTCACTTGAAAAACTGAAATGCCCGTTTGCTAAAGTAAAGCCGTCATTTTCTAATCCAAGTGCCTGAGGTAAGACACAAAATGGCTCTGTATATTCAGGAATTTGAGCATCTCTGTAATATTTGACATTCAGAAGAAGAGTAGATACACATCTGGCAGTTTTGGAACATGCAATGCTCACACAACTTCCATTCTTGGCAACTGAGTGCCTCCCACCCCCCACACTCAAGATCAGAGCACTTTCAAAAGTCGTGCAGTTAGGAACAATCTGTGTGCAACTTGGATGTCTTTACATGTAACATGTATAGGCATAAAAGGTGTACAAGTCCAGCCACATCAGAAATTAATAAACCAAACTGTTTAGGTCTATACTGGAGTAGGAGCCAGAGTATGTCACAGAATATGTATGAATCACAGTTCAAATAATTTCATTTATCATACAATAAAATTTGGACTCTGACTGCTTGTCCACATATATGCCACTCTTGATGATGCATGAGCTGTGAGTTGCCACAAAGAGACGTGCTCTCAGATAGAGCTGACACAACTACTTCAGCCCTGGACAGTCAAATGAAGCATTATGCTTTCATGCTGCTTTTATAGAATCAGAATAAAGTACGACTGAACCCTGAGTATACACTTCACAAGTCTGTGGAAAGAGATGTTGGCAAAGCTACCAAAGCCTGAAAAGAGTGTGCACTGAGTTCAGCTGACAGATCAAACCCAGCGAGGGAGCAGTAACAGATTTATACTATAAATACTACTTCACTCTTTCTTTCTTAGCCAATTCCATTAGGTTTTTTGGGGAGTACTAAAGGGCCTTAGATCCTCGCAAATGTAAAGTTAGTGCCCCACAGAAGATCAAGGTGTGTGATCTGTCTGGAAAACACACAATTCTTACACATGAGAAGCTGTAACCAGAAAAGTAAGAACCTGGGATGGGCTCCAACCTGTACAAATATGACATACTGAGATTTGGTATCAAACCCTTCCCCCTCCCTGAACTCTTCTCATTGCTGCAACCACTACCAAGAGGAAAAAAGGTCTGCACAAAAAGAAACAGACTGCCAGGGGTCAAGTATGGGAGAATTATTAGACTGTTCAGCAACACATTAATATCTTGTAAAAGCCACTTATTCACCTGGGCAGAACATTCCATAGTAGTAATTGAAAAAACAACCAAAAGAACAAACTGCACTGAAAAGTGCCCGCACCAACTCCAGAGTAATAAGGGAGAAAAACACTGCCCTGCTTTCAGTAGGAGAACAGAATATTAATTCCAAGTGCAAGTTACGAGTGAACAGTTCAGAATGATGGAATGTGAGAATACAGATTTATAATAATGAGAAATCTTCCTCAGCAACACTGAGGAAGAGGGATGAACTGCCTCCCCCTCTCGGTAACTCAAGCTGGACAAATAAGAAACATACTTTTGTTCACTCTTAACTTATCATCATGAGCCACGCAGCACAGCATTAGGAACCTGGATTTGGATGCAGAACTTCCTCATCTTCTCAAGACTGTGGGAAACCACCACACTTACAATCAGATCAGGCAACAAAATGCTTTGTCTACAAACATCACTCTGTACAGACAGATAAGTGAACATACTGCCAGTACCTTTTCTGAGTTTTATAACCCCTCAGAAATACTGAAAAGTTTAGAACTAAAATGCAGAGCAGCAGGGAGGAAGCTATTTATTGTGCAGAATCTCAGATGTGTGCTGTTCTTGTCTACAGACAACATAAACCTACAGAAAGATGACACTATGCCTGGAAATTTGATCATCAACATAGGCTTTGCCTACATAGCTGTGGTTTAATAAGCCATGTACATCACCTGATCCACTAGAGCAGTTGGTGGAGCTAGGAGAGGAAATGCAAAGACACATTTCTGGGGTGGATGTGCCAGTTCCACAGCTGAACTGGTTTATGCAGCACCTGGCCATCATGATGTCAGGCAGGACTTGGCTCACCTCCCCAAATTAATCTCAGAAACATTTTGTGAATCACTCCAAGCAACAAAACACTCCTGATAGCCACATATCCTTGCAGTTTTTCAGACATTATGCTTCCACGTTAACCCTGCAGATGCTGTGTGCCACTGACGTTCTGGTGGACAGAAGCTGAGAAAGAAAAGATCCTCCCTTGTATCACCAGTTGGAACTTGTCTACCACTCTGGTGCTTTCAAACCACTGGGGGGCATCGCAGGGTGTTTGCTCAGTATGAAAACCAACAATCTAGCAGGGGACCATGTGCCTGAGCAGACAGCAGCAGTGGAAGGATGCTTTGGAGGATGCTGCATAAAGCTGGATGTGGTCACAAGCCCATAGGAACTTTTGTTAGTGTTGTCTTTATGTAATTCTAGTTATGGTAGAGATGTGTTGCAGGTATACATGCAGTAGATTTAATCCCAAAAACAAAGAAAGAAATGAACAGCGCCATCTCACCTTCATGAAAGAAAGATGGTTTGTTATGCTGTCTCTTTGCTAGTGCTGAAAGCAACAGCACTGTGAACATTGTGGCCTCTGGAGGGATCAGATGGGATGTTAGGAAAACTTGAGGGATTAAATATAAATTGTGTAAACTAAAATTACTATTCTGAAATTGAAACAGTATATGAGGCATCAGAACAATTTCAAAATTTAGTTATATAAACGCTGGAAAGGAACTGAAACAAGGTCCTTCCTTCCACTTCTGTAGAAATCTGTTGCTACAGGAGTAACTCTGTCTTCTCATGTGTCTTATAACAGGAGCAGATACAGCGCAGAACTGCAGAGGCTTTCTGACAGAACAGGGAATCTGTTTATCAATCCTCATCACTTAGGAGTCATAGAATCATAGAACCATAAGGATTGGAAGGGACCTCAAGAGACCATCGAGTCCAACCCCCCTGCCAAAGCAGGTTGCCTACACCAGGTAGCAAGAAATGAAGAAAAAAAGGAGAGCATCCCTGCGTTACCTTGTCAATGTGACTTTCTGGGATGCAGATGCTGAATGAAATGTTATGGTAGCTGAGATAGAAATGCTGGTAGAAATGCTGTCCTTCTTCAAGGGATGGAGGGAAAAAGAGTATTCAGATGGGGAACAAAGCCTTGGATTTTGGCAGTAAGTGAAAAGCCTTGCCTGCCTGCACTAAGCAAGGGCTGCCCAAGGACAAGAATACTCCAGGTAAATGCACCACAATGTATTTTGCTATGATGGCACCATCTGATCACACTCTGGTTCCATGGCCTGGCAGGCTGCTTGCCAGCATACGGAGATGCTTGGAAGGACATCTTGGCAATTAACTGTTTCACTGAATCAAAGATTTACCCCATGTTGTGCTAAGGCCGATTAACAATAAAGTCTGAGGTTTTACTTTAGTTCCAAAAAAATTCAGCAGGGCAATAAATGTTGACAAATGGCAACTGCAATTTGGAATTGTATTCTGGCAGGCTATTAACTTGCTGCTGCCCTCAGTTCTGGTGTCTTTCTCAGGTGGTAGGAGCTGCTTTTCTAACTGCAGGAGGTAGGTAGATAGCATCAAGTCCTACAAGTACATGCATTTCATTTCTGCATTTCTAGGGGTGATATTTTGCTCTTGTTGATGAGGGACAGATATGGGTATTCTGCAATTAATGGCATTTGGTTGGGGCTAATATAATTCAATTGGCTTGCAAATACCTCAGTCTTTGAAATGAGTCAGCTAGCTGAGGGAATCTGAATGGGACTGAGGAAAAACCTCCACAATCATCTGGACCAGAGCACGTAGGCCACAAGGGAAGACTGTCTGGATATATATCTCACCAAAGCATCATAGGACTTGGGCCTATCTGTGCTCAGCATCATTTTAAAACAAAGACCCTTAATCTAAATATCTCTGTTTCCAATTTATGTTGGAAAGGAAAAAAAAAAAAAAAAAAAAAGCAGTTGAGACAATCTTGCCTTGAACTAACAAAGTTTTTCAGAGACCTCTGAAGATGCCTTCAGACCTTGCCTAACTCCCCCAAAAGTCTGCACATGGAAGTCACCATCTGAGCTTAGTTGGATGTTACTGACATCACTGTCATTTCTGACATTAGAGACACTCCAACGTAGGCAGAAGTTAAATTATGTCCAGCCTAGTTCACTGCAGTACTGCATTTGTTAGCCACTGCTCAGCTTTGGTACTGCCCCAGTTGCTCATACACATAACGCCAGTCAGGCACAAAGTCATCTGTGTTCGTATGTTGGGATAACTTAGGGCTTTCAGTTGCTCTTGAACCTTCAGTACTTTTAAGGCAGGTTTAACAGACCTATTGCAATGGAGAGAAAATGCAAATTGTCTCTTCCACAAATTGCCAATGGCCACAGGAAACTGGCACACTCCTGTGTGTGGCAGATGCACTGTTAGATTCCTGAATCAGTTATGAACTCTGCAATCTCTGAGATGGCTATGTCCCTATCCTGCATTTCCAATGCCAGTATTAATCTTTGCTGATGCTGCATTTGGGCTTCTTCATGTAAACCCGCCTTTAATTTGGTATGAGTAGGTTGGAAATTGGGTGAAATGCTCACACCTGGCAGATATCTTCAGGTTAGCCTGGTACACCAAAGTTCTGTAAACTGCAATTCTCATGTCAATGCTGTGATCCTTTCCTTACATCTTGCACAACTCCACCTGTTTGTTTAACAAGAAACCCCAAGGTTTCCTATTGCAGGAGCTACTCTGCTCACCACTGGGTGCTTGTGGCTATGGAAAGGGCAACAGGAGTGGGACAGGAGGAGGCTGCTTCATCACATCTGACCTGGAAAGCTTTCCTAGGACAATTTCATAGCATCCACACTGACCAGATGGCCACTGTGGACTGGAAAATCCAGTTGTTCTGGTCTAGTTTGAGCCTTACTGACTTCCACTATTATAATCACAGTTTCTGAGCATTATTAATTAAAATTTTATTTTAAATTATGAATTTTGATAATTTTCACTTCAGAATAATTCTGTTTTTCAACATAGAACCATACTGTGAGTAAAATGCTTATTGTATCACATTACTCAGCAATTATCAATTATGTCCTTCCTAACGAACTGTAGAACTTTCTATGCTGCTGCACAGTAATCAGTGCTAAGATAGGAACATCTTAATTTCAGGAGATGTTTCTGAGCCGTTGGATTTAGTTCCATTTATTTTTACATTAAAAGACATTTACAACTTCCAAAGAATATGATGTCTTTAAAATGCAATGCGAAGAAAGTTAGAATATTCTGATTACCCTCTCAGAATGAATAAATAACACTATTACAGACAAAAATGAAAAAATGAAATATTTTTAATTGAGTCATCAGTAACGAACTGTTAAAATTAGAAGGTCTGGATTTACAAACTCACATTGTGCTGATGACTGTTGTCACATCCAAGATGTTCTGTTCTACAACAAAGGTTCTGGTGAAACCCTGCTGGAGCATGCAGCCAGTTCAGAGGGAACATGGTTCATCCCAAATTTTTTAAAATGTATTGCTCTGCTTTGCAAGGTTTCTTTTCTTTATTATTTTATACCTTCTAGGCCATAAAATAATAAATAATAATTAAAAAAAAACTTTGCAAAACTATGCAATATATTCCAAACTTACCAAAGGGCTGGCTTCATGCTCCAACAGCTTTCCTAAGCAGATTTGACCTCACAGATGGGTACATTCTGGGGCACCGCATAGGAGCAGGCCAGAACAATGTTTAAGCACCTACAATGAGGACAAAACATTAGTTTTTCTTTCATTGCTCAGTCAATGCCTCCTTCAGTCTAGTTAACAAAGGAATTCAAATGTACTCCTCATTTTAACTGCAACCAGTAGAGTTGGTTGCTTTCTCTTCCTGCTGGGTTCCTAAAACAAAAAGTTCTTATTTAGCTCTCAAAACCTCATAGCTGATGAAAAATTGAAGATTTCCATGTGCCATAAGAAGTATTAATTTAGCTAATGGGACCGGTGACAGACAAGCCTGGATTTCCAGTAGAATCCTCTGAGGTAGAATCTGGATTGAAAAACATTGGGAAGTATTTTGATATGCCAAACTACAAAGATTAAACTGCAAAGTTGCAAGTTTTAAGTTATGAAAAGTAAGATTCTAATAAGCTCCAGGATGTATTTTTTTGCTATTACAGAACACATCAAATAATAACCATTTCTAAAATAGTAATGAAATGGAAATTAAGTTTGTAAGAAGAATTAATGAAGCCGTATCTGATGTCAGCTTTCTCTACATGGCAGTCACAGTTCAAGCAGCCTGCAATCATTCTGGTTTTATAGGAACAGAATCAGTGACAAAGAAGAGATTGACACAATGGTTCACAAGATTAGAATGTTGTCCTGATTTCAGTTCCTTCAGCTCCTTCTTTTCCTTTCTTTTCTTTGAAAATGGTATGAAATCTTCTATTTAATAGAGTACCACAGACCCCAGAGGACTGCTGCCTTGTTCATAGACAAAATTCTGCAAAAGGATGACATTATCAGTACTGGTAAGGACCTAAGGGCACCAAATGCTTGTTCATTCAAAATATTGTTCTCTGGAACAAACAAGAATTTCTGTACTGATGAGTCTTTGAGACACCACAAAATAGTTGTTTTTTTGACACGTCAACACTTATCTGTATTTTATGGGTCTATAATGATGCTCCATTACTGGATGTTCCATGTTACACATTACCCCATTCTCCTTAGCTGAATTATCTAAGAGTGCTCTACAGTCCTTCCATGGTCTTAACTGAATGCATCCCAGCAGATTTGGCTTAGCCAATGGATTTGACAACTCAGCACAGGAAAGGCCTAAGAGCACTGATACATGAATCAATAAAATAAACACACAGCTGACTTCAAAATATCAATATTAAAAAAACAATAATTCACAGTGATTTAATAAAAATATCAACATAGTGGAAATGTTTTCTGAGTTTCTTAGATCTTCAGTATTTTTGTATTACATAAATAAGACACTGAAATAACACTTTTTCAAGACAAAAAGTGCTCTTAGGGCAAGTATAGTTTAAGTTAAGGTATACTGATCAAGAATGAATAGGATAATAAATACTGTTAATCTTTGGCCCATTTCATACTTCATAAAAAATGTTTTAAAGGGCAAGGACAATGATAGGACAATAAAGGGCTTTTAAATGAACAATACTTGCTGAAAATAAATTGCTGCAGCAGTTCTTAGATAATGTTTCTTTCAAATATTTATTAAATTGGTTAAAACTCTTATCCAGGGCTGCAGCACTTTTATTGCCCCTGGGTTATCTTAATTTCAGTAACTAAAACCAGCAGTTCTGTTAATACCAAAGAATTTTCCATGGATAAAGATGCTGGACTACCGTGACCTCTAATACGTCTTCATAAAATTGTGCTCCACTGTAACATTCCCATAGCTTGTCCCTTCTGCCTCTACATCAACTCAGCTGTCTTAAAAAAATCGAAAGAGGAAGAATTAAAAAAATCAATGGAAGTGCTTTCAGTGCTGAACTGTAACTTCCCTGGAGTAAAGAGATTGACAGAATTGTGAAATTTCTAGAATTCCTCTTAATAAAAAAGCTGATTCTCATTTAACTAGAAATATTTTTATAGCTTTGCTATTGCCATAGGAGTATCTTTCTGTAATAAAACACTTCCACAACTCTACAAAAAATCACATCCATATGTCTCACAAACGAGGAATTGCTCCAATATCCACTTGTGCTTTCAGATTACAGAATGAAAAAGAGGAAACCAGGAAGCCACTTCCTAAAAGGAACCTTTGTAGAGTGCTGTCTTCATCAAATAGTCAGACTCGGCAGAGAGAGCAGTGAAACAGCAGGAGTCTGATGGACAGGCATGCTGATGCTCTGCACTCCTAAGCCTTAAATACCTATGGCCATGCCCCACTCAAAGTGAGTATACTCTTCATATAGCATTCTCCATTCAGCTTCTGGCCATTCTAATTGCCTGTGTTAGTTCCAGAGGTACTACCTGTTCCTCCCATCCAGATTGTTGTGTTGTAGTAAAATGGAATCAACATTCTAAAAGGATGAGGAGAAAGCTCACCTGCAGAGGCACCAGAGGACAAACCCAAGTCCACAGTACGGGTCCAGACAGATAGCAACTTCTCTGGAGGGATAAAGCTCACACTGCAGCTTAATAGAACGACAAAAGGCACTAGTGGCTGCATGAGACATCTGAAAGACAACAGCAAAGTAATTAAAATGATCAACTATGTGATTCAGAACACTCATTCCCAAACTGAGCCAAGTGTTTAAATCAGTTACAGGATGAAGAAAACAAATAAATATTGACTTTGTGCTCAGTGTAAATACACATGTAATTTATAACTAAGAAAACAAATTTTCCTCCAAGAGGACACCCAAATAACCATGGAAGGGATGGGGAGACAGAAAGAATGATAAGTTTGAAGTGATTCAGGGAGAAAGCTGTGTGTGGTTTAGAGATGCACTCCAAGCTATATGCAAAGCTAATGATAATGAGCTAAACTTTCTGGAGGAACAAAGGAATGAATGACTGCAGGACATGAATGTAATTTGAAGTACTTTGTTGATCTTCAGCCATATATTTCAAAGTGCGTGTTTATTCATACAATAAAGACAGAATATTGTCAATGCACTTTTTAAATTAGAGGGGCTTTTGTATGCAAAATGGTACTAAGGAGCAAATCATTCAGCAATCTCCAATAGAAGTAAACATTCTGTGAAATGTCTTTGTTAACCAGCTCCTAGCTGAGAAACATATTTTTTGTTTCTTTGTTTCTTTGTTTAATCTCAGAAAGAAAGCTCTCTGAGATAAAACCAGTGGAAAAAAGAAACAAAAATATTTTTTTCTGATGCCTTAATTTCTAGTAATTTTAAATCTCCTTACTGACAACACCTAAACACAACTGTGTTAGGATGTTTCCCACAGACTCACCCATTCTGGCTTAGAAGTTCTAACTACAGTGGGAACACAATGACTTCTTTCAATCCTGGTCCTCTCTGCTAACAAGAAGCACACCTGTGTTAGGATAGCCTAGACAGGACTTGATGCATCTAACCTTTGATCTCTGCTACATACTGACCTAGTTTCTTTAAACACTATTACAGTCAGTGGAGGAGAACAAGCACCTGACAGGTAAAAATCCTTAATAAATAGAATAGAGAAAAGTCACTCAAGAAGGGACTTTTTCTCTGCTGTCTATGAATGCCATAACTGAAGCTGGATGTGCTTCAAGTGATGCAAAAAGACCAGCTCAAAACAGGTGTCCACAGTGTGAATATCTGCAGTTTGAAGAGATTAGCTTTTCTCTAGCTAAATTAAGACCATTTTTTTCCACAGAGGATTAAACTGAAGTCTGCAAGACAATAACTGGCGTCACTCTGTGATTTTTTACACCTTACTGTTCAAGCTAGGGAAAACGCTGAGAGTAAACCGACATGGAATTTACTACTTCCAAAGTGACTATAAAACATCTAACAGCTTTTCAGAAGCCATGTAAATTGCTTAGCCATTGTTTCTGATCAATCACCGCTGCATTTTCACAAGGCTTGTGGCCTCTGATGATCCATTCATAATTAATTAATCACTGACAATGATCTTGTAGATGACACTATTTATACAAACTTGCTGAATTAGCAGTCTAGAGAGTTTATGATTCAGATATCTGGGGCTAATTATAAACTCCATGAGATATTTATCTGTATTTCCTTTTAGCCACATTAAGTAAAAGTTCTTCACTTTACCCTGGCTTTGACTATCTTTAAGGCTCTCCCAATATTGACTTTGTATAATTAGTAGTCAGTTCTGCACGTCTGATAAGGTGGAATTGAGATCTGACTTAATATGGATGGGTATGTCTCAATCGTTTAAGACTCCCTGTTGAGGAAATGAAGACTTATATGACATTCACCCCCATTCAAAAATAGGTGTTTCAAGTAAATCAGAGGAATTACACTCTGAAAGTCTCTGCTTCTGTCTGTTGACAATCGAGGAGCCCAACAACTAGTCCTTGCCTAGTGGGTATGGTAGCTAACTATCTCAAGTTAGATGACATCAATCTAGGAATGCCTGATACATAATTATAATGCCATTTAGCCATTAGTCAACCTTGGGCAGCTCACTTCATTTTGTGCTTCAAAGTTTCCATCTAAGAACTGGGTAAATGATGTTTTGTTCTTTTATTAAGAATGTTTACAGCTTCTGAAAATAGATGATGTCAAAGTCACCATAGTCCTTGGATATGTAACAGTTGTGAGTAAGGAAGTAACAGATAATAATACAACAGGGATTTTACCTCTGTCTGTGCATTCCTGAAACCATAACATGCGTTACATGATTGAAAAATCAGCTTTGATAGACTGTGATGAATGTTGGAGGATATGTCAGAATATTTATTTAAAGAGATTTAAAGAGTTCAACAAGACAAAGCTTATCAAAGAAATACATAAACAAATTGTTTGCTGATTACATTAGTCTTGTACAAGATACCAGAAATCTAACAGTTCCCCTAATTAAATGAAGAGAATATTCAAAACTAGTGGCCAGCATTTGAGCTGCAATGAGGAACAAACAATAGATGGGCACTGGAGCAAGTCAGAAAAGGGGTGACCGAATCTCATTTCCTTCATAAAATAGAATGAGTAGTTGCTTCTGCTAAAGAATGTTTCAGATATACAAGCTACTAGGCTATATGCAGGTGTATTGGAGTAGAAGAGCTAAAAACTTCCTGCACACTGGACAGCAGTATGGAAAACCCAATAGAACCAATTTAAAGTAATCAAATAATGACTGTAAGGGAGGAAGCAATTCAATTTCTATTACCACAAATCAATAGAATTTACAAATATAGAGCAACATAATATCTGCCAGCTAGGCACGGGAGCAGGAATGCCAACTGTGAAAAGAAGCTCCTACCTTTACCCCTGCTAGCATTCCAGTTGTGGAGACACTGAAGTCTAGGTAAGCAAGTGTTTCAGGGTTTGAAGGTTTGTAGATCTGTGCAGGCCGTTTCTTTGGCAAGTCGTCTAACAAAAAGAAAGAAATAACGTGTGTATCTTACTCCAGCAACAGGCAGACCTCTGAATGCTTGACAAATAACGCCAAAAAGAAAGCAGAGCCCTAGCTTTGGCACTCACCTGTATCTAGTACTGGAGGCCACGTTCTGACATCCACTGCTGCTGCCGCCTCTCGCGACCGTAACAATTTACATATTAATTGTGTAGTCATTAAGCAAGCAGAGCGGCTCACCTAGGAATTTAACGAACAAATAATATCACAATGGGATACTGATTAATCCTTCGAAAAATGAGCAAGACCATGATTTGTTTTATGACAGAGAAAGGACATAGATGTATTAGTCTTATATTTTCTAATCAGGAGGTAAAAGGAGCCACAAAAAATTCAGCTCACAAAGCAGATGAAGTCATATGAGTTTTACAAATTACATTCAAACTGCACTTTGGGCAGAGAACTGTAATGAAAATAAAGGCATCTTAACAGTGAGAGTGTGACTTTCCAGCACATTATATCACTTCCCAACCCTTCATGCCAGTACAGAAGACTGTGACTAGAACATTTCCTATATCATGAGAATAAATCGTAGCTTATAAACAATATTTTAACATAAACCAAAGCCTAGCCTGACACTTATATGAGCATTTTTTACTGTCTTCAGTTAATTTTATGTCAGCTGCATATTCTTGATTCTTGAGCTAGTGATAAAGCATTGGGAATTGTTTCGATATTGTCAAGAGTAACTCTAGATCAAAAACGGTGCAAGTTCCTCTAAGAAATGGAGAATTTACTGCAAATACCATATGCAATGAATTTCAGATGATACATGCTGAAGCTACTCTCCTTTTACATCTACTTAAAAATACATTTTAGTAGCAACTACAAGAATACTTCTTTCTGGTGATGAAAACTCAATATTTTAACTTCCACAAGGTCATTTCCCTCCAAAATGAAAAAAAAAAAAAATGTGTAAAACAGAGCTGAGTGGCTTTTAAGACAGACTAATATCAGTTATAATTTCCAATAGTCAGTCTTGACTTTAAATCTTGAAGAGACAATGTTTGCAAGTCAGCTTAGACTGTCCTACTTATTCAACAAGAAACCAATCAGACCCAGTTTGCCTATTAGACATCAAAGGAGAAACAATAGAACTCATTTTACACCACTTCTACAGCTTCAATAGCTGATGCTTAAAATCTCCAAGTGGCAAAACACTAAATAATGAGAATCCTGAAGACAAGAGGCCAATTTCTCATACCTCTACCGACATTTTATAGCATCTGATACTGTGAGGAAAGAACCAAATTATAACTATCTCTCAATCTTATTACTTGAAATTATCAATAAAATCATATCCGTTTAAACTTCTGTTATTTCAGAGATTCAGAATTCAATTCAATAGATTAGGAACTGTCAGGTACAAAAGGTTATCTATTTGCAACAATTTTATTTCCTTCAGTAACATGCAGAATGCAGTTTCTTATAAACATCAAAGATAAAATGTGATCAGACGAAGCCAAAATACCAAAATAAAACGTTAAACAAAAAGTAAGAGTAATACTTCCCCAGACAAAAATAGAACCATCAACCAGTATCTTCACAACATAACTTTGTAATTGTTTCAAACTGCAGAACAATTGGATTTGCAGAGTTAAGCACAAGCCAAACAAAGCTTTCCATTGGGATTTTTATTGATATTGAGTGTAGCGTTGCCATGTGGGGAATCCTACTATGCTTGACATATTGCTAAGTTTCCTGGATGGCGTAGAGTAGGACAACTGCAGTAAAATGTTGACTGTGGAAGTCAGGAGGTTGCGTGCTATCAAACAATGCTGACCCCGAAACACACTGAAATGTTGAAATTCTGGAAGGAATACAACCCTTCAATCTACAACACCACCTATTTAACTGTAACCCATTATCACCAATTTAACAGTAACAACACCCATTGAACCATTATACTGGTCCCAAATACTACACAAGTCCACCACCCACTTCATCTGCTTGTGCACTTTCAGATGTCTGCTCACCTCCACAATCATCTTCACCGTAGGTAACGTCGTCGCTATGTTCTGGGGATGTGGAGGTCGAACTGTTATTGGCACACAGCCTGCATACAGGCAACCATAAAATGCAGCAATCAGGTCTATTCCTGCATGAAGAACAAAACAAAAATCCTCCCCTGAAAATCAAATCATTTAATCACGGACATCTATGTCAGCATAAATATTATTTGGGACTCAACTCAGAAGGTTAAATGAGTGACTAAGTCCTTTAACAGACTTCTTTTTCAGTCCCTTGTCAGTATTTGTTCAGCTTCACTGATTACTTTCAATCACACTTTCTCCTGAGCATGAAAAACCAATGATGACACACAAAGCTGAAGCCAGATATCATCATCTAGGTGAGCTCTACTTTTATGATCAGGAAGTAACTGGGTAAAAACACTGATTTCTATAGACAAGTTATCTTCCTAAATTTCATATATACACAAATGAGTTTCAGGAAGTGGGGTGCCCCAGGAGAAAGATAAGAGAGTAGTATGCTTGCTCCTATCAGTTGCATAATGAACATCTGAAGGTTTATTAGACATTTACTTTCTCATGCCATTTTTAATTTCAGATACACACTTCGACTTATCTAAATGAAATTTCATAATAAAAAACCAGAGCCTTGATTTTGAATCCCTGCTCCTAACATAAAACTAAACATTTGGGGGGTTGGACTTGATGATCTTTTGAGGTCCCTTCCAACCCCTATGATTCTATGATTCCTCTATATAAATATTGACTGCAGGTGTCAGGTTGTGGACACTTCAGGCCATAGAAGGAAGCTGAACTGACATAGGCACAAAGACCCCATGACTTCTATTTGATAGTTCTTTCATTCTGTACACATGCTGTGCCAAAATAACAATGGGGACTGTTCTATTCTTCCAACGGAAATAGATCTGGAGTACAGATAGGTTTATTGTTTCTATGATAAAATGAATTGTACATGGCAAGTGAAATGCAGGAAATAAAACCTTTGTTTAAAATATATATATATATATATATATAATTTTTTTTGTGTGTGCGTGTGTGTGGAAAAGGCTTTCTCATATTAGCCATAGAGAAATCACACTTAACAATGAAAATGATTTAACCATTCTTGCAGTACCTTTCAACTGAAATATCACACTCCAGACTTAAAATGAGACTGTTTATTCCATCAAGATATACAAAATGCTAAAGATAAAAGAGCAGCACCAGATCAGAAATAATTCTAAGCAAATGTCAAAGATGCTACTGGTTAATACAAGCTTAAATCTTTATGTCAAAGCAGAAAAATTCAAACCACAGAGCTGTGTAGGTTAATGGTATACACATATACAAAATACTGATTATTATTTGGTATATCTTAATCATATTTATCATATTTCTACTCTACTGACTAATTCCGAGGTATTGCTGCTTTATTCTCATGAAATGCAGTAATTTCAAGAGGGAATTTGACAGGTGAATCTAAGAATGCTCAGGAGATGGAATATTTTAGCAGATCCATGTGCTGATAAAATAGTGTGTTTCTAGAACATTAAAACTGAAGCAGTAAATTACTGTTTAGATTTGACTGTTTACAGGAGAGGGATTTTAAAAGTACTGCTTAATCTTAACCTGAACCCATAGAAATAAAATAAATGTTCATACACATACATGAAGAGAACATCTTTTCAATACATGAACAGAAATGCACACAGGACAAACATTTTGTGTGTTGCCAGTTCACCTGGTTCACAGGCTGGTAACACCTGTGCTGCACTGTTCTACAGGCTCACAATAAACTTTTGGGAGCATCAAGGCACTGAACATGGTTCTTTACCTGGTGGGTAAACCAAAGCTACGTGGTCTCCATCTTGCAAATGGCCCCTTTCCATCAACATGACGGCTATCTTCTCAGCTCGCTTATGTAGCTGGACACACGTTAATGAGTTGGCTATTGTTCCCTGCACAGGAAGAAAGACAAATGTCACAGAAGAGAATGCAATATGCTGATCTTTGTTCTCCTCTGTGGTGTAGAAGCTACAGAATGAGGTGCTGCAGTTTTCTCAAGACAAAATCTGTCACACAGTCACCTTAAATAAGGAACTTTCAGCCAAACTGTAGCTGGAGGGAAAAAGGATGTTTGTCAAGAAGGGAATGTCCTCCATTCCTCTCTCTGTACTTAGTGTCCTCAAAAGTGCTTCCTTTCTAACCAAGGGAGTCACAGCAGCATGCTAATGTCATGCACATGTAAACTGTACTCCTCTTGCTACACATGCCTCCTGCAGCCAGGAAATAGCTTTTCTGGTCTTCTGCAGCAATCTGGAGAATCTGTGGAGAGCAATCCTGAAAACTGCACCTCAGTGTCAGCACCTTGGAATGAAGCCAGAAGGCACCGGGTAAATACATTCAAAGATGAGACAAAAGACATCAGAGAAAACAATACTTTGTGACAGGGGAAAAGAATTAGTCTAGAACAAAAGCTAAGCACACGCATATAAATGAAACAGAAAAGACGTTGACTGAATTTAAATAACTCAGGTCAGTAAGCTAAAAAATAAAAATTAAAAAGGAAAAGACAATATCTGAGAGTTTGGCAATTCACATAGCACCACCTCAAACTTATCAAACAGACATAGTGTTGTAAACTGGATATTTGATGCGATTCTTGAACTCTCTGAAGAGAAATATATGTGTATGTATCACAGAATTCACTGCAAGAGCTGACAGCTCTTAAGAGAAGTCAAAGAACAAATGAGCAATCAGGAGACTGACTGCTAACCTAGAGCTGGTCAGGCCAGGTCTGGGCTGAAGTAAAGAGATGGGGCAGTATGGGAAAGCGATGCACTACTGTACCTCCTCTGGGGAGAAAGGGGATTTCAGTCTCCATCTCTGCTGTGATACATCTGGCACATATCACAAGCACTCAAAAAAGAGAAACTGAAGAAACTGACAGAAAAAGAAAAAAGCTAATATATTCTCCTAAAAGTCAGTGCAGCAAGAGTGCAATGTGCCACAAATAAAACATACTGTATCATGACAATAATAAGGTCTTCTGTTTTACAGAAATATTCTTTGAATTATATCAAAACTGGGCAAGAAATACTAAGGATTTGGCTTGATTGCTGATTTCTATTCACCAACAGAATCCCTCACATCACCACATTACTTATTGATCACGAGCTCCAGAGAGGAGAGAGAGCAGCTGGAGAAACTGGACGTAGGGTCACAGTATGTTATCATGCATCACTTGGCATTTAGAAATGTTACACCTCAAACACTGTCCAGAAAGAACTCAAGCTAACTGGGAAAAAATGCATTTCAGACAATTTTAATAGGTTCTCTGGACTGTTCTAATATGAGAACTTTTTCTAAGAACATATGCAACTATAGGGATTCTTCCATCCAACCACAGACTTCCATGGAGCTTCCATCCAGACATGGCCAAAGTGATCCAAGGTCTGAGTAGCTGCTCATGGTAGACACTCCATGTACATGCACTCCCTTCTTTCAAGAAACTTTCTGTTTGCATGGTCATGAGGAGATTGACCTTTCTTTTTTCCCTACGTACATCAGAACCACAAGCTTTACTGACATGAAAAGGGAATTGCTGCAAATTACGCATATTTGGGCAAAGATCATTTAAGAACTCTGTCACTTCCTGCAGGTGCACAGGAAGAAAGGCAGTGTTTATATGAAGTGATGGGAAGAACTGTGCTGTTGGTGAAGAATTGTGAAACCCTTTGGGTTTCATCCATGAAGTGCCAGTAATAGGCAAGTGCTGCATCAGAAGACACTAAAAACAGGGCACTGTGCTGAGTTAGAAATCCTATTTCTCAAAATGCTTGGGTTACAGGAAATCTCTGATCTCACTGCATTTCTATCAGTCATCAACTGTGAGATGTCTGGATGTCTGAGAACAATGTGTACACACAAGATGCAAGGAAGACAAAAAGGGAAAAGTTACAAACAAGAACTAAGATTCAAGATGGATAATAACATTTGCATAGGCTAAAACTCACCCTGCCACTCCATCCCACTAGATGTTAGATCTTTACATGAAACAATAAACCTCTCAAATTTCACAAGACGACATATTCCATACTGGGAGTATCAAAGAAGCAGAGAAACTTTCAAAACTGGAATGCTTTTCCCTTCTAAGGAACTATCAATTATTTCATTTATCCTTACTCTCCATATTGTGTCCCTCCTTGCCACTGTCTGAATTCTTCTGACAGCATGCAAAGTCTGGCATTACCTAAAGCTCAAAAGCAACAGCCGTTGTGGAGGAGAAGGGAATGCACTGTCTCCATCTCATAGCATCTCTACTCCTAACATACAGGACAGAGCAATCCGTTGATTCAATGTTGTAATACTGCATCTACAAACAGCATGACTTCCCAACTTTTCTGCTTTGTTGCAGATAACTAAATGACTACTTCACTGTTGTCTGTAAAAATGGTAACGTTCACATAACACAAGCTACTACTTTGAATTAAAACAAATTAGCTTAGTGACTCATTTGTAGCCTCAAACTGTCTTCCATACCACCACTGTAATATGGGCTAGGAGAGCATATCCTGTAAGTACAATAACCGTCCATCTAGCAGATGTTCACAAATTGCTGGAGGTTTATGACACCACCTAAGTTGTTCAGGGACCACACAGGCTGAGAACAAATGCCAGCTATTCCGGGTGGCACAGGTGAATATTTCAAGCCCCTCCTTTTTGCAAGATACCTCCCATACTAAGTACATTTCCCAGTATAGACAGATACGTCTATAGGTACTAAAACAGAGTGGTTTGAAATCAGGCTATCCTGCTCTGTAGTGGTCTTGGTAATTACAGGTTTGTCATCTACAGCTGTCTAAGAACTACAGTTGTCTGTCATCATCACCCTTAGTAAACTCAAGTCTGTACCATTTGATATGAAATCAACATTTTTGATAGGCAGTGAAATGTTGTGGCAGGCTGGACCAAGCTATGAAGAGAGATGCACTAGAGGTCCTCTGCAGACCTGTCTGGATTCTGGACATCTCTTTAATTCCTTTCCCCATCCTTGAATTTCAGTGCAGATGGCCCAGCCTCAAAACTCCCAATCATTATTTCATGTAGAAAAAGTGCTTCAGTTTTGTTAGGCTCATGCTTTTCAAATTAGAAATCAAGACTGTGAGCAGTACTAAGGACTGC
This sequence comes from Callipepla californica brunnescens, assembly GCA_023055505.1. Taxonomy (NCBI): domain Eukaryota; kingdom Metazoa; phylum Chordata; class Aves; order Galliformes; family Odontophoridae; genus Callipepla; species Callipepla californica. The sequence continues at coordinate 7,398,809 of JALIRH010000006.1, forward strand.
TCTTCAGTATGAGAATGAACACTACTGAAATAGATTTGCAGGTCACCCATAACATGTATGTGGTAGAAACAGAAAAGAGAAATGTATAAGATGGGGTGCCTGACACAAAAGCAATCTGTATTTTGACACCTGGCAATGGTTATTCTCTTTTCCCTTCTGCCTCAATGGACACTAAATATAGCAGCTAAGTATTAATGGAAAAAGAACCAAAAAGAGCCATGTCCAGCTACAGAACAAGCAGGTGCAGTTGGAACACAGCATGCCACTTGCCACAATGCAGCTTGTCAGAGCACAGGTCTGCACTGCTTACCCTGCAGTTAAGTAGCGTGTAAAGCACGTGGTCAGGAGTGGTCTGAGCTCTCCACTGTAAAACTTCTGAGAGGAAGAGGAACTAAAAGAAAGCAGAGTGACAGTCATGGCACTAAAGAATTTCTCAGCTTTTAAAAACACATTTCTTTCTTGTGAATTTATCCTTCTTATTTATATTCTAAATCTTACGTCAATAACTACAAAACACTACATACAAATTAATTCTCTTATCATCACATAGAACAAAGTACTCTGGCACAGCAGTAGAGGCCTCTTTGAAACTCAAGTCAATGCTGGGACAGTGATGCACTCTACATATACTTTCAAACCAATAAAGCAGTTCTCACTAATCTCTCAGAATTTAAGCACAACTTTTGTTGTTAATCTCACTCTCTTTTCCTAACTATGAATGTATATATAGATATATAGACAGATACCATTTAGAATTTATTAATTTTACTACTCACATAAGCTCCCAAAAAAGCTGAATTGAAACACAGTTCTACAGAATCAAAATAATAATTAAAAAAAGAAGTCATGACCATATATGCAAGTTAGATTCCTTGGACTTCACTCTACCTAGTAATAAAGACATAACAGAGGGTGATTTCTGATTAAAGCCCCACTACCACATTCTACCATTTTCTGTTGTCTGATGTATCCTGGTAAAATAATCCATAGAATAGATATTAAAAGCAGTGATCTCTCATATTTATTTGTAAAGAGCATCCTAAAATGTTTGTTAGTACTAAGATATAATAAACTAATTCTGAAATAATATGATCTATGTACTGCTAAGTCTCCTGAAGCAATTAGGCAAATAGAAGTCATTAGTTAAACTTACCTTTCTGGCTTGATCATTGTCTTCTATTTGCCCCAAATCTCTACCACTGGCCTGTGCAATTCTTTTTCCAGAGACCAAGTTCCCCACCATCACAGAGGCAGGGCCAATTTCTAGAACAAATCAGACATTTTAAATGCAATCAAAATTCTTTGCTTGTGGATGGAAATTATTTGTAGTTCATTTGTACTACAAGTTTCCCTCACTGCTATCCACAGCACAAAACCTTGAGCACATCTCCGTTGATACAAATTTTGGTTGATGTACCTGGAAGACACACAGGTCTGGATTCATCCCATCTATACTACGTACATATTAAACAGCAGAGCTCATCTTAAAACTAGCATGGTTTTCCCCACAAATATATTTACTGTAAGAATAACGCAGAACTTCCCTCCTACAGTAAAAGACTTATCCAAATTCTTGGTTTTAATAGATTCACAACCTGTTTTTAACTATCCATTATTCTTTGTTGTTTAGTGTGAACTGTCTTCATCCTCTCTACTTCTTTATTGCAAACTTGGCTTAATTGGAAACTGTTTTTTTTGTTTCAGTCTTGGTTTATCCTCTTTAAACACAAGTGATCAAGACTATGTGAAGAACTTCAGGTGTGGTTCAAGTAGTGCCTTTTAGGGCAACAGAAACTTTATCTTTACTAATTAGAAGTGCTTTACAGCACTTTCCCTTTTGAACATACTCTTCATAAATTCTGCCTAGTATACTTAACATGAACAGCTGATGGAGTTGATTCTCACCTACATTAACTGTTATTTTATATATATAAATATTTATATATTTATATATATATATATTTATATATATAACTGTTTTTACTGTCTACTGTACCATGAACACACACTATAAAGTCACAGTTCCTTCACTCCCACTCATCTCACCTGGTTGTTTTTGCCTTGGTTTAGGCAGATTTGTTACACATGTGTGGGGACACATCAGCACGTTACAAGGATGCAGCGATCCTTCCAAGAAAAGCTGTTTGGTTTCTGATAGGTGTATTCCTCCCAGCGGCGTCTTGGGAAGTGTGTTGGCTGGTACCAGTGCTAAGCAGTAGACTCCCACTTGATGAATACTGTCAATAGCCTAAAACAAGCAGGAAGTCAATTCTAATGAAAGGCTAATTTTTCATCATTATAATAAACATGTTATTCTGAATTGCTGCATTAAATAACCCTAATAATTAACTGGCAGTAGAAATACACTTCAGTGGTGCCTGTGATAAGGAGGTTCTTTTCATTGGGAACAGGTGGATGGAAATGTAATGCTGATGTCGTTACACTCATTCCAGAAGATAAAAAAGGCCAACAAAAGCCTAGTTCTAAATACATGGAAATGTATTAAGAAATGCACTCCTCAGGCAAATGATAGTAGCATCCTGGAGATTTATCACTAGGATGTCTGAGAACTCATGTGAAACAGATTTTAACCTGCACAGTTCCCATCAGCTTAACATCCAGTCCATCCTGCAGAGCAACGAATAATGGTGAATGCTGCATGTGTATCACAGAGTAGCTACTGATGCATGCAGGTTATGAATTTTTAATCTTCCAAGATAAAAACTGTTTTGCTCCCTAATTACTGTGTAGAAGATCCTCGGGCAGGAACAGGAACTTACGCAATTTAAGGGAAAACTACAAAAGTACTGACTTGAAACAAAATCTTTTGAATGCAAACCTGAAAAATAAGGATTTTTGAATCCCACAGTAGCCATGTTCATTGTCTGAAAAGCGGAGTCAACTGCATCGCTTTCAAAAAAAATCAATCATGTTTGGTAACTAAGTAATTCATTTAGCTAAACATGAATATGCATGCTCTTAGATTTTAATTCCATTCACACTTCAACTGGTTATTTTCCTTACACTGGGTGCAAAAATTGCAGCCAGCAAATTAGAAAAACAACTTCCGACACCCAAGCAGACTGGGAATCAAATCAGACAGCATCTCTAATGAGAAGTTAAATGTTCAGAAATATAATTTACTTAACTTGCATCTTAATTTTTAACCACAAGAAATGTGAATGCATGCATTTGTTGCTTTAAAGACACAATCTATATTCTGACAATCACATACTGATTTATAGTTATGCACTTAAGCGTAGACCAAAAAATTACTGATTACTTCTGCAGTCACTCTAAATAATGCTTTGCTTTTGTCTTCTCTTTGCTTTATTTTTATTGATTTGCTTGTAAAGAATAATAAAGCAGTTATTTGATTTACAATCATTGCAATTTTAGTAGTGGTAGTACTGGATCACCTCACTGCAGATCTACATATCCCCTACATTAAAGATGAACAACAGTTAGATATGCATGACAGCCAGGAAGCAACATCCCATGTTTCCAGCAGAAATATGAAGCATCAAATCCCAATCCTAATGTTATTTGTAGGTTTCTGAAGAGTGGTGATAAATCACAGGGTCCTCACTTGAGACTAGCTTGAAAGAAAACTGTTATAGGTAAGTAACTACCCTAAATCAAGCACACCACAGCATGGCTACTAGAGGTGCATCCAACTCTGGTGGGATGAGGGTTGTTATACATGAATAACTTCCACACAGTTTGCTTTGATAGCTACCTCTGTGGCACACTACCTGAAAAAATGTCATGGGTCATTCAAAATGGTCACATTCCCATTCTGAAAAATAAAGAGTATTACCTGAAGCACTCTACTCATCCACTGAAAACTGTCTTCCTCTGTGGAATCTGGCCTTTGCTCAGCAACAATTACTATCCTTTCATCGTGCAGCACACTCACTGAAAACACTGCTATTCTATAGGAGAGAAGGAAGAGAATTTATTGCCAGGATAGATGACAACAAGATCCCGCCTTTTAAACTAACCCTCTGTAGCAATGATTTTGTTATTTATTACTCAGAGGACCAGTGCATTCATAAGCATCTTATTTAAGGGGAAAAAAAGCAACAACATTTTGGATAACTTCTGAAAGAGATATACAGAATCTTGTTCTGAACTCATTAGTAAGGGCATAATCACAGCAGAGTTCAAGAATTAAACCTTCTCAGGATAAAAAGAGAACTAAGTTTGTGTCTCACCAAGGCTGCTCTTAAGCTGCTATGTAGCTGCCAGCACAAGCACCTTCTTTGGCCATATCTTAGAAACAAGTAATTGCAGCAACTTCAGAATTAACCAGCTGTTCTACTGCAAATTTTTAAAATGACAGTTTTGGATTTCAGTATTTAAAGTCTACCTCAGCTACAACTTAGGTTTTCCTCTGCTGTCTCCTGCCTTTGGTCATGTAAGTACTAAAGTAGAGAAATTACAAAGAAACTTCATAACATCCCTATTTTATTGGCAACACAAAGCCCTGTGCAGATTAGGCAATGACTTCTGAAAGCATTTTGGGTCTAAGCAAAATAGGGAATTCGACTTAATAAAAGAAAAAAGATCAAACCTGCCCCTGTAGACAAATTTCATTGGTTCCACTGCCAGTGCTGTTGCTACAATGTCATCAGCATTATGTCTTCTTCCACTGACAACCATCAAACCATCCATTTTACCAATGACAAAGACAAGTCCACCTGGTCCTATAAAGCCTAGTAGTCCAGTCCTTATAAAAGGATATTCAGTGATAGGGCCACCTGAACTGGTCATAGGAAACACCTGCAAGACACAAACACAGGTTTTCAAATCTATACACTGAAATGACACTGCTTAGTATTTCAGATGTGGTTTTTCAGACAGCTCCTTTGCAGTGAAGTAAGTAATTCTCTGATGATGCTCTTTTCTCTTCTCTATCCAAAAACAGAACGCTGAGAAACTCCTGAGCTACAGCATATAATTTTCAGTAACTGAGGTTTGGCAAGTTCAGGCTCACTCTGCTTACCAAACACATTTTCCCTAGCTATGGCTTTGTAAAGAATTTCTGACCTAAATCAATCAATCAGTCAATCAAGGTAAATAGTATTGAATAAAAAAAAAAAAAATTGCACTAAGCAAAATTAATCTGAGGTGCTATGCACAGAGTACCTCAGTAAGAAACTGCAAACACGACAGTAGATGCTCTTTTCAGTATCTCATACTCAACTTCAAGGTAGTAAAGAGAAATAAACAGGCTTGAAGTAAAGCTATTTTAATGATGAGCGATGTTTTTATCTAAGGTCAATTAAGTCCTCATGATACTTGTGTTAATGTCTAAAAATGAAAAAAACTGTCCTATACAGTGACTCTAATCTTCTGAACACCAAATGTACAGATAACTTTCATTGGATAATTTCTACCCAGGTCAGTTTATTCTGTTTTTCTTATCCCAGCTATCTTGGCATTATTCTTCTGGTGAGCTACTTGGATTGCATTCTGACACAAGCACACTTTCCTACTCTCTCTTCTTTAAAGTGAAATAGTCTAAATGCAAGCTATTTATGACAATGGCAAGTGGAATACCATGACTACATAGAATCCTTTGGGGCTCATCTGAAAATAAAGGTCAAATTCTGCTGCCAGATGCCCATAGGTGACTCCTCCTGTGTAGATTTAAAGCTTACACATCCCCAGCCATAACTCATCTTGGCAACACAAAACTCAGACTATTACCTGTAACACAAATTACACAATAAAAGAGTGCCCCACTTGATGGGAGCATGCTTAACTTTAAAAATGAGTAGTCCTGCTGACTCAGTGGTAATTTATTTGCTTACAATTTGGAATAACTCTAAATGCACTGTTCAACTGCAGATCCAGTTATGAATTATGAATGATTTTATAATTACAACAAGTACTCCAGAATGAATGTAAGTACCTTTCTATCCTGAAATATGTCAAATCTGGGATTACCATTCACAATGGGTGCTGCTAATTGCTCTTGTAGCAAAGTAATCAGTGATCTACAAACTTCAGGTCAGAACAGTGTAGTAGGATTCTTGGCATCAGTTTCAGAATGGATAATTATATCTATCAGCATCCATCAATTATTTAATTCCATTATGTTTACAATATTCAGTTCTGCATAAGGAAAGCTGAAACCATTTTGCAGGAGATATTATCCATGGGTAGTCTATAAAATATGGTAATACTAGAAAGAACACTTGTTAAGAGAAATGTAAATACGCTTTTCCTCAAATATTAAAAGAGATAATAATGAGAACATGAATGAATAAAAGTCTCAGCTGAATATTTTTCACTATTTCTCTGATCTGTCCACCATTTCAAACTGGTTTCAAAAGGAGTTAATGATAGCAAGTGAGCAGGTACAACAGAGCTGTCCATACATCAGTCAACACTACCACTGAAACGTACTGGAAGACAGATTACACAAAGCACAGAAGCTTTCACCTAAGGCTGTTCAAATAAATGCAGGTGGGGGGCACTAATTAGGAAAAGTTATCTTCACTATTCAGATATGTCTTGAAGGCTGTGTCTGTCAGGTTTCTGTATAAATGCAAGCTTTAAAAGCAGGCTGGGCTGCAGAAATGATAGAGGCAGCTTTTAAGGTCGTAGAGCAGCTTTACTACTACTTGCAACAATCCAATTCTGCATGCAGTTAGTTGATATACATTATTACCTTTTGAACTTTGCCTTTCTTCCTGCTTTCCTTGTGACTGTTTCAGCACCTGGTATCTTATTTCAAAATTAAAGAAAAAGCTCCTCAGAGCCAGAACTAAACCCACAAAATTATCTGTTTTTGCACTTAATAAAATGTGTTTCGGAGGGGTCCCAAAGAGGGTTTCAGCTAAGGTCCCAAACCATGAGCAATGATTATTACTGATATTCTAACATTGTTACTGTCAATATTTTAAGTGCAATAATACCCTCAGAAAGTTAAAAAGGAAGAATTTTACATAGCATTTTTGCCAGCTTACCTCAAAAGTGTTTTTGGTCATGCCCGAGAGTCCATAATACGATGTACCCGTTGCAATAGCACATACACATAGTTCTCCTATTTCATCTGTTTTACAGAGCTGAGGAATTCCATCTGGCTTTACTGAACACATTATAGCTAGGGAAAGAGCAAATGACTTTAAAATATATTATAAAACTAACTACAGAATATTATAAACATTGCAAGGAAGACATTGGTGAAGTTAAGTAAGTTATATGTAGCCACTAATCCGCAATCTGTCTCTCAGACCCTAAGATGTTCAACAGTTGCAAAGAAATGTTACTTACTTACTTACATAATATTTACAAAACAAATGCAAAGATCCTTACATAAACTCAATCTTTTAACAGAAAACAAAACCTAATCTCCCTTGCTACCTAAATCTCAGCTGATCTGTAAAATTGTTGCCAAGTGTGACTATGGTCCCAAATGTATATCAAAGACCAGACATGTTCCAGTCAGAGGAAAATGAAATACTCTACAGAATTCCTTGATAATACTTATACTGCCAGGGAGGCAGGCAACCAGGAAATGCACCTCTCACTAAGTAGCAAGTGAACTATGAGAGACCAAGACGTTACAGCAGACTAATACCACTGTTTTGCTAAGAATTTATCAGAGCTCAGAATGGTCTTACAGAGAACAAATATGAGAACGAGGAATCTTGAATGACCTTTCTCCGACTCCAAGGACAAACAAGAGTGTGCACCTTTCATGTCAGAATACAGTAAGTGGTGCAAGACACTACCTATATAATAATACTTGATATGATTGCTGCTAGACAACAATCAATCTCATCTTCCTGTATTTTAAGTTGCCCAACTGAAATTTTTTAAGATGTATAATTTGTATTTATTCACTTGGTATATAACAGACATTATGAAAAACTACAGTGTTACCCTTTTCTAGTCTCTATAACTTATCACTTAAAAATTAGCTCTCGTGAAGAATCTTATCTTCATCTTTAGAAGCACTAGCTCCAGGGTGAATCCAACATGAACTGTTCAGTCATACCTCCCCTTGCTGATGACTGAGTGATAGCTCAGTATTTTTGGAAAAACATTCTGCAAGCCCTCAGACAGCGATATGGTTGATGCTTAGCAAAGGTTATAGAATTTTCTCAACTTTTTCTACTTGCTGTACCTCACATTTGCAGTGTAAGGCTGTTTAACGCATGTTGCTAATGCATGGGAAGAGACTCACAGAAGTAAATATAGATAAGAAATCTTGGTTTTCCAAATTGTAGTTTCAGAAGGTAAGGCTTTTAGACTAATTTTTACTCAAGTACGCGCAATCCAATCCCAAAGCTTTCTGTAGCTTACTACGTAAGTAATTAAATCAATAAATCCACTCATAGCAAGTTTCGAACAAAGTTCTTTCAATTCTTACCTCCTGGCATCACTAAACCAACGTCCTGAACAGTCAGAACAGACAGCTTTTCTTCAGAATCCACCCGAATCACTCCATATGTGAGACCATGCATGGACAGAACTCCTCTTCCTGGTGGCTGATTGCTGTCATCTGTTGGCCTGCAACCATGGTTTGTAACATTATGTACTATTAGGCAGATGTAAGCATTTGCTTCATAGATTAATACTGTAAATACTCCTCAATTTTAAGAGTTTAAAACAGTGGTTTTTTTTTCCCATTTTCAAGTAATGACATCTAGCAACTCTCCTACTTAGTAGTTACCCGCAGATATGGGGTTGCAGAGATGAAAGTAATGCCTAACATTCACATAGAAAGCTTGTATTTGTTTTCAAATAGACTTACAGACTGCTTGATTAGCCAAGGAAAGGGTTTTTGACTTATTTTAAAAATAGTGAAAGGCAGTGTAGACAGGCAGAAGGCAGCTGCATTCTAAATATTTGGAAATAATTAGTAAATAACTTGACAAAGTCTCTGTACATTACTTTCTTACTTAGATGCAACCTGGAATTAGGAAACAAAGCTCACCTGGTAGAATAAAAGCCTACCTCTAGCGCACTGGTATGAAAGCCAAGATTAGAATGCAAATCTTTTATCTTTAACTCACAGATGAGATTTTCCGCTCAAAATGCTTAAACACTTACAATTACTAAGCAGAAGAAATTAGATTTTAATAGATTTACTGCCAAGTCAGTAGAAATTGCAAGGACTTCATCATCTTTATTTTAGTTTGTGTAATTTATTTATACCTTTTTTAACTTTCCCCCTGAAAATGAAAACAAATTACAGTTTCATCTGAACTAAATGCTGTAGATGCAGCCACTCAGTAACACCTTAGTCTGCTCACATTCTCTCCTGATGTTCCGTACAGTCTCACAGCATTAGCACGAGCTGTCAGCTTGTTTCAATGTAAAACTTCATGCTGTATCAGTGAATGCAATGATTACATATGTAGAGTGTGGCTTGAGCAAGCACATGTTGACATACGCTAACTATTAAGTCAGAGGAATATGTCAAGGCATTTCATGTGGAAAGATTCGTATACTGGCCTGCATTCTGAAATGCATAACTGGAGGCTAACCTGATGCTGACTGGACTATGGATAATGCATTCATGTAGAGTAGCTAGACTCCAGCTGTTTTCAAAATCTATAAACTTGCCAGTAGTCCTTTCAAGATTCTGCATTTTTCCTAAATAGTCCATCATAACACAACTACTTCTTCACAGATAATGTCCTTGTATGTGACATTTCTCCTCTACCATATTTGAAATACTAGATAGGCCTTAGCCTTAGCCCATGTTCACATAAGCACTATAAATTTCAATTAATACATTTTACAAGGCATATTTCTCAAGTGACACTGTCAACACAGAAGGATGTGGGCACGCTTGAAAATGCATTAGAGCATAACAAATGGTGCTAGCAAACAAGCAGCTGTGATAAATAACATTCTCATCATGCCTAAGGAACTTTCAGCCACATTAATCGATCAACTCTCTCTAACCCTTGCTCCTCAAAAAGTACATTTTACTGCTCAGGACATCTACAATATAAAAAGAGGGTGCTGGTCACCTGCAGGCACACAAAATGCTCACATCCTGCTGTGAGTAGAGACCATCTAGACTTTCCTCACACACATTTTTTTGCGTTACTTATCACATCCAAAGGCCTCTAAAAATAAAAGAGTGGATGCAGCTCTGAAGAGCACTGGATGTTTCTTTCATAAGTAAATAATAATAAAAAAACCAGTAAATTTTAAGATATTTTTTTTTTTTTTATTTAAGTAAAAGACAAGGTGTACAAGGGAGAGAAGCTGGATGCACAAGTCCAGTTTGGATAAGGATGGCCATGTTCAACAGAGCTGCCCTTGGTGTGTCCTGGACTGAAGTAATAGCTGTCCCAGGTGAACAGGGAGCAGAGTGCAATGGAAGCAGAAGGATTCAGCGCCAAGCACACATGGTCCCCAGGACAGGTATTTCAGAGCTGATATTTTAAAGCAGTCTGAGGTGGATCCCTCAGTGAATCACCAGTTAGCTCAGCTTGAGCCTCCTCTTGGAGGCAAGCAGTTAGCTGACACCAAGAGGGAACAGGGAGGAACAAGGTGTTGGTGTGAGCAGGGAGTTAAGCACTGTAGCAACCTGTCAGAAAGCATCCTGTGAGCCACAGTCCTGCAATGCAGCAGCTTCTATTTTGCCCTGTCCATGAAATCCACAAGGGTTTTACACATTCAGTATTTTTCATGCCGGATTTGGAATTCTATCAGACTAGGCAAAGATGAATTATTTGATTGAGCTAGGAACAAATAAACAAAGGTATAATTCCATCTACTTCATATGCTAAGCACATTTAGCAAAGCCAGACAAACCTATCCCTTTAGCTTCCTCAGCCACAAAATAAGGGCATTTATCTACTTTCAAGTTGCTTTGTTCATACTGAGTAGTTACAGAGCATTTTAAGAACAGTTATTACTGCCATTTAGTTTGTATCTCTATTGCTACTTTTTGCCATTTGTTAGAATGGCAACAGACCTGTACTTCTGCATTCCCTTAAGCAAGCAGGTTCAGACTCATATGCAGTAAACCAAATGGGAATACCATAAAGAATAATTTGCATGAGACAGTCCTTTAAATATTAGGCTTTATGATTCATCTCAAAAGGTAAAGTACCTATTAGTCTATTACTGACTGTCTTTCTCTAAACTACAAGTGTATTTCAACAGAGAATTGGTTTTGCTACACATCCTTGCAGGAAGATCAGCAGAATTACACTATAGACTTTGAAAGAGTCAGAGCATTAACAGGGAGCTCTCTGGATCTGTGCTCTGTGGGGAGTCATTTTAAAGTATACTTTAGCTGTAACTCTTTGGAACTTGCATGATAATGACTTTACTGTTGCTGGAGATGGCTTGAATAAGATGAAAAATACTAAAGCTCCGAAGTTCAGCTAGCATTACCCTGCCATTATCAGGACTTCAAAAAAAAAAAAAAAAAAAAGCAGCTATGTGTTCAATAACATTCTCTGTAATAAAAACGTCTCTGTAATTACTTAGTGAGGCACTGAAGGTAAAAACGCTTTTTTTTGAATTATCAGCTATTTTATGTGCTAATTTTTTTTTAATGTAAGCTCTCAATGCTGGTTAATTTGAAAATGAATCTCTAGAGCTTCACGTGGATAGAAGCATAGAGTTAAGTCTAGAAAGGGCAAACCATCCACTGCACACTGAGATCCAGTGAGTTCTCCCAGTACATAAACTGCCATCTGGGGCAGATTTTCCATTTTGAATACAGGAAATGAAAACTCTCATTAATCAGTGTTCAGAACGAACAGTGTATGCTGCACATAAAAGCAATGGTTGCTTAAAAAGGGTGGAGGGAGTGAAGAGCTGTGCAGAGAAAATGCATGGGATAAACAACTCACTCCTTGCTACTTGTTGAGAATGAGGGAAGGGCTATTGAGCCATGGGCTCCTTGAGGTAGCATAGAAAGAAAACTGATCTGGACAGGATAAGTCACTGATGGACAGCTTTCAGGCATTTTAGGTTAATGATGGGGCTGAAAGGCAACCACATTCTTGGCACTGTGTCTCTCTTCCTGTGATGCTTTGTTGGAAAGCTAACTGAAAATCTGGTTAAACTGCACTTAGAATAATTTAAACTTTGTGGCAGGAAGTATTTTACTCAGTTCTATTACAGTGCTTTACAGTTTTATACTTCATGTTTTAACACGAAAAAAAAAATCATCAATGGCAATAGAAATATGAACTTAAAAACAAAGTGCCTACTGTTCAAGGTATAGCTTTTTGAAAATTCTGCCAAAACAGATGAGTTATGGTATTTACTGCACCTTACAACACCTCAAGACTGGTGGCCGCTTCAAAAGGACATAATGGCTAATAGTTTTATTAGAGTTTTTCAATTTTAATTTTAGGTACAAATCCCACAGACTCAAAGTGCATTTCCAGATGATTACTGAGAGCTTATGACTGGTTATAAAGTGCTCGTTAGACAAAAATAATCTGCAGAATGCCATAATTCTCTTTAAACAGACTGGTTTAAAATTCAATTCCTCTTATTAGCGATTCCATTTTAGAGCCCATACTTTAACAAATTTTATGCTTACAATGGCATTGTTCCATTTCCTTTTACAGAATTAGCTTTTCCATTCTATTCTAGTCTATTTAAAATCAGAAAAAAATACAGGAATGGGAACGTTACAAAGTGCTCTTTACATAGTAAGTTAAAATTACAAAGTTTTAACTACAAATTCTTGTATGCCAGTTTGGCATAAAATGAAAACTAAAGATGTCATTCAGATGTTAAGTAAGGAGATGCAACCTTGAATGCATTTGTCATTTCTTTCCACGTCACCACACATAATGTACACTGGGTTTGTTTCAGTGTAACACAGTACCTTCGGATAGCCACAGTGAGAGCTTCTGGTGAACTAGCGCAGGGACAAATGACCTCCTGTCTCAGACCTTTACTTTGGAAGACATTGAGAAATGCATCACAGGAAGAAATAGACCCTGGGGGAAGGAAAAAAAGAAATCAGAGGAGAAAACACTGTCTGATTTCTGAAGTAATGTTATTCAAAGTGTGAACTTAATATAGAATGTATTGGGCTTTCTGAATGGAAAAATTAATAAGAACCCACTAGGAAAGAAGTCTTACCTGACACAACTATATATATTTGTATACATTAAATAAATATTAATTTTTGACCATAAAATCCTTTCACTATGCTTACACAGAAAAGCCATTAATGACAGATTTATAATGTGACCGTCATTACAATTTTGCTTTTTAGGATGAGTCAAATCAAAGATTTAATTCAGAAACACAAGGCAAGCCACTACAGAAAGGAAAACACCTATGCCTTGATATCTTAAACAGTGAAGAGAAACAGTTTCTACAAATACTTGCCACAAAGTGACCTAGATGAGGTTCTCAAGACTAGCATAAGTATTCCCCCAAAATCCTCAGTTCATTCTGCATCTGAGAGCCATCATTCAAAAGGAATGTTTTGATCCTTTCTACAGCTTATTTACTTTAATTTTTGTACATGGCTGTCATGTTAAACAAAACTGGATTTGCTGCAACTTACGTTATGTGGAATATCAAGTTTGCTTCAGGATTAGCTAAAGAAAAATATATTTTAAAAAAATTCAAAATTAATTACTGTTTCAATAAATATCAAATAGATTGCAGTAGACAAACCTAATACTTTGTTAAATATTTTAGCTACGGTGATTGAAGATTGAAACTTTAGATGCAAGACAGAAAACACTCTTTATTCTCTGCTGGACTGCTAAAGCAGCACTTACATGGGTTGGCACCATCAGCCACTATGAGCATTCGCAGTGAGGAAAGGTTGATGTCTCTCTGATCTCGATGTGCCACCAATGCCCAGTGCATGTCTCTGGATTTTACACAGGCAACTTTTGCTGCAATAGGAACGGGAAGATTTCTAATGCACCATGAGGAAGCCGTACAGCATTAACAACAATTTGTTCGTTTGATTTTGACCTTCAAATACATTTGTATATTCTCATTCCTTACCTTTGTATTGACACACTTTCTGTATCCATGACAGTGGATTCACTTTCATTAAGGAATATGGAATACTTATAACATGCATCATGTTCATGACACTCTGAAATCAAATAAGATAAAGGGGTATTATACATCAATTTTGGCAGTTATTTACATCGTTTATGGACAGAGGCATCTATGACTTTTGCTCTGTACTTTTTTTATATTCAGTGCTGGCATTTATCTTTTCCTATTTTAGATGTTTACATTAAGTTGAAATGGAATCACCATTTTTGAATCTTTTAATTAACGATTAAAGATTTAGACTAATCACATCTTTGTAGAACTAAAAAAAAAAATAATTAAATAGGTTTTCTTCCCAAGCAATTCACTTCAAATACAGAAGTAACAGTAAACGTTAAAACGTACATCTACAGGACAAACAATGCCGTGACAGCTGTGTAGGTTACTATTATCCCTGAGCCTGCCACCCTTTGATATATATAATGATTTCTCCCAACATGTCTGTCCAAAGAAATCCATTTCCATGTAGAGTTGCTAGTGGGACAAAAACTATTGAAAAGAGAATAGACCAAGACAGTGGACTCAAGGACAAAGTAGGGACCAAATTATTTTAATAGATAAAAAAAAAACGCTTTTTTTTTTAATTATTATTTTTATTTTTTCAAGTTCTGCTCCAGGTAGGTCATTTCCAGTATTTTCAACAAGGTTATGAGAAGCTGAAGGATGTACAGGAAAAAGAAGCCAATGGCAGCAAACAGATCTCCTAGGCTGATGCAGTCAATTGCTTTAGTAATTTCTCACAGGTCGTTTTCAAACAGCTTGCAAATGAGGTGCTGTGCGCATTGCTTTTGTTAGCATATAGAAATATCTTTGGAGGGCAACATATCTCTCCTTATTGCAGATTGAGTTAAATAAACTATTTGTTTTGGAAAACCTAGGTTTAAGAAAATTGTTCCTGACAGAAGTAGGTGTCCCATTGGGTTAGCCATCTGAACACTTGCAGGGCCACAGTTCTCCATTCATTCTGTCATGAATTCAGGTACAGGAAAAGTGTTCACATTCAAATCACAAAAAGAAAAGAAGAAGTTTGTAGCAAGATAAACAGCAAAGAAAGGCATGGAAAAGGCTATTTACATGTTAGCTTTCAACAATGATATAAACTGTTTTTTTTCCTATGATATGTTTATGGACACTAAGCCTAACAGGCTCTTCCAGCTTTACACGTGTTATTACTGCCCTTTGGAATTAGGAGCAGTATAACACTGAATAGGAAAAGTATATCAGTTCCCTGGGGATTCATAGCATGTATGACCTGTTCATCATGGCACTCCCAAACAGTGACCCTGCAAAACTTGTCAGCACTTCTTAACGTGATCAGCAAACAGCTTTCTGTCATACATCAAAAATATGGGAACTGGCTCGTACACAAATTGAGGAAGAGATTCAAACAGCAAGGAGAAAATGTATGCAGCTTAAAGTATTAGAAACGCTTTGATGCCTGCAGAAACACCTGTTGGTGGGAGTTCAGATAGACACATTGGAGGCAATATAGCTACGTCACTGGGCCATATTCTTACAGAGGTAAGTACTAACACTCTTCACTTGTTTCTGTCTTTAAGTCCAATCTCAAAAACACAAACAAGATCAGAATGAGATGATAAGAAAGAGGCCAGAGTACTTGGTATGATCATAAAAACACTGGCATCGTTACAGTGCTCATTATGGGTCAGTACGCTAGCAGAGGACTGTGGTTTGAAGTCACATTTTTTTTGCTTTCAAAGCAGAAAAAATTGTATTAGAGGAAACTGTAGGACATCCCAGTTTGTGATAGTAATAGGCATATAAGATTAGTTTATTTTCAAATATTCATAGAAAATAAAAAAACATACTTACTGTAAGAATCCCATGCCATAAACCAACATCCTTCTTGAAATCTAATACATTCACAATTGTTTCAGCTGTCCAATGAAAACAAAAAGAGTTGATATTTTAGAAAATGGCTTCGACTCAAGTCAAACACACTCAAAGGAAGGAAATAGAGTGCATTTCAGCATAACATGACTGATGACCTCAAAGCTTAATGTTCACAGTAAGCCTCCACTGTAGGATTTGTTTTGGCTAGGACATTATTTGTCTTTTCTTTGTACCTCTCATAAAGATATTTTAAAAGTATATTTTCTGAAATCAATGAAAAAGAAAAAAAAAAGGTTTTTTTTGGGGTTTTTTTTTTTTTGTTTTTTTTAATCTACAAGCCTTTAACACAGATCTATGTATTAGACAGGAACACAATGAGAAACAAATGACAAATTACACAAATTACAACTCATACTTTCATAAACTCAGGCAAGTGTACTTCATACCTTCTGTGTATCCACATGCCTGGGTCAGGGCTTGGCAGTGCGTCAGCAGTGCAATCCTTGTCACAGTCACCCCGAGCACACTTCCATCTTTACATGTTTTGTACTAAAAAGAATCATGTAGAGAAAGTCAATGTATAATACTTGCCCTATTTCCATTATTTAATAGTTGAAAGTGTTTCCTACGTAGGTGAATAATGGACACATTTAATGACTCTATTTTAAGAAGGCAGCAGTACTGAGAAAGTTGGGAGGATTTTTTCAGACAGGATCTCTCTTCTTGACTGAAACTTCCCTGGCTCAATATTAGAAATCCATCTGTTGTTTGAATACAGGAATTGTGGAAAAATGATTCTAAGAATTCTGACCATGTTAATGACTAAAGGACTGGCTAAATTTGGCAGAGAATAACCTAGTTCAATCTGCTCAGTGTCAACATGTTAGATTTTATAGGCCAGCTAATAAACCTGAACTTCCTTCTGTGGCATATATGGCATGGAATAGGAGCTGATCACAGAATCACTGCTGGATTCTATATAATTATATATTCTGAAAGACACAAGCTTTTTGACTGTGAGAGTATGAGAATCATGAGAAAGCATCATAGAAAAGTTGCATGAAATCACTGCTGATGATCACGGTAACTTTGGCAACTTTATGCAAGAGTTTGAAAACTATCAGTCCCAATTAAAATAAATTAAACTTTTTGCTTTCTCCATGATTAAGATAATCAACAAGACTGAAAGTGGAGTTATTTCTGTTTCTCAAACCCAGTGTTCTGACTGTGCAAAGAAAGGAAATATCTTTGCTCTATTCACTGGGACTTATTCCCTTTGAATAGTCATTTAAATTCAGTACTAACATCACTGAATTCAAAACATTTGAATTCACACAGAAGTGGAAGAAAAGAATGGAAAAATAATAAAAGAGAAAAATTAAGCCTAACAGTATTGCTAATTTTCCCTTCCTGATGCTAGTCTATGGGGAGAGTGTGACTCACAAAGCAGTATGTGACAGACAAGCTTTTGAACAAGAAGTTCCTTCTTTTTCAAAGGGTCTGAAGGCTGTGATATAAGAACTGAAGCTTCCTTTTGAAACTTGTTGTCTATACATCTCAATGCTGATGGGCAAGTACACATTGTGAATGAAATTTAGGTTGCTCAAGGCAAGTTTTACGTAATATTGTGACAGTTGTGTAATGACATAAACCATCAATGTTAGAAACTCCTGAAATACAATTTAACATTTCGGTAACTTTTCTGAAATCAATCTACAGTATAATTTATTAGAAAATACTGCTTACTAACAGACCGAAACAGGATGTTCTTTGCTTCTGCGACCAGCAAATGAATAATTATCTTTTCCTAATCCAGAAGTGCCATATGCAATGATTCAAAGAGAAAACAAGTCTTAATTAACTCACCTCGATGTAAGCTGTGTCATTGTTTGCATCCTTGATATGTGGGAACCAGTCACGAGGAGGCTTGGAGAGATGTTTAGACTCTGTGACAAACCACAGCAGCTTTGGCCAGCCTGAGACATAGTCACAAAGAAAAGTCAGCTACTATTGAGCTTCTGCAGCATAAGACATGACAAAATTCTTCTCTGCCAAAGTTTTCTCCCAAATGCCCATGTCACCATTATCTAAACATTTCTGCTTTTAAACCTCAGTGTAGCATGAGAAAAAAGATTTTCAGAACAGCTTTCTTAACACAGCTACCAAGTGCCAAGGAGTGCTGACAATCCCAGAAGAAATAGGCAGGCAGTTTAAGCTGTTATTGACCCAAATAGTTTATTACCATGCTCTTATCAGAGGTTACTGTCCCTACCTCTTAGCTATAGGATTGAATCGTCTGAAGGTTTCTCATCTACTGTAGTGCAAAATCTGTTGCCAGAATGTAGCTAGGGACTGAAGAAGGTTTTGGTAGCCCAGCTGAGCTGGCCACAAAGCAGACTGCATGCTTTGGCAGAGAGAAGCAGGGAGCAGCAATGTGTAACAGTGGCCCAGTAACACTCAGCTGGGCAACAGCACCTTAACAGCCATGGCTGCTGCTGTGCCATGTGATGTGCTGGGCTTCCCGGTTCCATGTACATTGAATTTAGCATTTAATCTCAGCCATTCCAAGTAAACAAATACAATGACTATTGTAGTAAATTATACATGTGACATCCACTGTTAACAAGAGTTAGCTTACCTTTAAACTGTGGTATCTCCCCCGTGGGGCTTTTAGGCAGTCCTTTATGGCATGCGTCACTTGTCAAGGCCACAGTAACTCCACAGCTTCCAAGCAAAAAGCCTATCTGTTGACTTCCTGCATCCTGATAGAAGTCAAAATAAAAACAACACACAAAATTGATCAGAAGTGACTGCAGGCTGGAAGCATTTTTATTCTTTGGCACATTATCTTGAAAGGGAAACAGTCTCTTTCCTTGAAGCAATTTAAACGATTAGAAAAACCAATCTGTAAATTGACAAAGACATTCCACAACCTAGATATTTTCTCATCTGTAACAGTATAAAATCATACAACATGCTGAAGGCATCAGATGGTGTCTGCTCTCTGGACAGAAATGAGGAGTGCTGGCAGGAGTGGCTGATACACTCATTTACACCTGTTACCCAGGGACACCTGGGCAGGCTGGAGACGAGAGAAACATCAAGAGGTTCAATAAGAAATATGAAGTCCTGCTCTTGGGAAGGACGTGCTGAAGGCCACCCAGCTGGAAAGTAAATCTGTAGAAAAGGACCTGGGGATCCTGGTGGACATCAGGTTGGACATGAGTCACTAATGTGCTGTTGTGACAAAGAAGTATACCTCGCTGCATTAGGCAAAGCTGCCAAGCAAGGTGATCCTTCCCATCTACTCAGCACTGATGAGGCCCAATCTAGTGTTCTGTGTCAGGTTCTGGGCCCTCCAGTACAAGAGATGCATCAAACTTTAGGGAGTACAACAGAGGGCCACAAAGATGATGAAGGGACTGAAGCACCTCTCCTATGTGAAAAGCCTGAGAAAATTGGGATTGTATATACTAGAGGGGAAAAGATTCAGGGGAAATGTCATCATAGGTATCCACTGACAGGACAAGAGGCGAGTGGGTTGGACATCCAGTCCAAGGTGACATCCAGTGAGGTTCCTTCTAGCCTCACCCGTTCTGCAGTGATTCTGTGACAGTCCTAGGAAGTAATACAGGTTATAGACAATTCCTCCTGGAGAATGCTTTTAACTTCAGAGAAGTTATGGCAGATACTCAGTGGTGACAGTATCACTGTTTGTTGATCTAATCTGATTTGTCAATAAACATTTCATTGAGCAGTTGTACACGTTTCGGGAGCACTTCAGATAGTCAAGTGCCCATTAGAGAAAGCACATTACACTTTACTGTCATCAAGAGGATATGGGCACGGAGGCTAAAAAGTCACGTAATGATTTTCAAGTCTAGGCCATAGTTGTTCTTTAAGAGCTGCTGTGCTTCCACGGCATTAAGTCAGCTTTACGTATAGTGTCCTGTCATGATTCTTTCATGAACTTTACATCTATCCATTAGGCTCTTCAGCAGAGCAAAGCCATAGAAATAGATGCACATGGATGAATTAACCCTTTATTTGCAGAATGATTCTAGAGAAAACAGCCTACAAATCCTTACAAGTTCAAATTAAAATATCTTTCAAATCAACCATAAAGCACACTTAACTATGGGAGCAACCAGAAGTACAGAACAGTTGCCTCAATATATTGATTTATTCAAAGCAAGACTGCATGATGGAAAGGAAGCCCCAAAATACATCTAATTTTTAATACAGATTTTTGTAGACAAATAAACAAATCTAAAATGAGGTATCAAGGAGATCAGAGGAAAAATAAAGCAGTATTTGTTTTCTGAAGCACCTCAAAATATGCATATTGAACCAGATTCACTTAGGTTGGAGAAGACTCCGTTCTGTGCATGCTTGAGAAACTCAGTATCCTTCTTGTAGTGAGATTTGAGCTGAAAACAGAGTTATTTGTGTGAAGCAGCTGAAGATTCCAAATGGGCAAGGAAAAAGAGTTCTGACTTCAGGAGCATCAATTTTAGGGATCAGCTATTAGCATCCCTTCTTAGTAACATAAAACAAACATCCACAGTGTTGGAAAGTGCCTTGTAAGTAAAAAGAAGAAATCAAATCAGTTACTGCTGAAAAAAAAAAAAAAATCCCTCCTTCCCCATAAATGAAAGCACGCTTCTGCCATAAATGGAATATATTTCAAGACATACAGTTTTCTCAGCAGCACTATCTGCTATTTTGGTGATCTAATGCTAATCTGCTACTTTGGTGAACCCTCAGTTGCAACTAACACTTTATTTTGCCAAATTTTGCAGGGGTGGAAAAACCTCAGAGACCCAGCAGTGTCCAGGTGAAACCACTGAACCAGTGCAGCCCAACCCACACAGACAGGGAGAGACTTGCCTCCACAACTCAGAGTTTGAAACGGCAAGTAATGCAGGTAGAAGGCAGAAGATAAACCTGAAGTACTGCAGCATGAGTTCTGAGACCAAATGCTGACTTCAGAGCTATCACTTTACATTTCTAGAAGGCACAGCACTTGACGAGGTACAAAAAACGAGGTCTGCATAGCTTTAGACGATGTCTGCACACACCCAGAGAGATCAAGCCTTCAGATGAAGCAAGCCAGAAATCCTCTCTCCTGTAGGCAGCCATTCAAAGTTCTCTACAGACTTTTATTAAAGGTTCACTGAAGGTTTTCACCACTACCTGGAGGCAAATTGTCTTCTTCCTGCTGCAGAGAGTGATAATTCTTTGTCAGGATAAAAAATCCCACGTGTAGCTGCATTTCAGTATGCAGTTACTGTCATTTCTGTAACGCTTTGTGAGAGGATTTGTGTGAAGGAAAACAATTATGTTCCTCTCTCTGCGAGTGAGAGTGCACGTCCTTATCTAATATGGAAGGAAGGAAGAGACAGCCAGTGCAAAGTCTGGGCTGCTAAAGGTTACTCCTGTCCACTTCACGTTCCAGACTGGTTTCAAAATGAGAATTAGGCAGCAACGCACTGCAAACTGAATATTGTGTTTTGTTACAATGCTTATTTGAACTCCCTTTGCCTTTACCCTGACAAGCATTTGCTGCCAAAGAACAAACAGGGCGACCAAGACAAAATGAATTGAGGAAACCTTCCATTTAGAAAAATAACAACTACCAAAGATGTTAATAAAAAATTCAACACAACACAGATGTAATTTCCACAACTGGCTTTAAGAGGCAGAAAACAGCTGTCTCATCAGAGAGAGCGCTTCGCTATCTGGCTATAATTTGCATGTGAAATCTACAGCTACAAGCAGTCTTAATGTCCAAAAGTCTTAATGAAAGCAGGACAACAGTTATTTCTTGCAGGGATGTTGGATAAAACGTGACATTCTGTCTAGGAAACTACAATGTCCTAAACTTGAAAGCATAAAAAGAAAATGTAGACTCTAAGGGACCAGAGATGGTGGCCAGCTGAGTAAGGGCCCATGCCCAGTGCCTGGGTGCTGAAGAATGTGGGGAGAGGGGGTGGGCACAGAACAGATGTGGCTCCAGCAGAGGGCACCAGGGGTTCAGCTGGGGCTGGAAGGCTGTGCCACCAAAAAACATAACCATTTATGCATGTTTTACATCCAGTGGAGGCAGGTGCGTTGTCAAAAGACGTATACAAAACTGTACACATAGCAGTATATCAGACACAGCATAACAACAACTGAAGCAGAGATGAAACACATCTCATTTTATCTCCTGAAGTCCTGAAGATGTCCAAATACTAGAAAAGAAACTGAGGAGTAGTTTCATCGGAACATATCTCTGCCATCAAATGAAAGAGTGGAGCAACTTCACTCTCTTTAAAAAGATATGGCTCTCTGGCTGCCATTAAAGCTTTAATAATCAAAGTTTTAAGGATTACTATAAAGAGCTCATGAAAAACCTTTTGTACTCTTTAAGAAACATCCGTTTGATTTTTTTAAAAAGAACTGTCCTGGAGTGGGTACTTCCAAATTTGCTACGAAATAAGCAAGTGCACTTTAAATTTGTGTTGTCAGCCAGAATCTGGAGAAGCACACTTAGCATTAAGCCTAACAGGCTATGAAACAGTGACTGAGAAATAGATTTTTATGTGCTTTCATGTCATATCCTGCTACAAATCTTCACCACCTATGACAAGAAGGCCATGAGGGTCTATGTGGGAACTCTGTTCATGTATTCATAGCATGTGACTGAAAATAATTACAAATGTGCTTGGAGAACAAAAACTATACTTTAAGATGAAAACAGATTAAGTCCTCTGGCTGTGTCAGAGTAGAATAATAACTTTCATGGTGCCCATCAAATGGAAAAAAAATATCCTGAGAAATCTGAAGAGAAAGAAATTGAAAACATATTTTTAAATCTTCCCATAAGGGGAATAGTGAACCACCATTTGAACTAAAAATTGAAATGTCAGAAATTCTGTACCATCAGCTTTGATGGCACATTCTATGCAATTCGCATCCTATCACACACACAGCAAAACAAGTCAGAATACTCCAGCTTCCAGTAAGATAAAAGTGACAGTTCTGAAGGAATAGTGTGTTGTACACAACACTAAAAAGGGACCCATACTTTACTAATTTTGGGAAACATACAGAAATACATTTTGGGGAGAGGAATATTCTGAAAAGCCATAGCCCTTAATCCAAGGGGTGAGGATCAGATACAAGAAAAACTTGGAAGCAATTACAATATAGATATTTCGGTTTTGTTATGGCAGGGAAAGAAGATAAAATAAAACATGATGTTTATTCTATTGCTACAATGACTGTAGAATGCCTAAATACCTCTAGAATAACGAGATAGTCTTCATGTAATAAAAAAGAAAAGAGCTTAGGATTGCAGTTCTTAATTTTAGATCTGATTTCCTGATTCCAAAGAGCCCAAACCATGCTGACACGAATCCTAAATCCTGGATCCTTGCTAAAGACCAGGAAGTGTTCTGAGAATAAACAAAACTGATGACATGGTGGCTGGGAATCCTGGCAATCCATCCCAGCTGCCATGTCAGCCATGTCTCCTGAAGTTCTCTGGGGAAGCCGATAACTTATTTCTAGGTCAACACAAAGATGTAATACAGAAGGAAAAAGCACGAGATGGACTCTCAGCTAGTAATGAACCTGAACATAAACTGTCAAAGGCTAAAAGAAATGACACTCATGATAAAAAGGGAATACACACAAAATAAATGGGCTGCAGGCTTTACTTTCATATGTGCATAGATGCCTGCAGAGTAATATGTAAGCCAAAAGGCTACCTTGCTGCAAATGCTACTGTTCAGTTTTGAGCTGTCAAGTATAATTTGCACAGAGCTGTGAAAAACTCTTCCTTATGAAAATGCAGAACATTATTACAGCTATTAACTCACATTTTTAATATTAAAGATGAGCTCCTAATATAACTCCCTGAAATAGCTCATCCTACATTGACTTGCTGTTTTGTATGCCTGTATTAGCCTATAATATAATTATTGGTCTACTTGGTTTGCATTTGTCTTCCAAAACACAAACCAAAAAATGTACCCTGCCAGAACTTACTGAAGTGTAAAGAAAAGAGAACAAATGATGGTAAATTATAAAAGAACAGTCTAGGACATTGTGTGAAGACACAAATGACATCTTCCCACGGATGCCAGAAGCAGTCTGCTGCCATTTGACCATGCAGAGGTATTCCTTCTGGGACTACTCAGAACATGATTTTCATCTCATTGCTTCCACTCCAGTTCCTGCTCCATATAAACAAATGCAGAAATATTTGTAATAGTATATGCTATGAGATTGCATAGTTTTATTTATAGATGATATATCATGTTGCTTTTTAATTATACTGCTGACATCTTTGTTATTGTTTTATCAATGCAATATTTAAACATTATGGAATGGTCCTGGCAATAGTTAAACAGACTGAGTCTGTAGTTATTGCCTTATATAAATATATATGAATCTGCATGTGTAAGTGCTTATTTTTATACATATACGTATGCACGTATTCAAAAAAACACAAGGTTCAGCCAAATTAGGGTAAGTTATTAATTTGACATAGGGCATTTCATCACAGAAGCACAGAATCCTTAGAGCTGGAAGGGACCCTTAAAGGTCATCTAGTCCAACTCCCCCGCAACCAACAGGGACATGCACAGCTAGATCAGGTTGCTTGGACAGCTGGATTTTATAGCTTACTGGGTGGATTTTGTATCAGATGTTCTAAAATAAATGCATTTTAAATCTATCCATGTATTCTGAAATGTGATTACAGTTTGGAAAATAAGTAACAAGGAAAGACATAGTAGATGTCTTTATCCCTGAAAGATGTGTTGCTTCTCTTTTGTAGAATGCAAGCACAGCTACCTTTGTGAGTACTCTGTATGATCTTCCAGTGTATGTAGTCTACTTGCCTAATTTTGTTGATGCATGGAAAAATCTCAGGTCTTTATAGAAATAATGCCTCACTTTATGTTACTACTTCAAATTACTTTAAAGTGCTGCACTCAAATGTGAAAGCACAGTGATAGCCTGATGCAAATGCAGTATGTTTCTGCTAAGATCATTACACTCGTTCTACAGTCAAGTCTACTCCTCAGCGCTTTCAAATACAGCATTTTACAAATAACCTAGCATAAGCATATACCCCAGAGTGGATTAAAGAACACATGTTGTATGGACAATTCCAGACCAAACAATTAAAGTTAGGTATTGCTAGTGCTAACTTATAATAAAGGGATTATATAAGAGATATTTGTGAGAACCTTAGAACAAACATTGCTTCCAGCCATGCTAAAATTAAGAGGATGACAAAAGGAGCTTGGAATAAATAGATAAAATACATTTTGCTATATTTACACCTCAAAGGTATGCATCCTCAGAGAAAAACGCATGCTCAGCATCAGTGTAAGCTTCCCAGCTGTGGCTCACCTACACCACTGAGCCCCCCTCCCCTTGTTTTCCCCAAGCATATTTTCAATCTGAAACAGCCATACTTGCCTACTGACACCTTCATAGGCACTAACAGTGGAATCTGGATCAACACTGCACCTGAAAAGCTTTTTAGCTATGGTCAGTTTTGGTTATGAATTGGCTCTGTGCCATGAATTTCCAAAACTCATTTTGCTCAAAAGCCACCCTTGGCAGAGATGACAGTGGTGACAGAAGCTTCAGGATACAAATGAAGATACAGACACAGGAGAAGGCATTTCCCCAAATGCTCTGAAGTCGCATACACAGAGCTAGTAGAATTACAGCTTTGGTTGCAGGGACAGGTGGAAAATGAACAATTGCTGCGAGTGTCCGTGGCCAGCACTGGCATACATGAAGAGTCTGCAAAGATTATTCCATGTAGGGCTGTCAGAGCTGTTCTCTTGCAAAATTTTCTTCTCCTTTCCCAGGCTGTCCTCCTGCATTTGCTGAAACCGCACGCACATCTTGAGATTTGCCATCACAAGAAAGAAGGAACTATATATAACTCATCACACAATGCTATCTTTGTATCCGTACATTCAGGCTAGTTAACCACAAAAATATACTCGAAACTTAGGTTCAGTCATGATTCATTCTGACAAGTTTTAAAATGCAAGATAGAAAAGAAATGTGGTTCCCTACCTTTCTTGTAAGTGGCACTTCAATAGGGACGGGGACAACTTCCGCAAGCAGGCAGCCATAAAATGCTACCATGAAAGCAGCAGGATCATTGTTAGGGAATACAAGTGTTACCTGAAACAAAGAGACATATGTTAAAGACTTCCTGAATTGCATGTATTATTATGGGCTTCAATGGACAATAGTTGGAGTTTCCATGCTTCCTTTTGGAGAGGTGATTACAGAAACATTTCAATAATAATCATTTAAATACCTAACGAAGGATGAATGAGGAATCAGAAGGAATTTCTTCTGATACATGTCCCTTTTGTGAACGTTTTCACATAGGTCGTAGTTAAATATTTTCATGATGCATTGTTTCCTACACTGACAATACTTTTCATCTGATTCTCAATTTACTGATTGCTTTGCAGATATTAAATAACCAACCAAATGGAATAATTTTACATTCTAATTTAGTATTTCCTTTAAGTTACTGAAAACAGTTCTGATTACCCAGGCCTACTATATCATTATGTCAATCAGTAACAATTATGTTTTGTCTCCCAAGGCTTTGCCTCACACAATAATTTTATTTTAGGACTGGACTGTTTCCAAGCATAGAAGTTTCTGTGTCGTTAGTGAACACAATCAAATGGTATCTAGAGAAGTGAATGTCACACCCAGAGCTGGCAACGTATCATAAAGCTGATAAAAGAGCTGGAAGGTATGTTCTGTGAGGAGAGGCTGAGGACAGCTGGTTTGTCTAGTTTGGAGAAAAAGATGCCCAGAGGTAACCTCATGGCTCTCTACAACTTCCTAAGGAGGGCATGTGCAGGGGGACGTGCTGGTGTCTGCTCATGGTAAACGATGGCAGGATGTATGTGAATGCACAAAGCTGTGCCAGGGGAGGGTCAGACTGGACATCAGGAAAACATTCTTTCCTGTGAGGTTGCCCACACCGGAGCAGGCTTCCAAGTGAAGCAGCTGATGCCCCATGCCTGTCAGTGCTCAACAGGCATTCAGACAATACCCTCAATAAAACTGCTTTAACTTTTGGCCTTGACACACAGTTGGACTCAATGATCTCTGTATGTTCCTCCCAAATGAACTACCCTACTCTACCCTACCCTACCCTACCCTAGATAAAATATTCCACATCAAAAATCACCAGCATGCTCACTTGGTGCCCATCTTCCCTAAATGTGCAAATCTGGGCAGCTTACTTCTACAGACACTACAATCACTTTAGATCTTCCAGGTACAAAATGGATGGGGATATGTGAGTGCATTGTCTAGATAAGGATTTAGTAGCCTAGAGAGTCCATGCCTCTCCTTGCCATCAATTAATTTTTAATGACTTCAGGGGCAGGAACCTGAAGCACCACGCAAGAGGCATTGCACAGAATTTTTACCTTAGCGCCTTTGTGTCTGCACACAAGATCAGACTGAATTAACACAGCACCTTAAAAATTGCCGGAGCTGTTAATAAGTCTTCAGTTTGAACTGATTTTACATCAGTAAGAATTACATGTTTCAGTGTCTCAAAGCAAAACCACTATTTTTTATATGCAGTCCAGGATTCAGATACTACAGATTTGAAGCGTTTTCTGTATTTTCTTATGGCATCAAAACAGTTGCCTTCCACAAACTTCCTTCAGACTGGAAAGAATCAAACTATGGCCAAGAAGGTAAAAAAATATCACTGTTTTTAAGCTTTTTAACTTCAGAGAAAATATTCTGCTATCATGTCTGCATTCTAGGACATGAACAATACAACTGCTTGAGATGGCTTTGCAAGTTAATGCAAAGTGTCTGAACACAAACCATAAACATCCGCAAGGGAAATGGAAGGAAAGGGTTTTTGCTAGGTACACTGCAGGGACAGCAGAGTTTGCTGAGCCCAGCGAACATCTGAAAGATGTTGAATGATACCAAAAGGTACACTGAGGATTGTTGGTTTTGTTTTGCTCTTTGTTTACATACACACAGTGAATATGTGGCTGAGAATCTTTTCAAAGGAGCTGACAGAGGTGAAAAACTCCCACTGAAGTCTAGAGGGAATACGGCACTAACTTCCTCTTCAAAAGACATTAATCACTAACAGAGCTGCACCAAATAAATAAACAGTGCATGTAACAGCCAAAAGGGATAAGGCTGAAGGAAAAGAAAACACACAGTGCATTGTCAAGAAACTGGTTATCTGGTAGATATTTTAGAGAGCAAGCTTAATTTCCCGGCAGTTATCTGAGGTGACACAAGGTTGAATTTCTGAACTTTCTGTAGAAGGCAAATGCAGTTCTTCGTGTACTATGATTACATCAGAATCAGAGAATCAAATACAGGCTCATACACTTATTCTTTTGGCTCAGACAAAGAAACTAAGGAGTGACGTAATAGCAGATATGACAAATATAGACTGCACTGATAGAAGATGCTTTTCAAGGGGAAAAGGCCTTTCTGAGGTTTAATTCTTATTAACATAAGGAAACAATAACCTTCTGATTTAGAAAAGATCACAAATATGCACCTGTATTTCATTTAGTATTTCAGAAGTACCTCTAGCTGCTGTCACACAAAATACATTATTTAGAATAAAAAGTCACCTTCAAAGAGGTCAGAAAGCTTTTATGTTATTATAGCAGGGGGATAACAGCCACAATAACAGCCTAAAAAATCAGTAGTACCGTAACACCTCATCTTCAACATAAAGTCATTTCAAATGATTGTGTTTCCGTTACACAGAGATGTTAGGCAAGATGTTTTTACAACACAAAGCATATGCTTTCAGTGCTCAGCTATAAACATTTGCTTCACTATAATCTAGCTAGACTTATTTTAGAAGAACTGCAATTTGTTCAGTATGTGTCCTGCACTAGCTGAACTTTCAGCTTTCAGACTGAATTATCTACAAACCCTTTCCTAACGCTAGGAGATGTCAGTGGTTGCTGCACTAAGTTAATGGAAAGATGGGTGGTTGGAAGACAATGCAGAGAGAGATGCACATGTTACTGCCCGTTTCTGAACTTGACTCCTTTCGCAGCCTTCTGGGTGGATTCTCATAATGCCTACACTTGAACAACTTGTTTCTTCTGCTGTTGCTTAGACACATGCTTGTAAATCAAGTAAAAGAGATTCTTCAGATCCTATTGCTGGCTGAATGCTGTCATAGGAAGCAATTTAGATTAGGGATCTAGACATTCTTTAGTTAAATGCTTTATGACTTCTTTCCAAAAGAAACAAAGGAAGGATTATTAGGTTTCACCTTTTAAATTCTTTTTTTTTTTTCACTTCTGGGAAGTATTACTGCATGCTTTCATTTTGGATGCCGTAAGAAAAATATAACATAAATTGACACATTTCTCACACATGGCACAAGGGGACCAAGTGAACCAGCAATCTGAGGACTGCTATCACACTTTGGAAGAGGAACCCTTAATTTCACATTCAAAACTTGAATTACAGAGTCATTACTAAAATGTGAATTTCTGACAGCTTTGTTCTGGAATCTCTGTTCCATAGCTTTAAGCCAATTCAGAATGAGACCGGTGGAAATTTGGATACACATTCTGGCAGAGAAAAGGAGTAGCATGAAGGTAGCAGACTAGCTCTGTAACCCTTGCTTGCCTTCCATGTGTGTTATCCCTTCACCAAGATTCAGCATTAAGCAGGAACTGAATCAGTCAGGAACAAGAAATGGAAATATTCTCCACGTTACCAGTCAGTGCAATTTATTTAACTGTCTGCCAAAATGTGCTTTGTTTGTTTGTCTTAGACCACCACAATGTTTCCCTTGTTTCTACCATCTCAACAACTATGAAGTCATTAGCAAGTTTTACCCACGCGACACCTCCAGGCTCTATCAGCAAACTTCTGCTGAACAGACAGCTTCTCTATGTCCAAAAATCACTTTCCATGGGAACGTTCATTGCTGATGTTGCCACAACTTCAAGTTACTATTCAGAGAATACTAGCTCAAAGTATTTAATATACAATTCAAAATATCTGTCTGAATGATCAGCCCTTCCCTGAGTAAAAGGCAAACTGCCCTTAATCCCCAGCATATAACTTAATTAATTTCC
This sequence comes from Callipepla californica brunnescens, assembly GCA_023055505.1. Taxonomy (NCBI): domain Eukaryota; kingdom Metazoa; phylum Chordata; class Aves; order Galliformes; family Odontophoridae; genus Callipepla; species Callipepla californica. Next base: position 7,428,859 of record JALIRH010000006.1, read on the forward strand.
TTTGGGCACCTCAAATACCTCAATCTGTCTTTGTTAACATGGCATCTGAACTATTAGCAATTGCAAATCACTGAGATACTCACCCTGTCTCCAGGTCGTACCATTGGTTCTTGTTTTGTGCCTAATTTATGTAGTATATTGTAAGCAACCTTCATACTTCTGGTCCAAAGTTTGCCTGTTAACATAAAAATTGTAAAATTAATTGTAACGTTCTGCACATGTTTTTCAAAGAATATCTGAGCAATGAAAAAATAGTAGGAAAATTTGTATGAATTTTCTAACTAAATATGATACCACTGCTGCAACTTAATGGAAATATCTAAATGTGTACTCCATGCTTTATTTAAACTTGAAGACAGCAACATTTTTATACAGAAAGAAAGAAACAAAAAAAAAAAAGCATAGTTTTCCTCAAGGCAGAAGTAGTTATATTACTCTGCAGCAAACTGGACCTGAACTCCCAAAGTCAGCTGCTAGAGATGGTTGGAATACAACAGACTATAAGCAAGCTGCATTTCAGTCCTGCATGATGCAGGGGACTTCTGTCTGTGAGTACGACTCAGGGATCATGATGGCATTTCCCCCACTCCAGCCCACTGAGGGTAAAAGGAAAGGAGTCCCAAGAAGAAGAAACAAGAAAAAAAACAAATCCAACAAACAGAAAACACCCCACAAACCAAAGGGGCACACTGAAGCAGCAGGGACCCTCAGATCCTTAGCATATCTGTATGCTACGTTTCACTTTTAATTATGGTCCTTAGTCAGTCTAACTTGCATTTTTCCTCTTCCTCCTTCCTAGAAGTTCTTTCCCTCAGTTTCATTTCACTTGCCCCCAAGCATCCCTTCATTTTATCATTTCTCTTCTCCCTTGCTTCATCTTTCCATCCCTTTATTTGGCTGATCTTCACGAATACTTCACCCAATATTCCCTGAAGAAAAAATGACCTCAATAAGATGTCAGAGAGCCCAAGTGACCAGCATATCCCATCTAGGCATGCTCTTTCAGAGAGCCTTTGTTTACAGACCTCATTACTTCCATTTGAACAATACCTAGCGTAACAGACCACGTTCTTGGCTGGCCCTCAGCTCTGTCCTGAAGCAGTATTCAGCCTGACAGTAATGAATCTTTAATTCGTGCCCACCAATAACTTAAATGATAATAGGTTCTGACAACAGATTACCTATGGGGTTCAGCAGTTCAGACTCCCAAACAAGCAGTAATTGCTATTTATAACTAAGTCAAGCAGTTGTTCCTCTACATTCCGGATATAAAATGCAATGCTGCTGTATTATTTTATGTGTCAATCTGATATAAAAGTAATGTGCAATGAGAAGGCCAGATTTTCTTTTTTGACTCTTAAGGAAAATTGGAAGGGTCACTGCTGCTTGTAATTGAGAAAGCCCTATGTGCAAGTATTTCTTGTGAAAATGGCAGTATATTATCATCAAATAAAGCTTTGCCAAATTTTTAACATATTAAAAATTGGTTCAGTATTTGGATGTTCAACTGCCACAATGTCCAAAACAAAAACGAGTCAATCCTGTTCCACTGAAAGCAGCATGAGTACAGGAGTAACAGTACAATTGAAATACCTGCATTTATTGAAAAAAAAAGTCTTTGAAAGCATCCCTGTTGCAACAGTCAACACTTAAAAATGACAAGCAAATAGAATAAAACCAAAGCGTCTTAGGAAAGCAAACACTCCTTCTCATAAAGGTTTCCAGCATTAAAGTTTCAGTGGTGATGACATTAAAAGAACAATTAGTGGCGATACAGAAACGTGGAGAACAGAAATCGAGAGCCTGGCAAAAGTCCTGAATTTGAAGAACCATCTTTACATAAAACACTTTTGAGCTTAAAAATGAACACAGAGATCTTAATGCCACTTCTGAGAGACATTAAGGGGTTGCTGTGAAAATTCTCCTGGAGATTACATTTGTTACAAGTCTTAAATTTGCATTTGTGACATATTCACACTCATTTTTCATATATTGAAATTGCCACCTTATGATATTTTTTTGAGATTTGAGCTCCAAAGAGCTGTTCATATCAGAGCATTTATATGCATTCTTTCAGAAGTACCTGGGTACAGGGTACAACTATGCTACAACCATGCTAATGATCAGAGTAAATGCAGAAATTAAGTTCTCTCAAGGACTAATGGTCTCCTTTTCTCAAAGCCGTGCATAGTCAAGTCTTTAAAGACATTCTGTCATGATGCTCACTTATTTCAGCTTCTGAATCACAGAGCATATAAACCTGTCTCGCTACTTCCTCACCTTTATGTTCAAGCACCCTTTGAACTGCACAAAATAAGCCTACAATCTTTTCTAGGAGTCTTTTCCCCTCTCCATAGCCCTTTCCTGCTCAGTTTACTGTTGGAATAGTGCACCGTGCCAACTAACTGAGCACACATGCCACGGGTACAAAACCATGGACAAGAGAACTGAGGGAGCACAGTTGGCACTGAGCTGTGCTGGAGTTGGAGCACGGGGTCTCTGCTGCACCCCTCAGCACTTCCACAGCCCCAGTCCAGTGTGCCTCTGCACCTCCGTATGAGCAGCAGAGGATCCCACCACGTGCAGGATGGCCATCTTGTGCACTGATCCCAGAGCAAACCTCACACAGAGCTTGGTCTGGATTGTGCTCAACAGGAAGCTCGCCATTTCTCCTCCAGCTTCACCCCAGAAAAGAAAGGGCTGCAAAGAGAGCATCAATGCAGGAACTGGAGCCAGGAATGTGTGAGTCACCGGGGCCAGGGCTGTGCTGCTGGATGGGGTGCTGCTGGAGGCATACTGAGCTGTGTTTGCTTTGCCACCTTGGCTGTTTGGCCTGCCAGTTCACCGAGAAACACAAAAGGCTCCGTGACCGCAGGATAAAAGCCCTCAGGAGCTGAGGATGTTATAAAGAAGGAAATCTTTGAAGCGCTTCCTTCCTTGCTTCTGCCTAGGTTGCAATTCAGCGTAATTCTTCTTTTGTAAACTTGAGAGATTAGATGTTGCTGGGAAAAAGCTGAATGCTAAAATCTCTCCCGCAAATCCCAACGAGGAGACCTTGCCTTGACCTCAATACCGTGCACATCTGCCCTGGGCTGGAGGGCAGCCCCGCAGAGGGAGCAGCTGTGCTCCATCTGAGGCTTTCACCTCATGATGGCTGATCCCCGTGCAGGGGAAACCCACCATGAAGGCACGTGGGCTGCCAAGGAAATCTTGACACTGGGGGTTGCTGAGGATATGGCCCTTTCCTGTCAGTTCAGCAGGTCTTCCTCAGACAAACACGCTGCCAAGTCATCTTCTACTAAGTTGGCTTCAAGACAGGACAGAGGTAGGAGACTCAAGTTTCAGGCAGCAGGGACTGAAGTAGCTCAAATTTCAGCTCGTAATGGCAACACTGCTGTAGCAAACAATAGTCCTTTGCTTTCCTGCAGTGATGGAAAGCAAGATCCAGGTGGGTAGATCCACCTCCAGCACCACTTCTGTTTCCAGATCCTGCGGTGTTCCTTGTCTTCACTGCCCTGCCTGATCCAGTCCAAGTGCCTTCCCATCTGCCTTAGCAGGACGCTGGATGCTTGCAGTATTTGTTTCACCTGGCTCTGACATCCAGCAAAGAATCACAGAATTGTCTGAGTAGAAGGAAACTTTAAAGGACATCTGGTCCAATTCCCCAGCCATGAACAGGGACACCTACAGCTCCATCAGGTGCTCAGAGCCCCGTGCAGCCTGACCTTCAATGTCTTCAAGGACCGGGCATCCACCACCACACTGGACACTCTGTTTCAGTGCTTCACTACCCTTATTGCAAATAACTTTTTCCTTGCATCCAGTCTAAATTTCCCCTCTTCTAGCTTGAAACCATCTCCCCTTGCACTACGACAACGAACCTGCTAAAGAATCCATCCCTTCAGTCTAATCTGAGCAGTGGGTTTTTTTAGTTTGAAAACAAAGGCTTGATCAGCATTTGGAGAGGTAAGGCACTAGCAAGGCATCTTTGTGTTCAGTGGCACTACCAGGGTACCTCCAGAGGGGGCCAGGCTCCTGCACATCCTGTGCTGTATCTGTCACTCACACAGAGGTGTCCTGGGTAGCAATCTGCATTAAGGATCTGTGTTTTTCAGTTTTCAGGTCTGCAACAATCTCCCAAACAAACCAAACTCTTCAGTTTCCAACAATTTTCCTGAATTAATTCAGGAAAACAAGCCAAATTTGATAAAATTCATCAAACACACACCTGGCCACTACTACAAATTATATTTTTCTTACCTCCCAGCAAGCTGCGTATTTTGGTATTGGCTTCCAGAATAAAATCCTAGTACCTACAAGATACTAAGAAATCAAGCTTTTCCCTGCCTGACTTAGATTTCTAACTGCCTAAGCATTTAGCAAAATGAATCTTCTTTTGATGAACCCATCTTCCTTAACCACTCCTGTCACCCGTCCTGAATATTGCTGCCACACCTGCAAGCCTTAGTAGTGTGTTCACGCAGTGAGGCCAAGTCACCTTTCATGCTCTCCCCACACTTGCAAACCAAGCTCAGCATTCCCAGTGCCCAACAAGTATCAGCAAGCACGCGGTGCGGCAGCTACGACTCTGAAGCTGAGCCATGTCCTGCAGACATTGTGCATGCAGATAGCAGGAGCAGATGAAAAACATCACCTCACCTCCTGGCAGACGTGACAAACATTGTTAACATCTGTGTGGGGCAAATTTCTTTCTTTTTTTTTCTTTCTTTCCTTTTTTTTTTTGTGCTGCTGAAATTATGATTTGCTTGTGTAGCAGCAACTCTATAGGAATAACCACTAATTTTAACTGCCACTTGTAATCAGTCTTGTTCTATGACAGCCTACTCAGAGGGTAGGGTCTTTTACCTACAAAAATTTGCAAGCTAGAGTGAATTAATAGCTATTCTCATCTGGCTAAGCAACACATTATGAGGGTAAAGGAAACCACCAGGTCTTAAAAATCAAACAAAAAGGGAGCAGCCAATAAAAGATATATACATTCCATGTGATACTATAGTAAATCCCTTTCCTTCACAAATCAGCAGGACTGCACAGTTGTGTTGAATGTAAAGAAGGCATAAGAGAAAAGCAGCAGAGGGAGAAAAATTGAAGACAAAACAAACCACAGACAATTCCCTTATTGAATTCTGTATGCTTTTAAGAACCACACAGCACTAACTCAGCAAAACCAAACTCGTGGTTGCTTACCAATTTCCATGCACAGCAATTGCGAGACTGCCAAAACTTAACTGAAAATAATGGTGTCAAACATTCGTTCTTTTAAGAATACAATATGACGTTTCTTACATTAGAAAGAAAAAAGGAAGACATTAAAGCTGGTATAAATGCAGACATCCTAAAGCAATGAAGGTAAAGGAGCACTTTTTTCTGTGCTGCAAAATGATGGTCACAGCTCTGCTGCTCTGCTAACGCTTTCTTCATAAACTAATTAGATCTATCCTAAGCACCATGGGAAAAAGTAATGTTTTTGGAAAAATACCCAAACAAAATAACAAGAAAGTTTATCACAGAGAATAAAAGCCTGCAGGCATGCTCATAATAAAGGTAATATTGCTTTTACAGTGCTTGGTACTCCGGTAAAAATCACAATTTTGTAATACAGATATTTTTTATTTTCTTTATCATAGAACAAAAGCATTAAAGCATTAAACAATCATATCACTGATTGATAAGGACCTGTCTCTGACCACTCTTACCTCTGGAAGCAATGAGTCATTTCAGAGATAAGGACAATCTGGTTATGTAGCTACCTGGCTAGGAGCAGAGTTCCCTTTCTCCTCCTGGTAACTGTGGAATTCCTGACCTAGAGATCCCAGCCACAAGAGGACACAGGTGGCTGGGGTCTCACGCCAGCTGCAGCACTGCTTAGGGATGGTTATTTATTTGCAGCCTCTAGTTGAGTTTCAACCATTTCAAAGTACCGCCTCTAGAAGGTGTAACACCACTGTTAAGACAGCAAGACTGTGGCCACAAAATATTCTAAAGAAAGTGTTAGATTAAGACGATATATTTGTCTGAGTCAGATGTGGTTAGCTGGTACTTGTTTTGTTGCCTTTAGAATAAAATAGCTCAAAACTTATGTGTTTCCCGGTTGCTTTTGGCTTTTTACTTTTTCCCCAGGCATTCTGATCCTTCCCAGAATAATCATTCTACAGTCAGAAAAGTGGCTGTGATAGCACAAGTACTATACAGGATTTTATTGTCCTTTATTCATATTTCTGTTCTAAGAAATCATTGTTTCATTTCTAATACCAACAATACCAAAATGGGTTGTCTGACTGCTCTGATTAACTTTGTCTGAGCAAGAAAATGCCCTCTTTTCCTCACAGCATATCTTAGGTTTCTGGCCAGAGTTCAGATCTGTATAAAGCCTTATAAAGACGTATTTCCCTCCCTTATCTCAAACATTTCAGTTTATACCTATTCAGTGATTTGATTTACAAAGGGATTGAGAATAACTTAAGTAACATGTTCTCTGCTTAACCAAGTTCCCAGAGAAACAAAATACTTGAGAAATAAGAAATAATGTTGCATTCACTGGAAAGAGTTTAAGAGCTCTGAGTACATTGAGTAACAATTACAACCGGGACATCAAAAATAATTTCAAGAATTTAAGTAAAAAAATCATTTCAAAAATTTGCTTAAAAACATCAAGTCTGGAAGAAGAGCAGCCATTCATTTCCTCTATCTACAACCTAAATTCAATCTTCTATCTACAACCCAAACATACTATAGAAGATGTAAGTTAGGAAGATATGATGAAAAAATCACAGGAAATAAAAGGAGCTACAAATTAGATGAATTTCTTCAGGAAACGGGAAGGCAAATTTTTTTAGGCTAGAGCTGGAAAAATTACTTCTTTAAACTCATTGTCCCTGTGAAAAATGACCTGCAATGTTTAGACACTGAATGGCTGCACAAAACTGAAGAAACACCTGAGTGGTTTATGATACTTGGGGTACAGCCCAAGTGACAGGCAGGAGAGCAATATTATCTACACTGATCAAGAAAGGAGGAGCTGAAAGTGCTTAGTATGAAGGGAATAAATACTATGTCTCAGGCATAATGTGATTTAGCTGACAGCTACAAATCTGTCACAGAGACATCGCTGGAACTCAGACTAGAGAGAAGGAAAGAGGTCTGGAATAAGCAGGTAAATCTGGGATTCCTCCACAAGAAATGGGAAAAGATGCTTTATACAAAAGAAGTAGGAAGAAAAGATAACGTGCAGAATCCTGTTCCTGCTCAGAAAACTGAAGGATGAGTAAGAACTTTCATGCAGAAGTGACAGAGGATATGAGAGGAGATTGAAGCATTAGCAGTAATACTACAGAGTAATGCAGAGAATAATTACTACAGTGATGCTACAGCAGCAGTAATACTACAGAGTAATACAGCAGAGAGGTAATATTGACGAAGAAGAGGACGTATCTTGTCAAGAACAAACCTCTCAAAACTTGTTATTATTCTTTAAAATCTTGATTATTTATCAAAACTGAATATATGAAAAACCCTGTAATGGTGCTTCCGTTAACTGGCAAAGAGCACAAAAGTAACAGTGAGATAGAAACTGAGAGGTTACTGGAAGGTCTCACTGTTGGTATTTTAAAGTTTTAGTCATCTGATACAAAGAAATGCACTCAAAGTCATATTAATACCACACGGTAGGATTGTGGGTAGACTCCTGTTTCAAAAGGGGCCAGCTGTAAAACACACAGGGATAAAAAATGATACTTCTGAGTCCCTTGCTGAGATCAAGGCTTAATTTCTCCTGATGTTCAACTTTTTAAAATGCCACAATTGCTAGAAAGCAGTGCAGAACCAAAAGGTGGCATTGTTACAGCAAAATCGTTCATAAAGTCACAAATAAAATGACAAATTTGTAATATAATTATCTTACAAAGGCAGTTGTAAATTAAGAAAATTAGTAAAGAAAATCATGATGTGTTATGCCAAAAGGAAAGAAAAAGAATGTCAGCTTGAAATCTAGCTAGCAGATAATTCACTCCATCTTCTATGAACTGTGATTTGTCATTTCTTTTATCTTTTAAAATAAAAACATTTCTTTTTTTAGCCTTTGGAAATTATTAAAAGGCAACAGAAAAAATAAGTGCAGCTAAACAACAGAAATGAAAAAAAGCTTTAGTCTAATTTTTCTGAGGATTTAGACAACTTAGAAGAGGGGTTCAGGAAGAGATAGCTTAGGAAAGAGAAAGAAGTTAGGTGGCTTCATGAGCCCTTTGGAGGAGTTCCTCAGGTCCATCTGTTCAGCTTACTGCTCTTCAGCAGAAGCAGGACATACACTCTGACTCTGGACACAGTCTCATATTCAGAAACGGTCTGAATCTCACTACCATCTTCATTTCCAGTCCTGTCAAACTTATTTAGGACATTCAGTAGATGATAAAAATAGCTCTTCTGCAAACATATAATTGCAAACTTGGAAGTTCTTTTCTATTTCCAAGTAAATGCCCTTAAGGGGAAAATAAACAGTATTGATCAGTAGTGAATTGTGTGCCCCCTCATTGAAGTAACTTCTTAACTTCGAGGTTCCCAAGGGAAAATGTTTCATGCATGACCTCAGTTCCTAAAGTTCTGGTATGCTTTAAGTGCCTCTAACTGTATTTGCGATCCCAAACTTCTTTTCCACCAAGGACCATCACTCAATCTAAATCCTGAACGGAAAGGTGCATTCAGCACTGAGTAATACCTCTATGTCATTGTATGCAAAACTATTCTCTGCACTGAATATTTATTATTAATATATTCTCTAGGCCCTAGAGAAGACAGAAATAACAAAAAGCAAAATCACTTTCATATCCATACCAATAACATACAGAAATGTTCTGACTTGCTTTCAAAGTTTTGTTGTTATTCATTTGAATATCTCCCACATGTATCCTTAACTTCTCAAAATTAGAAGCTACTTGACAAAGAGAACCTGATGGTTATTTCCATGTGGCCTTTCTTGGTGCAATGGATCGTCATGAAGAACACAATGAAATACACCAATATACCAAAGATCACACTGAAATAAGTCTTGGCAAATCTATTTGAAGGGAGGATGTTTGCTAGCTGTACAACTATGTACCAGGAAGAATAATTCATACTACACTCACTGCAATATCTGTTCAACACAGGAAAAAAAATCCTATTTTAACTTCTTCAGGAAGCTGGTAAATTTTTTACATCAGGTTCTGCGTTTTCAGAACAAAACTTGGAAATGTCCAAGGGCAATAGATTTAGACCTTAATCTTCAGGAAAATCTGCCCCAGTACACATTTCTATTTAAAAGGTGGTTTTAATTTCCAGTCTATGATGCTATGAATGTACCGGCTCAGCTCTTTTCCTCTTTGTATAATAATCCATAATATAACATCTCAGAAATTCATACACAGACACCAACAGCTTCAGAACTTTTTTCACCCTACTCAGATATGAAAAGATGCATCATTTGAGTGCTTTTTCCACTACACATTTATATATTTACTGTACATACTATGCACTATGCACTAGACATACAAGCACAAAGAATTCAAAGAAAGCTCACCGTAAGTAAGAATATACAGTGGTTTTCCATTCGTATCCATAGTGGTTAGGCAAGGAGCTTTTGGTGAGATGGTCCCCCATCGCTGCAAAGCTGCTTCCAGAGAAGGTGGCCAATTTGTAACCACACCTAATTGCTCCCCACGCATAGCCAACATCTGAGCTCCTTCTGGCTTTGGCTGGTTTGGATCTGGCTGTTGAACTTATGATTATGAAAAGATACACAGTTACCATGTACATTCTATACCTGTGTACACCTGTGTAACCAAGAGAATAAGTTACCTTTGCAAAACTTCCTGAAAATAATGACATATTAGAAGGTCTTGAGAAGTAACAGAGAAATACAACAGAATAGCTAACATTTAACTTCAACAGAGACGAAGCAACTGAGACACCTTAGGAATGCAAGTGCTTTCTTTACGCTAGCTCTACAAGCAGGGAAAGAAACTGCTGAGGCAGCATGCATATATTCATCAACCTTTCTTTATTCCTAAAGAGAGATGGAGAATACTTTTTCCTGTCAAAAATGCAGTAATAAGATGTACTGTAGAACTGCTGAAAAATTGTACTCCAGTAAGTCATCAGTAACGCATCGATTTAAGTCAGGCTTTGTTAGAACTTTCTTATAACCTGCTACAAAGACAATTTAAATCACCGTATCCTGACAAATCTTAATTCTCTAAGCATTGGCCTCCTTAAAAACAAATTTCCATTTATTGAATTTATCCTCGTTTCTATCTTACAGATAGCTCATTTTTCAGATGCTTTGATGTGTAAAACATTTTGCATGCTCCTGCACTGACAGGTTTTCTCATATTGGTGTTCAAAAGAAATGGCCATAACACACAGCTGAACACTCCCAGAACAAAGCTTTCCCCCACTCTCTTCTGCAGTTACATGGCAAGCAGAACCACGAGCAAACGACAGAGACTTTTGATTCTACTGCACTATATCCAAGCTCACTACAAGCAGATTCCACTGAATATCAACACTTTTTGGTACTTGCCAGTACAGGGAGGGCTTACTTAGCTCTCTAGGAAGTCAATGTGCGAGACAAACATTTTACAGAGTTTTAATAAGAGATCCCCAAACCTTTTGAAAAACAGTCATTTTACCTTCTAACAATTCCTCAAAGTCATCTACAAAGAACTCTCGTAATGGTGGTCGTTTGGGCCGTTTTAGTGTATTGACCAGCTGCTGAATCTTTGCTGACACTCTGCTGCTCACTGGTACTCCTGCAGGACAGGGATCAATGGAGACATCAGTCGACTGCTACGCTGAACACCACCAGACGTTAAGTGGGGTAAGAAAAGGGCTAGGGCTGCAAGGCCACAACTACAGTTTCATGCCATCTCATGACTGCAACTCAAGTATTCAACATGAAGACATTAAAATCATTTCAGCAAAAAGGAACAGTGATGCCTAGTGTAAATAAAAGCAATACAGCAATGTCAGAGTGAGCTTGAAAGTTAGAGGGGAAAAGCACACAGACCAGGAGAGAGAAGCACAGTGAAAAAATGCTCCCTACTAGCACTACAGTGAGTGCTAGTAACTTCAGAGAACACTTCTAGGTGGTAAGCAGATGGGCACTGGCTCTCCCCACGATTACTGCTTACACCATCATGGACTGACAAGAGTACTTTAGCAGACAGCAGCCCTGCAGGGAGTGTGGGTTGTAGGCTTTGCCCCAGCATTTATTCTTAATTGCTCTTTACACTGTGTGGACACTTGTCCAGTTTCCATCTTCAACATGACCGGCATCTTTGTATTACTTCAGCATGACCCTGCATTCCCCAAAAGTCCCTACAGCCAGCTCTATCTGCCAGCAATCTCCAAGGGCAGCATGCTTGTCCATACATCACTTTGAAAAATACAATTATGAACAGCAGCATGGGGCAACACACACTTTTATAACATAATCCCACCAATCATCTCCCCCCTTCACTTTCCCTAGTAGAGTGCAAAACCTCTATAACATTCATGTCACCTGACCCTGAACTAATAGCTTTCTGTCACCGCATTGCAGAAATTTCAACTTCCCACCCTTCTGTAAGGCTGGCTATCACTCTTCCACCAAGTGGTTTTTATAGCTGAAGCTGCTGTGTTTAGATGTAATACACTCGGTCAACAATTCCACACTTAGCTGAGATATGGTTTAATATGTTTTAGAAAAGAGGAGCAGTAAATAAGAAAGGGTTTACAAATAACTGTTTTTCAAAAAAAAAAATACACTCAGAAAATGAAACTTCAAATATGACACTTTTTAAGATGTAGCCTTCCTACTATGTCATAATCTTGGCCCTTTAAAAAACAGCCCAGCTGTAGCCACACAGCATGATAAGAGCAGAAAAGCAGATCTAGAGAGATCTGCTGCTTTCATTTGCCAAGTGATTTCTACAGGGAATCAGCCCTGCTGATTAAAAAAATATTTCTCTATGTCAGCTTCTTGTATATCAGTTTATTTTAGGACTCCAAAGATGCTATAACTTTTTACGTGTCTTTATCTCACAGTTGTCCAGAAGAAACAAAGAGCAGAGACATACAATAACTTTTGAAGATTACAGTACTAGAAAAGAAAATGATTTCAATTTACGACATACCATCACCGGTTTCCATAAGTTCTGCATTTCCATACTTTGGTGCCACCCGTGCCGTCGATCCTTGTGGTCTTTCTACTTGTATTGAGTGTTCTGAAGTGTATGTGGTAACATCTGGAGGGGCAGAATGATTTTCTGTGAAAAACAAGTTAAAAGGTTTAACCGTGTACCTCTAGTATTGAAGGGCAGAAAAACAAAACAGAAAGAGCATTTGATTTTTTATTCAACATCCAAACAGGCATTGAAGTTAATGCACAAAATGAATGTATACAACTATCAAGTACATCATAATCTTAATATATCAAGTTTCCTTTGATTAAAACAAGAGCCATATATCCTCAAGCATGCAAGCAATAAGCTAAAAAAAATGATATAATTAGATTGCTGGTTCTCCATCAACATTTAATTTTATACTAAGTTCAAGTTTGTGGACAGCTTTCAATTGAAAAAGACCTCAAAAATACGCTCCTCACAGATGATTGCATTAGTTTTTCAAAATAAAACAATATGGCATGCTGTCAGTCACTTGCAAGCACCAATGCTCATTGCTGTTATAGCCTGTGTGTTTTGAATGTGTCAATTTCATTTGAGAAAGGAAATCACTGATTTGTTAAGAAAAAAACAAAACAAAACAAAACAGCAACCACAGCAGGGTTGGAATCTAGGGGAAAGAAATAAAGTGGAAAGAAACATGAACTTTGCATTCTGCATGGACACTTGCTTGTCTACTATTTTTAGACAGAGCTATTTCAATTCTTCCGCACAACAAAGACTTTCCTTCCAGAAGGCAAACACAATTTGATCTGACTCATTCCAGCACTCCTAAACAATTCCACAGAGCTAATCTTTCTCTTTCATAGCCTGATAGCTCAGCATGCAACCACAGTTTGTTTTCACATGTTTTCAAGTCTCAGTGTCTATTACCTATGTACTGCGTACTATTTTTACTCTGTCTAATATTTTTTTCCATGTTTTTATCAGCTTTGGGTAGATGGAGATAAATACCATGAGCAAACAACTTCTCTTTTTATTGACATAAATGATCCCCAGCAGCCTCTGAGATACAAAACAAGATAAGTCTTCATATTGCTGCCAATGAAGGGAAGAGAAATGATCTCCATTTTATAATAGGGAAAGAGTCTTTAAGACATGAAAATTCTGGAAAAAATCGAGTCTTGTGCAAATGCTACATTCAATATGACTTTTTTTAGTAATGATATTCTATAAGCATTATGATGCCACAAATCTACTCTATCACCAACTTCCATTACAAAGAAGTTTTATCTGAAGTGTAACTATCAGGCATTTCCATGGGTCTCGAACTTTGGGTCACTGTAATTCTTGCACATTCAATCACAAATTCATGCACCATCAGCAGAGAAAAAGAATCTTCATGGCTATAAATATAGCATACAGTTGCTATATTAGATGTCTATTTTGCATATGTCAAATTTGAATGCAGAATTTGACAGACAACCATCATGAAAAATTAAAATGATATTAATGTCTATAGTTGTTATTTAAAGTTTAAATTAATGAATATCTCAGACACTGCTGAAAGTGGCTAAAGAAAATATACGACGTTTTACTGTGCCACTCATTTTGTAACCTACACATGTCCAGCTGAGCCTTTTGATTCCCATCACATCCACTCTTAGCATTTTACTGAAAGAATGACTTTATATTGTGTTCTAAGTGACCAACTCAAGTATAACAACTTGGACAAAGAAGCTTATACTGGTAACTATTTGAATAATGTCTTCATTTTAGATGCCTTGTCATTTATCAAGTGTTTTAGACTCAGCACAATTTTTGCCCTTTCTTGCTAAGTGGCAGCGTTTTATAGATTGCTATTGAATTACCCAATAAATAAGTCAATTAAAAAATGCTGACGTTTATCTTTTTATCTTCTACTTATATTGCAGTGCAGTTTTGCTATGCAAAATGGAGAAGAGGAACATGACTAAGGAATGAACTGTACTTAGTCAGCTATTAGAAACATGAGAAACTATTCTTATTAGCTATAATTGTTTGCATCTCTCCAGTGAAACATTTCTATCCTTGAGAGTTTACAAGGCAAATTGGATTTGAGTTAAAGTATCTCCTTTCAGTTTTAACATTGATATGATTTCCTTAATGCATAAGAGAGAAGACACGTGACCTATAGCAACACAGACCACAGATGCTTTCCCTTCAGATCTATATAAATGAAATCAAATATTTCTTTGTGACACATGGCGCTAACAAGGTGAAATAAAATGGCAAAGAAGCATCCCATTTGTTTGTAAAAGGACTTCCTTTTGAAGAAGCACCACTGGCACTTGAAAGTACCCAAAATGAGTTCTATTCCCTACACTGTCACCACCGCCTGGACAAAGAATGGGGTTTCAGCACAGTCTGTACATCTGATACCTATGTTTCTATTAAGAAGAATCCTTATTTTACAGAAGAACAATAAGGCTTGTCTTGCCCTATTTCTGTGTAGGATCTGCTAAACAGATGTCTTCTCACAGCAATATCTACAGCTGCAGGTTTACAAATCCTCAGTCAGTTCCCTTTCAGAGTCAGGCTTGGAGCAATGAAAAGCACACAGACGAAAATTTGGTCTGAATGACTTCTAAAGAAAATGTTAATTATTTCTTGATGCAAAATGTATTCTTTTTGGGTAGAACAGTCAATGCAGGTTTAGATTATGGACAAGATCTGTCTGAAGCTGCTTGGTCATATGTCAAGTATCTAGAAGTAACGTTTGAGGTTTAGTTAAGAATAATCATCCTGATATATCTGTTGATTAAAAAGTAGGAACTGTGACATCTGCATGACTTCAAAGAATTTTCTCCATCAAACATACACATTCTTGGACCTCCTCTCCCCATCTACTCCAATATTCTTTCAGCAGAAGATCACAGACTGAGCAGCTGTTTCCAATTAAGACTCTTCATTTCTGCCACTGGAGTCATATAACCTATCCCATTTCATGAAAATGAGAAAGAACCAATAATTCAGAGCACAGTCACGTAGGGACAGAAGGTGGATGCTAACAGAGTTCCACATTCAAGGAGAAGCAGAGAGGTAGAGGAATACTTTCCAGTGGAACTCTAGAAGCACAGAAAGCATTATATGTCTGGAGTCTCCAAAGAACATCCCTACAGTGCTGTACTTGCATGGTAGTACTGTACTGTATATCAGCTCCCTTTTGCCTGTATTATTAATATCCAGGTGACAGGAGCTATTTTAAACCAGTCTTTTGTATCATAAGTTAATACTCCTCTTCAGATCACATAAGGATTTTAAGGTTGCCAAAGACCTACGTTATGGCACATGTTTTTATATTGGTTTTAACGGAAACTTACATAGCTTTTAATTGGGATAGAGGTCTCTGATTTTCAAACAGAAACATATAAAGGAAACATTAAGAGTACCTACAAAGATCAAAAGTTTTAAGTGAGATATTCAACACTTTAATCTATATAAATTTATCATCACAAGTAAGCACTGTGTGATTACCATCACTACATGAACTTTCTGAGCCCTGGGATATGTTTTATGACCTTGATTTTTATGTATGTATAGGTTCAAAAAATATAGAAAAAATATTACCAACCTTATAAACACGCCAAGTACTGAGTCAAAAATGTAATGAAGATTAAATATTTTTTACAGCTAACACTCTAAGTTCAAGAGTTACCAAATTTTGAAATCTATGCCAAAGTTTAAATATTTAAAGAGAATCAATCCTCTATTGGGCCTTTGACCACAACAGAGTAGCAGAAGCCACAAAATTAAATAAATAGTATAACATAAAGCACATATAATAGCTTATTCAAATTAACTAAATGATCCAGCAAGATGAACTTTCATTACATCACAGTCAGAACTTTGTATCAAATCTCTTCTCAGTCTCTTCTCAGGACTGCATCACAGCACTTGCGCTAAAAAAATCTTATCATTCTGTGATGCACTCTGGAGGACAAATCCTAGTGGACACCAGAATGGAGGGATCTTTTCTTGGTTACCATTAATGGGCTTTCCTATTGTGCATTAAATTAGTACTTATCAAAATTAACATCTTCAGAGCATGGCAGTATATCTTTAGATATTTACAGACAATTTCTTTCATGTAGCCTGATGTGTCTCTGGAGAATAATTCCCAGGACCAAACAGACATCAAGTCATGGGAATACTCCTCAGTTATCATCTGTGCAGCTTCTGTTATTTTTTCCAATGATCTTAGCAACAAAGACTGATGGTAACTTTAAGATCACAGTCTGAAGCTGATAGCAAATATCAGTTATATTTTGTATCCAAATGACCTTTACATACATACATCACATCCACTGTGGTACTAGAGAAGCAATTTAAGGTAACTTAGTGTCAGAATAAAAGTATATATATACACTGAGGAAAGATTACCTATTTCCTACAATCCAGAGATCTTTCCAGTCAACAAAAAAGAAAAAGAAAAGAAGAAAAAAGAAGTAGTATTTTGCCCCTTCCACAAACTGCTGACATCTTAATTTAGCTCTGAAAATGCTGTATTATTTACCGCAAACTCAGTGATGATGAGAGAAGACTTACAGTGCTACATTTAAAATTACTGAAATGTCACACTATAAAGAAGCTATATTTAAAGACATATTAAGACCTGGTGTGTGAGTAATGTAACCTTTTAAGAGTTTGGATAAATTTAATTCTGTACACCATAATTTCCTCTAGCATTTTAAGATGAAGTCAGAGAAAATAACCAAATGCGGTGATTAATGTGTCCAGGAAGGTATGTATTCCTGTAACAAGGTTCTAAGCTATTCATTTAGCACAAATTTAAGAATACAATATAATTTCTTCCTCTGTCTGCAATTCAGCAATTCCATATCATGGAACTGCTCATCTGAAAATGTAGGTGTTACATCAAGCTATACTGAACAGGAAAAAAAAAAAGAAAGAAAAAGATATGGACTACTGTTCCAGAATACAAAATCTGGAACATTTCAGGTGTTTTCATGTATCTCATTACATATATTTGAAAAGGAATGATCAGCTGAGGAACACTCAAATAAAAAATGCATTTAGTGTGTGCAATGGAACAACACCCATGCTGCTTGACCTGTTCCAATGCAGAGTTCATCAGCCCTTTAGTGAGAGAGCCCAATAAGCAGCCACAGCAAGAGTGCACCCAAAGCAGATACTTGGCATGATTAACAGCAGATACTGGACAACGAAGGCAGAAGAAGCCTTGCTTTTCATGTGGCTAATCTAAATCACCTTGTTCAAATGAAGACTAACGGCAATAGCTCAATAACCAGAAATAGTTGATGCCTGTGAACTTCAGGCCCGTAATGAACAGAAAGTCTTAACTTCATAGGATCCTTCCAAAGGACACACACAAACTATTAATAACAATACCAGTTTCTTTTCTAAATGTACATAATAGTCTTACTTAAGGGTTATAATAGTTAGACAATCCAGCCCAAGTATTCTAGATTCCATTAACTAGATCGACTCTTAACAGAATTATCACTTAAGCTATGTAATTAAGCTACTGAAGATGTAGGAGAATCTTATGTGCAAGCAATCCCTAATGCTTCATGCATTAACTGTCCTTACTTTAGTGCTAAGTAATGAAATTCATGTGAATGCATACTTAAGATACTTGGGAGCCAACAACTAAACCTAGCTAGTCATAGCAGAAATTTACCCCTAAAACTTAATTGCTTTCTTTTCAAAATTAAGAACACAGGAATAGATCTCCATATTACAGACAGAAATTGAAAAGAAAAAAGAAAAAAAAAAAAAAGGAAAGGAGAAAAAGTATAAGAAAGACTTTTGTAAGGCTTCAAATAGCAGCATCAGCTGACAAGGAGAGACAAAATTCACATTAAACTGAAGATACTGAAAAGATCAGTATACGAACCTATATGTGTTTGAGCCATAACATCAGCTAGTCTGTGTGCAGCACCACTGCCTCCACTTTGTGTCGAGGAGGAGGAAGTGGTTGAGGTGGTAGAGCCATGGATTGCTTGACTGATCCAATGTTCCATGTTTATACTCCCCTGACTCGAAGTAGGAGTTCCTTGGGAGTCACCCTGCACAGAGCCTTCATCTTCTGATCCAGAAGAAGTATCTAATAATTAAAAACAGCCTGTTACTTACCATGCCTTTGTTTGTTTGAAGTACAAATTAGGCACATTCATCTCACAAATCTAAAGAAAACTACCATTAAGAAAAACTCATGACAAGAAAAGTTTCTAAGAACCCTGAAACTAAAGTCAATTGCTAACTGTGCACTGAGAGTCTTCCCTCACTAATTCCATAGCTTGTGTATTACTCTACAGAAACAGGTAAGGATATAAAGTTTCTTCCTTTACCACACAACTTGAGATCTTCTGAAGATCTCCAACTGCATATTAACAATATAGTACACACAAAATATTTTCCCAGGCTCACTTCAGAGTCTGTAAAAAGCCCACTCATCAATAAGCAATTGAGTCCCAGCTGATTCTGGCAATGTAGTAAATTCAAAGAGAGGTGGTACAACAAATTGAAAAAATAACCAGAAGCATGAAAGATATGTTAATCACACACTACATTACAAGTTTATCGTAGTTAGAGCCTCGTAAGTTCAAAAAGAGTAATGTTAGTTCAGGTAAAGTCAAGGGCAAAGCAGTCATGGAAAGTGCCCCTGCTGACTTTCCCTCTTCTCCTCTTCAAACACCGCCCAGCGTGTTTTGGCCAACATTTTTATTAGTATCTATGAAAAGAGGTTATTCGTTCATAGCAACAAAAACTGTCTAAAATTTTTTCATAAAATACACAAACAAAAATGCTCACCTGGAGGTGTATAGGCATCCATTGATGTTTGCACCACCAACGAACGTCGCTTTGAGGGCATGGGGACTGCCATTTTCCTTTCTTTATGTTTAGCAAGGGCTGCCTGAACTGCTTCTGTGTGGACATCTGGAAGGAAAGAGAGAATCAAGGTAGTGTTCAAACAGAAAAAAGATGTTTGTGTATTCAGTGCATCTGCACACAGGTTAGCTTGTACTCCAGTGAGGTTGACAGCACCTATGAGATGATGAATGCATAGGAACACATGGGATCTAAGAGGGGCTGCACTAGTACTCCTCATGGTAGAAAAAAAGGTAATAGAGAACTGAGTGCTGCACCAACAAACAAGTGCTTTGAGCTGTACCATTCTCCCACAACACTTGCACTGTTTGAGGAATAGGAACCCTTCTTCCTTAGAGCACACCTCTGCTTAACAATGTTTTAAAAGAAGCTGGCACTTCAGCAACAATTACTGTTTTCAGTAAGAGCGTGGTGTATAACATTGTTTTGGAAATGAATGAGATTGCTAATTTATATTGAAGTCATACAAATTGAGTGAACAAGAACATTTGCTTGAATGGTAAGAGGTACGAAGTGTCACAGCAGAAATGGCAGCAGGTCCCCCAGTCTCAAATCCTTCTTCTGCCTTTGTCACTTGACTTGAATTGTGACAAAAGAAGTACCATGACATCTGGCCAGAGGTGCAGTGAGAACCACAAGCACTCTGAGCATGAGTCTTCTGCTTCACCGGTGAGTTATCTACACCCAGCTGGTCCCAAGTATGCAGCAGGTCCACTTCTCCAGTGTAGAGCTTCTTGACTCCTCATTCATCCATGCAGCTTCCCCAGGTTAGAAAAAAGCCATTTATCATGCGTAGAATACACCAATAACATACTTCGATAATTACCTTGTTTGATACAGATCTATTAATTACTACAAGTATACACTGAAAAATACCTGACTTCCATTTAATATCTTGCCCTGTTTGTGCATTTCTACGGTCTTGGGAAAGATGTGCGTACACATACTAAGCAAAACACATGGTACGGAACAGAAGTCACTTGTGGTTAAACAGCTCGCACACAGGGACCATCTGGCACACGACTGGAAGAATACAAGATGATGATTTTAACCTCTTGCTGTTAGCTGTACAAATTGCAGCAACAGTTGTGTGCACAACTCCGCTATGACCAGTGGTGAAACAAGAGCGTGGTGATGCAGCTCTAATCCAGAGCGATTCCACTTCTGCTGCCTCTGCTTGGAGGCTGCCCTTGTAGGGTTGCAGCATGCAACCAATTTCCTACTTGTGCAGAGATGTTGTGGCAGCTCTGACTGGGCAGTATTCCCTGAGAAAAGCGACATACAAGAGGAGAGTATAATGTGTACCAGTGTTGCTTAAAGAGCTGCTAATCGGACCACGTCAGTGTATGTGTGCTGCTGTACGCAGACTGAGAAGGACGACTGGAGGCATTAGATGACACATAACTGCTGCTGAGCTGCAATGGCTCATCTGTAATAGTGTTCCCAGGACTTAAGCACCTGTCAGCGGTAGCCTGCGGGGAGGAGTAAATCTAAGAAAAAGAACTTTATCAGCTGCTCCAGTTGTTTTTTTGCTTTTGTTTTAAGCTGTGAAGAGAATGAGTATGTCAAAGCAAGACAAGCGAGTAGAAGAGCTGGAAAAGAATAGTCAAACAACAATAGAAGAGCCATAAGGCCAACAGACCAAGACAGAGGAAGATGACAATGCAAACATCACACCAAAAATGCTTCTATCCTGTGAAGTCACTTCTTTAGAGCAGAAGGTTTAAATTCTTTCTTATAATTAAAACCCCATGAAAAGTTTGATGTGGAAAATATCAGACTAAGGAAAAAAAAAAGCAATGTAACTCTTTACCCAAAGGCATGTTCTCAAGATAAATTCCTGCCTGCTCACTCCACACCAATCCCATTCATGTGCACAGGACTGAACATGCTCACTGATAGTCTGCATTTCTTATCCAGCAAATGGAGGAAATTCTTGGTTTTCACTGAAAGGACAGAAATTAGATTTCAAGCATCAAAATTGACCTTCTCTATTTTTTTTTAAAGCACTGCAGCAATCTTCTGAGGAGAATAAATGTTGCTGATCAAGACAGGAAGAATTACTTGCACTTTATTGGGTTTGGGATTCTTGGGTATTTTTTTGCTACAAGGATTAGGAAGGAGATGAGGTGTAACTATCGAGTTCTTCAGAAGTTTTTTAAAAGAAGATCACTGAAAAAATCATTATTAAAATGCTTAGTGACAGCTGGACGGTGAATCCTAACTTGCCCATGCTTGGATTTCTTTTTAATGCTTTTTTGATGCAAGAACACAAACCCCTCAGCATAATTAAAACACACTTCGTAGGCTTTTGATTTTCAAACAAATCCACAGGAGTCCAGGGATTGAATTGTTTTCTTAATAAAGCACATGCCTGACATGTTTATTTGTAATGTGTTACTGTGAAATAAATCAAACGGGGCTGTTAAAAAAAAAAAATCAAAAAAAAGGAAAGCAGGAAAGCTTAAACAATGGAAAAGATAAGAAACTCTGACTAAGCAATAGGGAAGTTGGGGAGAAGGAATATGCACACCTGCTCCAGCTCAGCCTGCAAGTTTGGCTGTTCTGATTGCTCAGAGGCAGAAGGTTACCAAGAGAACACAGGACAAGACAGGTCCAGAAAAGCCTATGGACAGACAGATCAGAGATGGTGGAGTGACCACCAGCAAGACTTTTGGTGAGAGAGGAAAAAAGGCAGCAGAAACAATCCAGCTTGGGTGAAAACTTTTTGACAGTGTTAAATCCAAGGAATAAAAATTCTTTTGGTGAAATGAAGTGTGTTCAAGTACATAAAAACAGGCTAAAGATAAGACAGAAGGAAGAGTATAATACATTGCACAATCTTCTCTTTGAATGAAAAATTATTGATGGGTTCTGAAGGTGCTCTGCAATCCATTTAAACAGTCCAGCATGAAGTTGGACTTGTTAACAAACAGAGCTGAAGCCATTCACACCCAGAGACTTGGTCCCAAAGTCCCAAAGAAAGCAGAGAGATGGAGACTGGTACTTAACAATTGCAGTTGAGAATAACACACTGGTTCCAACACATCTACCCTGTAACCTATGTCAGGTGACTAGAATCTAGGCTAGACATGAGCCTATACTCTAGGGAAGGTACAGGGATGCACATACACTTTTAAATCTAAATTGAAACATCCATTTCTCACCAAAAGTTGACTGTGGTGTTTTGCTTTTTATTGATGTGAGCAAATGTGGTAACTCTTTGCCTTCAGCTGAGTGAAAGATTGACCACAGTGCCCAACACATTGCATATAATCTCTTATTTCTCAGTGCTTGCCCACAATCCTAGCAGCTACTGACAAAACACAAGGAGACTTGCAAAGAGAATTTATAGAACAGTGATTGGAAGCTCCTTGTACATTAAAGGGAGGAATAGTTGTGAAAAACGCTAGGGAAAAGCATAATGAGGGTGAGAAGCCATAACCGAGTTCCCATGAGGCAGGAAACTGCTTATCCCACCAAATCCCACCAGCACAAAGCAGTTTGCATTCTCCACGTATCACACACAGCATCTGCAGCGAACACCATATCAGAATTTCAAACTGACTCTGGCAGGGTGATGGCTTTTCTCTTGCAGGTCTGACAAAAGGGGCTGAAATGCCTTCTCAGTCAACTCTATCTCACTCAGTTCAACCGAATCCATCAAATTATGATTGAGACTGCTTTAAAATACAGGTCTCTTCCTAATTTTTTCCTGAAAAAGAAAACCCTTTAAGTATGAAGATTTTGCCTGGAGAAGTCACAGTTTCCTCATAGTGTGATGTGCTACAATTTCTCACCCTTTATAAACTTCTAATAGAGTTTCAAGCACAGATACACCTTGATGCAGTTGCACTCAAGCCCCATGAAAAGACCCAGGTCTATATGGAAAGAAATTGCTTTTCGGATAAATGTTCTTTTATGTAGAAGTCTGTGACATTCTAACTACACTGTTAGAGCTGATGAAACAACTCCAGGTCTGACCCTTCAAAGCACTCCTATAGCTAACAAAATCTTTACTGTTCCCACCTGGCTTTTCCAGAAGAAAGACTCAAGAGAAAATCTAAAGCAGTGAATGAAAAGTATCACAATCACTATTTACAGCAGTAGGGGCCACCATGCAGTCCCTTATCTGCCATTCTTCCCCACTGTTTCAAGCTGACCAACTCTACGTTGAATTCAATTTGTGTGTTTGCTCTCAACAAATCAGTAAACAGGAAAGAATAAAGCAGCACGCTTACCCTGAGCTGCTGCAGAGTACCTGGTGTTCACTATTCACCCCAACGACTATTTGTTACAGCCTGCCTGATAATTCCTAGCAAAGTTTGGCAAGTCTCTTGTCTCTTGCATTTAAATATGTATTTGTATTTGTTTACTCTCTCCTTTTGTTTGCTGCAGCTGCTAGAAAAGCATTCTAAAGCATATGTCCTTGTCTGGCAGGGAGCATCCCTCTGACCATACACTCCACCAACAGAGACATCCCATTCCTGTCTCGGGCCAGATATAGAGCCTCTCAGAGCTCAGAAGTTCAGCTGCATTTGCTCCACAGGCAGGTCAAACACTCTCCATGCTGTAAGCAATCTGATACCGCCTCACGGGTCACAGATCCGGGCGTAGTTCAGCAGGGATCACAGCACAGGGCGCTCCAACCATGGTAAGCATCAGCTATATTAAACATTTCCACATTATTAAACTGTTCCTCACAGTCACTAAATAAAACACCAGGAGACAAAAGAAAACATGTCTTCTGCTGTTCTTAAACGAGACCTTGCAATTGTGTCAGGTAGTTCTCTTGCACCCAATTTGCCACTCAGACCTGTTTCTTCCTAGGACAAGAAATTAGAGCAGTTGGTAGGTTTTGCATGGCTAGAATCAGAACAGAAGTCTGTTCCCACCTGTGTTTCATATTAAATATATAACTTCAATTGTCTTTGCCCCAGTGTCAACGGTTTACCGGGCTGGATCGGCCCGGTTCCGTGACAATTGGTGCGGGGGACCCACAGACCCACGCCCCAGGAAAGGGGAAGGAATAAGGGAAAAGGGAAAAGGGAGATGGGCCTAGAAACAAAACAGCGGCAACGATCTGAGGAGGAAAGCTAATTTACTAAATAAGATATCAGAAAGTAAAATAACAGAATATAATACAATATAATTGGAATTGAGGCTAATGAATCAAATAAAAGGAGCAAGAGAGAGTGTCCGATAAACCGAAGGCCTTACGCTAACGCTGAAGGCGATACGGCAGCGAGCACCCACTGCTGAGTCGATCCCGAAGGAAAGAGAGTGTCCCGTGACCGCTGAGGGTTTTTATCTGTTCCCTCTGAGCGGAAAACACGTAAAAATACAAAGCATCGCAAAGTCCTCTGGGGAATGTAGTTCTTCTTCTCTTCTTAGGCAGGTATACCTGGAATTATCAATGATCCATGGGGCTGGAGCATCAGCTCCTCAACTCTTAATGCAATACATGATGTTATGATGTGGAATACCAGTACTAAAAATCATAAAACCATGACATTCCACCCCTTATTCCACATCGTTACATCATGCTTGATACATACTGAAAAACAATGATTAACATGCATTAGATACACACACACACACAACATATATACAAGTATATACATGGAATTACTGACTGCACTCCCCCAACATCAAATTCCCTTGTGGTACACACTGAACATCCCCATTCTTCTGCATCACCCACCAAGTGGACCCAGGTCCCTGAGCAAAGACAGTTCCACGGAGAGGTTTGCCCTTCCCAGAAGCTGGAAGGACCCATACCGCTTTCCCCAACATGTTCTTTACATGTACTACAGGGACCTTATCTCCCTCTACAGTAGGTAGGGAGCTGGATTGGGCAGGACCATCACGATTGATGGATCCTCGAGTGTTGACCAACCAGGTGGCTTCGGCCAAATGCTTCTCCCAGTGCTTAAATGTTCCGCCACCCATTGCTTTCAACATGGTTTTTAGCAACCCATTGTATCTTTCAATCTTACCGGAAGCTGGTGCGTGATAGGGGATATGATAAATCCACTCAATGCCATGATCTTTGGCCCAATTACTTACAAGAGAATTTTTGAAATGAGTCCCATTATCTGACTCAATTCTTTCTGGAGTGCCATGTCGCCATAGGACTTGCTTCTCGAGACCTAGAATGGTGTTTCGGGCAGTAGCATGGGGTACTGCATATGTTTCAAGCCACCCAGTAGTTGCTTCCACCATGGTGAGCACATAATGTTTACCATTGCGAGATCGTGGCAAGGTGATATAATCTACCTGCCACGCCTCCCCATATTTATACTTTTGCCATCGTCCTTCCCCCCAGAGAGGTTTCATCCTCTTGGCTTGTTTAATTGTGGCACATGTATCACAGTCATGGATAACCTGTGCAATAGCATCCATAGTTAAGTCCACCCCTCGGTCTCTAGCCCATTTATATGTTGCATCTCTTCCTTGATGGCCCGAGGTCTCATGGGCCCATCGAGCTAAAAATAATTCACTCTTATGTTGCCAGTCCAAGTCTACTTGAGCCATCTTAACTTTGGCAGCTCGATCTACCTGATGGTTATTCTGTTGTTCTTCAGTTGCCCGGCTCTTAGGAACATGAGCATCTACATGGCGCACCCTTACAACCATATTCTTTACTCGGGCAGCAATATCTTTCCACAGTTCAGCAGCCCAAATAGGTTTACCCCTCCGTTGCCAGCCATTTTGTTCCCATTGCTGCAACCACCCCCATAAGGCATTTGCCACCATCCATGAGTCAGTGTAAAGATAAAGTACTGGCCACCTCTCTCGTTCAGCAATATCTAAGGCCAGTTGGACAGCCTTTACCTCTGCAAATTGGCTTGATTCTCCTTTTCCTTCAGTGGCCTCTGCAACTTGTCGTGTGGGACTCCACACTGCAGATTTCCATCTGCGGTGCTTACCCACAATCCGACACGATCCATCTGTGAACAGGGCGTATCTCTTTTCATTGTCTGGTAATTCATTGTATGGCGGGGCCTCTTTAGCACGTGATACCTCCTCTGCTGGGGTTGTTCCAAACTTTTTACCTTCAGGCCAGTCCATGATCACTTCTAGGATTCCTGGATGACTGAGGTTTCCCATCCGAGCTCGCTGTGTAATCAGCGCAATCCACTTACTCCAAGTGGCATCAGTAGCATGATGGGTGGAGGGAACCTTTCCTTTGAACATCCAATTCAGCACTGGCAGTCGAGGTGCCAGAAGGAGCTGCGCTTCAGTACCGATTACTTCGGAAGCAGCTCGAACCCCCTCGTACGCGGCTAAGATCTCCTTCTCAGTTGGAGTGTAGCGCTCCTCAGACCCCCTGTATGCTCGACTCCAGAAACCAAGGGGTCGGCCTCGGGTCTCTCCAGAAGCTCTTTGCCACAAACTCCAAGTGGGACCTTCCTTTCCAGCAGCAGTGTAGAGGATGTTCTTTACATCCTGTCCCGTCCGCACTGGCCCCAGGGCCACGGCACGGGCTATCTCCTGCTTAATTTGCTCAAAAGCCTGCTGCTGCTCAGGACCCCATACAAAATCATTCTTCTTCCGCGTCACCCGAAAGAGAGGGCTCACAATGAGACTATAGTTTGGAACATGCATTCTCCAAAAGCCCACTACACCCAGAAAAGCTTGGGTCTCTGTCTTACTAGTGGGTGGAGACATAGCAATAATTTTGTCGATCACATCTGTTGGGATGTGACGACGTCCATCTTGCCACTTTATTCCTAGGAACTGAATTTCCTGTGCAGGCCCTTTTACTTTGCTTCGCTTAATAGCGAAGCCAGCTCGCAGGAGGATCTGAATTATTCTCTCTCCTTTCTCGAAAACTTCCCCTGCTGTATTGCCCCACACAATGATGTCATCAATGTATTGTAAGTGCTCAGGAGCACCGCCCTGTTCCAATGCAGTTTGGATCAACCCATGGCAAATGGTTGGGCTGTGCTTCCACCCCTGGGGTAAACGGTTCCAGGTGTACTGAACTCCCCTCCAGGTGAAAGCAAACTGCGGCCTGCATTCTGTGGCCAAAGGAATTGAAAAGAAGGCATTGGCAATGTCAATGGTGGCATACCACTTGGCTGCTTTTGACTCCAGTTCGTACTGGAGTTGAAGCATGTCCGGCACAGCAGCACTCAGTGGGGGTGTGACTTCATTGAGGCCACGATAATCTACCGTCAGCCTCCATTCTCCACTGGCTTTACGCACTGGCCATATGGGGCTGTTAAACGGGGAGTGAGTTTTGCTGATCACTCCCTGGCTCTCTAGCTGACGAATCAGGTTATGAATGGGGAGCAAGGAATCCCTATTAGTGCGGTACTGCCGTCTGTGCACCGTTTTTGTAGCAATCGGTACCTGTTGCTCCTCCACTTGTAGCAACCCTACAACAGACGGATCTTCTGACAGGCCAGACAAAGCAGACAGCTGCTTAGTGTTATCTGCGCCTACAGCAGCTATTCCAAAAGCCCATCGATACCCTTTGGGATCCTTAAAATATCCCCTTTTGAGGTAATCAATACCAAGTATACATGGAGCCCCTGGGCCAGTCACAATAGAATGTTTTTGCCAGTCTTTACCAGTGAGACTTATTTCAGCCTCCAACTTGGTCAGCTCTTGGGAACCCCCAGTCACCCCAGAAATATAGATTAATTCTGTCCCTTGGTGACTCGAGGGCATTAGAGTGCACTGTGCACCAGTGTCCACCAATGCCTTATATTTTTGTGGTTCTGATGTGCCAGGCCATCGAATCCACACAGTCCAATACACTCTGTTATCCCTTTCCCCCCCCTGGCTGGGGGCAGGGCCCCTCTATATGTTACCTCTGTTGACTCTACGGCTACTGCCATATCCGGCAATCACTGGAGCAGTCACCTTCTTGGAGAAGTTCACCCTGGTGGTTGACCTATTTTGTAACTCTTTTACACGTGCCTGAAGGGCAGAAGTGGGTTTCTTATGCCACTTCTTCATATCTTCCCCCTGGTCACGTAGGTAACGCCACAGGGCAGTACGTGATATAGTTTTACTGTTGACACTTCTTCGAGCAGGAGAACGTCCTCTTTTGATAGCTGAGATGTTGCTGTTTTGGGAATCCTCGTTCTCATCAGATCCATCAGTTTCATCAGAATTAAGCGTAGCCAGTTCGTCCATTATATCTTCTTGATTGCTCTCTATTTTGTTCAGTCTTTCGGTTACCTTTGCAAAGGCTGAAACGTAAGCTCGTAGAGGAGTTAAATGTAACTCAATGTCTTGAAGTCTGTTAATCAGGTCATTTATAAGGGGTCTTCTTTGTCTTCTGCCATACATTGCTGCTAACGTACTGGCATACCTGTCTGGTGCAGTCCTTGTGAATATACGCCACATAACTGGTGTACATCTGATTCTCTCAGGATCATGCTCTTGGTCTGGTTCATCGTGAATGAATGCAGGGTCATGTAACATTTCCACTACAGCATATTCTCTCAAATAATTTATGCCTTTTTCCATATCAGACCATTTCTTTTTCTCAGGCAACAGATCATCTCTGAAGGGGTATTTTTCTTTCACGGATATCAGCATCCGCTTCCAGAGAGTGAAGGGTCTATTGTGGCATGTACTAATGCCTCTGTCAATGGCAGAGTCCCTGGCAATGCTACCCAATTGGCGAGCTTCGTTACCATCTAGCCATACACTGTTGGCCCCACTGTCCCAACAGCGTAGTAACCAGGTGACAATAGGTTCATTTACGTGGCGTGTAAAGTCTTTTCTCAAACTTCGAATTTCATTCATTTTCATAGGTCGAGTAATATCGGTAATAACCTCTCTTTCATCTTCTACTCTATCAGGACTTATTGCCCTCCTAGGTGTTGGTGACCGTAATCTTGTGGGGTGTGTCAGCCCTCCTAATGGAAAGTCTGAAGTTTTAAACAACCTCTCTGGACCTATTTTCTCCTCTTCTCTTGCAGCGTCTGAGACTGGAGGGTGTCCCTCTCGGATTGGAGGGCATCCATGTTGGATTGGAGAGCATCATGTTGAGACTGGAGGGCGTCTCTCTCGGTCTGGAGGGCGTCTCTCTCCGTCTGGAGGGCGTCTCTCTCCGTCTGGAGGGCGTCCATGTTGGATTGGAGAGCATCATGTTGAGACCGGAAGGCGTCTCTCTCGGATTGGAGTGTGTCTCTCTCGGTCTGGAGGGCGTCTCTCTCGGTCTGGAGGGCGTCCATGTTGGATTGGAGAGCTTCTTGTTGAGACTGGAGGGCGTCTCTCTCGGTTTGGAGGACGTCTCTCTCAGTCTGGAGGGCGTCCATGTTGATCTGAAGAGCTTCTTGTTGAGACCGGAAGGCGTCTCTCTCGATCTGGAGGGCGTCCCTCTCGGTCTGGAGGGCATTCATGTTGGTCTGGAGAGCTTCTTGTTGAGACTGGAAGGTGTCTCTCTCAGTCTGGAGGACGTCCATGTTGGACTGGAAAGCATCTAGTTGAGACTGGAGGGTGTCTCTCTCGGTCTGAAGGGCGTCTCTCTCCGTCTGGAGGGTCTGATTGTCAGCTAAAAGACTGTCTTTCTCAATTTGGAGACTATCCCTTTCGGCTCGGAGACTCTCTCGCTCAATTTCAAAAACTCTAAGCCTCTCTGGAATAGTACTGAATAAGGCCCGGTAAGCATAAGCCAGACCCCAAATAATTTGGTCCTCCTCAGATCTGTCTGAGCCGCAACATCCCTGTCTCAAATATCTGCTTAGGTTCTCAGGGTCTTGCAGGTGTTCAGGAGAAAAGTCCCATGACACCGGTGATGCCCACTTCTCTAAAGTCTCTCCTAAGTCCCTCCAAACTCCCTGCCAGTCACTGTTCTCTGGCTCTGGGGAAGTCTTTCTCAAAATATTATAAATATAGATACCGATAAGGAGTACATTCAGGGTGACTGACACCACAATCATTACGAGCATTGGATGAGCATTCAGAAAACGCCTAATGAATTCAAAGGAGAGGCCAGGAGCCGGTTTAAAAATCATGAGTTCCGTAACAACTCCACCTGGGGTTGCTCCCCCCGGAACTGAATGCCACATCATATACAAAAGCCAGGTAGGTATTTCCATCAGTGTTTTTAGTTTATCATATACAGACCAAGCTGCATAGATCAGACTGGCAAACTTAATTAAGTCCCAGTATATTCTGAGCATTACAAGGGAAGAAACCACGAAATGCAGCCCCTTTAAGAGCAGTTTAAAAAGCGAGAGCATTTTTTTTTTTTTTTTTCTTTACTGAAAAAAGCTAGCAGTACCCAAAAGAAGTTTACAAATATCCCAGAACAACTGGCAGTACGCCCAGACTTCAAGGTCGTGTTATGCCGTACAGTACCTGCAGTACAGATAAGCTTGCTAGCAAAGGACAGAGATTCACTCTAAAAGTATGTCTCTGCCCGGCTAAGGCAGCTCGTTTGCCCCACGTTGGGCGCCAAAAATGTCAACGGTTTACCGGGCTGGATCGGCCCGGTTCCGTGACAATTGGTGCGGGGGACCCACAGACCCACGCCCCAGGAAAGGGGAAGGAATAAGGGAAAAGGGAAAAGGGAGATGGGCCTAGAAACAAAACAGCGGCAACGATCTGAGGAGGAAAGCTAATTTACTAAATAAGATATCAGAAAGTAAAATAACAGAATATAATACAATATAATTGGAATTGAGGCTAATGAATCAAATAAAAGGAGCAAGAGAGAGTGTCCGATAAACCGAAGGCCTTACGCTAACGCTGAAGGCGATACGGCAGCGAGCACCCACTGCTGAGTCGATCCCGAAGGAAAGAGAGTGTCCCGTGACCGCTGAGGGTTTTTATCTGTTCCCTCTGAGCGGAAAACACGTAAAAATACAAAGCATCGCAAAGTCCTCTGGGGAATGTAGTTCTTCTTCTCTTCTTAGGCAGGTATACCTGGAATTATCAATGATCCATGGGGCTGGAGCATCAGCTCCTCAACTCTTAATGCAATACATGATGTTATGATGTGGAATACCAGTACTAAAAATCATAAAACCATGACAGTTTCATGGGTCTTCAGTTTCCCAGTAATTATAAAGCCCTGACACACTGTATGTTACTTTGTTTACTTTTCTGCTATGCCAAAGAATGTCATCTTTGACACTCAATTATCGGGTGTTTAAGAAACACAAATATGGGAAAATAAGCTGTTGCCAAATTTTTGCTGTACAGATGCAGGATGTTCTAACAATTCCAAGCACAGTCTGGTTTCCTAGATCTGTAGCAATTACATTTCTATCTCTCCCTTCAGAGAACTTACCCCTGAGGGAATAAAACTGCTGGGAGACATATCTAAATGTGATCTGAATTCACTCCTTTCATCTCTTTGTCCCTTTTGTCTCATGTAAATCCTCTCCCTTGAGCTACTTTTGTCTTCTTGAGTGGGTCTTTGGAAACAACCTTTCTTTCTTCGCTTTCCTAGCCAATTCCTGCTAAGGGAATGGTATGACTAGGAACAGGACTCTTCTGCTGATTCCAAGAAGGTTCAGCATCCTTGCTTTGTGTGGGACAGTTCACAAACACAGAGTCACAGAATCAGAGAATCATAGAACAGTTTAGGCTAGAAAGGACCTTTAAGATCACCTAGTTCCAACCCCCCTGCTATAGGCAGGGACATCTCCCTCTAGACCAAGTTGCTCACAGTCCCATCCAACCTGGCCTTGTATGCTTCCAGGGAGAGGGCATCCACAATTTATCTGGACAACATCTTCCAGTGTCTCACCACCCTCATAGTAAAATCACCACATAGCAGAATCACCTGCTGGTCACGCTTCCCTTGATGCAATCCAGGATAAGGTTGGCCATCTGGGCTGCAAGCACAGGTCACTCAGGATGACATCCCTTCCCTCTAGAGTGTCAGCTGCACCACTCAGCTTGGTGTCATCTGTGAACTTGTTGAGGGCGCCTCATTTACGGAGTGACACATTATTAAGATAAAGGAGGTTGATTCTTTGTGCTAATGAGTTTAGAATGCCAAATGATTTTTAATAAGAGGTTATTTATGTACATATAATACAAATTTATGTCTTATTTATACTGTAGGAAAGGATCAGCCCTGAAGTCAGACATTAAACTAATGAGTGAAAATACAAATAAGTCTCTGCTTCAGGGAGGTCAGCACCTGGGGCTGCATCAGCTGTAAGAACAGGCAGAGACAGTTTGCAGGAGGCAAAAGGAACAAGGACAGCTACAGATGCCCCAAACAAACTGCAGCAGCAGAATCACATCAGCTTCTGAGTTACTACAGGACGGCAATTGAGACAATGAGAAATCAGCCTCCCAAAGGCCACGGACACTCACCATTAAAGGCTGAAAATTCTAGATAAGGCAATGCTAAGTATAGCAACAGTAAGCGAAGTAATTATACAGAGGAAAGGTTGGCAATTGCTGCCTTACAGGAAACTAGTATTTGAAAGCATGAAAATCTCTCATGAGTTTAATCAGACCTTTGTTGTAGCTGCCATGGAAACGAAGGATATACTGAGAATTCATTTCCTAATACGTGGCCTGTAAATACTCTGAGTAGAGATAATTTGGAAGCTACAACTGTTGGAAATGCAACCGGGACACACTAAACAGGGTGAGACACAGTGAACGTGGTATCATCAGAACTGATCACACTCTGGGTTTGTCTTCTGATTGTCCTGGGCTGACAGCACTGGATGCATTTTCAGGCATACAAAAAGCAAGTGATTTCACAACAATTGCTGTTTTTGTTCAGCACAGATTGGACCTTGCAAAATCATCTCACTCCTTGGAACACAAAAATAAGCGAGTCCACATAACAAGGGATCTTTGTCAGAACACTTTCACAGCACCTTGGGGCGTTAAGATGGGAAAGCACACAGCCTGAAAAGTGTGACACCTCATTTCTATCCAGCTGCAAGCAGGTGTGCCATTAATTCTGAAATACGGTATTCACACACAATGAATACCCAACTGAATGCAGGAACATCTGCTCTAATAAGACATCCATTTATACGAGGGCTGTGGAGGTTACTGACAGAAACAAACTGTTGCTAACACTTCAGAACACTTCTTCAGTATGTAAGTTTCAGTCTTTGGGACACTTAAACTGGGTTAATACTGGGTCTTGGGTTTTACTGGAAATGTGGAATACATGGATATGCAAGAGGAAGTTCTGCTGACTTGTTGTGAATTTGGGACAAATTCTGTCAACCTGAACAATTTCTGACAATGAAATATCAGCTTTCTAGAAAACACATACACTCCCACAAAGGTGCCATGATGAAGGCCTGACTCTCCCAGCAAACCAACTTCAATGGTGCAGGAAACCTTGGTCTGGGCAAAGGGCTGTGCCACACAAATGCATCCTTCAGCTGCTGCTGAATAACTATAGGCACAAATGAAGAAACTGAAATGTATGCCGTCGTGAGCTAAGAAGGCTTAATTCTGAAAAAGCATGGCTACCATTTTGCAGTTTGGATGGCAGCAGTGATAATCCATAACCCTGAATGGAAGAGAAAAGCTGAATTGGGAAAGTTGCATGGACAAATTGTGAAATGCAGAGGACACATGATGGAAACAAAGGATACAAAACTGAGGACTGAACTTATGACTCCACTGCTAGTCTTGCTGAAGGACATAGTTTTTGCTTGACTTTGGAGCTTTCAGGTATTATAATAAAGTTGATATAAAAATGTTTTTTTTCTCTAAACTCTGAGATTTAAAATTATTCTAACTCTAATCATAAGTGAAATAAAAAAAACATGCGAGCCGCCCACTAATAACTTCCATCCCTCCATGTATTTATTATCGCATTTGTAATGCAATCTGGAAGTCAGCTTCGCATAGTGACTTCATCTCAGGCCCCCTTATTATGTGATCTGAAGTAAATCAACTTTCTATTCATTTCTCTCTGGAGATCCTTGAGTAATTTTCCTCAGGAGTTCTGCAATTATCCTTACAAATTTTTCCGCTGGGTCAAAAGCAAGGACATGGCCATATGAATTATAGCTCTGCAAAAGTTCGCTTTCAACCTGTTTTTCCTCTGGTTGAGTTGTAGGTTGAAATTAAGTTTAATAGCAAGGTAAATCAAACAGGAGACAAATTAATTTCTGATTAAGTGTTCTTACAGTTCAGATTAACTTTTTCCAGTATCTCTTTCTCACCTGAAGGGTTAATACATTTTTTTTTTCATATTTTTTTCACTGAGTAGCCTTAATACATACATTAAGTCCTGCCTGGATACGTAGTACATTCATAATCTTTTTCTCTCTCCTTATTCTCTGGAGTAATGTTAAATGGCAACGGTTCAATAAAAATAATTCCTTTTATCTTCCTGTTCCATTTGTTCTTCCACCATGTCCTACAAGTCCTATATACTCTTAGAGTAATTCAGTTTTGTCTTCTATTCTGTTTCTTTTCAGTTCTAGAAAGAATACAGAGTGAAACCTTGAACATCTTTTCAAAAATGCAAAATATAAATTATCCATATGTTTTAGAATCTCTGTAAGGCAAGCTGTAGACATGCAAAAAGTCAGCAAGCTTTGCTGCAGCTCATGCTCATGCTTACCTCATGGTCACTCAGAACAAGCACATGGTGAGGTATGTACTGAAGTGCACAAAGCAGAGCAGCTCAGCTTCCCTGGGTCTGCTGCCAGCCCCTCTTCTAGGACTGGAATCTACAGAGAGTGTTGTTTCACTGCTAGCTCCCTTATTTCAAATGCCCCTCAACCCTATCTTGGAATGATTTGTGTTGAAGTTTAACGATCTCATGCTCAGTATAAGCCGCTCAGTCCTTTCCCTGTTGAACTGCAGTGTGGGAAAGGTGGCTCAGGAATGTGAGCTGGGACAGAGTTGTAGTTAGGATGCATTTGTTTTGGCAATATTTCCAAAAATCTCCTATATTAAGATGCCTTTTAAAAGAAATGCTGAGTGAGCTTGGAAAATGAACTGTTCTCCGCAGTGGTGGAATCTCTGGGGCAGGGGCTGGCAACCCTCCAAGAATGGTGCACCAGACTGGATTTTTCTTTCTTGTGTTCAGAGGTTAAATGAATGGGAAAAAATTCACCATGAGTGAAAGAAGGGAGATCCTCGCTCCCAAGAATAAGGGTGCCACAACCAGCCATCACCAGCAGTGTGTTTCCTCCAGGACACCAGCTGAGAGGTGCTGATTCCACATATGGCGTTTCTCAAAACACTCTATTTCTCATCTCCCAGCCCTATGCTGATCTGCTGTATGCCTTTCAAAATCTGTCCTGTGGTCCATGTAGCACATGTGCTCCCACTTGCTGGTCTTCGCTCCAGGATTATGTGAACCCTGAGACACAAGTGGTGCAAATTCAGCTATGCTGCTTCTTCTCACATCACTTCTGGCATCTGCAAAAAATCAGTTCTCAGAGCTCACTGGTCTCATTTCCTTAAGCACTACAGTTGTTCCAGGCAAAGCAAAATGCTGGACATCTTCAAGGCCTCTTCGAGATCTCATGAGAAACAAGGGACTTAACAAACTTGGCCCAACGTATCTCTCATATTCTCATTTCATCAGAGCAGAATTCTACAGCAGAAATCAGAATCAAGAGACACCATCTCATATGTATGAATCTGACCATATTACATAACTTTTCCTAGCATTTAATGATAGACTTTTAGTTTCAAATTGTTATGGGTGCATAGATTTGGTCTGCTTATGTCATCCTTTTCTGTTTGTTCTTTAACTGAAAAGCAACAATTGTAGAAAAAAACAGGTTCTGGCATTTAAGAGGGTGCCTGGCTTTCGTCACCAGGATGGAGAGCCAAGGTTTTTTGCTCTGGAGTACTCTTAAAGGCAGCAGAGAGATCCCTTTGGAAGAACGAAGTTGGTAAGGACTTCATTTTCTTTTCTCCAAGTACTGAACACCCAGCTAAGGGTGGCTAACATACTTGTTCTCCAGAGATGACTTCTGAAGGGCTTACGGTCTCTGACAGAGAGTTCTGCTCTGAACAGCCATGACTGGCTGAACAACACCAATCTGATGGAGATTCACTGTGATCAAGAAAAACTTTTCTAACAAAGAGGATCTGACCTTTTTTACCCATGGGGTATCACATTACTAACTGCCACAGCAGCCCCTGCTGCTGTACTGAGCTGCAGCCTTTATGTGGCAGTAGAGCCCAACTCTGCTTCAGACAGGGTCAAACTCGAGCAGCAGGGCCACTCTGGGGATAGCTTACAGATCAACATTTTAAGCACCCATCAGCCTGATATTCCCTCCAAAACCACCATGGACCATACCATGGCATTTTAAATAATGGTAGCAGAAGCTTCAACTTTTCTTTCCTGTGACGGATTTCTCTGTCAGAAGGAACAGGAAACAAACAGGTCTCTAGTGACTGTAAGGAAGACATGTAGTGCCAGCATCCTCCATAAATCTCAGTAATCTACTGAGTTAGCACAGTTCATTTAGATAGCATGATAAGACCATGAAGGTTAAGCCATTCAGGTTCCCTCCTTGTTTATGCCACTGCATAATTCATATGTCCTTATCTCAATGCGTCACACCAAATCCATGGATATGCAGCTCCCACAAGCAGTCGAGAAACCTAGTTTTTAAACCACATTAAGGAAATGAGGCTGTATGTCCACCAGTGGCTACATCTACACGACCTGCACTGACTTAAACTTTTTGTATGGCAGGAGCCGGACTCCTCTCCCTGAAAACCCATGACAGGACATGCAGGAACGGCACAATGCTGTGCAAGAGGAAATCCAGACTGGACATTAGACTGGACTGATTAACCATTAGGGTGGTCAGACACTGGAACACCTAACGAGGTGCTTGGTGCCTTATGCCTGTCAGCATTCAAGAGGCGTTTGGGCAATGCCCCCATTAATATGTTTTAACTTTTAGCCCTGAAGAGAGGTCAGGCAGTTGGACTCAAAATATCTCTGGTGGGTGCTTTCAACGGAACTATTCTATTTCCATGCTATTTCTAAATCTGTGCCTGATTTTGCAGAGTCATGTAACTTGAGCCAGATGGAGCCAAATGCCGACCTCAATTCTGCACAGAGGCCAAAGTCAAGTACAAGTCAGTCCTCCCCTGATTGGCTTTTTTTGCCTGAAAAGTCACTGGTCAGAAGTCTCTTGCCAAAACTTAGTGATCCAACCTACGAAAACATATGGCTTCTGTGCCAGCTTGAGCCCCCAGCTAATGTTATAGTATAGGCGCAGGCTAAGGAACAGCAGCTGCTAAGAGAAAAACATTGCCATGATCTACATTTGGCAAATCTTTCCAAATACTGCTTCTGAGTGAGTAAACAGTGAGAGAATTTTTATATTTAGTAGTAAAAAAAAATAAATAAAACAAAAAAAACCCACACAAATCTTTTTGAATTAACATCAGCTAAACTAGCTGCTATACTTGCATAAATAATATATTTCAAGCCTGAATTGATTAAATTACTTAACTTATGGCTTGATCTAATTCTTTAGACATCTGACAAACTATCAAAGTTGATAACATCATGGAACTTAATGATTTCAGTATCATTTCCTTATAAACAGTATCCAGGGAATTTTAAACTTTCCAATTTTAAGGAATTAGACCTCATTTCCCATGGTCTAATTGGCTGAATTCAAAACTAAAACACACTGTGAACACTTACCAAAGAAATAACTTCCATAATCTAAGGGTCAGTTTTATTTAGAATATAAAAATCACAGAAATCAAAACGATAGCGTCAAAAAATTCTGTTAATGAAATAATAATAATAATAGAAAAGTCTGAAAGGGGAAGAAGTCACAGCCTGGTATTTTCCATCATAAGAGAGCATAAGTTGAAGGTGATATTAGTAGCAGCAATGATTTTGAGCTTCCAAAGAGAGTTCATTAAATAATCTTTGCTGACGTCTAAATTTATGTAAAAAGCAAAGGCATGGAAGGAGAGCTGGATGATTTTCAGGACGTCAGACTTCCAATTAGGAAAATCTTAAAAAGAAGAGACAGAAAAGGACTTTGATCAGAGTTTCTGGAGAGGATTTGTTTTCACTGTTAATTGAAATAAATTGTGTAAAAATAAAACAAAACAAAACAAAAAAACCTGACTAGAAGTAATTATTTATTTGTTAAAGACTGCACATGCAGCTTTCCAAGAAGATGCAACCAATATGAATACAAGCACTGAAACTGGGTAATGGCTAGGATGGAATAATCACAATATGATCAGAACAGAGACGCTGAAGCATTAAACACAGCTAAACAACAAGCAAAACAAAGGCTTCGCAATGAAGCAAATCTCAATCTGAAGACGAAATAACCGGAAAGAAATCTGACTTGCAACTCTTTTACTTCAGGCTATGAAATTGTAAGACCAAGAAAGTACTGGGCCAATGCATAGAAGTGAACAGCACAATACAGAATACAAACACTGCATTCCATCTTAGCAAAGCTCCTCGAAGACTAATTGTATATGTGATGGACTGAAAACTTCTCCACATCGAGATGGAAGCTTACATTTACTTGTATTGACGTTTCCTGCATACAATTTTCATCTGAGTGAATGAGAGCTTGGTGGCTTACTGAAAAATCATGTTCTACAGCAGTCAGTGTAGGAATTCAAAACTCTGCCAGAAGTCCCCTCAGTTGCCATCAAGCTTTCCCATTTTAACACCAAGGACATTCTCAAAGCAGCAAAGGAGCTGTGAATTCAGAGCATTACCCTGATTCTCCTCAGCTGAGACTCCTTGAGAATGAACAAGTAACCCCTCGTGTTGAATCCCATACTCTTTATTTCACTAATGCAACTGGTGTATTTATTATTCATATGTATTATTACAGCACTTAGCCCTATTCCTAAGCCTTTTGTGCTATTCAGTGAACAAACCCAGAATAAGATTCTAAATTCCCTGAGGTAGGGATTGTTGGAATAAAGATAGCAGCTGGATACACAGATAGCAGAGAAGAAAGCCTTTCTGCAAGTTTGCTGAAAACAATGAGGCAGAACTGATCAGCATGGCAAGCTATGGGATCAGTACATCAGCAATGGTTGAGCTTTTCTGAGGTAGAAGGGTTCATAGCCCCCACAGCAAAGGAGAGTTTGAACGCTGTGTGTGAATGGAGTACTGTGGTAGCTTGTAGAGCAGTTCCCAAGTGTGTTTCTGAACACACATGTAAACTATGGCAATTGCTAAAAAATATAAAGAATAGCAGTGGCAGTGCAACGGGGATGGGTAAGGAGGAGTCAAGAGCGTACACTGACAGTGATCGATGGATCACAGAGATAGGCAGATGATCTTTTGGCCTTTCCTCTCTAAGCTGCTTCCCTAAGATAATTATATTGTTCTCCATGTCTTCCTTTTAAGGCAGCAGGCAGTAGCTAAAACCAAGAAGCAACAGCAGCTCAGAGCATTCGTGCATTCATTGGGTATCAGGGATGTGCATCATGGCTCCTCCTGCCCATCCACAGAATGACTCAATCTTGGTTTGCATACCTCAAGAGGTCATCTATCAATGCACAAACATGGATATTTTCAACAGAACTCCTCTGAAACTCATTCTTGCTTGGAGGTTTGAAGACATAGGTTCATGAACTAGACAATTCCAAGAATAATATTTCTATCTGTTATAAAACACTGTGTTGACAATTTTTAGTATAACCTAGGATAAGCTTCTAGTTTATTCATCAAGGAACTATTATGCACATCACACAGACATTAATCAAAGAAAAACTGGCAACATCTACAGTGTGAACTCAACGTTTCTAAGGGGAGAAGGGAGTTTTCAGATTTATCAGAGTGGTCTGGACACACGTGAAGTTTCTTAGCCAACATTTATCACTTAATTTTCCTTTAAGTCAGACTAGCAAGCTTTTTGACTAATGAAATGTACTAGTGATATCTTACAAAAGGTTTAATAAGGACTCCTCTGTAGCTTTCCAGTTGTGTCAGCACAATGAGTCTGACTGCGTGCAACAAGTTATGCCTGCCTGCTCAAACACAATCCAGAACTTCCAGAGATGGCTCCTCCATGTCTTCCACAGATAATCATTCTCTGGCTTTTAATTCACAGGTCACAAGGATCCCTATGCCACAGTGGCTGACAAGTGCTGCTGTCCATTGCACCATTATTCCACAGCTGGAAGAGTGGAAGAAAAACCAGTCCCTGCAGTCTGCCTATCATCTGAGAAGGGCACCTCTCCTGCAGCAGTCTCTGGCAGTTTAAACAACAGCTGAGCCCACCTACCTCTCAGCCAGTTAAGGTGCAGCACAAGCACATTATGCCTTAAGAGATAAGATCAAAGAAGTTTCAGAGCTCATTCTTCCCTCAGTTATATAGCAATCACTTCTTGCACACTGTGATATATTGGAGGGACAGTGTGAGGAGACTTTGATCCCATTCACAGGAAATCTACATCACCGTTCACTTCTCTAGTCCAAACTTCATCAGTTGTCAGTGAGGATGCTATGGGACACACTGTCAAAAGTCTTACTAAGTCCAGGTCTACAACTGCTTTTTTTCAAGCTCCAAAGCAGTCATCTTATTGTAGAAAGCTATTAGGTTGGTCATTATAGATTGACCAACCTAGATTTGAGGAAAAAGTTTTTCTCTGAAAGAGTGGTCCGGCACTGGAATGGCCTGCCTAGGGAGGTGGTTTGAGGCACCATCCCTAGCGCTGTTCAAGAAGCGTTTAGATGAGGTGCTGAGGGATTTGATTTAGTAGCTTGGTGGGTAGGGATGGTGGTGGGAGGATGGTTGGACTAGATGATCTTGTAGGTCCTTTCCAACCGAATGTATCTATGAATCTATGAATAAGGGGACTTAGTAAGTCCATGATGACTACTAATCACTTCCTGGTCTTTCATATATTTCAAAATGTTTTCCAGTACTCTTTTCTTTTGCTACCTTTCCAGAGATTGTTGCAAAGCTGACTGGCCTGTAGTTCTCCAGATTCTCCCTGCCATTCCAGAGAAAGGACTAACACTTGCTTTCAAAGAATAAACAGAAGCCTCATAATGATATTAGTTAGCTTCCTCTGCATTTCTGGGTGCATCTCGTCAGGTCCTGTGACCTTGTACATGATAGGTTTTTTGAAATATTCCCTTTCCTGATCCCTTTTCACAGAGCATATGCTTTCATTGCTTAAGACCTTCCCACTAGTCTCTGGGGCCTTGGATTCCTGAAGACAAATCTCACCAATAGAGATAAAAGTAAATTGGAAAAAAAAAAAACGACATTACACGTCTTGGCCTTTTAATTGTTCTTTTGTCACCCACTATTCTGCTCCATTCAGCATTGAGTCCACCTGTTCCCCAGTCTTCCTTCTGCTGCTTACAGGCCCCTAGAAACCCTTCTTGTTCCCTTCACGCTCTTTTTCAGAAACAATTCCAGATATGCCTTGGCTTTGTAAATTCATCCTCCAATGCTTGGAAAGTGTATGCATTTGTACAATAAGAACTTCTCGTGCATAGCTATTACGAGAGTTTTCAACAAAATTCTTTTAAACAGAGAAGAAAAACAGTGACTTCTATTTTTCATTCCAGTTCTCTGGTCTTCAGTTCTACTCACCCGATCTGTAGCGCTCATCCCGTGACCCTGAGGACCTGCGACGGTGATATCTGGAGGAAGAGGACGGAGTAACCGGAGTTCGACGTTCCTGTGGTAATGCCTGGTCCACTCCTGCATTAGTAATAAATAAATAAAGCTCATTCTGATTGAATTCCAGAAGTTTAATAGTGAAGAGGAGTTCAGCCTATGCTAGAGCTAGAAAACAAACACTCTGGTCACATCAATTTAATAAACAGCATTAGCACTACTTAGCTTTTCTGGTGTGCTTATATTCCTGCTTCTCTAACAGGACATAATACACCCCATAAGAAGAGCATATGGCTTGTAAATTTGGGGTGGATTTTTTTTTCCATGCAGGTGACCTTTCACAAATTAGTATTCAGGAAATATTTTAATGTCCAAGAAATGCAAACACCATTGCAATGAATCTGGAAGGTTTCCTGTAAATTGGTTAAAGACGGCTCCTATAATGATACAGCAAGTTTGTACAACAAACGTTTTCCTAAAACCTCATGTTGTTAGATAACACCAGTTTGTGACAACACAGTATAAACTTATATGAGCTAGATCTTCTGTGGGAAGAGTATTATCCAATATCTATAGGCATTTTCAGCTACCAAAGGCCAGAAAATTAGAAGTAGCTATATCAAACCAGGCTGAAGTAGTAATCTTTTCAGGGAAAAAAAAAAAAAAAAAAAAAGAAGAATACTTCAGTCATAATATATACTTGCAGTATCTCTGTATACTAGATCTGAACATCCAGTATGTTAGAATTAAATGTTGTATTCAGCACTTTGCCTTACACTTTCCTTTTTTATAGTACAGGTACTTTTGAAGTCTCCTTCGAAGATGGCTGTGGCATAACTGCAGCACTGTTATACAGACACTTCCAGAAACTAATTCTCCTTCACAGCCTCCCCAGAAGAGTGAATTACTTACATAGAACAATTCAAGCAAACAAGAGGGAAAGAAAGCAAATGTGAAT
This sequence comes from Callipepla californica brunnescens, assembly GCA_023055505.1. Lineage (NCBI taxonomy): Eukaryota > Metazoa > Chordata > Aves > Galliformes > Odontophoridae > Callipepla > Callipepla californica. The sequence continues at coordinate 7,471,425 of JALIRH010000006.1, forward strand.
ATGTAACAGTGGTAGAATATACCACCCAGTTCTCTCTCTTCCACAGAAGAACCTGAGTAAACAAATCCAGCAAGCAATGTATATAGCTTAGATCTAATAAATCAGAACATTAGACACTGTGAGTCACACAGGGAAAACAAAACAGAAGAACAAACACACAAACAAACAAATCCCACAAGAAAAAAAATAGTAAAACAAGAGACCCTAATTCATTCTTTTGCCTTTTATTTTCTGCCTTCTTTTTAACTCTTTAAAGCAGTTACACACTGTGTAACTGTAGGGACAGAAGTAAAACTGGCTTCTTGCACTTAGAGTTGATGGTAGGAAAGATCTGTTAAAATGATTAATGGCTGAGCTCAAATGAATGATTAAAATTGAAATTGGATTCAACAAAGCCATGTTTGGAAAAGGATCCAATTTTTCTATTAGAACACAGTGCAAAAACCTTCTGCTACTATTTCTGAACTATTTAATACTTGTTTATTAGGATGAGTTAAGAATTTACTTTTGGGGAAACAATAATTGTTTTTGTTGAATACCGACCAATAAAAAATGTTACACTGACTTCCACAAATCTTAATTACACTTAATGGACTAGTCAAGATGCATCTGTTCAAAAAGTCAGCATTACGCCATGCATTTTTGTGATGCAGAAATTGAGCTGAGAAAACAATTTCTTTCTTAAATCTCTGGGATACCACGCACATCACGTCTGCTGTGATCACACAGAGAAAGGCCTGCTTGGCTAGAAAGCATACTTGGAGTAAAATCTCACTGGGACATAAAAAGACAGTGGATCCATAAACGTTGAGACTGCAATTAATAATTCATATCCTTAATTCAAATAAAATGTCTTCATTCAACTGCTCTGTCTCCACGCTACTCTGCTGAGTAATTTCACTACAGTACTGCATAATGTCACTCACTCTCAACTCCTTACTTTCTTTCAAGTACATGAATGTAAATTCTCAAGCACTGAAACGATCCGAAGAAATATTTTCTTCTCATTGGATTACCATGAGAATCGCCAATATAACTAACAACAAACATTAACATTTCAATTAATTTTGATTTAAAATGTTCAGAAGATGATGTTTCAGTCTGCACAAGGTTCTAACCACATCTCAGTCCTTATCCATGTTGTCAGTCTCATTGTACAGTAATCAGATACTTTCTGGAAACCACAAATATTTACAAAAATCTTGAAAAGCCACAGCCAAAGACACGCACCTAAAATTGTGGCTGTGTCACAGAGTTTTGGTGAAGAAAGCAGTGCCACAGCTTCACTGCTTGTGTATAGCAACGGCATGTGGACAAGGACACACTAAAATTATTAGGTGTTGCTACTGAAGTACAGCATGACCAGAGAGAAAACCAAGACTTTAATGTAGTTTTCCAACAACAAAGCCACAGATGATAGGCCTTAGAAACACTGAAGAGAATTAAACTGGGAGGAAAAGCATCAAAAAGATGTGCAACTTTCTGCAGTAGGCAGACTTTTCAGGTAGACCTGATAGCTGTTGGGCAGAACTCACTGAGGCCCACGGTGTTCTTCTCCTGGCTGTCTGGCTATGAGACACCTCAGCTGTCTCAGTCCTGTTCTCTGCAGCTGCAGCTGTGAAAAAAACCCTTTTCCAGGACACAAAATGGCAGCACAGCCTCAGATTCTGGAATTGTGGATGACGGCAGAAATCCAACCAGCCATGTAATGACACTGGCCTGGTCTGCCCAACTGAGAAAGGCAAGCCTGCCCTGCTCCAGTTCCCTCTACAGTCTTGTCCTTCCTCATCTTATCTTAAAATTCAGACGCTTCACCACTTGTTTACCTCCCTCCTACTTTGTATGTGCTTTTTTTTTTTTTTATAGATAATTGGCGACAGGACATTTCTTCAACAGTTGGGAACAAGGTAACTCCCAACATGCTGCACTGCTTTGCACTTAAGGACACCACAAGCTACATGAGCTAACAAAATAGCTTCTGCCTTTTTAACTCTGCTGTGAAACAGAGAAGCAGCTCTGCACCAGCCCTCTGTGGGGAGACCTCTCTTCATACTAAATCCTCTGTTGTGTGAAAAAAACAAGCATAGCTGCACTTTAGAGATGGTAAGAAACCTTACAGAAAAGGCTGAAGCAGGACTTGCCCGGCACCACAGGGACCCATACCCTCCCTGCACCAGCAGCCTTGTGCAAGACAAGATATGAAGCAGCTGGAACCTACCTGCCATTTCTGAGTGATAGGTAGAAGTAAAAGCCACACAGAATTATCAACACCATGAACTCAGAGAAATGCTGCCATAAATAGCGAAGCGGCTTTAACAGCTGAACTGTTCACCTCCATGAAGGCTCTGGCAATACAGCGCAGTAACAAGCATCTTTTTTTCACTTGGAATTCTGAACATAACTAAAACCCCAAAATTGATGGCTTTCACAGCCAGCACACAGGGTCCTTGAGTTAAGTGCTAATGCTTGTTGAAGTGCAGCTTCACCGAAACCTATTTGTGGATCAGTGGATGTGGTGGAGTAATGGGCCTTGTGAATTCATACTTAGATCGGTTCCTAAATTTAAGGAGGCAGCAGAGCAATGAATGGCTTTCATTAAAGTAAGGACAGTGTCACCCCAGTGTCCTGTAGACAGACACAACCCCAATCACTGTCAAAATCGTATCATTCTTAATAATGCCATAGTCTACCAGGTCTTGCTGCTAGCAAGCCTTAGAAAAGTAAGCACAATTAGCAGCACTGACTGATTACAAGTAACTAAAGAATTCAAGAAAAACATGTATTAAAAATACATGCCAAGAATATATTTATTTTATAGAAAATAATGAGAGGTCAGTGCTTTATGCTCATCATATTGCACATAAGCATTAGAAGGTGCACTGGAGCCAACGGCCAGGCTCTTAATACAAGTATTAGTTCATTTATCTAATGCCACTAATGTGGGATTCAGATTGTAGATTAAGACACCTATATTTAGGTGTCTAGAAGGAGCTTAAGTTGAGCTCCCATAATGAAAAGCAGAGACCTAAACCAGGACTCAGGAGTCAAAACAGAGGTGCCCAAAGTCTTATCAGATGTTACAGAGTATGACACCTTCCTTGACCTGTATCCTGGATCTCATGTGTCCCCTTTGTTTTCCATCTGCTCGCCCTGTGCAGATGTCTCTAATACCTTAGCAAATCTTCAACAGTATTAGATACTTATGTTCAGGCAACTTAGAGAGCTGAGTGGAGCCTGAAAAGCTATGCAGGTGGTCAGGGGAAGTATCTGCTTCAGAATAAGCTGAAAAGCTCCCTGGGTTTCATCAACTGAATTAACTGTGTCTGTTCACATAAGAATGGGAACTTCAATACCAGGTTCATAGGCAGACAACTTAATGGAAATATATCAAGCTACAAATCCTAATCTGCAAGCTGGATCCTACCTTTTGTGCATTTAACCAAAAATACAAGAGCCACAGTAAAGCAATTTAAACATACCACAGGAAGCTAGTCTTACTTTTATGCATAGAAGTCACAAAACTGTCAGCTGGAAACAGTCTTCAGTCACTTCTTTTCTTCCTTTTTTTTTTTTTTTCCCCACTTTCACCTCTTTGTTCCTCCCTTCTAGTCTTTACTACTTTTTTTGTTGTAGCTGAATTATAGTGCTGTGTGTTGGTGATGTTGCAATAGTTGCATGGCTCTCCCCAACAGAGGACAACTGTTTCCTCTATGACAGCGGACAAGTTGCTTTGATGTACCGCTTACTCCTATGACTAAATCAAAATTTTGAAACTGAAAATATTTAAAAGCTGAAATATCTAATTGATAAGAAATAGAAGGCATTCTAGTCTCAGGCTGCTTTCATTGTTCTAAACCTAGCTGACAGTGTATAATCCCAGGAGAAAAAAGACGTAGAGCAAACCCACAAACTCCAGGCCTGGAGGGAAGGAAGGCCAACAGTATTTGCAGTGCAGTTTTAAGAAATGGTATTTACATTCATTTCAAACTATTTCCTGGTCATCTACGCAATGGCTCCTGACTCTGCTTTAAAAGCAAACCTAAGGGATGAAGACACCAAGTATTTTGTAAACAGGTTAAATGTCACACCACTCCCATGGAACTTGTTACCTAGCATGGCATTTCACTCTTCCCAACAGATGTCTATAGAAGCAATGAATTCACTGGAGAGTTTTCTTCACTGGAGAGATTTAAAGGGTAACACAACTAACCAAAAACAACTAGGAAAGGTAGGCCACTTTTTGCTAGATAAACCTGGAGAAGATGGAATTTCTGACTAGATATGTTTCACTAACAATCTGTTTTTCATAGGTGAGCTTTCACATTTATTCTCCTCCTTGGTTTCAAACAACACACATGCTTCAGATCTATCTTCTTCTTTCCTTACTACAACCTCCATCTTGCATTCCAGCATTTCCTGGTATGTGTTAAGTCCTCAGTACAAAATTAGCATGGCAAAAGAATCACAGAACTACAGCACAGTTTAGGTTGAAAGGGACCTAAAAGATCATCCAGTTCCAAGTACTTTCCATGGGCAGGGACACCTCCCAGCAGATCAGGGGTCCATCCAACTTGGTCCTGAACATCTCAAGGACAGGGCAGTCTGTTTCAGGGCCTTACTAGCCTCACCATGAAGAACTTCACTGCAGATCTGTCCACTCTGAGCATTCTGTTGTAAATTCTAGCAGCTTGCATTTTGACAGTGGCACTCAGCTCTCTGTATGCCTCCACTCACTCCTGCTCTGTTCAAACCTACATGATCTTTATTTCAAGGCCTACAATGGTGTATTTCTTTTCTTTTTCTTTTTCTTTTTCCCACTGCTCACCTCTGATTGAGCCAGCTTCTCTCACTCATTTATCAGTCTTTCAGAGAAACATCTTGATGCTTGGTCCTATATTCTGTTTCACAGATGCTCTCCATGAACATCAGCAGTATTTCACTGAAATTCTTCACATTCTTTGAAGAAGATTCTGTCTCTGATGTGTACTAAAAATATTTTCCCTCCAAAAAAACCATCATGCTAAGTGCTGAAATCATTAGGCACATTGCTAGCTGATACACTAGCTGATTGCATCAAGTGCTCATTTCTTTCCTTATACTTCTTCCCTTCCCATTTTTGTCTTAAGGTGGATGCATCTTTCTCCACGGTTGAACACAGTTCAGAAAACAAAAGTGCCACCATAAAACAAAGAATGCTTACAATAATAAATGGGCTCTCTGTCAACATGGCAAAAGCAAAGCAACAATACAGCTTTAAGAGATGGCACCAAGAGATAGTTCTTAGGTGGCCTAAGAACTTCCCTTTTTAAGCAAATAGGACCCTTTGAGGAATCCATCAGTTCAAATCAAAACAATTCCTCAAGCATGATTTACTAAACTTTTATCAGCATGCCGTGATTCCACATCTCTAAAACACCTTTGTCCTGTTTTCAAAAATGTGTCCATAAACTGTAAAATGCATACACTTTGCAACGAGATCCATATTGTTAGCCTACATCCATGCTTCCAAATGCCCTGCCATGCCTAACCCGTGCTGAGATCTTTGAGAATTAGGAAGGCAGAACACTACTTATTATTAATAAAGTGAACACATGAGGGCTTTTTTCAGTTCTAGGATCAAGCTTTGTTTAAACATTTCCTTGCAACCTTTGCAATCCAAATAATGTCTGTTGAAGAGAAAATGAAATTGTTAACTGCTAAGTTTACTTTCGGTGCCCGAAGTACCAGCAGCAGGAATATTAACACACACACATAGTATGCAAATACATGCGCATACTACAGATATGCAAAAATGCATCTCATTAATACCAGGATACAGAAGATGGTTCCTGTTATTCTACAGAAAACTGTTCAGGGACCTTTTATGGGAGCATATTTATCTGCTCTGCACTGCATAGCATGAAATTTCCTTGCAGCACCAGTGCTGTTGGGGCTCCAGCAGCAGGAGATGCAGCACTGTCTCCAGGCCTGCAAAAGGAGCAGCAGGTGCCTTTTAAACACTGCATCTCACAGGTTTATTAGCGATAATAAAAAAAAGCACTGGTGACTGGTGTACACAATTACAACTGAGCTACACTGGTGGTATCAATGATGGCAAATTACCAAAAGTAATCTGGTGTAGACACACCACTTGATTAAGAGAGAATGAACCACCCATGTCTAAGCTGTTAGAAGCAAATCTTAATTGATAACAACATTGTCTCTCTGTTCTGTGAATGAATAATCAAATTTCCTAGCAAAAGACTGGAAGCAAATTGGGCAAAAAAACAGCTTATTGGGGAGGTAGGTAATTTAATTATTTTTCTTCTACAGAGGGTTTCTCCTAATAGCACGCATGCATCTGTCCACATGTTATCTTACCCAGAACTGACTGACCTAATCAAGATAATCTTCAGAAAAGTACTCTGAAATGAATGCCTGCTTAAGTGGTTATTCCTTTAGATCTTGGCTGTCAGGGCTCCTCTACAGCAGCAGTAAGAGAAAGGTCATAGCACAAGAGAGAGCGAGATGCATGTGCAGATAAAAGGTCCAGACTCACTATTCATTATTTGTAGATGTCTGACATACGGACATGCTAAGAAAAGAAAAATCACTCCCTGCACAGAATGTCTCCAGCTACAAACTGACATCCCAAAGACAGCGCTTTGAGAAAAGAAAGCTGTAATTTGGTCTCGTTAAGCTAAAGCAGGTGGAAATTTAATGGAAAAGAAAAAAAGAGGTTCCCCCTGTCCCCTCTCCCATTACCATTGCCAAATGCAGCATATCCGTTTCGGATTTCTGAACGTTAGACAGCCTGGCTGGGATGGTACAAATGTCCTCTGCATATGTGCAGTCTGTGCAACATCTGGATGTGTCAGACCTACAGTGCATGCACTGCGCAGCCAACTTGCAGATGTGCAGTGGATCCAGCAAGTCCCCCACGTGTCAGACTCACCGCGTATTTGTTGTGTAGCATATGTGACAACCTACTCTCTGGGATTTTCCTGTCTAAAATAGAAACCTTAATAGTGCACTCCCACATCACCTGATGGAGTATCAACCACATGGCTGCACATCTTACCCTTCTGAATTAGGATTATACTAATTCCTGAAAAGTAGCAGCTCTCCCTTTCAAACATGATAGCATCTCAATGAGCACAACACAAAGACCTCTGCTATATGGATATATGCATGTATTTTTATGTGGGTGTAAAGAAATATAAATAACACAGAATCCAATATGGATTTCCTTTCCAGCATAATAACAATTTATTTTTTATTTTTTTGAAAATGAGAGGGTATGGGTTTCTCAAAGGGACTGTATTTTTACAGTTATGTCGTATCTGGAAAGAACTGTAAATTCTGTTTTCCTTCTACCCATCTCTAACACTACGTCAGGACTGCTCTGTGACAGCACGGACAAGCATGCAGGAAAGAGTCCATATGCTCACATGATTTGCAGCAGAAAATCTACTGAATTGAGGATCTGCTAACCCTCTGCTAAGAGTCCAGGGAGCAGGAACAGACCATTTGCCCACCACTACTTTCTTCTCCTATGAAGAAAGGCTAAAGGAGCTGGGTTGGCTTAGTTTAGAGTTCCAGGGAAGCCTCACTGTGGCTTTCCAGTACTTGAAAGGAGCTTATCAGCAGGAGAGGGACAAACTTCATATGCAGTCTAACAGTGACAGGACAAGTGGGAACAGCCTTATATTAAAAGAGAAGAAATTCAGGTTAGATCTTAGGAAGCATTTTTTTTTACTCAGAGAGCGGTGAGGTACTGGCACAGGCTGCCCAGAGAAGCTGTGGCTACCCCATCCCTGAAACGCTCAATTACAGGCTGAATGGAGCCCTGGGCAGTATGAACTGGTGGGTGGGAAACCTGCAGGGTGCTTGGAACTGGATGGTCTTTAAGGTCCCTTCCAATTCAAGACATTCTATGATTCTTTGACATCCCCAGAAGGCAAGATGGGTGACTGCTGAAGGGCACAGCTGTAGAGGCATGGTTGGAGCTCTGTCTTATCTGCCCACACCACAGACACATGGCCCTGCAGGAAGACCCTCCCAAGTATGCTCTACTAGCCTGGTGCCTGCTCCTAGATGTTGTTCTGCTTATGAATGGTTTGGAGTTTCTGTAATCAATTGAGTTTCCACGGAATTACAGCCTCTAGTTAAAAACTGCACGGAACTAGGGGTGCTCAGATTTTTACAGCTTCCTCCTGATTCTGGTGTACTTGGACCTTTCCAGTGCTCTGTAAAAAGACAGTGCCAAAAGGCAAGAAGAAACACATGCCTTCCAGTGTTTCACAAGCTTATTCTATGTTCCTCCTCCAGAGTGTCCATGGCATAGAAGCTAGGCGTGTTAACGAATTCATATGCCACTGAAATTGATTATTCCTTCTCATCACTCCACTCTCAGGCACACAGAAGTTGGTAACAGCCTCCCGGTTGCCACCATCCTGCCTGGTCGCTGGCAGCTTCCTCGCCTGTCTGACTGATGCAGATATCTACCAGAGACTTCCAGCTGAGGCAACACTTACAGACAGATATGGACTGAAAAAGATACATTCATTGTGCTCACCAAAACGAAAATAAAAGAGAGGCCGGTTTCCTGCCGTGCTGGCTGCTCTCTCTCTAGCGGCCGCTTCCCGGATGTCACAGACCCCAATGTTGGCAGTGCGGAGCATTCTTCTGGCAGCTCCTTCACTGTGTTGCAGTCTACACCGTACCGCGGCAGCTCCATTCGCTGCTGTAACAAGTTGAAAAAAACTAATTAATTCACGTTTAGTTTTTTTACATTTGTTACAGCAACGAGTGGAGCTGCTGCCCCCATGCAGTACAGCACACACGCACGCACACGCACAGACACCACAGGACACTCACGGAGCCAATGAGGTCAACGTTCCACTCTGCCAACATGGGCGTTAGGAATGTTAGCAAAGGTGCAGCAAGAGGACTTGGAGTCCAAACAGAGGGAAACTGCCTTTGGATTTCCTTAAGTTCCTTGAGTGCAGTCACAGAACACAAATCCCAGCCCTTCCCTGGTACCTTCAATCCCTGAAGAAGAGCCGTGCCAATTTCCACACAGTTTGAAAATCTCTCTTCAACTTCTCCTTTTTAACAGCAAAAGCTAAGACCAAAGCATATATAATCTTGCAGTTCCCCATCAAAACACATTACAACTAAGAAGCAAAGGACTAATTTGATCATCTGTATGACTGATCAGATATTAACAGAGGCTAATGAAAGGTAGCATCTGCTTCGTTATCTTATTTCTTCTTGTAAAGGATTCATCTTCCCCTTCCTAGTGAACAGGGACCTCAGATGAATAAGGTCTTAGAAGGAAAATATCAGACTGCAGTTTCGGGTTTTGTCCAAAAGGTAACACAACAAAACAAACAAAAACTACAAAGACGGCAAAGATCAAGCACAAATAATATCAGTGTCTGGAAGAAAATACTTTAATACAGTAGAAGCAATATCTTCCTTTATAACGCAATAATTCATTTAGCCATGAGCTAAATGATTGAGCTTGATGCACGTACAAGAAAACAGTGGACAATATTTAAACAGTTTTTTCCTCTCCATCCTGCCAATCTTCCTTCACTCATCCCCACATCCCCAGAGCAGGATTTCCCAGGGAGTGGTACAGAGGAAAACATTCACCCTGATTCTTCCCATCTTTACAATGGCACTAGATCTGCATTGTCAGTGATGACTTCTTCAGATTACTAAATGGATCCTACTATAGGACTGACTTACTCAGATTTCTCTGCTGTCCTTTTGCTGGAAAAATGTTAATATCACAACAGAGACTTTGAAAGATAAACTTCACAGAGTTTTCCACTTTCTCTCTTCCATTATTACACGCATGATGTCCTCAGCAGTATCAGGCAAGGCCACAGTCTGACCAAAAAGACTATGAGCTCTCTAGAGGAAAAGCTGTATTTTCTACTGTGAAGAAAGAAACGTACAACTAGCTGTAGGAGTGAACACTGTTACCAATCACAGCACTGCGCTGAGGATTACTGTTAGGTAAGTGTCCCCATAACTCAGTATGTCTCAGTACAGGATGTGAGAATGCACTGTGAAGACTACAGTATGTTTGATAGTTTGGCCAACAAATATCCACAAATTTAATAACTGAACTTCTGGGGTTGTAGCTCCGTTGATCTGATTTGTTTATTTCTCTTACTATCTCCCAACAGTTAGTAGATGTTTCAGCCATCCTCAAGTCAGGCATTACCACTTCAGAAAGAAGAGGTGTCCATAACATCGATGACTTTTGTGTAGTTTCCACAAGTGAAGCATACCAAATGAAATCCAAAGGTCCCAAAATACCATTCTGCTATGGAGCTAGCTGATATACTCTGAAAGTAATGCCTCCTACTTCATGGTGTTGCCCCACAATCTCAGAGGTGGATGTTGGTGGTATGGCAGCAGAGACTGAACCTTCCCACCAATATCCCACTACGTTCTGTTGCCATGTGACAGATAGAAGCAGGAGGGCAGTCTGACAAAAAAAAATTCCTTCATGCAGAAAAAATAGCACCCATTGACATTCACTGATGCTTGTTGACTGTTTATGGAGACCAAACAGTGGATGTGAGCACTTTGAGGCAGTGGGTGGTACATTTTGGCAGTGATGACAGCAACATGAAAAACACGCTACGTTCCAGGCAGCCATGCAGATTTTTACGAGCGCAGCATGCAAGCTCTTGCTCACTGCTGGCAAAAATGGATAGCTAACAGTGGTGACTATGTTGAAAAATGGTGTTTTGTAATTGAGAATTTTCTCTATCAAGTAGTGCTGCTCTTTGTAACTGTTGTAGTTTCCATGAAAAACAAAAGAGGAGGCTTTCCTTACAGAGACCTATATGTATACCTGAAGAAGCCAGAACAAGGCAGTATCTCTGCAAGAGCACATTAAATAGAAAAACATCAACACTATATAGGAAGAACACGGTAAAAGAAAAAGTGAACTAGTTCACAGGTCTACAGTAAAAATAGGTCTCAGAGGACTGTCAAGTGCATGTGGAGCCTCCACATGAGACTGCACAGGAGTGCATGGCATGCTCCTGCTCCTAAGAGAATGACACAAAATGGAGGCGTACAACGATAAGTAAAACCACATAGACAACGTCAAGATTCAGTATCTCTACGAAGCATGAACTCCGAAGAGTTCTTTTCTTGTTTCTGATAAACACACATAGGAAATAAGTTAAATGAAGCAATAAGTAATTTGACATTTGATTTCATTCAAAGATTTTTGTATACTTTTGTGGCAGGTACATGCAACTCAATCCTAAATACAGAGACCTACTGTTTATAAAGGATCACTCAGTCACTTGTTAAAGGACAAACTGAAGTCTAAGGGATGCTGCTGATCTCTCTAGTGACTTTAAAAGTGAGATCAGGGCAGGAAACCCAGAAGTGGAGAAAGGAACTATATAATGTTCCTTTCCTCTTTCACTCAAGTATACCTCTGTTTAGAAAGCCTCACTAGGCATAGGTCTCAGTGAGTAAGGACATCATATTTTCTTCTGCATTTTTGCATGACTTAACAATAAACAATGTCTCTCTAACAACCCTAGGCTGATTTTATTTTCTGGACGTGACTGTCAAACCCACAGCAACGTATGTAAAAAATGTCCATGCATACCAAAGCAGACATATATGAATAAATGTATATAAAATGGATGGAATAAGCTTTTTCTGCATAACAATAGCTTTGTTTAAGCCACATAATTTTTTTCTAAAGATGCAGATTTTTCTTGTGGCAACTACCAGTATGCTTGACATCTTCATATATTGCAAACACAGGTACACGTACCGGGAGGTTGTGGCAGGTAGGCCCCAATTAATTTTGATCTCTTCTTTTCATATCCCTTCTGTGTGATGTCACCTGCCAAGAAAAGGAAAGGAAAATCAATAAGACGTGGATAAAGACAAAATCTAGCTGCTTAATGGCAGCACCATGAGCTTAGCCACCACTGCACTGTTCATCTGTCTTGACGATAATAACGAACAAAGGAAAGCACAGTATGATCATTCTACCCAGAAAAATAAAACTCATTTACGCCAGAACCATTCTGACAAGTAAATACTCAGCCTTGATTTATTCCAGCACTGGAGTCCAGCAGCACAGAGTTTTAAAACCATTTTGATATGCTGTCACATAAGCTTTGAAAAGCTACAATGACCTTCATTAGGTTAACAAACAATGGATTATATGGAGCGCGTGGGCCCATGGTGGCTGGCAAAACACATTGCTGATTAGCATTTTCTATCATTAATGGGATTTTCCTAATCAAGCATGTAAAGCACAAAAGATTTGAAACTGCTGCTATATTATTTCCACAATATAAATGTTTTAGCTGATTTCTAAGCAGCAGTGAGATCAACAGAAACAAAAATCTACCACAGACACACTAGAAAATAGTAGCTTAAAAGCTCTTTGTCTTACTTTCCAATAGGATCTCTAATTGATCTTGGAGACAAATGTTTGAATTTCTTACTATTAGTCTAACTCTTCATTGTGTTTGAAGTTTCCTTAGGTAACTTCTAACATAAAGTTTAAAAAATGCTTTTCTATAAACACATTCTAAAAGAAAGTGATGGATAATTAGATAAGCGGAACAAAACAGATGTTTCCAGTCTTATTAGAGTTCAGGAAGGCCTGATCACTGGAATACAGTCCTGGCACTGGTGCTCAAGAGTAACTCAAGCTTCCAGATTCTTCTTTCCAAAAGTGCAAGCAAGCGCAAAGTGCTCACACATATACATAAATAGCAAATTCAGAATAAGCTATTCTGAATGTTAAAACAATGAGACAAGCTTTAAAATTGCAAGATTTTTAAAATGACACCATACTCCTTGCCATTTCACTAAGTGTGTCTGTTTTTGCAAAACTTATACAGCTCAAGTCCAACACTGGACTTGTAGATTTGAAAAAGCATGAGTGGAGGAGACAAAGCACAAAAAGAAGAACTTTGGCAGTAATATCCAGCCAAACACAGTGGTGTGTATCTGCTCAGGCTCTTCCATCCCAGTGTTCAACCTTCACCTAAGGAGACCATTTGCTAAGAGGACTGCATGCCCATTTCAATCCCAGCCACTCTGGTAAATGGATGCTAAATTAGTAACAAATGTATAGTGAGAGCTTTCTGTGGGTGGATCTGAAGTCGATAACTACATCAAAACACCTTCAAATGGTAACAGTTGTTCCTCAAGGGAAGATCCCTTCTGGGGGATGGCTGCAATAAGCACTAAGGAGGCAAGATGCTCCAAGCCTCTCTGCCAGCATCCTGAGCCAACCTCTCACCCCTTGTTAAAAAAAACAACTACTTAAAATAACACCTACCCTGCCCTACCCTATCTCAAACTGCTCTACAAGATAAATCAGCTAAAATATCTGTATTTTCAAATGAGGAAAGTGAGAGTGAAGCACTTGAAATGGTAACTGTCCCATATTTACGCGAGGAAGTGGTAGACTTGGCAAGAAGACCTATGTTTTTAAAGTTCAAACACACCGACTCTTTAAGCACGTTTCTTCCCCTTTTGAACATCCATGTCATATGTTCTAACCAGTCAGCTTCTCACAAGCCAGACAGTAACTACAGATATCTCCTAAGATGTTTTCATTAACAAATGTATTTATTTTCATCAGAAAACTATAAAATATGAGCAATTCTTTCCTTTTAAGCTTTGTATTTTAAACTAACTGCCATTCACTCCTCTTGCTCATCAAGGCTGAATTCTTACACATTCCAGACCCACACCTTAATTCAAATAAAAATCTGGTATCATTATTTCATGACTGCTCTTAAAGAAGCACAGTGATACCCTATGGATAACCATCATTCCATTTGGGATGTACAGAGTGGCAATGCCATCATCATGAAACTACGAGCAATAGATCTTAGGTACAGCACACACGGTAGTACACACATGCAAATCAATACTGTGCTATAGTTATGTGCATCATTGCCCTGGCAACCAAATCTAAAAGAAAATAAAAAAAACACCTTAAAGCAAAATACAAAATCACCAAAATTTTCATTGTGGTATCAGAATTGTATTTGTAAGACTACTCCCTGTGCCTGGGAGCTGGAAGCAGAGCAGTTGCCCACAGCCCTCTGCTCTCCTGCTGGAATCCTTGGCTCTTGCCTCCCTTAGCCCTTGCTCTGCTCTCAGGTCCCCCAATCTGCTCTCCTCAGCTCCACCCCACAGCCTGCATCCTGCCTGCTCCCCTCTGTCTCACTCTCATCCTTCACTTCAGCTCCTCCAAGAACGTTATCCTCCTGCCTGCATCAGCACTCTCTAGGCTGCTCTCCTCCTCATCCTCCTGTGGCAAGGTCCAACTCTTCAACAGTGACTGGGCAGTGTGTTTTTACCTTGATTTTTTTCCAATCCATATTTAAAACTGACTAGTGAACAAGCATGCAGCAACCAATCCTCCTTCCACTGAACAGGTTCATTTGTTATTTCATATCTTCCAGACTCTTCAAGTGCAATGGGAAAAACGCCAGTCCTAAAATGAAAGGGTCAGCACAAATGGAAGAGTAGCCAGCCCTCCTAGGTTGAAGGTTGTCCGGTTGAGCTAAACCAAGGCTTGTCAACTGCATGTCTTACTCCCACCTCTTTATTTTTTATTTCTGCCCCAGCTTCTGTGACTTTCAGCCACTGCATGCTACATTCATTCAGCTGTGCTCCCTACAATGGTTACTGATTGCACGACACCAGACAATCAGAGAACCATTAGGGCTGGAAAGATTACTAAGATCATCTAGTCCCATCAACCCATCCCCACTGTACTACTGACCACATCCCTCAGCGCCACATCCACCCTTTCCTTAAACACCACCAGGAACAGTGACTCCACCACTTCCCTGGGCAGTCTGTGCCAAAGCCTCACCACTCTTTCAGAGAAGAAATTCTTCCTAACACCCAACCTGAACCACCCCAGCACAACTTCAAGCTGTTCCCTCTTGTCCTATTTCTAGCACAGCTTTACAATGATATTTTCTCTTTCATTCCCCAGTGTCAGGTTTCATGTTTTTAGGCATGGAAGTACTTCCGCAAGAAAAGTATCTCTGTATTATCACCCTCCTTTGAAGTTGTTAAGCTTTAAAAGCTGACAGTGCTTGGGAACATGACCACCACAGATGAGTAAGATGCTATAACAATTCTAAGAAAGTGTCCTGCCTGAAGTAATGTAGATATATTATGAAAGTTTCCTTCTAAATTGAAATGTTCATTAGTCGATCTACTGTCACTTCCTGAGCACAAACATGTCCCATCTCGATGGACTGCTACCACGCAATATGAAGTAAAATTTTTCAAGAGAAAGATAATTGCATTAAATAAAAAAAAAAAAAAAAAAAATTCCCCAAATCTTGCCTTTTTCCAGGAAAATGCCAGTACTTATTAGTGATCTCAGTCTTCATGGATGCAGCACAGGTGAAAAGCAAACGATAAAAGCAGGAACAACTACTACGTCGTTTAGTGCAGTGAGCACTCAATTTAATGCTCGGTGATCTCAAAGCCTGACTGATGCTGCTGGTTCTCAATACACACGCGTGTTTTGAAATGAAATTTCAGGCTGGGTACTTTAAATTACTTTTGGGCACTTGTGAAAAATCTGTCACAGGAAATAATGCAATCAATAATTGCTCTCAAATCCACAGACTGAAAAAGGTCGTTGGTGAATGCTTTCCCTTTGCCCATGATTTTCTGCCCTCTAAAGATTCAATTTTCTGTAAGACTTGTTTATTGCTGATGACTCAAGTTCAGTGTCAGCATCTTGGCAAGAGGGATTTGAATGAAACAAAGCTCCTCATAAAGAGAACTGTGAGTCATTTTCTTCTCCCACTCATGATGCAGACAGTTTCCCTGTCTGGTCTTCCAAAAATACGCCAAGAGACAAAGGATTTCATTTTGGATGGTGCAAATACAGAGATATAAAATCTGCATGACTCTACTTCGTGCAACATGTGCAGGAACACAAAAACATGTACGTCAGAAGCTGTTTTCTTTTCAAAAAGATGTTCAACTTCCTTCACAACTGAAAAATCTAATTAGAGATTCGGTGAGGAAACAAATGGCAAACTGTGGCACTGGTCAGAAAAACTAATGGCCTTTGCACACTTCCATTGCAAGTAACATAAATTACACTACTGATCAAACGCCTCTAAGGGAAATTCACTGCAACTTAAAGGCTCACCCACACTGAGCTATATTCTCTTTTCCCCTCAAGGATACATTTTGTCCCTGTATGTTGCAAGCACAGCAGAAAATGGCTGAATTTTGGTGACAGATAAGGAAGCGTGTTCTGCATACTTTGCAGCTTATAATGCTTTCTAAAGTGGCTTTCAATTCAGGAAACGATATTTAAATATACAGCACTATTAACAGATGAAATAAACCACATTAGGACCACTAAAACAACAAAGACACAAGGCCTTGCTTCCTGCTCAAAATAAATACTCTCTTCTCCTTCTCTGGATACGCAAATGAGATATCTGCCATATAATCTACTCACGTCCGAGTAGGAATCTGAATGGTACGCTGGAGACGCAGCAAGCCAGCAACACAGCACGCGTTTCTAGGATGTCCACCTCGAATCCCCGAGCATCCCTTCCCCACCTTCCTGCTCACGTCCTGCTCTCAAAGCCTTCAGCACAGCAGTGCCCAGGCCTGGCGGGACCCTGGAGCCGCGCGGCAGCCCCGCCGAGCTCCGGGAACCGCTGCGTTGTGCCGAACGACTTTTATGGCCTGGATTAGCGTAACGTAAACAGAGGCCGGTTTCACGGGGAAGGTTTCCATTCTCAGAGTCAGAGTTTATTTCATTATTTAAAGCTTTAACGAACACTTTACATAATGAAAGCAATCCTTGCCATTTTTGGAATTTTATGGCTGTTGGGACCCTTCATAATGTTGTTTTCCTTCCTTTATTGCTTTATAAGGCTTATAGGGCACCCTTGAAGTGTATATCCTTTTTGCAGCTGCTGGAAGCTCATCTTTCATCTCCCCACTCGCTTTCCTGTTGCCTATGAGGCATTTGCTTGTTCTAGTTATTCTCCCCGTCTCCAACAGAAACCTTGCAGAGTCAGATCTTGCTGAAGATAAAAATAAAATACAATTCTGAAAAATACGCCTAAGGAAACATTTCTGACAAATGTTATTTAATAGACAGGCTTTATATTTCAAGATAGAAACGTTCCCTAAAGAAAGATAATTACAGCAGTAATTCCACTTATCGTTATTTAGAATGCAGAGTTCAGAGGGAAGCAGCCAGTTCTGCAGTGAGTGAGCAGCACTGCTGGGCACTGCACCAGGTTCTGTCCTGATGCTTTCTCAGCCCTACAAACGTCCTGGAAAAAAATCCTTGAGGAGGAACATGTAATAATTACATGAAACAAAGCAAAAAATACATGATCTGAACCAGACTGCAAGCATAGTTCCTCCTCTGTTCAGAGTAATGCAGTCAAGCTTTCCAAAAGGGAAAACTTGTAGTAGTCAAGTACATTTCTCATTTTGCTGCATCCCTAGGAAGCAGCCTATGCTCCTGATCTTGTGTTTTAACTATTGTGTTGTTTTTGCTTTTTTTTATTTTCCAATACTTTGATCATTACTAAGCTTAACCAAAATTCCAAATGGGTTAAACTTTGGAAGAGTACGCAGATCTTCTAAAAAGCAACAGATTTCTAAACCTGCCAACCATAGATTTGCTTCCAGTATTTTGTTGCAATGAAATATGGCTGCAGAACTCTTGACAAATTTCAGTTCAGAATAGAAGTCTGGCACCCCTATTTTCATACACTAGATAAAAGAAATATAAAAGCTTTGATCTGGTATATTACAACTTCCTCCTTTTTTATTTGGGTTCATCATATAACTTTTGTATATGAGATTAGTGATGCTAGTCAATAATAGAAGTGTTTCAGCAATGATCAAAATAATGTTACTGTATCCACTGTGGGTTAAAGACATTATGTTGATGTAAAAAACAATAAAAATAGGTATTTACAGTAGTCGTACTACTGTATTAGAATGCCAAAATCTCTTCCCACAGTTTCTGTGAATATAGAACTTCTTATGGGCAAAAAAAAAAAAACCCTTCATACAAATACACATTTCCACATACTTGGGACATCTGGGTGCCAACCCAGAAATGCAGATTTCTTAACTGCCACTGGGAAACTGAAGTAGGAATATTCCTTTTTGCACAATTAGAAGACCACAGGTGACTGTGGAAGAATGCTGAGGAGCTGTAAGTAGCTGTGACTGGGGATCTGAACTACCATTATGACTGTGCCTACTGACCATTATGTCTTTAAAAATGTATCACCAGGGAGATGGTATATCTGATATACCATCTTAGCGCACCATGTTTTGTTATATGATGCTATATGATTTTGAAGAGAAAGAAGCTAGCATTTATGAGGCATAACAACTGCATTCTATGGCAATATTCATATTTTTCCATTGCCCAAATGCCCAAGTTTAATAATTTGAACTGTTACACAATGTTCTAGAAAACCTAAGTAAATATACAAGTTACAATGGGCAACTCCCCTAATCACCTAATCCACACTCATTTCACCTCAATCCCAATTCAAGTCCTGTTGCACCCAGTCAGCAGTAACCCAAAGTTTTTTTTTCAAGGATTGATTTTTTTTTAAAGGAATCCACGTTGTTCTATTGTGAGTAGATTTCTTTCAAAAAAGAAAACAAAACACAACAATCTAACTGAAACTGTGAAGTATAGAAACATATTAATTTTAAAAGCATAAAAAGGGAAAGACCTCCTCAGACGCTGTCCAACAGCATGGTGTGGAAGAACAGCAGAGATCAAAGCAAAGAGCCTCCCTCTGAGTGATGTGCACTCTAAGAACAACATGAAGCACTTGCTTACATCCTCTCTTTTGGTCTCAGCAGATTTTTAACTATTCTGGGCAAAACATATCTTTAAACAAGGCAGTTTTAAGGGTTCCCTTCTGAGAACGGCCTCTGAGACTCAAAGGGTGAGATGTTGGTTCAAATTATCTCTGGAGGAGAAAGAAAGTTTAGTTCTATATGCTCCAATATCTAGAGCATCCAATGAAGGCATTTTCTCCAGCGGTATTTTGTGAGACCAATGCCTCTGAAAGTCACCTATTATTTGTTCCTTTAAAGTACCAAACAATTTTCAGACATTTTGCTTTTAGCTCAAGTCCGTCCCCTGCTCTATTAAGCTGAGTCTCAACT
The DNA here is from genome assembly GCA_023055505.1 of Callipepla californica brunnescens. NCBI lineage: Eukaryota > Metazoa > Chordata > Aves > Galliformes > Odontophoridae > Callipepla > Callipepla californica. The sequence continues at coordinate 7,490,652 of JALIRH010000006.1, forward strand.
TTTTCATTTATTAATTAGGACCTTCTCATGGGTTTGTAAATCATTCAGACAGGTCTGCAAGAATTATCTGACTGTCATTTCCACTGATCTGAAAGCAAATAGCTTTTGCTCCTCTAGTTTTTGGAAATGCCAAGGCACTTCTACATGCCAGCCGGTGATCTTCTGAAACTGCAAATCCCAACTATACATTTACTTCATTTGTTCTACTATTACATTGAGGTAAGCAGGTAGCAGAAGATCATTTTTTTGGAATCATGCATTCTTCACGACTAGCTAAAAGCATAAAAAAAGAAGCCTTATATTCTGTTGATAACCATTATTCTCCAAGCCATTTCTAAGTTACAGGCTTCTACAAACATACACCTCCTGGAGCTACTTCTTTTCTTACCGCTCTGAGATAAATAAGTATTCAGTGCAATTAATTTGCAACTCAAAGAAATAAGAGTTCAGATTTTGACCCACAATTGGGCCTCAAAACTAAGGGTGATGTACATAGAATAAATTCAGTAGAGCAATCTAATCTCCAATGATAAGTATTAGAAAATACCTGTCCCGATAATGTAAATTAAATGATATTTGACTCTGGTCTAAAGAAATAAAAAAATTGATTCCTTATTTTACAGCCTGCAATGCAATTTAGGCTGTTACTTTAACACACATTTTGTTGACAGTTTCTTTGATACAGCAGCCAGATAGGATAAAATGAAGATCTAATCAGAGGTACTCGCGATACCTGTTAATAGGGTACACAGATCACTTCATATGTCCTACATAAAAAATTACATTTGAAAGTTGCTATTTATATAATTTCTGCAAGAACTGAATACACGTCATGCATTTTTTTTCCACTTTCAAAAGAAATAATCTAAAATATATCCCTGCCATTTCCCCACTTTGTTCCAGAAGGATTACAAACAGCAGAATGATTTAAGCACACGTCATCTGCTCAATCAACTCTATTTCAAACGCGTTACTGAAAGAACAGAAGAGCATTAAAGCAGCTCACTGCTCCCCTGCTATGTGGGCAAAGTGCTCACGAAGCACTGAAAATATGCATCCTTCCACCAAGGCCTTTCTTACCAACAGGCTGACTCAGATTCTAACCTCTTAAGCCTGCGAAACAACTCAAAAGGAAAAACACTTGCACACCTTCAATTACCTCAAGGCACAATCAATGTGCCTGTTCTCTACGGCTTTCACAATATTTGACAATTCCATTTTTGCCTGCTGTAGCACCTCCGAAGGCTCCTAAAGGTCTGCAGCACTATTACAGACATGATGTGACAGCTCATACTGATGTTAGCACACAGCAGCTGTTCTCATAGGAGGCATTACCCTCTAGTGACTGTGAAATATGGCACTTGGAAATCTGCAAGTTTCTGCTAGGTTTGATGCACACACTTCTGCACAGCACAGAATTCAGACCACCATGCTCCCATTCTTCTTATTAGAGATTTATTATGTTTCACCAATTCCCAGCTTGCCATTACTCTTGGTCAAGATACAGAAATTAGCAACATGAATAGATGTTTAGATCAATGCATCAGAAGATGTACCTGAGCTGGCAGCTTGCTAATTATTATCACAAATGTTTCTTAATTCACTGGCTTGCATGCATTACCATTGCAGCCTGCTGAACTGCATGAATCAGCAGGTTGATCAGCAAACATGCCAGCCCAGTGATCAAAGGAGCACTAATAACGTCCTTCACAGAAGCAATCAGCCCGTTTATAGGTGCAGTACTTTTAGAAGCGTAGACAAGCAACGAGAGATGTCATTCCACACTTCGTTGCTAAACCCCAGCTGAGGAGTGCACCAGCAGAGCGCGGGAGGGCAGCTGTTCTTACAGAATCAAGAGTGCCAGAATTGAGGCAGGATTTACAGCCCCTTGTAGATATTCCCAAGACACCAACCTTTTGGCACAGCTCGGCTGCAGGCCAAGGGCAGCCTTGTGCTGCTCGAGCTCCAGCTTGGCCACACTCAGGACTGATGACTCTCAACCACACAGCAAAGTTCTTTCATCACCCGTTGCTGTTCAATGCTCAAAAGGCTTATCGTATATTTTGATTTATCCTTATTAATCCTTTGCAATATCAGATATTGCTCATCCTAGCACCATCACTGATCAGCTGCTGTCCATCTTAAGCTTTTGATGGCCGAGGCTCGCATCAGACATTGTAATTGTTCCCCTAAGCACACAGGCTGGAGTATTTCACTATCTGGACCTCTTAGGAATGCCTCACAGATTTCATTTGATGTCAGCACTACTGGATATTTTACTTGTAAGACAGTAAACTTATGGTTTCTTACCACGACAGTACCACAGAGCTTGTCCCTCTGTCTGAACTTTTCAGCTTTCACTAAAATCTTCACTTCTATAACTCAAACATGGATAGAACAAAAACAATCAGACGCTTTCATTCAGTAGCTAAAAGGTGATTCCCATTCTCTTTACATAATTCAAACAGTAAGAGGCACTTGAATACTTTTACAAGTCAGATTGAAAGATGCAGCATCTCTGTGTACTCCAGAACAGAAATAACGGTTTTTACCCCCTCTGCAACGATGCTGTGTTTTGGACAGCTGAAGAGGCAGTCATTAATTTTTATGACTGTTTGAAGGACTGGAAAAGAACGTAAGAAATACAGGAACTGTCACACTGGATCCTGTCCAAAGTTCTTTCTCTTCTTTCACCACTCTGAGTGGTTGTTACTTAGAGGGTAGAAGAAGGTAAAGAGTTTCAAGTGGGAAATGTAAATAATCTGCCCTCGTCTCCACTAAGTGTCATTTGATCAAAAGTTGCTGCAGGCTCACCTCAAGCCCAGGGCAAGTTACAAATAAAGTTTCAGCAGTAACTGCTACAGCTCACAGTAACTTCTGCTGCCCAAATTAAATTGGAATCCCCATTTGAATTTTGCCAAAGTCTTGGTTGAAGTCTTGGCCTCAACACCTTGCTATGAAGAATTAATTCCACAACATAATTACACTCTGCGTGGATCTGCCAACTTTTAATTTAATTAAATACTCCCCTACCCTCTGCCATGAAGAGCTCATGACATACCTTCTCTGCAGCATTCCTTATTTGATGCACTTCTGTCAGTTTGGCTCCTGACACAGCAATGAATGCCAGACTTTCAACAAGCTCAAGATTCTTTCCATGCCATTCCCTATTCTCGGGTCATTCCCCAGAGGGGAGGGCAGTGGTATGACCGTGCCCAGGGCCCCAGACCTACATGGGGCCTCTCGCTGCACCCAGGTGCCAACACGCACCAGCTCTCTTCTCACCCACCTGCTTCCAACTAAAAAAGCCCTGAGGATAAATTATTATCCCAGAGTACATTTTCCCAGCACATTAAAAGCTCCAAAAAGCAGAGATTAGTAACATTTAACTGAGAAAAGCTGATGGATCTAATTTTATAGGAAGGGTAAGAGTCAGGTGATAGAAGTGCTGAGGTTTAAAAGAGAAAATATATTGAAGTGTTCATTCTGATGCAAAGGTTCTACATAGAACACATTTTTGAGGGCTTCATGAAACAGAATAAGAACAGAATTTCTCCTTCAAAAAATTTACAGTATTATTTAATTCTCTGACATTATTAAAAGCTTTTAATATGGCGCTTGTGATTTCAGCAGCATCCATCATGTCATCCTTAGGATCGATTTTTTGTTGGTTGGTTTTCTCTTCTTTATACTACCCTCTGTTTTCCCTGGCTGCCTAGTTCTGACTTTGAAGAGCTCTGATGTAAAACCTCTCTCTCTTTAGGATGGCACAACTTTGGAGCTTTTCAAACATTCTCACTGTATTGAAGCAAAGTGCCTTGCACACCCTTCTCAGTCTAAGCCTGTCATTTTTGAGAAGAAAAAGCAGAAGAAAGAGAAGTTTGTGAAGACAAAGGCATAGCTTGGCTTCCTCAAAGTTAAGAAAGACGACTTTAGCTAATAAAAGAATCTCCTTTTCCCTTGTTTCATGTTAGGGTTCTGTTCCAAATCTATCACTAGCAGAGACAGCACTGCACCATGAGCTAAGCAACCCTTTCCCTCCAATTCCTCTCCAAAAAGTATTAATATAGTGGTGAATGTGTAAGGATTTCTAAGCATTTCAGTACTCTGTGATTTTAAATCTGATAAGTTTCATTTTTCGTCTTGTCCTGAAATGCAATACGTGAGCCCCTGCATATAATACAGAACTAAAGCCAGAGAGTAATGGAGGAGCAACACAGAACAGCAACGTCTCACCCCCAGTGGCCACCAATTTATTGCTTATTTAAGAAGCAGGATGAAACAATCTCTGAAAAATTTCATTTAGAAGAAAAAAGCAATGCAGCCAAGTTTCCACAGGCAAAATACTTGTTGTTTTCTTTACACATGGTTACTTCTTTACAAGAATGCTGCAGCCTGCACCCGGATTATTTGTATACTGGAGGCATATCCAGGTGAGCCTGGCTGATGCAGTGAAAATTCAGGCAAAGTCAGGGGTGTATGTCCCCTGCTTCAAGTGTCATCACTACCATCAGTACTGCTCTCAGCAATAGCACATTCCATTGTCAACAGTGCAACGTGACAAAGTGCTATTTTACTGTCAGTCCAAATCTGCTATGGTACTCTCAATCATAAGGGCCTGGCCATCTCCAGCATCTGTGGCTCTGCACGCACCTTTACCTATCAATGGGCCACTACGGGTGATAATGTACAAAGGGAAGGAGCACGAACAGCAAGGATGCAATTGTAAATATGAAAATAAACAACCAACCGTATCAACTACAATGCTTTCATTAGGCTCCCACCTGCCAAAACCACCTCTGTAAAGCTAACAGCTTCTAGGAGCAAACATTCGAATGCCTTTTTGTTAAATCACTCTAATTCACAACACTGAGACTCTGATTTCTACAGACCGAGGATCTACAGTGCTTTAGTGCTGATCTATTCTGTAGTTTCAGAGCTGCAGAAGGTCACACACAGCCTGGAAAAACACTTTTCTCTGCATCTCTGTAATATAAATAATGGGTAATGACAAACAATACATTTGTAACTATGGAAGAACATTTGCCCTGAGTTTTAAAATCAGGCCACGTAACCTTTAAAAGCCATATGTCAGGCGGCCCATTTAAAAATCACAAGCTCTTGCAAAGTCAGGTGCTGCATAATGGGCTGATGCCACAACCTATGCTTTGCATACATATGTATGAAAAATAACAGAAAAAAAAGCAGGTCAGCTGATTTGTCTTTTGGTCACCTAATCAACAAGGTGATTGGATCCGTTTTTAAAGTACCTTACTTGCTCCCACAAAAACAAATGCTAATGAGCTTGAAAAATGTGACATTATTTTCTGATGTTAATGAGTTTTCCTAATCTCTCTGTACAATTTATATGCTATTCCCCTGAACTCTCTCTTCATTGTAGGTGCAGTTCCAGGGCAAATTCTGAGATTTACCCTCACATTTTATAACACGACATAAGGCAACTACTCTGACTTACTCCTGACTTTACAGACAACAGAAATCTTCTGCCCAAACCACACTCAGCACTCAAGATGGATGCAAAAGAGACGTACTAAATTATCTAAATGGAACTCCAGAGAGTGGAAAGGCATTTCCATACACTTCAGAAACCACATAAAAAAATCCTGGTCATAGGTGCAGACAGCTCTGTCACGTTACTCATCGTGATTTTATCTCATGGGGAGAAAAGCATAGCACATGATTTATCCCTGACCTCCTACCTCTTTAGGATCTGACCACAGCCAAACTGATGGCAAATCACTGTTCTATATAAATGCAACTTCAGCTTCTCCAGAGAAAAAACTGGGCAATTCAGAATAAACATGAACTAAAAACATTAAAATCATCCTTTAAACCAGGGGGAACACCATTTCAGAAAACAGTTTTACAGAAGGACAACTTGTCAGGAGAAATGGTATTCGAGATCCGGCCTTCCTAATGCAACTAATGCAGAAAAGTATTTCACCTTTTTGTATTTGCATGCATTTCAATACATAGGTCCCAATAAGTGGCATGGAGATGAATTTTGCTGAAATTGTTTTTCAAAGCAGATATTGCAAAAGCCATGGAAAGTACAGGCTCAGTACAGGCTTAACACATCCACCATTTACAGGATTTGCTTGACAAACAGTAGCTTGTGTCTCCTTCAGCCCGAGGCTGAAGGTCAGGACCACCGTCATTGCTCTTCTCTACAGAAGACTGCAACAATATCTCATTCAAATATTTCAGTTTCAAATGGTAAATGATTATCAACAGCATCAGAGCATCACATGCTCTTTTTAGACTTCTTTTAGTATATGAGGAAGTAAAGTAAGTGTAACTTGCCAAAAACTGTACGGGCAATCCTAGAGAAGATGGGAACCTCCATGCAGACCTCCAGCTGTTACCCATCCTACTAAACTAACTTAAAAAGTAAAAAGTCCCCAAGAACACAATGATTTCCTTCTTTTCTGATGATTGAATGAATCCTGTGTTCCATCTATTTGCCTTTCACCAGTCACCAGGCTTGCCCTGTATTAGCAAAAAAGAAAGCCTAGAAAATGCATATTCAATGCAACTGGACTTAAATTTTCTCTCTTTTTGCATTGTAGAGGCTGACAATTGCTTGAGCCTCACTGAGCTTTCTTTCTGACCTACAAGTACTTTTTATCAGGTACCCAACATCTTCCATGGTCCCAGCAAAGTTGGTTGCAGGTCATTACTAGCGCACTCATCCCCTTCCTGGGGAAAAGCTACAGGGTGAACAGTGATACTGTTAATAGCAGAGATTGACGTTCTCTGAAGAAAAGATGCACTAGTCCCAGAAGGCTGCGTTCAGACCTCTCCTCCACAGAGAATACCGTTAAACACCGAGTTTTAGTAAGCATCACTGGAAAAAAGTGCAGTAGAACAACATGAAAGGTTGTCATACTCATCCCTTTTGTACAATAAACTACCTTCTGCCATTTGGGAAGAGAAAATTGTGAGGACTATTGGGAATAAGACTGTGAAATGTAATTAAAAATAGCCAGAAACCTGAAGTAAAAAGATCTTAGGAATCATTAGAAGTGAACAGGGAACGTCATACATCCAGCATCACATAAATTAGAGGTATGCTCCACCCACCAGTGTACTCAGTGCTAGTCACCTCGACTCAGAAAGGATGCATCAGGAAATAGAATATAGAATCACAGTGGTTGGAAAAGACCACTAAAATCACCCATTCCAACCACCAACCCATCCCACCATGCCTGCTAACTGTAACTGCAGTGAGGGTGAGCAGCCCTGTCGAAACCTTTCTGTAAACTGAAAGTCTAAGATGACAAGTTCCATAAAACATGATGAATGGAAGGCTCAAAGAGATGTGACATTTCTACAAAATGAATGGCAAGTAGATGGTAATACAACTGTTTCCCATTTAAGAAAACAGGAAAAATGGGTACCCCAAGGAAACTATCAAGCAGCAGACTTACAGGAAATAATTACAGAAGCAAGTGCTTCTCTACATAGCACATAAATCCTGCATGGAACTGCTTGCTCCAGCATGCTGTAAAGGACAAAAGTAAGATGAATTACAAAAAGGGATAGTCATATTTATAGAAAAAGGAGGTCCAGACATATGTGAGACCAGACCTAAAATGACTTATGTCTCTTATTTTGAGGAACTAGCAGGCTATCTGGTGGAAAGAGTCTCGTTATACCTGCCTTGTGCTGTATTTTCTCCCTTATCATCTATAGCTGATGGATGATGGATCTGAGGCAGGCTGCTGACTAAATGAATGGTCTGAGCAATACAAGATAGCTGTTGTGGTGCTGTTCTCCCACTTCCTGGCTCCTCTCCTCTGCTAATTCTCTTTTCAGCCATGGGAACTGTGAAGAAGCTGCTGTTTGCACCAGCTAATCTTATCATTAACATGGATAAAGATCAGCAGCCATTGACCAAGGAACCTCATCGAGAAGCTTGCAGCCCCCAGCAGAACCTCTACTATATGGACCTCAGGTACAGTGTGGGTGAATGAGAAGGCTGTCACCTGCAGCCTCCTTCAGAATCTCTCTAGAGCAGGGTCTGGTAGGACAACAGTGAAAAGAAACGAGCCACGTGGCTGCACAGATACCAGTGCCAAGCAGACAGGATGCAGGTCGAGACAAAGAAGGAACAAACAACAGCCTGTTTTTCCAGGGCTTCACCGTTAGGGAACTGTTTCTCTCCTTCCCAAGGATGTAATATAATTTTTGTCCTCCAAGAAGTAGATTGTTTGATGGATAGGAATTACCAATGAAGCACAGCTATTCATGTCATTGTGGGCAGAACTGTTTCATTAGGTGAGAAGACAAATCATGCATACTGGGCACAGGAATTCCTGCTGCACTTATGATTTGTGTGTACGCATGTGAAGCCCTAGCATGGACACTGACAAATACAGGAGAATATAAAGTACATATCAATCGCTGATTGAATTTGCAATCTAAACTAGCAGGTATGCTTATTCTATGTATGAACATATTCTTGAAGCTGCAGGATAGCAACTTAAAAGACAAGCAATTCAAAGCTTCCCTGGTTGACACTGCAGGTAATGAGATTTTTTTTTTTCCCTGACATCCTGTGTTTCATCTTACCTCGTGACTAAATAATTTAGTGCATTTTTAAAAACATATATTAGAACTCTAAACAGTAAGCTGCGTCTGCCCTACATATTTTGAGTTTTCAATTTAAAAATAGATACTCCAGGAAAAAAAAATATTTCCTATTCAATTGTCAACAGAAGGAAGTTTATTTAATTCAAGAAACAAAGACTTTTGAAGGTGAGATGCACGTAGCAGTAATTGTGAGATCTTTTGAACTGTACTATTAATTCTGAGAAACGAGATTTCAATTAAGAAACATTTCCCATCTGACTCTATCAGGTGGTAAAGCAAATGACTGCTTCAGGCAAGTCAGTATGGTGGCTGTGACAGGTAACCTCACAAAGGATGCACAACGTGCAGCTCAATTATAATTGGATGGATTGTGGGTATTTGCACACCTATACAACACAGTTTGATGGGAAAACCTTCTTGGCATAAAACAGAGATGGCTGTGATCTTAATGCACAGCCAACGTGTGAGGACTCAGTTTCATGTCATAGGTGATTTGAACTCTTCTGCAAGATCTGCATGAAGCACAGAGATGTGGGCAAGGCAATTGTGGAAGCTTCATCACCTTCAGTTTACAATTGTGCTACCAAAATCCCACAATTCTGGCTAAGCATTTCCTCCATCCCATTTAAAAAACAAAAACCAAACAAAAAACCCAGATCAGCCATGCCAATTATAAAGCATTTCAAGGCTTTCCTAAAATACAGTGTTGGAAAACTGTCAAAGTGCTTAAATTTCAGCAGGCTTCTCAAAGGCCCTTTGAAGTCTGCAGAGCCTCCAGTGCTGCACCTCCCACAGTCTGCCCGCAGGATGGGGGACTCCTAGGGTGGACAAACACTGCAAGGATGGGGGGAAGAATGGGAAAGAAAGGATAGGAATGAAGTGGTTAAATGCAGTGGGTGTGCGGTCTGGGATTCCACCTTTCTATCCCTACTAAGAGAAAGCTATTTCTGAGCTTCTCACACATGGAATCACCGGTTCAGGTAGTGCCCATCAGACAAAGCATGCCACAACAGCAGCTCTTTGCTGTTTCCAAAGAAAAGAGAGAGCTGGGAAAACCTCTCTGCTGTACATTTTCTGCTTAAACTAAAAATATATAGCAACCTGCTGAGCACGTGAATTGGTTTTGGAGCAGTCAACATGGAGGAAGGTGCATTTTCCTTGAGTATGTGTATGGATCCCTGCAATGTGAACAGAAGGGAACGCTCATATGATGCTGAATAAAGCTCTGTTAAGGAAGGAGATCTTGTTCTTCTGTACAATCCACTGATGTGGTTTTTAATTTTCTGGCATAAAAGACAGTGGTTCATAACTGCATGCAAACCAATGCTACTCCTGCAAATTAAGCCCGCGTCAAGAGTCCTTGTGTCTGGCTGTCTGCTTCAATGCCCACACTGACTGTTTAGGGACAGAGTTATTTAAGAAATGGAAATAGCTGCACGCAACCTGATGGTATTGTAAAGTATAACATGGGCTGAGAATGATGTGAAAGCAAAGATGTTTTTCGAGCCACCTTACACTGGAATGCCAGAACTAAAAGCAGGTGGCAATGAAGCAAATGTATTTCACTGGCTTTGATAGCCTTTTAAGACACCTTTGTCCCCTTATTGCATGTAGGGGAGATGGGGCTGGATCAGGAAGAAAATATTATGTACTGGAGAACTTGCGAGTTATGTATCTAATAAAGTCCATAGGATTTGGAATATTTGTAGAGCATTTGGTTTCTTTCATACTGTTTGCCGACCTCTTCTATAGTTTACTTAAAAATTAAAACGGGCAACCAAAATAGAATGAAAACTAAAACTCCTGCCAAGTTCAAGACTGTTAGATCTTGACAACTAAAGACAGACAGCTAAAAGCATGTCTGGGTTCTCTTGTTGAGAAAAGAAGTGATTTTCCAACCTGCACTGAATTTAAGATTTAAAAAAAGATTTATGGCAGACAGCAATAGCAAGGAGCACAAGGAGGTCAGGAGCACTGAAGGCTTTGAGCAGGCAAAAGAAATCTATAAACCATTACCAAACTATTTGTCTAGCACATCTGAAATGGAGAGCATGCATTTATCCATCACTGAGGCATGAGCCACAGAATGCACTTAAACCAAATGGTACACGTTCCCAAAAATGACAGGATGACAGAATTGCAGGGGTTGGAAGGACCCCAGAGAGCATCAAGTCCCACCCTCTCCTAAAGCAGGAACCAAGTCAAAGATCTACCAAGAACAAGTGAAACCATGCACAGGGACGATGCTCTTCCTCTGTGCATCTCTGGATCAAAACAATGCTGGTGTTACAGAATGTTTGACCTCCCCCAGTTCTGTGCAAGACATGAAAATATTAGTTTATAGTTTCAGTGTTCTGTTAGAAGTGTTATTTTACCTACACAACTTTAGTCTTTCTATTGCTGGGCAATAAAAATAGTCTCCTGAACAATAAAGAAAAAGAGTGCAATAATATTTCAGTCACCAAACCTTCTTGTAAGTGATTCACAGTAATAAAATTTCACTATGGGAACACACGATGCAGTTTTACTCCATGAAAAACCACACACCTGTCAGCACCTCCTGCAGACAGAGATGAATACAGAGCAAAACCGAGGCCAGGAATTTCTGTGGGAAATCAACCTCTACACGTGGAAAGCAAAAAGCATATTTCTGTCCTCTAGGGGAACCTACTTGAGCAGGGGGTTGGACATGGTGACCTCCAGAGGGCCCTTCCAACCTCAGCCATGCTGTGATTCTGCAACTCATATAGTATACCAAAGGCCTTTTTCCACGCATTTCCACGAACAGCCAGAGCACTAGAATTGCTTCCATGAACATCCCAACCCTGCCGTGCTCCCTTGGAGTGTTCTGCAAAGCAGGCTGGTGCCTGCAGGCCAGCAGCCCCTCTGCAGCACAGGCTGTGCCAGAAAAGCCAGGCTGGGAATTCACGGTCGTGTCATGGAAATTTCCCACAGCAGCTTTCACCATGGGTAACAATAGAGTCCTATGAGAAATGAAAGCTTATTTTAACTGGGTGCCATGCCAGCTCACAGCACAAAGGATCCTTTCAGTGGAGGCGAGGTGCGGTTTGCTGCTCTCCATGAGGAGGAAGGATGGCCCTTTCTCCAGACCCAATGTTTGGCAGAGCACAGGTAACCTGGGGATAGGGGATGCCAAAGCACAGATCCACCTCAGAACACATGCCATAGAAATAGAGCTTCTGCCTGGAAACAAGGCTGCTTCCATCTCTGCAAATGACAGCTCCCCACCAACAAGGATGGGGTTTTTCTCCCCACGTCAGGAGACAAAGCTGCAGCATGCCTTTCCCAAAGAGAACGAGGTGGGCATTTAAGTCCTTCAGAAGCTGCAAATTCAGGAGAGTTTAAATTTGTGTTCACTCGGTTCTAGAGCGAAACACCATGTGAGAGCACAGTGCAATGGAACAATTCACATCCCACCATCCCCTGGACAACTGCTCAGAGCCCACAGGAGCTCCCACAGCATGGCAGCACGTGCTGCTCCACAACCCCAGCACACGGCCTTGCAGCCGAGCTTCCAACAACATGCAGATGAAAGCTCTTTTCAGGACAGCTCGTGTCCACGAAGCAAACCAATAGGAAACAAATTAACTTGCAGCAAAAGAATTCAGTGAGCATACAAACAAAGGCGTTTGTCAAAGCCGTGTTTCAGTGCCAGCAGTGCCACTGGAACAGTGACCTTGACATTATGCACCGCGTCTGCAGCTGAGCATGCATGACTTCCACACAGGTCAATTATTCAAAGGCAAAATGTACAGTGCCTCTGTTCTTCTGTTATTGTTTCGCTGTACAGTATTTAAATATAGCACACTGTACGCCTGTGCCACCCGTTCCAAAAGAATCTGCTTTCCATTCCATTTCCATTAGCAAGAGAAAGCTGCAGGAAGGGGACCCGCAGTCCTCACTCCTGTTTTCAATCTGGTTTACTTGAGCTTTGTGATTTTAAAACTTTATTTATGTAAGACTGACTTAACTAAATATTTTAGAAGTCACAGCTGAAGATTCCATTCTGGCATTGATTTTAATTCCCAGTGCTTTGATTTCTCCACCGGGTGTTTTAATGAATTCTTTATAACGGATAATTGTCTCGCTGCCCCTTATTCACTCTGTGTGTGGTGCTTTAACTATTGCAATGACCTCAGTGTAATCCATGTGCCAACAGGCAGCGATAAGCAGAGTGCCTCTAACATGGGTGCCAAAACAAACAACTTTTGCCCTTGAGCCAAACTCTACTTGGTCTCCAAAATGCATTGTAACCTTCACTTAGGTTCAGCATTGTTCCACCAGCTTATATTTGCAGGGGTTTTTCCTCTTAATTCACACCTTCAGATTCAGAAGAGAGTTGATCAAATTCAGCAGTGGTTGAAAAGACATGGAATTAACATCTTCAAGCATTAAAAGGCAAAATATATACATACACACACACACACACTTTGTGTCTGATTTTCCACATAAGCACATCTGCAGCTTTTTTAATCAATTCTTCTATTGTGCTCATTTTGCAAGTGTTCCACATTAGCTAGATAGTTTGTAAACAAAGGTAATTAGTTGATAACAAACATGATTGAGACTAAGCAAGCACAAAATTATTTTCAAGATCAGGACCCAAATTAGTTAATCTGGATTCAGGTCATCATTAAATGAAACTTTAAAACCCCACTCTTTTTATGACAGACTGAAATAAACTCTCCTACTTCCCTTTGATCTTCTTTGTTCTCTTCGCCCTACTGCTTTACAGTTGACACTGAAAAGCAGAAGTCTGCATTTTTTTAGGTAGCAACACTCAAAATTTTCCACAGCTTTCTGGACTGAAAAATCAAATTACAAAAAATGGTGGCTCAGAACTTATCGCCCTCTCTTCTGCACGCTGCCATAAAATGCTTTTCCTCGAAGTGCCAATATAAAAGTAATACACAACTTTATTTTATCTTGTTGGCAGCCGCACATACATCTTTGGACTGGTTAAGAAACGAGAGTCCTGGGGGAAAGGCAGCAAGATGTTACTTCACTCTGTACAACAATACCACATTACAGAAGGATGACACTGATGCATTTGCACATACACCACTTCTCTCAAGTTTCTACCCCTCTTCTCATGCCCTGTGTGTATCTGTGTTAGATTTATGCTGGGTTTTTCACAGCAGCGCTCAATTCATGTCTGCCCAGGTATATACAAATGGCAAGCAAGTGCATCATTAAGAGTTATATTTACAGTAACTTATTCTTCCTACAACCAAGTGCAGCTTGTAAAATTTAACATACATCTTCCACTAACCACTAAGATATTTGTGCTCCAAATTTCTGCTCACTTAAAGGAATGATAAGGAATCAGAATTTAGTCATCATATTAAAGTCTTCTGCTTTGTTAGAAAGGAAACCATATAGACATACCAGAGCCAAAAAAAGAAAATCTGAAATCATGTACAGTGCCCCATAGCCTTAAGTATCTGTAAAACAGACTTGAATCAGAGGAATCTATAGAACACTTAGTCCACTCCTGTACTGCACTGCTGTGTGCTTTCCAACCTTCTTGCCGTGTGATTGAAGTGAGTTCTTCCAAACATCTGCCAAGCAATGCTGCAGGAGTTACAGCAGGAGAAGCACCAAGTCACTGCACACCTTTCCCATTTGTACCACTGCCATTTGTTTTCTTATAGCTCACATTTTTTCAAATAAAAAGAGACCTCCATATACATATATACCAATATAACAGGAGGAAACCTCCTAGGAAGGAAGCCATGAAACAGGGTGCATGGGCTCTTCAAATCCACTTCCCAGTGCTAACCCAGCACCACTTTATTTTCTCCTTTTTCTTTCTGCAACACAATTGGCAAACAACAGCAGCTGTTTTCCATCAGAGAAGAGACTAACAGCGGAGAAAACCCATGCAAACACACTGCTATTAAAAATCAAATGTTTAAATCACTTGGGTTAATATAAAGATAGTTGAATTAAAGGGCTGCCCTCATTCATGAGGTCTGAAGGCAAAGAAAAAGCGCCTTGCTAAAATGTACAAAATTATTTTTGTGGTAAAGATGCAGGAATTGCACAAAAGAGAAGTATGTGCTGCTTGTGATGCTACATGTAGATCTAAACAATCTCACAACTCTCTATAGCCAAGCCAAACAACTCCAATCTGAGGACTTCTGATATGCTATAAAAATCTGCATATACCAGTTTGTCTGGTGAATTTCCCTTAGTCATTCCAACTTAAAAATGTTTACAAATCTCAGCTTCAAACTTTTCTGGTAAAAATAAAAAATAAAAAAAATTCATTATACACCAAAATTTTCTTCCACCATCCAATTTTCACCCAAATTTGATAATAAAAATGAATTTTCAGGTAGCTCTACCTTGGACCAGTGCATCAATATACCATCTCTCAGGCTTCCAAGCAGCTTTAAGAGCAGTAAATCACTTCAAGGAACTCTTCAAGAAGAGTACAGGTGTCAGTGAAGAAAGCTTCACGCTTACTGATGCCAAAGCCACACAGAACAGTGCTCCAAACCCACCCAGCTTAGTTTCGGCTCACTTTGATGGAACTCTGATGTTAATCACTGTAGTGTGAACTGTACAGCTGGTCAGACAGTGCTCTACCAGCTGGAAAGAACAAAACCCACACCCTTTATTTTTAGCAGAAAACAGAAAGCTCAACAAATGCTCATTTGGAAGAAGAAAAAAAAATACTGAAATGTTTTTAAAGCTGCTTTTTTAGACTTGTTTTCAAGTTTGAAGTTTCAGCATGGAAACATTCTGACCTCTGCAAAGGATTGCAGCTGTCATGCTTGCAGCATGCTGAAGCAGGCCCAGCTGATGCCCACCTATAGCTGGCACTGGCACAGCCCAGCAGCACCAGGTGAGCAGAGCAGCACTGAGCAGCTGGGGCAGCAAGGCCCGCTCGCTGCAGCCCTCCACCTCCAGCACTGTTTGCAGAGCAAAACAGTCACCTCACAGCAGCCACTGCAGTGCATAAAACAGTGGATGGTGCCATCGATAACTGGTGCTGCAGAAACAGCTCCCAGAGCTCTGTGATATAAATACAGACCTTTGAAATCAGCCCCTCTTTGTCCTTCCGGGCTTAGAACGGTGCCCTGGGCGCACGTGCTCATAAAACACCAGAAACATTTTTACATTGCTGTGTTGCTCAACTATCAGACATGTACATCTAAATCTAAGCATTTCAGCATCATTAAACCCAGCAGCCACCACACAGGTCTCCCCGTTACACTGTACCTCTGAGATACTGGACTCTGAAATGCCAACACCTCTTGTTCTTTCCATTGCTGTTTCCTGAGCAGCAGTGTTATCTGCTGGGACAGCTCACTATTTTTTCCCTAAGAAGTTAATACTGTTTACTTTGTGATTTATCTTTATCATTTAGAAAACAATCTCTTTCCATTATGCATTTTTCTATTGACAGCGTTCTCCATTATAGCCATCGTGATCAATAACAGAATTTTTCTTGGTCTTTATGGCAGTCCTATCCTGTTTAAGCATTCCACATTCAGTTAACGCTTTCCTATTTTTCAGTTGGTTCTGGCATCAGTTTGCGTGCACGCCTCACAGCACATCTGGTACAAAACAACGTAATTCCAAGCAAAACTTGTTCAGAGGCGACTTGTTCTTTGTCCATGTGTGGTGGAAGGCAAGAAGAGCCAGGAGCCACAGGGTTTGTGCTCCCTGCAGCAGCTGGGATGAGCTGGTAAGCCAAGTGCCAGCTGACTGCACGCCCCAGGCAGCAACACATAGGACCAGCAGCCTGTCCTTGTCCCTGTGATACTACAACTCATCCCAGTGCCTCTTTTTATATTGGAGTTACAAACACTATCCTTCTCTGCAGTCTCTTTCCAAAAGTCCCAAAGTAGTGGAGAGGAAAGCAAGAAAGAATAGAGAGGAGCTTCTCCAGGCTCCATCCCCACAGCAGATGAGTCAGCCTGGAAAGCAATGGATGAAACCCATGAGATATCCTCTCCTTAGGTCAGTGGCCCTGCAAGCCTGCTCCCAGGGCAGGTTCCTCCAGTGCTCACAGTGCTGCTTGTACAGCCTGCAGAGATAACTGTGCATTCTCTGAAAGGAGCCCACATCTACACCAAGAGGGAAGAGAAAAAGCCAGCTAGGCCCTAACATAGAAAGCATTTTGTTTGCTAAATTTCTTCAGTTCAAGCCATCTAGGATTCTCACAGGTCTGTGCACTGAAGGAGATCTGCTAATCTCTAGTAATTATATACAGATCACTCCGAAAGTAATGCCTTGTATTTATTTCCATGGAAACTACAAGAGATATAAGGAACACAACAAAAATTTGATTTGATAGAGCAAATTCTCAGCTCTGAAGCACTATATTTCAACAGTTACCATCATTGGTGTGCATTTTCGCCAGCAGTGAACAAATGCCTCAGTGTCCCATTTGTAAAAATCCTCAGCAGAGGAGGTGACACACTGTTTCATTGTGTTTGACCATGCATTGCCTCACTGTGCTCATATCCACACTATGGTCTCCAATAACACTTACCAAGCATTGATAAATGTCATTTGGTGCCATTTTTTCCACATGGAAGAACTCAACGACACACCTTTGCTTCATACAAACTTCCACATCAGCCCTCAGTCTGTCAGACTGCCCCTCCACTGCCACCTGTCACAATACAAAAAGAAACCGAACCCGATATTGGGAGAAAGGTTCAACCTCTATTGCCATACCACCACCAATATCCACCTCCAGCATCATGGGCCAACATCATAAAATAGGAGGCATTACTCTCAGAGCAACCCTTCCAGTTAAATTAATAAAGTCCAGTTAAAAAAATATATAGGAAAACATAGTTTTTCACTTGCAAAAAAGCCCAGCAAAAACAGTGATCTGGAAATATCTAATGACCCCAACAGGATGAGGAAAAAGAAGTTATCAGCTGCCCGGTGAAAGCATTAAGCAGCAAAAACAAATGATAAATTTGCTTTAGTATTGCGTGGACACAGACAAAAGCCAGATGTTGGCACAATAAACAGTGTAATCACTGGAATCAGCAGCCAGACATTCCAGTTTTGATTGAATAGACAATCCTGCATTACATCATACAGGTGTTTTACTTTCCAAACTTGTTCCTGCCTTCATTTTGCCCTGGAAAGGTCAGATACGCTAAAGCACGAAAGCTTTTCTGCATTGCCATCTTCAAAACACACATTTCCAGTGGCCCTGTTACGCAAACCTTTGGAAACCTCATTTCCTTGCCAGCAAATTGCCAACAGCAGGGTAAGCAATGCAACCTCTCTCCCAGCAGATATGAGACTGAGTCCTTGCCAGGCAGGACAGACATGCTCACGTATCCCACACTATGCTGTCCCTCTTACAGAGCTCTTCACTGTAGTGCAGCAACAAAAAAAACAACAGACCTTGAGTCACCCTGGGTTTCTTCTGAGTAATGGTACTTAAAATGTGACTCAAACTCTGCATGGCACAGCCAGCTGGGCAAGGGACTGTCCTGCTCTGATGCAATCTCACCTTCAGTACTGCGTGCATTTTTGGCCAATGTGACACAAGATAAAACTATTACAGTGCCCAAAGGAAGGCTAGAAAGATGGTGAAGGATCCAGAGAGGAAGATATATGAGGAACAGCTGAGGTGCATGGGTTTGTTGAGCACAGAGCAGAGCAGGCTTGAAGGGAGGCATCAAGGCAGCTGCAGCTCCTCACAGGGAGCTCTGGGGACAGCGATAGGGTCCGAGGGAATGGCACAGAGCTGCCAGGGAAGGGACAGCTGGGGGTGAGGGAATGGCTCTACCCCAGAGGACGTCAAGCATGGAATGGGCTGCCCAGGGCAATGGGGTGAACTCTCCAAATACATAAAAGACACTGTGCCATCCCAAGGTTGGTTTCCAACCCTGCCTGCTCAGCCCACAACCCACCACTGCCACTGCTCCTGCCTGCTGCCAGCATCCCACAGAGAAAGGCATCAACATGCAGGTACTTAGAAAACGTAAGCAATACGTCAAAATCCAACCCAAACACTGCTCTGCTACATAACTACGCTGAATAACACTTCCTAACGTGCCACTGTGCTTCTTTCTCATACTTTATACTTCAGAGAAATCTGCTGTGGAAGAGGCAGAAAAGCAGAGTGCAGTCCAACCCCTGCATTCTCACACAGAAGGCACACCAGGTCAGAAACGCAATTTTAGCAGACCTTGGTCCTTCTTTCAATTATAGTTCTTAGCCAAGCTATATTTGTACATTAGTAACTTCTATAGAAAATTAAAATAAACTAATCAGGGTTCAAGTGAAGGGGCTGTTATCTTGCTTTGTACAGATTTCATTTAACGGTTTCTGAATCTTTAATTGGGAAGTAAAATTGCTTTTTATAAACTCAAACGACAATGGATGGTCAGGGCAGCAAACAGACTTCCAAGGGGCACCACCTCCTACCCTGGCTACGTGGAGACGGTCAGAACAAAGCCCTGAGGTGCTCCTGCCACCTGCAAGGTGAGGAGGATGATGAGCCATGTGTGGCTGCTGGGAACGCAGAAAGGCACTGGCATGCTGGTATTTAATGGAAGAGTTTGGACTTTAGATATTGCTGCAGTAATCCTGTCTGTGCAAGTGTCTGACAGCCCGCAGGCAATTCACTGCGTGCGTTTGTGCTTTCAGTGCCTTGCAGAAAAAGTAGTATCTGTGTTAGAAATGGAAAGCACCCAACAGGGAGAAAGATTTAGTGCTTAGAAGACTATTAAAAACATTCAAACAGATAAGTAAAAAAAAATGTAGGAAGATCTGTGTTCTGTGGTAGTCTGCAACTCACTTCAAGTGGCCCTTTTATTTCTATACAATACCAAAAAAATAAAGGTGGCATAATACTACAAAAAATTACAGTCTCCAGAAGATAAGCACCTTGGGAAACAAGCACGTAGATACATTAAACACTGCTGAGCGGCAAGTTCTTTCCCAAAACTGCAGAAGGCAAAGGTTGCTCTGAAATACTAAAGCCATGCAGATCAATATCAAGTGGCAGTCCCACATTAGCTGCCAGCGTAGTGTTAAGCTGAAAGGAAACCTAATAAATGAAAGTGAATGTCTAAATGCTTGGTGAGATGCATGCTAGAAGGGACCAGTGCAGGTCCCATGAACTAGAGAATGTAGGAAGCTGATGGCTTTTGCTTTTGGACTAACTGTTTCAGCTCTGTTGCACTTCAGAAAGGAAGGTGTCGGCTTTTCTCCTTTGGTCGTGAGTTCAGATTCACAGTACTTAATTTCAGCCATATACACAACTGCAGGAATGATTGATGCTTCCTCTGGAATCAGCAGTAAGAGACAGGCACCTTCAGTTGGTGACTCATAAGATCCTAAAATAGGTTTTTAAAACAGGAATCTCCAGGGATGATTCAATATGCATCCAGTGACTAGGGCTGAATTTAACAGCTAACGTTCAATTAAGTAAATCCTATTCCAACCTCCCAATCATGGCACACAAATATTCGCCAGGCAGAAAGCAAGAAATAAAGCTGAGGGAACGAGGGAAAGAGCTTCATTTTTTGGCATGCTCCATCTGTTCAAACTAAGGCTTTTTTTGATTCATGCAGATACACTCCATTTGGAACAATCACGTCATTTCTTTCTATTCCAATAAATTGCCTTTACATCTTTGATTTTCTGTCTCAAAAAGCAGCCAGTTCCTACGAACTCCTCCTTACAACTGCTTCCCAAATCCAGTCTGATCTGGCACGTGTGTGTTGTGCTCCTGACCTTGGAAGAACTCACGTGGGCAGCAGATCATCCTACCCTGGGAAGCTTTAAGAAGCCCAGTGTCCCTCTGTCCACAAATCTGAAGGTGTCTAAGTCAGCTACCCTAACTTCTGACAGATTACAGTGGCAGAATAAATAGACCACTGAAGAAATAATAATAAAAAAGAATTACTGAACGTACTAAACGTAGGATATATTCAACTACAGATACACAGCTTAACAACCCAATGACTCTTCATTTTATGTAGCAGAGCTGAAGATTTCACTAAGTAGGTTTATTACATACAATTAGCATTTATTTCCTCCTGAAAAGCTAACTCTTAATCACATAATTTATGTAAAAGGCCATAGGATAGGTAACAAAGTAAGTAACATAAGCAGATTACACCTAATGCAGCATCCATTATAAATATTCATTTCTAAGGATACAGAATTAAAAACAGAGCCATAAAAACTGTACGATTACTTCACATGAAATGAATGTGCAGAAAAATGCCACAGACCATCATTTTAGGGGGCTCGTTCTCTATGGAAGTCCATGCAAATATTCAGCACACCTGCACAGAAACACTGAGCTCTCCACTCTTCTTTGCTTATGTAACTTCAGGTCAGATCGATTTTGTTTTGCGTGTTTTCTTCTCTATACTAAAAACAAATCAGCTTTCTATATAATAAACTTGCACTCTGAAATCTGTGAAGGCTGCAGGATTAACAGAGTAAGCAAAATAAAAAGGAAGCATTAAGCGTCATCAAAAGCGAGGAAACAGTCAACAGCAACATTGTGAAGTGAGAGATGGTTCTACCTGGTATTGCAACAGTAAACATCCACCATCAGTAACAGAGCTCCTGGGACCCACTAACATGGTGCTGATGGGAAATTAATGGGCCTTGCACAGACCTCTCATCTGCAACGGCTGAGCATCGCAGCAAAGACCTTCATTCCGCAAACAAGGCGCATCGTGCAAACTCAAAGCTCTCATTGTATCATCTCTGGCAGACGAGACCTTCATGGATTTTTATTTTTTTTTTTTTTTAATGTGCACAGAAAGTTTTACAGAACGCACTGTAGGCACGTTTCTTCCAAATGCCAAGAAACAAAGCCTTGGAAAACAGGCAGAAAATTCTGCAACTCCCCAAAGAATGCGGATATCGGTGAGAAAAGAAAAACATCATCTGACAAACAGATTAGAAGGCAGGGAAATAGGTACATAATGAAGTGAAGCCAACCACATGCTGCTGGAAGGCAGCCGGACCTGCAGCAGAGCAGAATCCATACCCAGCCCCAGCCCTGCAGGCTCAGCCTCCCTCCACCCAAGGGCAGCCCAGGGTTGGAGCAGGACGGAGCAAAACATGCCCGGCAGCATTCTTCGAATGCAATGAGATGTGGCCAGATGGCTGAGAGGCACAGCCAGGACCCGACAGTGCTGCTGGAACCAGAAAAACCCTCTTGTGAGGAGTGTGTAGCAATCCCAGCTGACCTGGAGACCAGCAGTGCTGCTGGAGTACAAAGCCAGCACTGCCCACCAGTTATCGCTGTGTGACACCGTGGGCTTTTGCACTTCAGGAAGCACTCCCTG
This sequence comes from Callipepla californica brunnescens, assembly GCA_023055505.1. Taxonomy (NCBI): domain Eukaryota; kingdom Metazoa; phylum Chordata; class Aves; order Galliformes; family Odontophoridae; genus Callipepla; species Callipepla californica. The sequence continues at coordinate 7,512,596 of JALIRH010000006.1, forward strand.
TTAAGGGAGTAACACAGCAGCTATTGTCAGCATTTGACCGCTGAGACATTAAGATAATACTTTTTGACACAGCCATACTAAATGTCATTCCTCATTCTTCCATGTCACTACCAGTAAATCAATACCAGAAAATAATTTATTGCTAGCAGGAAAGTCCTCCTGTCTTTTGACTGACATAAATTAATGAGCTAAATAACATCAAATTATCTGAAGTCAGCTGCTATTTGCATTAGTCCTGCAGTGGTCACAGAAGCAGACAGGATGCATACCTGGCAAACTTCCACACCAACAGCAAAGTGCAGTTTACACGTTAAGATATAAATCATGTTATTTAAATTGCAGGGAGTTTCACTGCTTTGGCTGCACCAGTAATGCACAAACATCATCTCAGCAACCCAAGTGATGGTTAAGAAGAGAGTCAAGCTGGAAATAATCACAAAATGCATGGCAAATGGCTGATCCTTGAAAAAATCCTAACGTTGCAAGGGATGGGCTGCACTCTGCTGAATTGGAGCTGGAGTTCACCCTCCCAGCCCAGCTGGGCTCATGCTTCCTAGAACTGGCTGCTCGTGAAAAATCAAATCCCTTTTACTGGGGGTGGGGACGTTTAATGGGGAAAACCCATTTTCCAGCTCTCCATAGCTTGGAATGAGGACGTTCTGCCACATCAGGCATAGTCCTGCCAACCTGGCACCGCAGGCTCACCCCAAATGACACTATTGCCTCTTATATCTAAAGAAACACCACAGCCTGCCTCCAGCCTGAACTATATGCTTTCACATCAAAATAGGAAGACTGCGCAGCAGGTGACTGGCTGATCTGACTGGAGGAGAGGATGACAATCCTGGTGCTGTAGGCAGAGCTGTCACTCCCACTGCCTGCCCCTAGGAAAGGAGAACTGCCTCCTGCCAAGCCCAGCACACAAAGGCCTCCCTGTGACGCAGGAGGCAGCACACGCAGATAAAAGGGAAATTCAACAGCCACACAGCCTGTGCTCCTACCTGCACCATCAAAAAGGGAGGAAGGATGTCAAAGAGCTGCAGCATTTAGAGACAGGGATCGCAAAAAAAATAATGTAGGTTTTTGGCTTTTTTCTTCCTTCCCACCAAAGAAAGATTTGTGGAACCACAATCTTGGCACCTTGCAAGTATTTTGATCCCCCACAAACAGCTCCACCTCCCTACAAAGCATCTCTCAAAGTTATTTTTTTTCTATGCAAGCTAAGAACAGCCATCACAAATTACTCATTTTTAAATACTAAACCTCAGACAGAAGTACTGCAATCAGAATGAACAGTCATGCTTCAGTGTTATCGTGCAAGCAGTCCTGCCTGAAATTAAGGAAGCTAGCCCCTTCACTGAGCAAGTAACCATCTCTGCATTATTAAATTACAAGGCTGTCTAAGCGGAAACACTTTAGCATCCAGAAGTGCAGCTTGTTACATCTCACTACATCAGCTGGCCAAACTGTGACATTCTTGGTGATCCCAGTCTTTGCTAAAATACAGTCTCCAGGAGAAAAAGTACAGAAGAAGAGAGGAAATGAAAAAATAAAGCAGTTTTGCTATGGAAAAAGCAAACATAGAAGGGGGGAAAGGCAGCAGAACCATGCCAGCCAGCACAGCAAGGGGACAACGGAGATGCTGAAGGAGCAGGTGGCAGCCTCTGGAGCCAGCAGGAGCAGAAAATGGCTCCCTCTCATCAGGTAGAGAGGGGCAGACTGGAAAGCTCTAAGAAAGCATTTGTCTTTCAAGCACAGGTTCTACACCCCATCGTCTCCAAAACCTCTTCCAGACAGCTCTCCGCCCAGGATTAGTGGGTTTTACTTAAAGCAAATCAAGAATAACAGTTGAGAGCACTGCCGCATCCAAGCTCTGACTATACAGAACACAGCTGTCACTCACCATGGCTTTTTCACTATCAAAAAACATCCTATAGAGAGTCAATGCAGCATCCGACTGTAAGTAAAACTTTAAGAAGATCCAGTTAATTTTAGCACTGAAGACTCCCATCTCAGTGCATACAATCACACAATGCCACTGCCACTACCTTCCCACTATTTACATGCATCCCCCTGTGCTTTGAAGAATCCAATCCCCATATCATGTACCTTCAAATACCATTACAATTAAGAGTGAACTTTCTCTACCATAGGCTTCTCAGTTTTATGGGCTGCAAGAGAGATGTTGAGTAGGTAGCACTGAACACGTGCATTAATAAATCTGTTCAAGTGTTCAGTTTAAGATCCACGGAGCAAACACTACCAGATGCATCATTCCATCATTCATTACTCCAAATGAAATTACCTACAGAACTTCAAAAATACATCCAAGACTTCTGTAGCAGACAACAGAATATAGATCATCATTTGCTCTTCACGCTAAGTTAATAATCTACACAATTAAATGCTCGCAATTAACAGGGGTTTATTATTTTTGCAGCGCACTTCTGTAATTGCTAACGTAGTATAAAAATCCTGAGAACCATCTGGGGGTTCATTGGAGAGATTTATTGAAATTCCGCAGAGCCTTACGACAAGCACCACCAACACGGAGCAGTGTCTACAGGAGGGAACTACAGACGGTTAATTACGGAGCAAGGTCTTAATCAAACCTCTCTATATTCCCTCACAATAACAAAGGAGATGTTCGGGCACCGGGCCAGGAGGGTATCTGTGAATGTACACATTCTTTCGCTTCTTCTGAAGAAATGAGCTTCAAGATTCATTTTTAGCTTAATGCAGTAATTATATAAAACCTCAGACGCAAACGAAGCGCTAAATGCATTTAAAATTTAAACACCAAGAGAAAAAACACAATGGGATAACAATGAAAAAGACCATTTTTCACAACATTGAGTGAAACGACTCCCAAGGTATGGTCAAAGTTGGGTACCTTCCTCAAATCCCCCAGCTGCCCCCCTGCCCATCCCTCATAGCTCCACAACAAACACAACGCTGTGACCACAGAAGTTCCCCGTTGAACTATTAAATACCTTTAGTCACATAGATACATATTCAGCCACATCTGGCCTAAAATACTGTATTCTTCCATCTGTAGTCTCTCTTTAAAAAATGTATGAACTAAGCCAAATGCAAAGCACTTTTCTGCAGACAGTGCCAGCAGTGCAGAATTCCCCTTCCCCGCTGCCCGGCCGATGGCTGCAGCCGTTGTGGAGCGTGGAAATAAAGTACAGAAGCTTTCCAAAAACCAACCTGCTTAAAAATTAATGCTTCTCCCTGCCTTTTTAAGCACACACATTCAGTCTAAGTGCCCATTCGTTCTTCCATTCTTGACTGACCGAAGCGACATGTTAATCTTTTATCTTTTTTTAAAGAAACAAAAAGAACGTTTTAAAAGTAGGATAACAAGAAAGAAAATTAAGGAAAACAAAGGGAAAAATTTGCCTAGCAACGAAAGTTTATGCATTTCTTCATGATCATTGTGTACACATTCATCAGCAAGATTACTTAAAATAAGTCAAAGAAAAATGACGCAAACCCTAAATACAAGATGCACTTTGAGCACAACGCTTTGCCAGTAACCTTGAAAACAAAGCTCTGAGCTGCAACTGAGCTCTGGAAGGAAAGAAAATCAGCTGAAATAGAGTTACAGCAATTACCTGCATTGCACTGACATCACCCAGAGACCCTGGGAGCTACAACCCGTGCAGCCCCACTGAGCTCTCCTCATTCTCATGGCTGAATTATGGCAGTGGCTGAGGCTTTCTGGGGCAGCCAGTTATTCTCATGGGCAATTCTTCCTTTGCTGCTATGCATTAAGTGGCTTTGTATACATAAATGTAGAAAACGTTACTCATAGGAGAGGTGATCTCCAGGACTAAAGCCCCAAACTGGAATCTGCAGGGAACTCAAAGGGGCAATGATCTCAGCAATGCCAGTGGGCAAAGCACAGCTGGGTTGCATGGCCCTGGTCCTGGCTCACACCACTCCTCTTCTGAGAAGCTCCCAGCCCCAGCCCTTGCTCTGCTTCTCACTTCTTGTGGAAATGCCATCATCCTGCTGCCCCTGTGCCCTACTTGTGGGGCTTTTAGCATGGCTCTGGGAGTGACTGAGCACTTTCTGCTCATGGAAAGCTGAAAAGAGACAGAAGACGCTCTATGTAAACTGCGTGTGAAGCGGTATTTGGAAATACAAACAAGAGAGACAATGAGTGTTCCAATTTACCTGCAGCAAAGCGGTACAGGCCTACCTACAGAAAACAGTGATCTGGCTGCAGTTTATTTCAAAATAATACTGGAAAAATAAGAAGCGATGGAGAAGGCAGAAGGCTAAATGAGGTGACGGGGGTTAAACCTGTGGTGCTTTTGAGCAGCCTGCAGGGACTGCCAGACAGATGTCCTGACACAGGGCCGCAGTGCCCCTGCACACCGCTCCTGCCCCTGGCACAGCGGAGAGCTGCTTAAGCTCAGGCTTAACTTCAAGCCCTCAGCTGACCCCGACAGCCGCAGCTGAGCAGAGGACAGGCTGCCATCCCGCTCAGCTGACAGCCAGGCACCAGTGCAGCACTCACATGCTTAAAATTAGTCGTGCTCAAGTGCCCTGAGATATTGGTTCCATACCATTACCGCTGTTTCACTGAATGACCAAGTGCTCGGCCCAGGGGTATTTCGGAGCAATGAGCGAGGTCCAGATCACTGGCTGTCCCAGCACAACCTTCTCTTCCTAAAAATACATTTACACTTCAAAATGCCATGAGGTTACAAAGAGTTCTGATGCATTTTCCACTTCTCATAGCACCATCAGCACCTCCTGCAGGCTGTGGTGGATGCACAAACATGGCTGCATGGGGCAGCCAGCACAGCTACAGGTGCCCAAAGCCTGCTCCCTTATCAGGTACCAAGTGGAGCTCCACCTTCCTGGCCCACCTGCAGTAAAGCCAGCTTGTCTCGAAAGTGCTTTGGTTAAAATTCTGCTTTTTACCTTGGCGCAGAGTTAACTCCTACGAGTTTCTGTTCGTGCCTGTGCAAATTTATTCCTGCAAGTTTAAAAGACACAGATGCCTGCTAGAGAGGAAGACAAGCACAGCCTAAATCAGAGCCCACGACTGCTGCTATCACTGGATGGGGAATGAGGCCCCACCAACCATGAGCCCAAGTGCTTCAAGCAGCACCCAGTCACCTGCTCCCAGCTGGCAGCAGCTCCACGCCTGCACCATCTGCATTCCCCTCTATCTGGGCTTTTCTGGCTTTGTTGCTGTTCTTATTTCAGTCATATTAACAAAAATTTATCAAAGGAGTCTGCAATTCAGGAGAAAGTGAACTAGCCAGACGCGTGCTCACTTTGTGCACGGAACTAGTGTGTTCTTGTTATCGTGCATTCAAATTTAGTAAATTTAACTAGAAAGAATTTTCCTTGAAAATACACAAACTCAAACGAAAAGAACATCACTGATGACTGTTTACTGAAAATTCCATTTTGCTGTACCACTGTTTCATACTACTCCAAAAAACCCACAATCTCCTCTTGTCCAAGTACTGCTTTAACTTAACATTTCTAAAGCAATGATACAGATGTTTCCTGCACAACTCCTGATGGTTTTTGCCTGGAATGAAGATGGAAACCTCTCACAAATCTGAGGGCTCCAGCAACGCCCCAGGCCTGTTGAGAGCAGGGTGGGATCATGCAGAACTCCCACCGGATCTCATAAAATCTATCACTAATTATTAGGGCACTAGAAATGAATTCCTTAGCTTACAGGTATGCTTCTACTCAAAATGAAGCATTAATTTCTTCTTTTCCACTGCTGAGCAACTTATTCACAAAAGACAAAAAAAAAAACAACAAGTAAAAAACCAACAATGGAGCAATGCAGGGAACAGGAACACTGACCACAAACACTTCTTAACTCAGGATCGCCTAAAAGATCAATGGAGCATAAATTATTTGTGAGCCTTGCTATTTCTGTAAACACTGCTGAAAGGTACATCAAAGGCAAAGCAAAAAGCCCGTGAAAAACAGCACCAAATAATTTTCCCTAACCTACTTCAGTCACTAGTGTTACCTCTAATGGAAATAAAAATATTTCCACATGCGTCATTCCGAGACTGATGCTGACAGTTGGAAATAATCGCTTCTCACGTATTAAAGGTAACTCACAGTGTGGTGATATCTGCTCTACACGGCACAACACTCAAGCAAATTATGGTATATTAAAACTCGTATTTGTGTTTTCACCTATCCTATCTTTGCAACACTTTGGCTCAACATTACCATACATATTTCTGTATTACAAGATGCTATCTATGGATATTTGGGGGCTGATCTGCTGGAGAGGAGCTCTGCAGAGGAGAACCTGAGTGCTCCAATGGCCAACAGGTTAGTCATGAGCCAGCAGTGTGTCCTCATTGCCAAGACAGCCAATGGTATGCTGGGATGAATTATTAAGAGCATGGCCAGCAGGTCCAGGGAGGCGATCCTCTCCCCTCTACTCTGCCCTGGTAAAGCCACATCTGGAGTGCTGTGTCCAGTTCCTGGCTCTCAGTTCAGGAAAGGTAGAGAAATTCTAGAGAGTCCAGTAGAGCATCACAAAGATGACTTGAGGCCTGGAGCATCTCCGTAACGAGGAAAGGCTGGGAGAACTGGGGCTGTTCGACCTGGAGAAAAGATGACGAGGGGTGGGATCTTAACAAAGCTTATAAATAATGAAAGGACGGAAGCCAAGTGGGGTCAGGCTCTCTCCAGAGGTGCGCAGTGACAGGACAAGGGGCAGTTTGTTATACACAAACGTGAGGAAAACTTCTTTGAGGGTGACAAAGCTTTAGAACAGGCTGCGGAGTCTCCTTTGGTGATATTCAAAACCCATGTAGATGCCTACATGCATGACCTGCTGTAGGGAACTGCTTTGGCAGGGGGTTGGACTAGGCAATCTCTAGAGATCTCTTCCAACCTCAACGGGTTCTTTGATCCTGTAATTTTCTAATAAACAATGTTCCTCCATTCCAGCTATTGCCATCTGTTAGAACAGTTTGAACTTAACCTTCATAAATCCCTCTCATCCTTAATTACTTGAGGCGTACTCTACATGCATACAACTTAAACAGCTAACAATACAATTCACTGTCTGTCAGTTAAATCTATTACATTGAGAAATCCTAAAGTCCCTGCAGAATTTAGGCCTTAAACTCAAACCAGAACATATGCCATAACTTAAGACTGGGAGATGAGCATGTTTATCTGTACCAGTCATTACTGCTATCTTCCATTTAGCTTCATTTCAAGTTTCATACAGATAGGAAAGTTGGAGCCAAGCTTCATCCCTTACCTGCAGCACATGGACAAACCCAGCTTTAAAAACCAATGCTGCTTCCACATATTCTATGTCAACACTGCATTTAGTAAAAAATGAATATCAGGATTAAACAACAAACAATCTGTACACATGCACTGGACATCTAAAGTTACATCTGCCTCTCTTCTCAGATATTAGAACTACTGTGACTTCCAGTGGCACAGACTAAAGGAATATTTATGGATACAAATCAAAACCTGATGAATAATTCTACGGTGATGTTTGCATTCATTGCTTGGTCAAGCAAAAATAGCCTCTATCATGATCCTGCTTTGGGAAAACGCGACTTATCATAATGTGTGCACACTTTCAAGTGCATAAGTATCATTTTCAATTTCAATAAAAGCACGTATGTAAGGATTACACTGTTATGAGCACTGCAGTGCAGATCTAAATAACTCAGTCTGCCAAACTAGTGTTACTATGGAAACAAAACTAATGTGCTGTGACCACATCTCCTACTGCATTACTTAAGACCATCTGGTTAAAACAAATATTTCTGTGGCATAGTATTTGTTCTTATTGCTTACTGATCATTTTCTATCTTTTTTAAAAAATAAACAAATACATTCTTGTTTTGATATGTTTATTTTTTTATTGTTCTGTTCTGTTTGGATTTTCGCTACTCAATGTGATTTTACTTATATTTTCATAACTGATGTTATGAATAGACCCACTGGTCTCTAAGTTAGTGACACCAGGACTTCGTGTAGGTACAACGCTCCGGAACTGCCCAGTTCTTCCGAAACTCTTTCTTTAAGAGGTACTTCTGCTCCTGCACCACACGAAGAAGAAGAGAAGCATTTCACACCAATTGTTCTCCACTGGGAATGCAACCATGTTGAAAAGCAAAGCCTTGCTGTGAGCAACACGCTCTCAGCCCCCAAGCTCCAGCCTCTTGATTGCATTGAATGTGAAAAACACCTTTCAAGTGAGCTGGCACCTCCTCCAGATCTCCCTTCCAGCAAGAGGCAGAGCATTTTCCAACTGTTTTGTAACTTAGAAGCATTTTTCAGACTAACAACTCAATCCTCAACAGCTTCCTGGATTTCTAACCGTAACAAGTTTAACATTCCTATTCAAGATATGTCATCACAAATAATTGTGATAAAAAGTTAACACTTGCAGCTAAACACCAGGCCATCAGCAACAACATCATGGAAACAGAAGACCACCTTTCTCGTCAGCTTCTTAAACCGTAAAAAGCAGTTTTATTCCAGGGAAATCAGTACATTAATAAACAGTTGAACTAGAAAACCAAGCACATCCCTTTCCCTTTAAGTGCTTCTACAAATCTGCAGAATTCTGTTCCTACTCAATACAACCTGTATATTATACTTTCCTTTCTGATTGCCCATTACAACGTTCAGGTATCCACAAAAATGAGAAAAAACAAACAGCCAACAATGCTCACAGTACAGTGCTCTATTTGAGCAAGCTCACAAAGCTCTACAGAATAAGCAAGATCTGCAAAGACAGGCTGCAATCCTGAGCTGCATTATCAGTTTGAGGACAGTAAAACAAACACGTTCAGTCTTCCAGTGATGAAAGGAGCTAAATGCTGTCTGTTATGACTAGGAAACATTAACAGCAGAACGCTTCGCTTCCACCACAGTTCCTGACTATAAAATTTCACTCACTTTTTTGGAGTTCTTGGGTGTTCCTTAACAACATGACTTGGAGAAGCAAATTCATTGTGGCATGGATTACGGAGGTGTGAAAAGTGCAGGGGTTAATACTGGTGAAATGACTGAAATCTTCTTTAGGCAGCTTTGTTGTATAAGGGCTGTGAGAAGTCAGGCAGGAGAAGCTTTGCCCAAGGAATGCAAGGAGCCAGTGCTTCCTTTCCGTCAGCAGGAACCTGTGCTCCATCTGCACAGATGAGCAAGAGCTTTGGTAAACATAGAGCAGCTTAAAGGAATCATGGATGATACTTTAAAGAAAACTCAAGACAATTAATCTACTACTACATCTGTGTGCTTGCATTTTTATCTACACATGTTATTTAGATGTAATATCTTGGTAAGTAAGAAGTCGTAAAGCCTTAGATTATACAAGCTGTTGTATACAGCTCTTGAAAACTCCACCAGGAAGTTCAGAATTCAGCTCAGGCTGCCATCATTGTATGAAATACATTCTGCAGGAAAGTACTGAAGTCTTAAACAATGTGCTTCAGAATACCACCACTGGAAATAGAAGAAGGAAAGCAGCTCTGGGTACAGAGCTTCTGCAGATCCCCCAGTGCAGCTGTTTTTGGGAATACCTTTACTCAATCTAATTGCTACTTTAAGCTTGAAAAGAACACTGGGAGAACATCACCTTTTTAAAGACCACAAACATTAAGAAAACGTAACTTCCCTAGTTCACAACTACAACTCAGACTGCCAACTATGTATCAGTCAAGCACTTCTCATCACTAAGAAATCAGTAATCGCAGCAGGAAATGATTGAAGGAAATTGGCTTGTGTCTCTTACAAAAGACCAATGTTACCATTTATAAGGCAAGCACAAGAAAGTGCACATCAACATATGGCTGGAGCTCAAAGAAAACAGCTCAAGAGCAGAATGCAGCATAACTGAGTGCTGATTACAGAAGACTTTTACCTACAGCACAACCTGTGCCACACACAGATTGTCCTTCTGTGGGAGCTTCTCACTGAGCTGCCAGGTATAGTGGTTTAATGGCAACAAGACCAGCACCATAGGAAAATGCTAACAAGAAAGAAGAAAATGGAAGTCTTACCCACCTGCAAAGATTGAGGCTCACAGAGAAAAACTCCTCAAAGGAGGGATCTCCAACAAGAAAACCTTTCTCAGCAACAGTCAGCCCTTAAATGAGGTCTAAGAGGTCACACAGGTGAATTGCCTTCACCTGTGCTCTCAGGGCTGACCGAGTCTTTTCTCCAAGTGCTCAATCAGTGGTTCAGGCTGTGACTCAGCAGTTGTCATACAGCAGGGGACATCAGCAAGGTGAGCTGCAGGCTGTGCAGGAGCAGCCGTTCTGTAAGCACAGACCTGCTTTGGTGCCCACGTGCTGCTGGCTCTGGGGCAGCGCTGGAGCTACCCACATACAGCTGTTCTGGCCTCTCCTCTCTCTCAGTTCCAAGCAGGCAAACTTCAAAGAAAACATGAGAGTAAACTTGCTCCTCTGTCATCGCTAATGAGTGGTGGAGCTGCTGCCATCTGATGGATTTGTGAAGAGGCAGGAAATGGGACAGAGGAGCTCTTCCTACTGAAGGACACTGTTGGAGTTATGTTTGGCTGACAGAACAAACATGAAAGTTAAATAAATTCTGTTGTACAGATAATCAGAGGGTAGATTAAGATAACTGAGAGAATCTTACTTCATGAGACAGGGAAAACATCCAGCAATCTTTATTGTCCTTACAAGGCCACACAAATACCCAGAAAAAATCCCATTCTGCTTAACTGCTTCCATCAATGACCAACACAGTTTGTGCAAGACAATGGTGACATAATTACATGTCACCTCTTAGTATGGCCTTCACAAAACTAAACTACAGCCAGCTCGCTTCTGCTCCCAACCAAGCACAAGCTCCTAGCAGAGCCTCATGAGCTGTGTCCGAAGGAAGGAGTCAGGAACAGGCACCTCCTTGGCTCTGACATGGCTAAAAGGTGATCAGAGGGGTCCCTGCACCTTGGTGTCCTTCATGGCATGGGGGGAAAGGCAGGGCAAAAGCAAATACAGATGTTTCAACACTACCACAGCTGAATGACACCACAGAAAATCAAGGGGTGTACACCATCAAGGTTGGAAGCTCCCAGTAAATGTCTGCATCAGCCCCCTCCCCACCCAGAGCAGCCAGACAGACTCACCCTAAAACTTGTAAGGGCAGATCCAGTTTCTTCAGACTTAAGATTACCTTACGGATTCCTCAACCCCATTAAAAATAGCTCTTCTAGCATATTGGAACACAAATGTTACTGTATTTACAGTACGTTTTGGCAAACTTCCCAGGTAAAGTAGTCAGTGTTATTACAAAAATCTGATCAGCTTTGATTTCTCCTCCTGACACTGCTTTGATGCAGTGAGCGTGTACATGAGCAGGCCTGGTACTGCATTCTACCAAGCATTTAAGGTAGCTTCTTCAATCTTGAGCATCACAGAACTACGGAGTGGCTTGGGTTGGAAGGGACCTCACAGACCACCAGTTCCAATCCCCTGCCATGGGCAGGGTTGCCAGCCACTAGATCGGGCTGCCCAGGGCCTCATCCAGTGTGGCCCTGAACACCCCCAGGGATGGAGGGAAAGGGCATTCCTGGCTTCTCTGGGAAAAAAAGACACAATAAACACCCTCTAACACAGAGCTGGAAGTGAGCACAAAGTGAGCACATGCTGGCCATGAGCCCTCCACCCTGCTCCCTTGCTCAGGGACATGATTTAGAGGAGGGTTTTTAGAGTTAGGGTAGTATGGTTAGCTTGTGGTTGGACTCGATGATCTTTAAGGTCTTTTCCAACCTGAGTGATTCTATGATCCACATCCACTATGGAGCTTCATCTTCCCTGGAGGCGACAGGGACAAAACAAACCTTCCAGTTTCTGCCACCTGCTCTGCTACCTCCAGCCCTGGCACTCTGACTCAAAGCACCTTCTGTGCTCTCACCAGCAATCTTGCTTCAAATTCCTTGTACTGATGAACAAATATTTCAAAAAAACATCACAACCAAACTGCCTTCCTGCCTCACAAAGCACTGAGCATATACTTATGTGGATGAAAACGCTGCCTGACTTTTGCATCTTTGCCCTCTCTTTTCCCTCTCTCCTGACTGCTGCTTCTCATTATCTAAATTTAGACTGCCAGCCCTTCAGTCCAGACAGCATGTCTTTTTATGTCTCTGAGACAAACTTACTTCTGTCCCACTTTCCATTTCCACTTACCTTTCTTCCTCTTCGTGTACTTCTCATGTTTATAGCACTACCAGAAGCTCAGTAACTCAGTTTCCATCCACGTTTTTTGCTCGGGGTAAGGACAAACAGTGCAATGGAAGTAAAGGAATGCCTGTGCTAAAATAGTCCTTCATAAGACTCAAACTGTTGGATCTGTGCTTGAAGGTTTTCAGACACTACCACGTTAAGTTCACTTTCTTTGCAAAACAAAAATGAAACATACTTTCACCAACAGTCAGAACCTAGGTCTGCACATGAACCCTTAGGATGGACTCCACCTGCTTCTCTCTCCCCTGGGTCAGAAGCAGCACATGCATGGGGCACCCAGGCCACCCCAAATCACATGGGGACATCTACACAGCACTGAGGGCTCTCCTAGGATTACTGTGGTGCTCCTGGGCTTTAGGGGCAAGAGTCACACACAAAAAGCTTGAATATTTGCAGATAAAGAAAGAATTCAGAATCATGGACAACAAATTCTGTGAAGTGGAAAACTAAGAAGTAAAACAAAAACAAAGTGTTTTAAAAACTGTGTAATTACGCCAATTTTTTAGCTCCCCTATTTCCATTTTCTTGGGTATATGCAAATAGCTGCAGATTCAAAATGCTGAAAATCAGCTCCAGTCTGATAGAAACATGGGAAGTTTCCTTATTTAATAATAAAACAGGAACACCAAGTTTCTAAGAAGCCTATCTGTAATAAGTACAGTAGGTTCCTGCTTAAGCAAATAACCGCATTCCCTCCCTCAGAAGCCACCCCTTGGACCACCCATTACTGAATAACATCTCTAAGGCACATACTGTTAATTCTTGCTAAGAATACTTTAAAATAGAAAAGGATTAACAGAAAGCTAAATCTTCAGTGCTTGACACATGCGAAGATCACCAAGGAAACTGCCGTTATCTGAGTCAAATAGCACAGTGCTTAGATTTAAGGAAAAAGCATGCATGGATTCTAACGGAGCTTTGGTTTGTTTGCATTATGATGCAGCGTGTTCAAACCAATCTCTCCAACTTCTAAAATGCATTTATTAAATACTTAACATACTTGTGCTCTACCATGCATGTAAAGATGACCCTGCCATGTAGGTACTTAAGTAAATGGCTTGCAATGGCCTCTGTAAGCATGGCTTTCTTCTCTCTGCTCGATGCTTGGGTCACCCAAAGGGGAACAAGAGCAGCCATGTCTGTCTGATCGACAGCCTGATCAGTATTTCACTACATGCAAACACGTTCTCTTTAAAAACAAATCAGGTTTGTTCATTTTTTTCTTTTCTTTAGAACAGAACCGTTCCCAATCAGACCGTGAATTTTGTCTCTTCAGGTCCACACAACTGCTTCTTTCCTGTGACTTCTTCAGTGTTGGGCTGACAGTCTGTGTATTTTTAAAGATACGCCATCACTATTTCAACCTTTGGTGCTTAAAAAATTGTACAGACGGCGCTTTATGTATAAAAAAACAGAAAGTATCAAATGTCTGCTCTTAAACCTTCTAGTTCAGTCCTGGAGGGACACACCCAGGGAGTGACTTTCCGGGAGCACAGCGCAGTTTGGGTAATTACAGACAAGTCCAAGTGTCCAGGAGTATCTATTTCTAACTGTTAACATTCCACAGAGCACTTGCTTTATTATAAGCTTCAGCTCTGCAGCGTAGTCACCAGCACTACAGCAAGAACTATCTGGGATCATAAGCTACAGTGACTGCCCCTGGACTGTCTCCTCTGCTGAAATACCTGTATGGCTCCAGGCACCAACAGCTGCAGCCCTTTTGTCCACCGTTAGTAGAGAAATCTGTACATAAAGCACACCCTGCTCCCAGCAGACCCAGCAGAACCTGATGGCAGAATGAATGGAAAGAGTAACAGAAAGAAAGGGGAGAAGTGTAGCAGAGTGACCAGAAGAAATAACATTTATTTAGATAGAGGTAATGGTGGGCAATATTCTTTATATAGATTTATTTAAATAAAACCCTCACATTACTTATTTTATCCTGAACTGTTCTAGGCCAAAATGTCTCGGTCAGTTCTTGTAATTCATATACACTGTGTGAAATACTCATACAACCATTCTAGCATATAGTGTTAAATGTGTCCACGTGGGTGTTTGTCTCAAAGTCTCACCTACTTTTAGAAACAACCCTGCCCATTCATTTCTGCAAAGGAGATTAGTTATGCAGAACAGCTGCGAGGGAAGGAGAGCTGTGCCCACAATAAACCCATGGACATGCAAAATCAAAGAGGTCACAGTAGCGAGGAATCAGATTTTCTGATTAATGACTTCCAAAGTAATCTCTTTTTGATGGCTGACACTTCGATGGACTGATGTCTGCACAAGAAGAGAGATCAAACGAAGCTGAGAGTGACTGCACACCGGGCTGCAGAACTGTGGCCTCTGGTGAAGATGCTGGGCCTGATTCCCAGGCAGACAACACAGCGACAGTGCTCTGCTTGGATCAGGGACACCCATCTCCAAGAGTGCAATATGGATGATGGGGCTAATGCTGTTGAATGTCTATTAATAACCCGAAGAATGGTACAGAGTGCTCTCTTGGCAAGTTAGCAGTCTGCCTCCAAGAGGCAATAAGCTGAAGGGCAGCACCGTTATTGAGAGGCTGGAACCATCTGAAATTCAGGAACGACAGATGTGAAGTCCTGAGTCCAGTATGAAATAACCTTATACAACTACACGGAGCGGGGACTGCCCAGCTAGGAAGCAGCTTTGCAGAAAAAGATGCGAGGCTTCTGGTGACACGAGGCAGCTGTGTGCTCTCGTGGCAAAGACAAATGACTTCACGTGGGCTGTGCTAGCAAGCATAGCCAGCAGGCTTACGGAAATTACTATTTCCCTCTATCCAGCATTTCTGCCAACACTTCTGGAGTGCTGTACTCAGTCTCAAACAGGACTGTAAGATGAACGTCACGGAAGGCTAGTTCAGTCTGATGTTTTAATCTGCTCAGCTTCACTGTATCCATGAACAATATTCCACTCTACAGACTTGCACTGGGGAAAAATAAGTGGCCGTATGGAACACAGAATTTGGGGCATTCTGATACAAGACAGTATTTAGGAGAATCATTTACAAAATGTAGGAATTCTTACGTTGACTTCTGCAACACATAATTAATTCTTTAATCTGTTTGCGTGGTAAAGTATTCTGTTCAAAAATTTGTGCAAAGCAAAACTTGACCTGACAGTCTCTCTAATCATGGAACACAACGTGTGGAAGAACAGTCTTCTGACCAAGAAAGAGAAATTACAGGGTATTTATGTGTGCAACCATACAGCCAGTCTCTCTAATCATAAAGATTAACCAGTTTGGAACAGATGCAATGAATTACTTCTGAGTTATTCCCAGGACTTAAACTGTGTACAAAACAATTACAAGTGGCAGGCAGGAAAGGCAAAGAATTAAAATATTTTGTTCCTATACAATTTCTGAACACTAAAATGGTCTGAATTCTATTAATTAGATGTCCACAACAATTTCTACATGCAAATTGATTCATTGCACCGTTGCCAATTCCTTCAGCCACAAATCGGTCATTCACACTGAAAAGCAGTGCTGCATCTATTTTGGCCAACCCATCAGGCGCACAGGCTAACATTCCCTGACATCGGTAATAGGAAAGCACAGATTTTATTTTACAGTTTGCAATGTTGCAACAGTCAGCATTAAAGAATAATCCTAGCTCAAACGATGAGACTGATATATAACATAGACAAATTCCTCCTCTCTTTCTTCTTTTTGCATATACTCAAATCGTCAAACATTGCTCCATGTCTTAAGGACTATTGGTTTGCTAGAAGAGACAGAACTTAGATCTGAGCCAAAGGAATTAAACCAAAAAGGAAAAAGATCCTAAATTCACTCCTCCTGAAGTCACCAGACCTCTGCAGTAAGGGTTTCACTCCAAGCCAAATCAGAAAGGTTGGCAACATGGCAGTTAAACACAAAGCCCCTCCCCATATACCTTGCACTCACGTCTAAAGTTGATCCTTCTGTTACCCACTGATCAATGATAACTGTCTAATGGCAGAGAGTGCCAGTACATGCAGCATGTAATACTTAGGGAAGGGAAATAACTAATTTTCTGTGGGACACTGAGAATTTTGCCAAAATGTCACAGCCAGTGCACTGTCACAGTCACTGTTGTGCAAGACAAAAGCAAATGGTCTTCAATAATGATGAAAAAGCAAAACCATCCTTCCTGAAGAACACAGATGATGCATTTAAAAATTGATATTCCAGCTCTGGTTTAAAGATACAGTTAAAACCGTGCTTCTATGTAAGAGCAAAAACGTGTACATTAGTACAGGATTTTGTTGCACTGCGTGGAAGAAACGACAATGAAAGCAGAACAGGAAAGCTTGCATTTCTCATGGGCAGGGCATGTTCTCAGGAAGTTAATCCACATATGGGTGGTCCACACCATGGTTTACGATTCCATAGCATACATCTAATCCTTAAATGTAATAAATAAAACTGAATTAAATAAAAACTATCCCTAGTGCATCCTAAAGCGGATGGTAAATCCTCCCTTGAGAATGGGCAGGATGAAGCCTTTTTCTCACAGCTGATCCAGGAAAGGCTGATAAAAAACTACAAAAACTAGTTCAAAACCCTTTCTGTGCATGAACTTTCTGCACAACCTTAAAAAAGTCACAAACCATCTCCTTTGCATTTTGTTCTGTCTGTGAATAATGGCGTTTTTCCACTACCTATTACCTTCGTTCCGTTACAACAGTAATTAGATTATCACTTGCAAACTGCTCACGTGCTGCAGATGCATGGGCCAGAAAAGCAGCATGTCGAGGGAGGATGGCTGATGCTTTCACGACAGAGGAAGCCACCTCCTCCCCCAAGAAGTAAACCATCATTGTCATGGACCACTTAAGGAGCCATCACAATTTCTGCCCAAGTGCCGCTTTTAACCGCGCACAAGGCAAATGAGTTTGGTATTTGTTCATAATGAGAATAAAAGAGTTGTAAAAAATTGTGACTGATATTAGAGAAGTGCACTGAAGCAAAGTCTGGCAGACATCAGAAGAACGTGCCCATCTGGCTCTGGCCCCTCCAGCGCGTTCAGCACTGCCAGGAACACGAAGCAGTGATTACAGCTACACGGTGCATGCAGCACCCACACGCTTTCACCTTCTATTTTCTGTATTCACAAAATGAAGACCTTCCTGCAGCTGCGGTCTCCTCCAAAAGCCAGGGAGCCCCAACCCTGCACTCAGTGGGCATCTAGAGCCCTCATGGAAGGGAGGCTTTCAAACCCTTCTGAGTCCCCTTCCCAAACACAAAACTCGTAGCTCGGAGCTCATCTGATCTGGAAAATCAGCTCCGAGTGCAGGCAGTGGAGGATCTGCTAAAAGCCAGAAATTACAGGAGACAAATGTAGTATTTCCCTGTCTGGGATTATCAGTGCAGATTGCTGTTTTGCATGTATACATTCAGAGCTGGAACCTATGCAACCGCAGCAGGTGTCACAGGAGCACTCCAATATCTAGCCATAATCCTAGACATTTCTGATTAATAAGGGCATCTGGCACTGCTCAGTGCTACAACCCTTTCCTGAAAATTGGTGTGTGAGATGACGAAGCCAGGAACACATGCACTGTAAGTGGTATCACTAATGGTTCTGAGAAATGCTCCTGTCTGGGAAGAACAACAATGGATGTCTGCAAGATCTCAAGCATCTATTATCACGGGAATAAGTAGTTTCTGTTGCCTGATTCTACGGGAATAACGTGTTTTAAAGGGGAAGTTATTTCAAAAGAACAGAGCAACTCATGGATTAGGAAAAAGAAAATCCCAGCAAAAGTCAATTTCCCACTTCTGTCAGTGAAAAAAAATCTGTCTCTTGCATTTCATTGCAATACCATCTGCAGTGTTTATATTCGGTACTGTATTCAGAAATTTGGTTTTTGCTCTTCTCATTGCAGCAGACGTCATTGCTGCTCTCAGGGTCCTACTATGCAGGAGACACAAATGTTAAGATGGGATAGACACAAAGTGCAGAACTGATGAGCAGGAGAACAAAAGCACTGGTGATGGACAGGACAATCACTGCAAGTACTGGGGTAGAACTGTCTTGGCTGATCAGTATTAGCACATTTACAAAGTTTGTTGGCATACAGCCTTCTGCAATATATGTTACACTCGGACATTTTGTAATTCTAGGGTTCCTGGATTCAGCATCACATAAATAACAACGACCTAAAATAAAAATCTCTCTCTGACATTCCTAAGTGCGGCCACAAGTGCACGTTTATTTCCTTCACTTCAAGCTCTGCAGAGCAATCGTTCCAATTTTCTCACTGAAGCAGTAAACAAAGAATTAGTATCAAACATTGGGAGATCAATTTTCATGGACCCTATTGCTGAAAATTTAAATGCCAAATACTGCAGTCAATTAGTCTAGGCTGGAGTATTGGAGAGGGGCAAAAATTAGGTTAACAAATACTCCATAATATTATCTGAATCATACGGAGCAGACTTCCTACAAAGCTGACTTTGAATCTGCCCATTATACAAAACAGGTGCAAAGAGTGCGTGGGAGAGGTGAATCCATCCCTCCCCTAAATGGCAGTATAAAATAAAATTAGGATATAAAATTTGGGGGTGTCTCACGGGGCAGTTTTTAATTATATACTTAGCAGCATCTTTGCATATAATCATTACCTCAGCCTCCTCGTTTGCATGTATATATTCTTTTGTGCCATGATCAACGAACAAAGGTTAAATCCTACTGAAATTCTATTCAGCAGTGAAAATTGAAAACAGCTATTTTGAGGCTTCAGGCTTTTTTGTATTTTTTGACTGTCTGTATAATCTGCTTAAAATTCTGGTTACTTATTAAATCATATATTCATAGCGTGACACGTAGACAATTGCAGAACACAGGTGAATTAGCAAAGTTTTTAAAGAAGAATGTAAATAGCTTCCTTTCAATGGGTGCCTCCCATGACACAAGGAGAAACAAAATGCAATCTCCTGCTGACACCAGCTGCCTCTCCCAGATCTGCACACCCCTGCTCTGTTCCCTCACCTAGGTTTGGATTGCAAGGAAGGGTCTGGTATTGTTGTCTAGTCCCTTGCTGCTGTATTTGGGACACACAGAGCTGGCTTCCTTTCTGTCTGGACAGATTTGGGTTGGCATCCAGCCTCAGTGTTGGAGGCTGAGACTATACCTGCTAGTTGCACAGGGCAGTTATTCATCAGCACATCTCCACTCAAGAAAAGTGTTGTTTTGTGGGTTTTTCCTCCTTCCTTTCTGAGCAGCCCTCTAAAGCCAAGCAGGACAGCTCAGGCTGGGAAGGGAAGGCTTCCATCTGCCCTTGGTGCTCCTGAGGCTTCACAGTGATGAAGTTCTCAGTATGTGGGCTATTTTCACTGGTAACCCTGAGCTGAAGTAGAAGCACAGAAAAATGGTGTTGTGGGGAAATACAGGTATTCTAACAGAATGCTGGATGTTAGTTTTTACTTTAGTTATTTTTCATGTAAAAGATGACATCTGAACAAGCTCCAGTGATTTCTGGAGGAGAGACCAGACACCTTGCAGGCCAGTACCTTGCAGCTAAACCTGAGCTTGGCTTTCACTGCTGCGTAAAAGAGAAGAGCAGTAACCCAGCTTCTGCAAAGAGCTTCACATCACAGCACTTCACTGCTCTTCTGTTGCAGTTAAACCCACACATTCACTTCATTTTGAGGCCACACCACCCATGGCAGCATGCTGAGGACTGACTGACAAAGAAATAATTATTTTCCTGTCCTAGTTTCGTACATCTCCCACAACACCTTTGCATTAATTTAACAAGCTCCAGGGGAGCAGGGGCATAAGCTTTGAACTCGGATGCTCATCTCTGCACAAAACACTTCATGCCAGGGTTCAGATCAGTGGTCCCACCAGAACCACAGCCCAGAAGAAGCCAGCCCAGCTACCACAATGCAGAGACAAGGAGCAAATTGGGCTTCAGATTGGGCCCCTAGTACATATAAAGCGGCTCCTCTCTTACACCAGCAAGACTTCAGCTATGTGACGTCCTTTACAGTCTCCAAATCACTGCCAGCCTCTGAAAGACACTGAACTGACTGAGGAAATTTCTAGCAGAACTGTCATCAGAGCTACCAAGGATACAGGCAATGCTTCCTCTGACTTCAGATTTACAAAACGTGAGGTTTGATTTAGGCTATGATTTCCTTTTGTTTCTTTCTTCTCCTAAACAGAGGCTGGCAAGACCTAACTACGAGCGTAAAATTCAAGAGTAAGACCTGGAGAGGTAAACTAAGGTATAAATGGAGCACTGTGAGACACAGTAAGGAAACAGCTCAGCAGTTCCTCACATAAATGAAACACAGGCATTTCAGGAGCACTTCCAGCTGATCCTTATGACATACCACCAACGAAAGGAAAACGGTTTTGACATAAGCTGCTGACATATAAATGCCACACTTACGCTGTTGAGAGCACTAGGAAATATTCAGAGGACCGTCTAACTTCATCCACCATCCCAGCCTCCCAAACTGCCATCTCAACCTCACAAAGTGCGTCAAACGCCAACTGCTGGAAAAAATCTCTTCCTACTGATGACAGATTTCTGAAGCAGTGCCTGCGGACCCAGCTCCTGGGTTAGTAACCGCTTTTCGATAAAGAAAAGCTTTACCAGTTTAAATCAGTTTAATCTGCAGCCCAGAAGGAATTTTGGGTAACAAAGGATGCCATTTTAGGTCTTCCCTCCAACGCCGTAATGATCCGGAACAGCGGAATGAAAGTATTTTCTGTCATGGGCTCACCATCTCACAATCTTAAAGATCAGTTGTAAAGGAGTAGACAGACCCTAGTTAGTTTCAAGGAAATGAAATGAGACTTAACTACCCCATGCATACTCTAAAAGCACACTAAAAGCCATTATAAGAAAGCTGGAGGGGCTTCCCTTACTTTGAGGCAGCACAAACCCATTTTGAAACTTCCAGAGGTCAATTCTGTCTAGTTCATTAATACACACAGAGGGGATTAAAGGGATTTTTTCTTTTAAGTTTAATGTTTTGCAGCTCTTCTCCAAAGCTGCTTTAAAGCCTCGTGTACTTTAATAGTGGCAATTAGTAGTATTCAAATTAGGTCAAATATTTCATTGTACTGTATGCGTTCTGCAGCATTTCACCACAAGTCTTCAAAGTACCACCAAAGAGAAATGAGAGCTCTTTTAAAATCTTCTTTCAATCAGGTTTTACCAACTCTCCTTTTTAGAAACTGTTCCTTCCTCTTCACTTGCCTGGTAATTTCCATGCCCTGCTAGCCATAAAACAAAGATACGCTGAATCCCCAAAGATTTTCAACCTTTCCAATCACCAGAACTAAAATGTCAAAATAAAGAAGTTTTATCCTCAAAGAATACTGTTCAGCCTGCCAAAAACAGCATATTTGGAAAAGTAGTTCTTTCTAAGAAGCAGTCACAACGTTTTCTGAAGTACTGACTCACTCTGTGATAAATGATACACCGTAGAAATGGAAAAGTAAAGGAGTTTGAGCCAGATCAGGAGTTAAAATAATGAACGTTTAATATTAGGAGTATTTGACCATTTCAGTGATTTCATATATGATTAAAAAAACGTCTTTTCTAACAGATTACTTTTCTAACTATTTCTTACATTTATATAGACTTAGGGAAACATTTAACAAGAAATGTTTGTTCTTCTACAAACAGTGAGCATTTTTATGATCACAAGCTGAGATTACAGTAGAGCTCTTGGCATGCCAAATACTACTGCAGTTGTACAAGCATATTTTTCAAGAGGAAAAGACAGAGAGGCGACCCAATAGTGCATGTTTGGAACAGACTCTGGCCAAAGCAAAGCAACCAGCATGTCTCCGCCATGCATAAGCAAACTGTGCCTTGGGGTACATCAGGAGGCCAACAGATCATGGGAAGATCCCCAATGACTCATCCACTTTGGCCACATGAAATACTGTGTCCATGCCCAGGCCACTCCCAGTTGAAGGGGAATGTGGAAAGAGGGAAGAGGGCCCAGAAGCTAATCAGGGTCTGGAGTACATGATCAGAAAACAGAAGCTGAGCTTCTTTAGACAAGGGAAGGTGAAGCTGGCAGTGCCCTACAACTACTCCAAAGATCTGTATCACACCTATGCAGAAACGCACAGAAACGGTATTACACCTTTATAAATTAAAAGAGCAAAATGAAGCCTGTGGTCCACAAGGACCAAGACAAAGAATTCTTGCTTGATAAAATCATTATATTAATAAGACTAAGTCCATGCCAAGCACAGGAACAGTCTGTCAGCAGAATATTCTCTTGGGCTGGAAATGGCTGTCGCCATTTCTCCTACACTACAGCCCACTCCCTACAGAGAGGATGGCAAAGTTCAGGATTTGTCAACAAAGCCATGGCTTAAGTTAGCAAAAAGATATATTTGCACTTTCCAAAACCCAAAAGGCTGTTGGGATTTCCACAGACAGTTAGTTGTTTCACAATGTAAACACTTTAAAAACTACACGGTGGGTGAATTAACTGAAAAATATTGTAGTGTAAGAAAAAAAATGTAGAGCCTAATAGGATATGCTTTATCGTTTTGTGGTGGAAATCCTCTGGATAGATTGCTTCAGTACTTCTACAGAAAAGAGCTGAAGAGCGGAAATGAGCAGCAGAGAAGGACACCCAGCAGGATGTAAAATACAAGGTGAGGCTCTCCTGCAATGCTCAGCATTAATAGCTTCTTGGAAAGAAAGAAGAATTCGAACAACATCCTATTTCTGTCACACTCTGCCAAGATTCTATTTTAGATGAGGATGTTGGAGCACTTCATTTTACTCCACCAACTCTCTGTCCTCTTTTAAGGAACGTTTCCACCATATGGAGAAGTTGTCACTCACAAAAGCACAGAAAAAGTCATCTGGATATTCAGTCAGCTGCTGTTTTCAGGAATGATGAAACCCACAATCTTAGAACTGGCTCAAGGAGAAGGGCACTGTGAGCAGGGCTTCCCCTGCAGCTCCAGAGGTGCTCTGGCATTCTGGTTTCTTCAAAAGAGCAGCTGAAATTGGTTCAAAATCTCCAACTACAAAACTGTATTGACCATCCATGTTCAAATACCAAGGATCTGATTTCTTAAATTACTGTGTCTGCATTTAGATAGCTTTCCACCTTAAGGAGGGCTGCAGATGCTCAGTAACATCTGAAAAAGAAATCATGGAGCAGATAAAAACTCACCCTGAAGGCAGTGTGCCATGCTGCTGTGCTACTGAAGTACTGCCTCTGTTTCTCATCCTGCCACTCTTAAAACTAACAAATGCTTTTAAATCCTTCTTCCCCTTTAATGGTTATCAGTATTTTTCTGTTGGCGACTGGAAAGGCACGTGGGCATGTCTCCTGCCTTCCAGCATCACTTCTGCACCTCAGAGTTTGCTATGCAGCACTGTCTGAAGGCTCACAGAAGTGCTCCCGCTGCCTTCAAACCTTGCCTCCATGTTCAGATGAAAGAAACTCAGCTACAGTGCTTTGCAGTTCACAAACATTACAGGACAAGCACATTTATTTTACGTGGAATACTGAACACACGCACCTCAAAACATGGAGAGGAAAAGTCCAAAGGATCCAACATTCCAGAAAGACAGAAGTACACAAAATTTACCTTCCTCTAAGTAAAATTTAACCCTCTGCACAAAGCACACATGGAAAACAACAACAACAAAAAAAGTCACAGTGATGCATGCAGTGATTGAAGCCTGATGTTGCAGACACTGAAAGCTCAGTGATGAAGCAGATGCCCCATGCAGCCACACTTCCCTGTCCTGAACACAGAAAAATATCCTCAAGGTTTGTGCTTCCTCCTCCTCATGATAACAAAATTTTATTTCAATGCTCTGTCATCATTTCAGAGATAATCAAATGTCAAAAAATGCACACTATCAGGAAACCAGATATAACTTGTACCTATGTAAAAAAAAACAACAGAAATAGATCTCTAATAACTGAAGGGATTCGAAGAGGATTCAAAGAGGCAGTGTTTCTTGCCATTTCTACCCTAAATCAGATTACATCGCGGCTGAGATTAATATTTTTGGTATCTGAATGGAAACAAATTCGGTCCATTAAAACTGTGCGATGGCCTCAGGCTTTATAAATAACCATGTCACCTCTCAGCCAGTTGCAGCGTTGAGTACCAATTTGGAATGCTAAATTATTCCATCAAAAGTCACGTGCTCGCAGGAGCACTGCAAAGGGAACATTAAGGTGAAGTGAAGGTTAAACAGCTACCAGTAATTTCTATCAGGAAGATGGCCGCGTGACCTTGCAGCTCTGACATGCTCTAATTGAGGGAAGCACGGGCTGGAAGTTATCAGATGTTGCTGACGTTCTGCACAGGAGATATCTGTTGATGAGACACGAAGCTTTTCACATTCACAAGGCCGACCAGGAAAGGCAACAGTTTGCATCTAAAGGTGTGATACTTCCAAAAGGTGTGGTACTTTTAATTATTATCTCCATGTCACAGACACTTTACCACCGAAATTACTTGCTCGTGCTCAGCTGATGTGGAACTCTTTCTTTCAGTGAAGCCTTAATGCACGCAGCTGTGTAGAAGACTTGCTAAGAATATTTTCACCAGAAGCCGTGCTGCTGCTTTGTAGTATTTCCCTTAAAAAAACCAACCTTTTATAAGAATGATTTTCCCAGTGTGAACTGATTGAGATTCCAGCTTGCTTTACTATCCCAAACTTTGCCTGGTATTTCCTCCCTGTAACAGTACTCTCACAATCCCAGCACGAAGGTGACTTGTGCTGATGGGAGGATGCAGACCGGAGCCGCTGCGTGCCGTTTCCCACTGCTCACACTTGGGTGCCAGAAAGGATGCTCTGGGAAGCTGTGCCTTACAGAAAGCTGAAGGGATGAGGCCAGGACACTTCATAGTGAGATTTGCCCAGGTTTAACAGTACGTATCCACCCCTGACTCCCTAGGAGTCACTGTATAGTTGTAACTGCCTGCAGTGTCTGGCAGCAGGCTCACCCCCCTTCCCCTTGCTTCCTGTTCTGTCGCCCTGCCCAGGCAGTCCGTCTGTCCTTCCCATCCACACCTCTGACCATATCCAAATCCAGTCACTATTTCAGAGCGAGCCTGAACACTTTGGGAAATGCTTTTCACAGTGGCATCTGCTACCAGTGGAAATTTTGGGGTAGCCAAAATTAAAGGAAGCTCCACTATAGCTTCAGATGGTATTTCCATTAAGCTTCATTACCTCTAACTTATACAATGTCCTTTAAAATATTAAAAAAGCTGAAATGTCTCTGATTTACTTTTAAAGTCGACAGAGCATGTAGCACTAGCTAAAAACAAGTTCTTTAACCAAAATGACACTTCAAACAGCTCATTATAATTTGACAACCACTTGGTTTTCATTCAAATCAACACTTATTACGCGTAAGAACATACTGCAGTGCAGCTGGGGATGACCTATGCTTACATTCTCTCAGCCTGATTTGCTTTCTGAACTGTTAGAAGTGGGAGCTGCTAAGGACCTGAAAGCATTATTTTTCCTATAGGAAGATAAGCTGCTGATCACTCCAACCTTAAGAAATGCTGCCAGATTTGGTTCTGCCCATCAGCCGCTGCCTTTGCTTAACTGGCAGTCTCACTCAGCTGCACACAGGAGCACCTCCTTGGAAAAGCAGTTTGCAAGCCTTCCTGAGAAGGAAATTAACACAGCGTCGATCACAACGTGCACTAAGAACTGAAATGTCACCTGCTCACAGAATGGCAGAACAGATCATACTGGTCTTCCACTTCTTCAGCGATTCCTTCTGCTAGCTATGTTCTCCTATTGACAAGAACTATCAAACGAGCATCCTGAGCCAGCAGAACTGTGCATGAAATACATAAATAAAATGAAGATGTTATAAAATAGAAACAATTCAAGTTATTTTTCAAGTATAGCACCAACTGGTAAGGTGGGACAGCTGTGTGCAGCCACAGCCAGCCCTGCTCAGTGCCCCTGGTCTTGTGAGGATGCCTGTGTGGAGGCAGTGGGGTTCCAGAGCTAAACCACTACTGTGTGCTGTTAGTGTTCCCTACCCTTTACGTTTAGGAGAAAACACAACCTAGCAAGCAGCACAGCAGAGTCCCACCTCCATCCAGAAGCACACGAGCTGCAGTCCCTCACGCTTCACATCCACAGTTTCTGTACAAAAACAGTGTCTGCAGATGAATGCTGGTTGCCAAAAATGTGACAGATTCAAACAGACAGGCTCTCGTAATTACCAGAGAAAGCTATATACAAAGGGGAAAAGTGAACTGTGCTCTTGATGTAAAAAAAAATAACAAGCAGCATATATGAAAACAAGACAAAGGAAGCTGTTGTTGAAATGAGTATTGCCAGTTCCCAAAACACTGGATTTTCTCTTTCTCCTCAAGCTTCAGGCGTGTAACTGAATACAATTTTCTGTAAAAATAAATAAGAACCAATCTGCATTTCATTGGCCATCTGGGGAGAAAAAATAAAAATGTGCTCTTCCTCCACCCCCAAGAGCAGCACCCAGGAATCTACAGAAGAGCTCCATGCCCTCAGGAAAATTCCTGAAATGAGAGAATAGCACTGCGCAGTTACTGAGGACATGGAGTTCCCTGCTCCACAGCACCTGAGCACCACAGCAGCACCAATTAACAACCAAAAAAGGTCATCATCTGTTACAGCCAGCTGCCCCAAATCGGGATGTGGGGCCGTTCTGCTGCTGCCATGAAGCAGCAGAGCTGCAGATTGGCACAGGGACTGCATTCAGATTCTGATTCTCCTAGAGGAGCCACCTGCACACCAACGATGCAGAAGGGCTGGAGCTGAATGCTCCTTAAGGCCTCTTCCAACCTGAGCCATTCCAATATTAGATCCCATGGCCTTTCCTCCAGAGAACGTTTGGGGCTCCGTAAGCAGCAAGAACTCACACCATCCTGCTACTGGGCAACATCTACTGCATCCCACGCTGACTGTCTGCCAGTTTCTCTACTGATTTGAGAAAAAATGACTTTTTCACTTCCTAGTCTTGCCCAATCTTGAGGCCCCTTCCAACCCCTATGATTCTATGATTCTATAATTAACACAAACAACACGTGTAGCCTCTGAGCCCACCCAACTATACTTTTATTTCAGGTTCGTGCTGTTACCTGTGAAAGCCACCAGGGCACGGCCTCCTGCCTGCGTCACAGCATCGCATGCTGATGGAGAGCCCGCAGACACGGGCTGCCAGCAGCCAGCCAGCCCGTGCCAACACGTACACACATTAACCACAGCCATTTCCTCTTCTTGACAGGAATCCCTCCCCAGGAATTTGCTCTACGCTAATGCCTATAACTGGTTTGTAATGGCACGGACTACACAAAAACGAAATAAGTTTATCAGAATAAAAAAAATAATTCCAAGGTCAAACCAACGCTTTGAAGATGCATTAGGAAAAAGAAAGAATTCTGCAGACGCTGCTCTGAGCTTTGGACTGCCACACATTGCCTAAGAATAGAAAATACTTTATGCTGATTATATCATATATTGCTCAGGCTCTGAAACTTGGCCCTGAAGTGCCAAATGTAAGGGACTGGGACAGTTCTTGATGCTCTGAACTTCCACACCTGTAGAGTGAATACAGTGTGCTCCATTTGCTCTGAGCATACACAGGTTAACAGCACTAAATAGGCGGCCTTGGTACATTCACACAGCATCAAAGGTGGACTTGGTATTTCAATATCTGAACAGTATGTTTATTGGGTTGCGTTGTTCAAATGTTTTGGCACATATGTGGCAGAATTTTGAGATGCAATGCATAACGCTGATGTAACAGGATTTTCTGCGAAACAGAAAATAACCTGGCACAGTCTTCTCTCCTATCATGTCAAAAAGAAACTCAACCACGGTATCTTTGCTGCTCTCTGAATTAAAGTAGAGGTTTCAAATGCTTTTCCTTCTCAAGTTCAAAAAAAAAGAAAAAAGAAAAAAAAAAAAGAATCCAGTTTTCAGTGCCAGCTTCCTAATGTACAGTTTGGATGTATTTCTCATTTACCTCCTTACACCCACAGCCACATACGGTACACAGAAAACACAGAAAATAAAAGAACAGTATAAGGTATATGCCATTGCAGAACATAAAGAACTTGTGC
Source organism: Callipepla californica brunnescens (assembly GCA_023055505.1). Taxonomy (NCBI): domain Eukaryota; kingdom Metazoa; phylum Chordata; class Aves; order Galliformes; family Odontophoridae; genus Callipepla; species Callipepla californica. The sequence goes on from JALIRH010000006.1 coordinate 7,540,971, forward strand.
TCCAGCGGGGCAAACAGAGCTTTTAGGGTTCCTCTGATTCTCATGGTTTCAGCTCTGCTGTTTTCCATCTCTCTGTTCTTTGGTTCAGCCTTCAGAAGCTGGTGTGGGTGGCACTATCTATTAGATGAAGATTTTTCTCCAGATTGTAGCCAAAAAAAGATGACAAGAAAATAGAAAAAAAGCAAGCAAGAAAGAAAATTTCATGTAAATGGCCTCAAAAGATTTGATTTACAAAAGAAGAAACCTGCCAACCAGAAACTAAATCACACTTTATTTATTCTGAAACAGAATTAAAATGAATAGCATCATTAAGTGCATCTGCTAAGAAATTAGCTAGCATCTGTATAGTCTGAATTTCTGCTTGGGAAGCTCCTTCTTGCCTGTGCCTTGCCCATCCCACCTGCAAAACAGACACACGCTGGGTATGGCCCTTCCTTTCATACTGCTGCAGAAAACTGAGGTCTGAGGGAGAAAGGCACCAAAAGGGGTTCACCACAAGAAATGAGATACAAGTAAGAAAAGACGTGTGTACTCAATGGAGAGTGACAAAAGGGGAACGAAGGTATTCAACAAATGACTCATATGCATATATTTGAGGAAAAAGCTCACCACTTCCAAAATCAACAGTAAACAAATCACTCCCCTTATATGACATTTCTGGGACTGCCAGGCAAGCCCACAGATCCTAATAAAATTATGTAATAGTTGAGGCTGGAATGAAATACAGCAATAGCTAAACCACTTTACAGAGGGGATGCAAGACTATTAGCTAACAAAAGACTGACCATGTTTGAAAGAATAAACAGAACTGACGTTATATTTAACTTAGCCTTAAAAGCTGGTACTATAAATTCCAAATAAAGTAAAAGGAACACAAACCTACTGCCAAGCTGTTGGGCGGACAGGGAGGGTAGGGGTTATCTCTGTCTTATTCAGTTACTTAGGAACTGCATAAACAAGCCCTAACAATTTGGGTTTTGGAGCAGCATGCAGCAACTGCAGTGTGAGGGAATCATGGAGGCAGCCTTGAACAGAGGTGGAACAGCAGCCTGTGCCTGTTCTGTGGCTCTGAGACTGTGAGACAAAACCAAGGACAAATAAGGACATCTTCAACAGGAAAGAAAGAATTATTTTCAAATCAAGATTTGAAATTTAAGTTAAAAAATACAGGCAGACAGAAGGCCGGAGTGCATTCCTTTTAAGACTTCAGAGATCCAAAGGAATGACTGAACATCTACTTCACAGATGGCAGAACAAGAACTGGGTGCCAACCTATGAATGACCCCAGAAACCTCTGATGTTACTTAGCACTGGTTTATTTAAGCTTCTCTTTGAATAAAGAAGCTTGCCCATCATCAAGGGGTTAACTCCTTCTGCTCATCTTGCTCCTCTACTCTGCCTCCCACACAAGACCAAACCGATTTCATAAATGAGAGCTGTCCTCCTACGTAAGATATATATTAATGAAATCATTTCTCCAGGATCACAGCTACATCTATACTATCACACCAAGCCGTGCCAGGGTCTAAGGGGAGCTGGCATTATTGGCAGCTCACCACACCTGGTGCTGGCACCACCACCACTTACAGCACTGTGGCCTGCTTTAAGGGAGATGGAAAACCCTCCCACTGTGATCAGATTCACTGCTGAAAATGCATCTCTCAAGACAGAGGACAGTTAATTACCACAATTTCCTGTTTTCAAGTATCATACCAAACATGTTCTAACACCTTTTCCTTGGGACTACACAGTGTGAAAGGGAGCACTACGTTACATATTTTTGGATCAGAATATTCAAGCGATACACACATAACAAAAACATTAACTGGAAGCAAAGATGACTTGAAAAAAACATCCTGAAAATCAAACTCGGAGTGAAATGGAGTTTTCATCTTCCAGATGACCGGTATAACACGAAGTGACTTAACTCATCTGACAAGATGGATTACAGCTGGCCCTTATCTCTTGGCCTGCTTAGCAACATGAAAAGGAAAAAAAAAAAAACACAATGCATTAATTGATGGTGAAGAACTTTTTTCTTCCTAATGGTTTCCAGCCAGAATTTTTGAGCTTGAGCCATTTGCCAAATAATGGCTAGCATTTGTGTACACATTACTTTCTTTCATGTGACAAGGAAGTGTAATTTTTCTTTGAAAACATACTCATTAAGGAAGCAAAACCCTTCCCCCTCTGCAGAAGCCTTTGCACCCCATTCATAAGCATGACACAGTATAATCACTTCTAAGAGTCTGGAGGAACTGCAGATCTTTTGAAATTCCCCCAGCAGAAGCACTTGTGTCTCTGTGATGCCCTCTATTATACCAGGCATACCCAATATTTTAAGGTTATTTGTAATGCAATAACCACCACAGGCCTCAATCAGGTTGCAGTTAGAGTTTTTCATAGTTATTTCATAGTTATTCTATGAAATACAGAAATTTGAAGAAACTAATGATTATTACAAATAACTGGAAGAAGCAGGCATCAGTAATATAGTCATAATATTGCATAGGTTGATTTTAAGCTCAGGAGTCATTTGGAAGTATTTCTTTTCTGACAAGTTTTCCACTTTGGTAACACAGAATTCTTCTTTTCTAAGGCACTGCACAAAGGAAATGGCAAGTGACTGTGCACTGCTCCCTACCAGCCTGAGAGCACAGGGATGCTGGTGGATGAAACTCAGTGTGGATAAATGAACAGCAATAGGCACTGCCTGACAACCTGTAATTCTCAGCTACATTACAAACGTGTGGATCTCCAGAAGTCAAACCCAGTGAGAAAAATAGTGAATGTATCTATACGCTGTATGCTATCCTTCCTAGAAATAGAACTTAGCTAAAAAAAGAAAATCAAGGCAGCAAGTTGTATCATGCTATGGGGTGCCTTAGGTTAAACAAATGTGCCTGCTGGTGTCTAATTTTTCTTGTGAACCACAGAGACGGAGCTCAAGCCACAGAGGTCTAGTGAAGAGCTCAATATCTAGCTGACACAGGAGCTGAGCTGCTGCCAGAGCACAAACCAGAAAAATGGTGGTTCTTTCTGTTATAGCAAACTGGCTCTGTCTCCCGGCTTGGGATACACCCCAGGAGAGGCTTAGTTACAGCAAGTGGAAATTGGAATTGAATTTCTTGCCTGAAACTGAAGCTGGAGGTGAGTTTTACAAGGCAAGAGATAACTTTATGAGTGTGTAGGCATACAAGATTCATTTGATCGCACTGTGAAAACACAGAGCTAAAACCTGTGCCACTGGGAAACTGCTGCTCCCAGTGTGAATGGCAAAGCACAGTGATCCAGCCTGGCCCAGATGGTCCCTGCTGCTGGTCATTAAACAAAGACAAGTCTGGTGTTGTACAGTATGTCCCACGTGGACTAATAGGGATAGGACCAGGGGGAATGGCTGTAAACTCAAAGGAAGTAGGATACTGGATGTTAAGCTCTTTACTCAGAGGGCAGTGAGCTGCCCCATCCCTGGAGGTGCTTGAGGCCAAGCTGGATGGGGCCCTGGGCAGCCTGAGCTGCTAGGTGGTAACCCTGCCCACAGCAGGGGGTTCAGGGTTCCCTCCAACCTAAACCATTCTGTGATTCTGAAACTCTCTTTCTAAAAGCCTGGTGCTGACAGGCCCAGCCATGTGTGGCATGGCACACCTCAGCACCTTCCTGCACTGCTGACAGCTGTCACGTAGGGCTGGAGGTGGACCATGAGCAAAAGGAGCCAAGTGGGCAATAACTCCTCCATGGAGCGTACCCAAACCTAAGGATCTCAAACCCCAGCCCTCACTGTGGTGGATGCCACAAACACCGTGGGCCAGGCCAGCCTCCGAGGCCTCCCAAGCTTCCAGGTGACTGCAAGATATCTAGGAAACACACTCACTCCTGTCAGCAACTCTCTGAGATATTGAAAAGTTCATTTTCAAGAGTAATAAATATATTTCATAACGATCCCAAGGGAGTGCTGCCTCCTCGCTGAAGCTACTGTACTTGGCGAGGAAGCAGTGTGACATTTCTTCCCCAAAGGCTCTGGATCGATAAGGAGAAGCTGCAGTGAAATCAGCCTCTGCAGAGCAGGTGCTAGGAAGCAAGCTTTAGATCAAGAAGTCCAACATTTAGAAATCCTGAAATGTAAATGTTCAATTATTTGGAACTGAACCAAGTCTGGTTCATGGAGAACAAAATTTGTGAAAGCTAATATCCAGGCAATTCTTTGACACATAGCAACCAATATAGCAGATACATCCTCTTACTGCCTTCACATAATGTATTTCCCTCTGAAAATGGACCATCAACTAAACAAATTCAATCTTCATTACTATTTAGCTGACAGTGAAATCACCTTCAGACAACTCTAGAAATTCCAGTTTTGAATGAGCTCATTTGAGATACAGAAGGAAGCAGCAATGAATAATCGGATCTGAGAGCTCTGCCAATTTAAGAATCCAGAAATTAACCACCAATATTTTAAGTTTAGGTTACCAAATGATGAAGCTTAACAAAAAAATTCAAGTGATTTCTCTTGCGGTTTTGAACTGTAAGCTCTACACTTGGGTAGTGTTTTCAGTAGTTTTAATATAAAAATTGTTTTGCTCATAGTGGGATACAATCTCATCACTCACAATGTGGGTTAGGTGTTAAGAAAAGTGTTCCAAAACTTCCATGTTAATTCTTCTTGACAGCTTGGTGTGGAACTCAGTCATACTCAAAACCTGCACTGACCTGTGCTAACCCTACTGAAATGGTGCTACTCACAAATTCCAAGTTCTTGAGAAGAAAAGCATGACCTACATGTGCTCTGAGCTGTATTACGTACAGTCAAGCCAAACTTAGTTCTAGATGGGGATTCTCACATCTTCATGGATGCCTAAGCTGCAAAGTCAGCCATTTCCAAGGAAAAACAGCAGCTTCCAATGGCACCAAATGTGAGCAAACTTAGGAGATTTATCTCCAGATCTGGAGGATCAGCACGATAGAGCAATAGGGGAACTAATCTCAGCACCCTTTTAAGTGATAGACAGTGACTTGAAAATTGTACTTTTTAAAAGATGATAGCAGAAATTTGTCTTATATAATAGTTTTCAACCTACGAAATGACTTTACAAAAGGTAAAACCTTCAGCATTAACCTCTGTAGTCACCAACAGCCTAAACAGCAAATGGAGAGACAGACAATTCGCAAACGATAATTACTTTGTTTAAAAGCCCAATCCTTCCAGCAGCTGTTCAGCAGTACGTCTTATGTACTCCCTGGTTACAACCAACAAGTTGAGGAACTTCATTATATAATATGCAGCATTAAAACAAAATGTTAGTCAAAATTTCTGACATTTCAGCTCAGTCAAGATTACTCACATGCCTAAAGTCACCTATCTTGGAAAGTCAAGACCAAGGCACGTGTTTCTACCCAAATGAACATACTTCTGTACCAGAAACCTTCAGCAACAGCTGTCCTCTCCACCTTTCTATCAGAGCTACCATCTATACTTCCACATGATATACATCATAAGATGCTCATACGTACAACAAACAACAGACTGCATTCATCTAGACTCAGACTTATGTCTCTAGTCCTACCAATCCCATTGAGAGAAACGTTCTCATAAACCTAACGCCAGATATACAGCTGATGAAGGAGAGAAGGGCACAGGAGGACCCAGATGCCAGCAGGCTCCACTCAATTGCCTGGGCTTGTGTTCCTCAGTACATCAGCGGTGGAAGCAACAAGGTCTTCCACACAGAGCTTGAATATGAGTGAAGGCTCCTGAATAAATGCACGGTAGTATTATACAAAGCATGCAACAGAAAATGCACTTCATCACATTTTGGTATTGCTGAGAGCAGTGAAGAGTACTTGAACACAACTGTATAAACGGTGGTGGAGCTCATAAACTTCAGTCAGTGCTACGTTGATAAGAAAAGGCAGGATAGATCTTATTCCTGAGCAGGACTCCTGTCATCCCCAGAAGCAGACTGAGATTAGACACAGAATTACTGCAGGAACTTAATAACATAAGCAAGTCAAATAAAATCTAAAATTGTGCATGTGTATTGGTATCCCACAAACAGGAGTGCATTGGGTATAGAGACACAAATGGAAACACCCTCCACAAGAACATTTCCCCACCACTGCCTGGAAGCTGAGCTTTGTATGTTTGTGTGTTTGCCCACACACAGTCAGGCTGAAAAAAGGCCTTGGATGTTTGAACTGCCTATTTAGGTTCTATCTTTTTTACCTGGGATTTGAAGGCAACATTTACATGTCCTAAACGTGAACTCCTTACTGTACAGGTGATCAAGCAAAGCTATGGTCATGAACTGCAGTTAAGCATCCATTAACTCATGGGAACAGCATTAACAGCTGGAGTTTGTTTTATAAAACAATGCTGAAGTCTTCTTTCCTGATCCATCAACAATCCCACCGGAGTGGGAAACACACAGAAACAGAGAAATTCATATTAAATGGGAAAACACAAGACGAAAAAGGTGAAAAGGTGTGACATGAAGAAGTGAAATTTTAGCCTGAAGATGAACATATTAAACATGAGAGAGAAGACAGAGAAATTAAGAGAAAGAATGAAAAAAAGATTGATGGAATGTAAGACCAAAAGACAGAAATACAGAAGAAAAATAAAAAGGAAGGAAGAAAGAAAGACTCCTAAAGTTATCCAGAATTAGTGCTTTTTGAATGGTTTCATTGTAATGAAGAATGAGATAAAATTCTGTTATTTCAGTGATAGAAAATGAGATGATCACAGGTTGCTTTCCAGCTTTAAAATCTAAAAACCTATGAACAGAAAAGGAAGGAAGCAGGAGTGGTAGCAAAGGAGATAAAGTTATGCAAAATTTGTTATTTCAGGCAGAGAAAACACTCCTGAAATAGTAAGAAAACATGTCTGACATATGCATATACATGCTCTCTTCTCCACGAACCACAGCAGTACTTCTGTATTTTATGTATAATTTGGCAGGACAAAAGACAACATAAAAAACTCCAGCGGGTTCCAACTGAAGGGCTTCACAGGTGCTACCTGCACGGTGTGGAATGGAAGTGCTGAGCAGCAGTGCTTCTTCAGCACTGCCCAGGCTGCAGGCAGGGAGGGCACAACCCCGGGTTCCCTGGGATTTCTGTTACCCTGCCTGCCCACCTCAGCCCTGCTGCACTGTGCACAGGGTGTGCAGAGAGCCAGCAGTCGGCAAGCCAAGGACTGGCCCAAGTCCAAATTGCTCCAGCTATTCACAGCTGCTGGATAATCCTTTGGGATCTGCAGACAGCTGGCACAGGTTGGGCACCCACCATTTCTCAAACAAAGAAAAACGTCTGGGGGATGATCAAGATTTCTGACAGCACGGTGGCCAGCAGCACAGCGGCGGCAGCGCAGCGTTACATAAAGCAGAGGGAGCAGCAAGTGCTCTGCTGCACAGCCTGAGCGTGAGAGCTGCTGCGTGAGCATGAAGTGGCATTGTGCATACCTTCAGCTTAGTATGTTTATCGCAGATGAGGAGGAAATTTATCTCTGAAGGTAAAAATTAAGACTGCACAAAGCAACACTTTAAAGCTACTCTGCTTCTGGCTGTAAAAACCACCACAGTGGATGTGCTCCTGTAACAGAGAACCAGGTTTCTTGCCGTGTGCTCCAGGGTCCCCAGGAGACATTCCTGTAGGGCTAAGACTGAAGAAGACCCAGCACAGAACTGCACACCAAAGTCTATGCCAAAGTAACCAGCATAGGCCACGCTGCCCCGTGCTGCTCTGCTGCTGCATCCACCTCTCAGGGACCAGGCAGCACGGCTCTGCTCCTGCCCCTTTCCTACACTGCCTGTCCCACATGAAGCACTGTACCTAATATTTCAGAATTTGTCCACAGCTAGATGGGAGAAGAGGGGAAAATTATCAGCCTTTTTTTTTTTTTTCATCACAAAAAACGTTTAAGGTTGTAATCGTGCAGTTCACCATCCAGCAATTAAGAGCAAAACCAATGGCTATGCTGTGCCTGCACAGACAAATATATGCAAAAGCCTGAGGCACATGAAGCTGCAGTCATAGGAAGGAATTAAACAGAACAGAACCGGGAACAAAACTCCCACGTCTGCACTCTTCAGTGAGCCCTGTCAATAAGAGCTCAGTTGTTTCCTTATAAGAGGACTGCGTGGAGAGTTCGCTATCAAAGCACACCCTAATGCTTTTGAGGCTGGGGAAAAAATCTTCATTTCTCAGGCTTCATCACTTTAGGGAACGGTTCTCAAATGAAACCTTTGGCATCAGCAGACATTTGGGAGCTCGTGCTCTCCTTTCTTCTCCCAGATCACCCACCACCACCATAACAGTGCAGCTCCCAGCACTGCCCCAGAATCACAATGCACCCTGTCATACAGTACGAATGGGGCACGGACATGAGGGCAGATGCTGTGGCTGAACACAGAAAGCACCAGGATGGAGTGCCCACATGTGGACTGCTGAGCTCTGTGTACTATCCCAGCAGATACACACAGCACGTGAAGGCTTCTGGCTTCAAGATGGTGAGCTGGCATGGTACTGTCAGTAGGCAGTAAGAACCAAATCACAGATGACTTGAGAAAGTCAGACATAAAATGAGAAAATACGAAGGTTTTCCACCCGCCTTTTGGTTCCAGATTTAAAACTGTTCAAATGCAGAGCTGGGAAGCCTGACTTACAATTATACCCTCACAGATTCAAGAATGTACTCAGGGTTCCAAGGCTGAACGGTATTTAACTTCTGCCCACGTGTCAATAGTTCTGCTGTGATATGTCATGCTTATTAAAAAGAAAACCAAAAAAAGAGCACATTTTTACTTTAATCCTCCTGCAAAACAACGAAAATGGAATCTTTCCTGCGTTCTGAAGCACCCCATCTACAGAAATGTATAATTAAATAGGAAAACAACTGTAACAGTAGTGGTCTTAAAATGATTCATTTATTTATGATGAATAAAACATGATGGAGAGCTGTCATAAAAAAGATAGAGATCTAATCTGCTAAGACATGCTGGTGCATTTCCTGCTAATGTCAGGAAGAATAAAGAGTCATGTACAAAACCCAATGAATTTACTGAGGCTTAAGTGTCTCTGTCATGTAAAAAAAAGCCAACAGCAACAACCCCCCAAAAAAACTACTTATGATTCTGTATTTCACATCCAAAATGAAGATGATGGAGGAAGAGGAGTAAGTAAAGGCAGAACACGTGAGGAATACCCAGAAAGCCAACGGAAAATTTGGAATTATGTTCCAAATGCACTCCAGTCCTTGTAGTCCTTATACATCACTGTAAACATACATCCACTGCTGATCCCAGGTAGGGCAGAGGAGCGACAAAGGTCAGTCTCCCCAGGTCAACCCCCACCCTATTTTCTAAAAACACTGAAAGTCAAAAGAAATCAATTTCTGCAGTCCTAAGTGAATTGTTTTTGACCTCAGACTGCTTGCAGTTTAAAAGTCAACAAAACCAACCTTCTCTATTGCTACTATAAATTCCGTGTCTGCTGCACCACACCTCAGGATCCCAACAATGCAGCTGCACGACAAGCAGTAGCCAAAACCTAACTTCTTAAAATGAGAAATCAGCACGTTGCTAATCTGAGATGAAATACACAACTGCAAATACAAACACAAATTTGCAAGAGCAAATATCAATATTTTATATCCTTGTAAGTAGTGATGGCTGAGCACACTCTGACAAGCAATTATTTCTAAGGAAACAGGAGCAGAAATCATTCAAATACACTCTTTTTGGTAAAAAAAAAAAAAGAATATAAATATAGAACTTCTTTTAAAAATTTCTGGTTAGCAAAGTCATACTTTACTTTTTAGGGTTTGGGGGAGGTGGGGAGTTACCAGCGACAGGAAAACCAATCTCATCATCGTAACTAATGTTCAGAGAAGACATGGAGGAAACTGCCCCTTCCGAACAGACACGCTCTGCACGTGACATCCATATCATCCATATTAGATCTGGTTGCTCAAGGGGTAGAAATTATTTTTCTACTCATTTCAGCTCTTTGCAATGCAAAATACAATGCAAAATGAAAGCGTGAACTAGATTGTTTCTGGCTCATACATCACTAGACTTGTTGGTTAAACTCCAGTTGCAGAACAGCTATTCCTGTTTGCAATGCATGAGCCATGAAAAACATGGCCTGACATTAAATTTACAGGGTTGGCACCTTGGCATCTGCAGACCTTGACAATTATTCATAGATGATGCATATTTCAGATAAAAATGACTAAATGGTCTCAAATGAGGAGTTCCACAATGCAAACCAAAGAACCAGGAGTCGGCTTTGGCACACGTTAAGCATTCTGTTCATCTACAAAACTCTTCCTATAAGTAGCAGCAACCCAGAAAGCACTCTGGCCAAAATGCTGGACTTTGACACAAAAATCAATGGCTTTGAAAATAAGAAGCCAAATGCACAGCTCTGCGTAAGGACTTTGTCATAGTGCAGTGACGGAGCACTGGCACAGCTGCACAGAGGGGTGGTGGAGTCTCCTTCTCTGGAGATGTTCCAGACCCTCCTGGATGCCTACCTGTGCAACCTGGGCTGGGGACCTGCATTGGCAGGGGGTTGGACTCGATGATCTCTGGAGGTCCCTTCCAACCCCTACACTTCTGTGATTCTGTGATCTGCAGCATACGTTTATTATATGAAAGATTTTCTCAGATAAGATTTACACTGTGCTAGTGAAAAAAGCCTCCATAAGAAATCAAATCCAGACTGCTGTCTACAGGGATGTTTTCAAATAAGTAGTTTCTGAGAAAATTTACGTGCTTATTACACTTACAAAGGATTGTGATTTCCTTAAGGACTTGAAATGTTAACTGACTTCCCCAACTGGTTCCAGTTTCCGTTATTTTTGACTGTTCCAAGAGAACAAACAGGTGCCTTTGCTCATGGCTTTAGCGGTGTGACACCCTCAGAATGACTAACTATTAATAAATTACAAATCGTTTAGCTAGGGAAAAAAAAGACAGGAATTGGCTTTAATTGGGATCACTACGTTTGGGAGTACTGAAGGAAGGCTACGGTACATGACATGGCTTTAAGAAGAAAGTACAAAGGAGTCAGTATCTGGCAGGCAAATGTGATGCACATGTGGTGAAGAAGCCTGCCATCCATCTTCCGAGATGGAGAGCTCTTTGTTGTTCTGCTGGGAGGTTTCTGAGATGGCCAGCTTGCAGAGTGTGTAGCTTCCAAGGTAAAACGTTCACATATCTCACAAAGCTATGCCTGTAAAACCCAAGGAGATGCGGGGATCAGCCCCGAAAGCAGGGATGCTCTGGGTTGCCAGGGCAACCCCATCACCCCAGACAACGAGGACGTCAGCAGCATGCTGCAGCACATGGCAGGTACCTGAGCGAGCTCGTCCCTCTGCTTCCCTGCAGTGATGCAACCACAGAGCAGTGCAGGTGACTGCTGCTAAGGTGTGAGTCAGTGCTCCAGTGTATGTTATCCGCCCCAGAAAACCAGGGATGCTTAGCAACTGGTCTCACTGGCCTTACCCATGCAAGTTGCTAACTTAGGTGAGAAGACCCAAAGGACAACAGAACCCAAAGTCAAAGCATAAGAAATTATCTTTCTGTTAAATGTAGTGACGTCCAGCAAATGTGGACACAAACACACAAAACCTTATTATTTTCTTTTTCCTTACATGGACACTCGTGCAGCTCTTTGCTTTCACCCTCCCAAGAAGTAAATACACATAGCACAAACATTCCAAGCCTGCTGCCTGACCTCTGCCTAAGTGCATTTCCTTCTCCATCAAACCAAGGCTGCAGAGCTCCACTCAGCTGCACATACACAAAGAGTCAGATGAGCAGCAGAATTTGCAACCAGATGAACAAGTTGTGCTTGCGTGCCTTGCAAGTGAACCCATAAAAGCAAACAAATTGAAGTCACATCGGTGGCTAACGCAAAAATATAAAATTCGTAAGGAATTATTACTCCGGAATGTAGTTAACGCTTTCCAACAGTCACCAATCCCACAGCATTACCATTGTGAGCGTACAGATTACTCTCTTCTTGCAATTTGCTCACTGGATGTTTTGGATAAATATTTCCCTGCAAACATTTCCAGAAAGCTTTCCAGCTGAGAGGAGTTCCTATGGCGTAGAGAACGTTAAATATTCAGAATTTTGAATATTAAAGGTGGTACAAACAGCCTCGTGATTTTTTAATCTTGTCTATGTTGCTGCTGTTCCTGTTTAAAGACTTTCTTCCTAAAAATAGATACATTTAAAAGCCTTGGTTTGAACCCTTCCAGAGGTTAGACTGGATCTTCAGCAGTGATCAAAAATACTCAGCCACCAAATGTTTTGTGCTGGAGAAAGAAATAATGCCATCTTTAGAAAATTCAGGTAAATCCACATTAATTTTTTTCAATGTATTCGTGTTAGAGAATAATTTACTCTGAGGAATAATAGATGGGAGGAGGAAAATAAATACACTGGAGAGAAGTCTATGGAAGACAGGTCCAAAACTTCACTTAATTTTCCTGGTAGCAAACTGTACCATCAGTTTAGGTTAAAATGCTGTGTGTTATTCCCAGCTATGGCTAGGACTGATCACATGCAGCCCATTTTGCCACGCGTACTTTTCCAGTTGTTGAAAGATTCTGTTTCTTCCGATCTAAAGCCCAACAACAATTTTATCTGTACTTTGGTCTCCTCTTTCTTCCCTTGAACCACATTAAGTCAGTTGGTTTACATTTAGGGCTGAAAGGTCATATATCACTACAAGTCCTCCTGCAGAAATGTCACAGACCACACTATGAGGCGAATTAACTCTTCTCTTTCAGCTCTACTTGAAACTGAATGGATGTTGCGAGTGTCAATATTTACATTCTGTCCATAAAGACATGTACACCTTCCCCACACTGCAAATGTTACATAGCTATATAAGCTACTATTAACAATATACAAATAAAGGGATTTTTCAAAGTTATAACTTGCAATATCTATTTAGCAGTTGTAGGAAACCAACACGAAACATCAGCTGCTATCCAGAAAATAACGATACAGCTAACATGTAGATACACACCATTTACAGATTATCAGCCAACTCAGCTCCACTTTATCTGTATGGTAGTAACAATTCTCACATTTGGGCAGCAGACACTCCTTGCTCTTCCAGCTTCTTCTGGTTTGTCAGAATTCTAGAGGCAGCGAGGGGTAGAAAGCCACCCCACGGGTCCTTTATCTGCCACAGTTCTCACCCAGGTTCTGGGGAAGAAGCCTCCCAACCCCATCAGCATAACTGCAAATCCCAGCATGGAAGGCTTGCAACAGCCAAGACCATTAAGATCAGCTACTCCAACTGCCAGCCCATCCCCACCATGCCCTTTAAAACATGTCTCATTACCACAGTGACCCTGTGCCTGAAAAGCTCCACCTCCCTGGGCACCCAGTTCCAATGTAGTGCAGCTCTTTCTGAGAAGAAACTTGTCCTACTATTCAGTGTTATCTAATTCTGGTTGAAAAAAACATCTACCATGAAATGTTGATTTATCACTCTCCACTTCTGAGAATTACCATAGAAATCATTTTCTAAATCATCATCTCTGGACAAAAATCCACCGATCTGAACTAATTGGCTCACAGGAATTTAGATTCATCCATGTGTTAAAAGTTACTGTCCTCAACTGCTGATTTTTTTTATGCTTTCCATAAAAAAATTATCCCAGTGCAAGAGGTGGCAGTAACCCTTCACATCTGTGTTGAACAAGATTCTAGTTGGAGAGCTGGAAAGGAGGCAGAGCCACTGCACTAGGTTGAAGTCACAGATTTTTTTCACAGTTCATCGATCCTTTTTTGGCTTTCTCTCTCCGCTATACACTTCCAAGCTTCCCATTTCTGCTGGTTCTTGACTAATCAAGACTCCTCATTTTCCTACTAAAACCTTAAGAGAGAAAAGTTAATTACTGAGGATGATATAGGAGACATTAGGGTTTCTTTTTATGTATTTATTCCAAGTTTATTCCAAGTATTGTGAATTATATGCTATGATCAAGGATGATCTCCGCCTTCTTCTTTCAAATACAAAAATAATCAATGCAAATACTTAAATTGTACTGAGAAAGTCATTAATCATTCCTGATATTAAAACTAAGATCTCTGCTTTGAGGAGAGGTTAAGTGACAGTACCAATCCCTTCAGCAATCATGTCCCTTTCATGGCAAGTTTTCTGGTATAGAGCAGCTGTTTTTATTATTATTAATGCTGCACATTGACTAGAAAAATCCGACCTGAATGGGATAAAACCAAACCAGCTGTTTCATCCCCTTTCATCTATCCACGTCTCAAAGGGGGCTTTGTGCACTATCGGTTTCCAGCAAAGAGCTGAAAAATCACATGTCACAACGTGGGCACGACATATGTGGGTCAGCCAGGAACCAGCAATCTAGAGCACGGCCAATGGAAAATCTCTGCCCATCCCATCCTCCCCCACTTAATCTTACTGGGCTAAACAAACAGGAATGAAAACAGCAATCGCTCCCTCTTTATTTCTGTCATAAATAAATAAATAGATGGGACAGGAAGCTTCACCAATGGTAGATGGTGCTCTGAAAGCAGAGGTAAGCAGTAAAATCAGAGGGGAATAAAAGATTTAACTCATAAAATTAGGGGAAAAAGACAAAATCTGCAACTTTAGATCCATTACATTACTTCTACGCACAATATACAACTCCCCACCACAAAAAAAATCCCTTCTCCCAGTCCTTTCCCCCCAGCCTCCTTAGCCACGAGTTCTGCATATCCCCAAAAGAGATACATCAGTGCTGCCCACGAAGTCAAGATGACACAAGCTCTAAAATAGAACATTTTAATTACATCCCACTTTTAATTTCACTTATGAAGAATAATTAGAGAGTAAAAGAAGCCCACACAAAAAAAATAAAAACATCCCACAGGAACAGAGTAGAACTCACCGCGATTCAAGTGTAGCACCCACCTAATGATCCCAGATGTGCTTACTGCTAAAGCTTAGAATTAGTCAGAAAGGCATAAATACAGACTGGGCTCTGCAATGGTTAATTAGCACAGTTCTCACTTGAGCAGACATTGCTGGTACCGGGAGATCACACGTGTAAAGTACATTTTAACCTATTATTTAACCTTGGCTGTGACACTGTTCAGGGTTCCTCTCAAACCGCAGAACTACATTTTTACAAAAAGCAGTTCAATACATGATGTTTTGTCGCCTCATCATTCAAACAGATGCTTATTTCAAACAGCAATAGCTGCTAGAATGGAATGCAAGGAACATACTGGAGCTGCTGTGTCTCACGTGTGTCAAGTTGTAGCTATAACAGTTAACAATATGGCATCTCATATGCCCTTCACTCAGATAAGCAATCAGACCACTTCATAACGGAGCACAGCTGTTTAGTGAACATACTCGATGTATCAATGAATTGATTAAACAAATCAAGAGCAGTCTTATTGCCAAGAAATTAAACGGCACGCACCGCCATCCCACGAGCACCATGTGGGGTGAGAGGCCCTGCCAGGCCGCACAGCTCCACGTCCCCATCGACAGCACCAAGTGAAGGAAGAAAGTTACGTTCGCACCGTTATTCCCACGAGACCACAGTGTGTCTTGATGAATTACCATTATCTACATAAAATGTGATTTCTGTGGCAAGTCAGCTTTGTGCAACTGGCCTTAAAATAACCGTTCTGCCCCAGGCCAGTGCACTGCTCCATCTCCAGATGCCAGGGCCCACCCTCCCCAGCAGCCCACTCTCACTTCTGCTCTCACTTCTGCTGCAGTGGCTCCTTCATCCTGCATGGGAACTCTTTCAGGCACAACAGCATTCAGATCTTGAATTAAAGCACCTAAAGAAAGGCTTACTGAGCACTTTATCAGTTACAGCACTTCTGCAAAGTCTCTCATCTCTGAGTTATTGCTAACTGTTCAGGTAATAATTGAAAAAAGTAACTTATTTGGGAAAATCACATTATAAACATTAAGAACAACTTTGCACCATTTCTAATACACTGCAAGGAACGATCTCCAAGTTAGGAAAAAAAAAATGAAACAAAATAATGCACTTGCACAGCTCCATTTGAACAATTCCTCTGCAGCAATCGCTCTTTGCAGAACCAGAGTTAGTGTTGAAACTCGTGACATCCTATTAAAGCCTTGGAGACAGCAGAAACTCTCTGAAATGTATGTTATTATAGAAAATCTCTGTGTTGTAACTAGGAACAAGCCCAGAACTTGTTGTATGCCACAGATAAGAACTTAGTCTGAACTAGCCAGAAATTTGCATGACTGTGCTTACAAAAAAACTAATTATTAGCACCATGAGACCACAAAGGTAATAATGAATTGTAATTATATCAGAACTCAGATTGAGAAAAACAAAAGCCATTCAGAGGTTTCAAAAAGAGCAGATTAAATTCTAATGATGGGTATAAAGATAACAGTAAATAATTTCCAAGTTTGCATAACAGCGCAATCTGTTATGAAGACTGAACACCTGAAAATGTATCTGCACATTCTGCTACACAGGAAAAACAGATAAAAATTTGTAACATCCCATGTTTTTCTACTAGCTACTAATATCTTACAAGTATTAACGCTGTATGATGTGGGGAAGCATCAACGATAAAATACATGGTTTCTCTTCTAAGGGCAGCACTATTTAAAGGTCAGATTTTCATAGCTGGAATGAAGTATTAAAGGAGAATGTAATCCAGCCACCTACACACAAGCACATTTCCTTCTCTAACCTTCTCAGTCCAAGTCACAGCTTTAGGAAATGAGGCTTAAAGATTGAGGTAGCCTCTGGCTTCTGCTGCAGACACGTGGGCAGGGGCAACGGGTGAACCCTGGGCTTCAGACCCAAAGGTTCTGTCTTCACAAAGTACAGCTGCCAATTCTTCTGCAACCCCCTATACAAATGTTAAGAGCCATAAGCGTATTAGTAAGCAACTTATATCACATGCCATCCTTCTCTCAGCCTTGCTTTAAGCCTTATTCTCTACCACTAAACTCCTGAAGCACTGCCTTTCCAGGCTGAATCTTCACATGATGGCTGCCAGAGACCCCTGCCTTGCTTACTGTTGGCCATCCAACCTGCACAAGATGGCAGCTGAAGACCATGGCCTTGTCTGCCTTCAGCCACCCCAACCAAAGCTCCACACCCACTGCCATGGGGCTGGCTTTGGAGGAGCCAGGCCCTTTCCCATTTCCATGCCCCTGTCCCAGCAATGACATCCCTCGGAGGCAGAGATGTGTCACCCTTGGCAGGTCCCTACTTCTCTCCAGGGACTATAAATAGAGCCAGAATAACGAGTTGGGTCTGAGGCAGCTGGAAGTCAGATGCCCAAGTTAAGGCAGATGAATCCCACTTGTCATCTCTGAGTCATGGTTCCTCCCCAGCTTTTCACCTGAGGCTGCACAACTCTGTAAGGCTGTACACAGGAAGGATTTAAAATTACATTCTGGCCAAGAGCGATCTGAGAAATGGAAGATACAAAATTTGACAGTTTTATCATAAATAGCCCTTAGGCCTTCTAAAAAGGAATCTATGCAAGAAAAACAATTACTGACAGAGTACTTTACGTTTTAATGGGAGTGCAGATCTCTGAAAATTAACTTTAGAACGATATCGTGCAGATATGTTTATTGGTCATCAGTGATAAAGATAAAAGTAGCATTTAATTTGGCTGCCAGGGCTGAAACCTCCATCACAGAACCAGAGGAAAAGTTGTGATCTGCCTGGTTTGCACAACCCGTCAGCTCCATCACTAATGCGGCATGAGCTTTGCAGTCTTAAGGGAAGTAGAAGTTGTGCTAAAATTTGCTCCAGTGACAAAAATAAGTAGATGATACTTGAAGCTGCATAGAGAAAGCAATTCCGTTGTAACAATTTAATGCTGTCATTTTAATAGACTATAAATAGATTCAAAAATATTTACCAAAGGCGAAATTCTGCAGGGTTGAAGCTCCCCAGCAGTGTTACATAAGGAAGGGCTGAAGAACTGAGCATCAAAGTGGACTAATAATAAAACTCTAAAAATCATATGTTCCATTTTCATGCACTCTATTTGTCTTCTCAATTTGTTAGACTAATAAATTTGCACTGATATTTCCTCTCATTGAATAGCATCCACAAATCTCCAGTATCTGATGATCTTAGTTGGAGTGAAAATCGGCACTTGCGGCCCCTTCAAGCCAATCTTCTCTCGCTCACTCAGGAAAAAAAAAAAAAAAAAAAAGTTTTGCCTTAAAGTGAATCCAAATTATAAAACAGCACTTTTAACTGAAAAGTTCTTCAGACAACAAATCAGAATTTCTCTGAAGTACTTATGTTGCGGTAATTTCATGTAATTTAAAAGATTCACAGCACTTGAAATATTTTGCCAAGTAGATTTAGTCACCTGCTGCCATGACACCTCAGTTTTGACTCTCACTTCACCCACATCCCCTTGCCCTGGTGTCCACATGTCCACCACTGCAGAAGAGGTGTTCAGTAGCACAGACTTAAACTGAAACTGTCTTCAGGTCCAGAGGAATACACAAACAAGACCTCTCACGGTTAACTTTGCCCTTCTACATCCACGCAGTGAGGAATCTGGGCAAGCAGCAAGGAACTGGCTAGCAGCAACATGATATTCATGCCATGGAAGGAAGGCTTTGCAAAATTTGCCCAAGCCACAGGATCCAAGTTGCTGCTGCTGAGAACTCCACAGGGATCCTCATGGTTTGCTGGCCACATCCACCCCCTGCAAACTCAGGAATGTTACCAGCACAACAGCTTCAAGTCTCAGCTCAGAGAGTACCTACAACTCTTTCCACCTCATGTCCCCTAAAAGTTGTTTGCAAACACCACATTTTCACTTGCCTACAAGAGCAGGACATCCAGGCTGCTCTCCATGAACTACCCCAAATCGTATGATAAATGGCCAAAGCCTTCTGGTTCGTGTCTTCAAGGGGAACAGCATGTAACTCAAGGCTTCCTCAGCTGGACCCACCCTTAGGTCAGCCCTGATGGTACGAGTGAAATGCTGAGGTACAAATGCCTGGCTTGAGGCTCTGGGACAAACCAGCTCTTGGGTTTTGCCTGCAACAGATGAGCACAGAACCTTCAGCACAGTCTGTCAACTAGCCACAATATTGAGGTCAGATAATGCCAGGAAATACAATAAAACCAGAAAGTATTTCTAAATCATCATTTTACACAACAGTCTATTGAAAGAGGATATAAAGTCTGACTCACTGTAATCTTCATACATTTAATGGATTTTTCCACACTCCAGTTGGGCTCCATACCAACAGGAAGAAGGTTATTTTCCTCAGCAAAGATCATTAACAATTCATACACGGCAGTTTCTACCATATGTGGCTCTTCAGCTGACTGCCTTGATCTATTAACCAGTCTAGTGGTGGGGTTCTAGCTTAAATGAAGAATACATTTATTTTATACTTCAAATAATATTACAGAGAAGGACATTAAAGCCACTGTCTGTGAAATAAATGTTGATTTTATCCAGAAACATGGTTGTTTAATCATCCTATACCTAAATGTATTGCTCATTTTTTTCCCTGTCTCTTGTGTGCTTGCGGGGGAAGAAAGAGATGTGGGAGGACATTTGCAAGACATAAAAAGCTTCAGAAGTCTCCAATTGGTACCGTGCACTGACAAAACCTTGTTTCAATTGGCTAGAAAACAAGATAAGAGAGAAACGGAGGGAACATTGATAGTAAAGAACAGCTTTCTCACTCCTTTCCAATCACTGCTTAGTTTACCAAAAAAGGGAGAAAGGGGTGAAAAAACCTTTTTCCATCTACACAGAAGAGACTAGGTTTTAATCAAATGCTTATTTTAGCAACTGTACTGATTTCAAAGCATTTTCCTACAAATCTCAGCGTCTCTCTGTTGCACATCCTCTCTGCACTGAATCACCATTTTCTAAGTATCCAGGTTTTGGTTAAATATGAGCTATTAGAGGAAACACAGAAGAAAAGGAAATTATGATTCCATGTCAGCTTTATGCAAAGTTACAGTTACTTAAACGAATCTTTTTTTTTTTTTTAGGACTGAAAAAAGAATCTGCACCCTACATTTCCCAAAGCACTTTACGTTACATACCCAAAGTCATATAGAGGTGCAGCCACTGATATAGCACTGATGTCAGCTTTTTGCTAAAACATATCAATTTTATTCAGTGAAATTATATTTTAAACGTGCATATAAAATCTGCTGTTGTCCAATTGCACGAGGAAAATTTACTCTGTCAAAAAAAATAGAAATCTCGCAAAAGAAGGAATGGTAAACACTGTTTCCATACAATAAGATCTCTTGTTCCAGAGCAGATCTACTTTCAGAAAACAGTGACAGAATCATCCCCTGCCAATAGGATCAAACGTGACCTTCAGTTATTATGTCCACCTCCAGATTCCTAATCCCGCTCTTTGAAACCTATATCCACCTCAGAAAGATGATAAGCTGAATTACTCCAAAACCAGTATTTAATGGTTTCTCTACTGATAACAAAACACACAAGTTCCTAAGCTGTATAAAGACACTGCCAGCAAATACGTAAAGGAATTTTGGCTGTTTCCCTATGACCTTCAAACGGCCAGAAATACAAATCTTAGAAACACAGCAGTGGGCCATAAAGGGCCATTTCAGCTCCGTTTGTTTTGAGAAGAAACTTGGTTTAGAACAGTACACTCACAATCAGAAAGATGGGGAAGGCTCAGCACAGGGCCCTGCTCCTCCCCTGCTATGCCATGTGGGGAACTACTCACTGAGCCCTCAGCTTTTCATCTGCCCGTGGGATATATATGTAGCTGGGAGATCTAACACAACATTTTCAGTTCAGTGCTGCTCTAGACAAGCAAAACCTGAGTTTAAGCCTGTAATATTTTATTAAGATGCTTAAATCATTAATCTCAACGTGTTTAAGAGAAGTGGCCCAAAGATTAGTATGAAATAATTTTTCTGCCCTAGATACCAGCAGAGATTTTAGTGTACTAATTATTCATGTGGTGGTGTTGTAACACTTCATTGCTGTAGTCAGTCAGCTTCACCATCTGTATTTTTCAGGTGTTATTCTTAGGTGGTACCAGCAATGAGTTTGGTGCATTACTAAATGCGTGTCATCAAAAGGAACCAAATAAATCCTGACAATCCTGGGAAACACAATATCCTTATTACATGAAGACTTATGGAATTCCTTTTCTGGCACAGAAATAACATAGCATCTTGCTAGCAAGATGAAATCTGCTTGGTGGTCACAAAACAGAGGTGAAATCAAGCAGAGTCTTTCTCTGAATGGGGAGGAAGACAGACAGTGAGAGCAATCAGGAGTTATTTGTAAGTGGATTGGCTGCTGCTTCCAAAAGCCTAAGATATGTAAGATAGAAAGATTCCAGTAAATAAAAATCGTACTGTTTCAAAAATAAATAATTTCTCCTCTTCATTTCTAATTGAAGTGGATTTTACAATAGACTCATATCACATAAGAGAACATCCTCTGGGTTAATTTGTAGAAAATATTTATCTTGTTCTTGGTCTCAAGCAAAACAAATGAAAGTCATATTTTAGCTCCAGTAAAACAGATCAGGTCTGTGAGAAGGGTAGGCTGCTTTTCCCTTTTCTCCGAGATTTCTCACTGAGATTTTCACCGTGACTGAACACTGACAACATTATTTCAGTAGCCCTGAAGGAAGGACCTTAGCCAGGAAGTCGTGCAGCTTCTACAACGGTTTCATGGATTTGAGATTTTATTTCGGATTGCTCGATCCTGATTCAGTTGGAACCTATTTGAAATTCAGCCTTTTCTTTGCCCCTGCACACCTGAATTGCTTCAGTTGTAACAGCCATCGCCTTCTTCATCTGAATGAGTACCAGGGGAAGGGAGATTATTCTGATCATGCAAACAAAAGCATGTTTAAATCAGATGTGATCAGAACCATGAAAGCAGAAAAATGTGAGCTGGTGGAGGCAAGATTTTTACAGGTAGCTGACCTCCAGAAGGGAAACTGCATCCTGAGGTCTGCTATCAGACAACGCATCAGATATGTAACAAAATGACACAGAAGAGCTGTCCCAGAACACCACAGCATGTGCAGGGGTTGATCCAGAGGCTCCAAGCGTGACCCCATTCTGCAGGCCTGCCAGCTGGGAGCACATCCCCACAGCAGCCACCAGGGCAGGGCAGTGAGTGGAATCTTATCACTATGGGGCCCATACAAATGTGTTACCTTCATCCTGAATGACAGGACTGAAGCGGGACTGGCGTTAGGTGCATGCTAACATCCTTAGCACTCAGATAACTTCTCAAGGTTGACAGTGACAATATCATTTCAGCAGCTTAATTTATTGCTCGTGTGGGAGCAGACTGGGGAAAAGACAAGGCTATTCAGCAGTCTGGACATCTCTCTCCGTGGGAACAGGCTGATGAGCAGCCCGAACCTGCAGCATCTCAACATCCGTATTGCCTTAGACCAGGATCTGGCACTACTCCTTGCCGGTATGTACTCGTCTCCTAACGGGAAGGTCTGTGTCGAACAAAACATTATTTCTGCACTCATCCGAATCAACACTGCAGACAGTTTATATTAATTTTGCACTAAAAGCAAACTAATTAGCTACGTTTATTACAAGCGACATCACGCACTGCGCTTTCAGCAGCTGTGCTGCTGCTTCCATTACTCTGCCTCCTCTTCGCAGCTCAGGTGATGCAGGGAAAGCCCCAACTTGTGCCGTTTTTGAAGTCAATACTGCAGCACAGAGACAGAAAAATGTGACAGAAAACAATTCAGGGCAATCCCCTCCTCTAGCCCCATCAGCTGTTGTGGGTGAGGAGTACACTGGGTTAGCGGTCAGAGCTACCCAAGCATTTAAATGATTCCGAGCTAAAACAAAGCATGATTCCTACCAGCTCCATGTAGTTGGTACTCGTTTGACCAGTCCACCCTCCCCAATACGATAATTAACTCGCATGGTGAAATCCCAGCTGAAAGGAAACCAAGAGCAATACCTCATTACCTCGAGGCCACAGTGACCTTTAATTCTCCTATGTAGGCTCCACAAATCCTGTTCAGACTAAGTCCCTTATTATGAAATTACGATAAGCACTTTGTTTTTTTCCAGACTATTGTTTCTAGAAATCAGTTCTGGAAAACAAATCCTACCCACATAGTCTGTAGGGATTGGCAGGCTCACAATTCAGCTCTTCCCAGAGAGCATAAAATCACAATCAACAACGTTCAGCTGGCATTCAGTGCTCGCTGCAAGGAAACAAAGCTGTTGTTCAAGTATTGCATGGCTATTGCTTAGCTATTAAAAAAAGCTTGTGCTTATAACTGAAATACAAGATTATAACCTGGGATTTTTTACCTAATCATCTGTCCTGGTAATTTGTTCTGTTTCGTGTGCGTCACGGTTCCTATTATTTCTTAATTTGCTGATCTCTTGCTGAATAAGTTCACGGTATTCAAAATTCATATCAATTATACAGTGCAATGGAGAATTCTCACTGGAAAAATCAGACCCAGCTCTCCAGCACCTTCCATATCCCTCGGCCCTTCCTTGCCCCCACCTTGCGGAGCAAGGAACGAGGCCTTGGTGGGCCAAGGGGCGGCCCCCACTCCACCTGAGCTGCAGCTGCCCTTAGCCCATCCGCCGCGTGACGAGCAATTTCATTCTTTCTAGGAAGGCTTTTAGGCCTGTTGCCAACACACGCTTTCTGTTGTTTCTGCCTCATGGTGTCACCGCCACAACACGTGGGATAACCAGAGATCAGGACCCTACCCCGGAGCCAAGGCACGCACCCAGCACACGCACAGCCCCGCTGCGCCCCGGCCAGGCCCACAGCACGCTGGCAGGCGGCCATGCCCGTGGGCACGGCGGTGCTCAGCACTGCAGCATCTCCCACGGCTCGCTCCTCCCTGCTGCCCGCGTGGCTCATGCTGAGCCCGGTGCATCCTGGGGTGAAAGTCTGAATTTTCAAGGCAGATTAGATACACTAGGACTCGGTTTAATTACAGGTTCTGGGCACTAATCCACAAAGACAGGTGCAGAAAACACAAGCTTACTGCTGTTTCAAGACTTCGCAATGGGCTGCCAGAGTCAGTACGCGCTCTGTTCAGTGACACGGCCCTCCTGCTTCTGGGCGCAGCGAGTGCAGCAGCACGAAACAGCAAACCTTCACCTCTGAGCACCGCTCAGAACCCAGCCCTGGGAGAAACGCTTCTGTCACAAACCCAGCTTCTGGCTCTCTGGTTACTTTGCTTTCACTTCGTATATTCACTTTGTCAGAGGTGTTACAGGTGAGCTGTACCGCTGAAATAGCTGGGCTGAGCACTCCTACCAGAGAGTTTCATCAATGTGCCACAGTGAAATTAATTTCCAACACGTACAACAAACGCTTTCCTAATGAAAGGCTCCTTACAATCACACTGCCAAATGAAGCTCGGAGCACACATCTGACGAGCCCTCTGGGTTCTCATTCTCACCCCCTGACCCTCTGCTGAGGAGTGGGAAAGATAGGAGTTGTTTTCCAGCTCCTGCTGTCCAGATTGAGAGACCCAACAGTATGGCCACTGCTCTGGCTGAGCGAGTACAACTCCTTCTGAGGCCAGAAATCATAACTTGGATCATTAGGCAGAGGAATTGCTACTGAAGAAATAAGATGTTTCTCCCCTCCAGCAGCTGAGCCCAGCACCGTGTTCCCAGTCTTTGCCAGCTCAGGGAACACCTCCACATTCAGCTCTCAGGGGGACTGCCAGGCCAGACAGCACAGGCAGCTCTGCAGACAAGGCACATGTGAATTTCTCATGCTTTCGTCCACTCCTGCTGCACAGACACATGCAGGATGGAGAACAGTGTGTATTTCAGGGGAAACCTGCATAGCTAAGTTCAGACAAACCTATGTTTACACTGTGCTAAAGCAATAAATTACAAGCTCTCCAATATAGCTCCACAATAAATCCCCCTCTTCCTCCATCATGATACATCCATGAAGCCTCGGAATCTACAACCTACAATTCTTTCTTATATGCCAGTGAGATCCATCTTCTTAATATAAACTTCATGGGTGCCTTTAAAGCATTTGAAGGAATTCCCACAGGCATCTGATGGGGCAAAACCTATTCTGAAGGGGAGAATCATTTTTCATAATCTGAATCCCTTCTCTCTCCCTCCTGACCCACAGAGCAGAAGTATGCAGTATCTCCAAAACACAACAATGCCAGCACAAAAATTAAAATGAATTATTCTGACCACTGAAAGTTGGAGATTGACACATTATTATAGATTCCCACACGCATAATTTCCTCAGTCAGCCCCTCAACATGTTTTCAATTATGTAAATAATTTACATAATTAAGTTAAATTCAGTACATTTTTTTTCAACTGGTCAGAATTAGCATTATCTTCAGAAATTCTGCTGTCACGTTGATTTCATTTCTGTATGCTCAATTACGGCAACCCCCTAAGCCTCTCTGGTTTCATTAGCTTAGTTTGACTCTTCTCAGGCAAACCTAGGGCAAATTTTAGTGTAGTTCAGGACCTAAGAGGCATTCTGAATCTAGTATTTTACTAGCATTTCATCAGCATGGTTGGGAAGTCCAAACATAAATATACATCCAGAAAGTCTAAGCTATATACAGCCACTACAATTTTGGATGCTGCAGCATCCCCAGTTCCAACCCTTTATTTGAGGGAATTAGGTAACATTTCTTCATCCAAAATATATTCTTCTGCTCCTTTTTCACCTAACCACGCCTGGCCCACTGGGGCTATAGGGTTTACACAGACTCATAAAGCACCAGTTAAAATCTGATCTTTCTAAACTCCCCTGTTCCAGTCCTTCCACTTTCTTTTTAAGGAGATGGGCCAGAAGCTCTTAAAAAGGATCTAGCTGCTTTATAACAGCCCTGCTAAGTCAGGAAGACATACAGATTGCCGTCAGCAATCTCTTGTGTTCAGCTGATGCCAGCTCAGAGAACAATTGTGAAGGGCTGAAAGACTGGCTTTAAAAACGTCTTGATAAACAAAGAAACGAATAACCCTTGAACTGTTTGTTTGCTGAAATGTTGCCATAGCTGATATGCTAACCGTGCAAACATTCATTAAACCTAAAGTCTGCACGATCCATACAGGATGCACCACTAGCTCCATAAATTAACGCTCTCCAGAGCTCAAAAGGGCAAATGGAACACGAACGCGTGTTTTTGTTTCAATTGCACAGCGTGTTCAGTTGAGCCAGAGTGTGCTCCACTGATACAGAAGTCCCAATGAAATCAATAGATTTATTTCTGTGATAAAATAAAAATAAGTCCGCTTACAGAGAACTTTTCTCCATCCAAGGAGAAACGTTTTCTTTAAATATCATACCAAAATGTAAATGAAGCAGTGGGCTGGTAGCATGTAATTTAAATGAAGGGGACTAGCATTCAGTTTTGCATGCCAAGATGCCAGAGTGCCTCCTATAGATGTGAGGATGAGAAAGGCAATGCCAGAGTATCACCGTGGCAGCCAACAGCTCCCTTCAGAATCAAAGAATCATAGAATGGCTCAAGTTGGAATGGAGATCAAAGATTACCTAGCTCCAACCCTCTGCCATGGGCAGGGATGCCAACTACTGTGTCAGACACATCAGGCTGCCCAGGGCCCCATCCAGCCTGGCCTTGAACCCTCCAGGAATGGGGCACCCACAGCCTCTCTGGGCAGCTATGCCAGCACCTCACCACCCTTCCTTTTAGGATGACAAGGATAAAGAGTCTCTGCTGTATTTACAGAATTCAAATTGCAGGGTTGCTCTCCCAAATTAGTCGTGAAAATAATCTGCTAAGAACAGGGCAGCATGCTGGGCAAAGGGCAGCCAGCTCTCACTGCAGTGCTGCTTTACACATCTGTGGTCCCACTCATGCCATTCATGGAACATCCTCAGTGTCCACTGGCTGTTAATTCAGTGAGGCGCACTCTGCTGTTCCTTTCAGAATCATCATGCCTATAGTACACCCAGCTAGAGCTGAAAGCAGTGATGGTAGAATTATAGAGGTCCAGGTGGTAAGGCTTGGGTACATCTAGCAATCTCTTTTTCCCCAGGGACAAGTGTGGCCTCAGAGGTAAACCGGCTAATGTGTACACAGCAAACATCCCCAGACACACCTCCAACCTGCCTTAAGTTTCAGCCACGTCTGGGCCGCATGACACAAAGAGCACACGCAGCAGTTCCACACCAGGCCTCCAGAGCTGCAGGCAAGCTGTGCTGCAGCTCAGGCAGGAGCCAGGCTGGTCACTCTGACCAGCATCTACGTCAACACCTTGCAAGAAAATTCTGCTCCTCTAACAATAAAACATCAATCCCACATGACAAAAATGCTGCACAATGCAAGGACTATCCTAACAACATCAGGAAGTACAGACCTTCAGGTCTGAAGTAAAATAATGCATGCAGAGGAACGCTCCCTACAGTCATCCCTGGGGACTCACAGCAGCCCTGCCACCCATGGGACCCCAAGGCACAGCTGCTGGGATCACAGCCTACAGGGACACTGCTGGGGAACAGCTCCAAGGAAGTTTGGGACCAGGAACTGCTGGTTCCTTTTCTTTTCTGGACATGTCAGGAGCTCAGGAAAAGAGAAACATAACAAGGCAGTAATCCCAGATGCAGACCAACAGTGAACAAATACTCTGACTTTTGTCATTTTTTCTTCTAGTAAGCAAGCCTCGAAGGAGAATCAGCTATGATGCAATGCTATCCCTGAGATGCATCTACCCTCAAACTAGGAGTTGGCTAACTGTAAAAATTCTACTGCAGCTCTTT
Source organism: Callipepla californica brunnescens (assembly GCA_023055505.1). Classification (NCBI taxonomy): domain Eukaryota; kingdom Metazoa; phylum Chordata; class Aves; order Galliformes; family Odontophoridae; genus Callipepla; species Callipepla californica. Next base: position 7,568,771 of record JALIRH010000006.1, read on the forward strand.
GCCTCTGAAGTCAGAAGTAAAAGGACCATAAGAAACATTATCTTCAAACAGGTTTTTTTGCATAAATTCAAGTAAAATCCTTCTCTACTTTGCTGGTTATATATACAGTATCTAAATAACCATGACAAAATCACATATCAAGTTTCCTGGATTTCTGGGATACATGAGCGTTCCAATCAAAATCCATGTCCCATTTTTCTATTGTCTAGCCATATTTAGAGACACTAAGTCAGTCTTTCTGAGGCCTGATCAGAAATTTTAACAAAATTAATAGTGAGTTTCTGTGGTTGTCTCATAATTATCTGATATCTGCTCCTAGACAGGAGACAGGCACTCGTGGTCCATAATTCACTTTGACTCCTCAGATGTCTAAAACTGCAAACAGATGAATTCTGTCTGAGAAAACCCATACCTCTCCACTGATCACACGTGGATCCTGTTATACAATCAGAGGTAGTCACCTACACCATCTTATGTGGAGCTGCTGGAGCAGGTCCAGAGGAGGGCCACTAAGATCATTCATGGTCCAGAGCACCCCTCCTACGAAGAAAAGCTGAAGGAGCTGGGCTTGTTCAGCTTGGAAGAGGGAAGGCTTCGGGGAGACCCCACTGCAGCATTCCAGTACTTAAAGGGAGTGCAGAAACAGGAGGGGGACCGACTTATTACAGGGTCTGACGGTGAAAGGGCAGGGGGATCAGTTTTAAACTGAAAGAGGAGAGATTTAGGTTAGATGTTAGAGGGAAATTCTCTTAGCAGAGGGTTGTGAAGCACTCGAACATACTGTGGATGCCCCATCCCTGCAGGTGTTCAAGATCAGTTTGGATGGGACCTGGACAGCCTGATATTGTGGGTGGCAACCCTGCCCATGGCAGAGGGTTAGAACTGAATGATCTTTAAGATCCCTACCAACTCAAGCCATCCTATGATTCTGTCTCACTCTCTACACGATCCACAGCTTCAGTAGCTTTGACAGACTGTACCCCAAGACCTCTGCATTGCCTTCAGCCCAAACTAACCATCATCCTCCATTCAGTTGCCAGGACCGCTCTGCTGGCTGGCAAAATAACAACTGAACAGACTCCTCCAGTTCTGCTAGGTCAGGGCTGAGCTGTCAAAACCAGCTCGCAACTGCAGCGTTTTGTCCTATGGAAAGCCTGGAGCTCACACAAAAATGAATCTTTTGCATTCCTGATCAGAAAAGCATTTGAAAATGTTATACAGCATAGGAAAGGCCAAATATCTTCAAATCAAATTTGTTATGACACTAGTGGGTCCAATCTGGGGACAGCAGAAGCCCACACACTGGGTTGTTCCCACCAGCAGTCCTAATGTAGGTATTCTGCTTTTCTTACTAATGCTTTATATGTTACCATTACCTCTTACTGAGTTTCAGGTCTGAACACAAAATGATTACAAAATTAGGGCAGTTTGCTTTCGTATAGTTAGTGAGCTTCATAGGGAAGCACCACCTGTTCTCATTCAGGCAGCATCCCAGCTCATACCTCTATGTGCAGAATATTGCCTCCCAAAGCTTACAACATGATGTTTCTGTACTGTCCCAGCAGCCAACAGGCAAGTCAGTATATGGCATATTCACAAACACTTCTAAGAAACAGGTAAAGCTATACACACACATTAGATAAAATAAATAGATCAATGGAAACCATAAGTGGAATTCTCCTAACGTGATGGCCTGAAGAGGCCTTATCCTACATGATGCCAAGTGCTCCCTGTGGGTTGAAAGTGACTCTTGTCCAGCCAGGAGATCTGTCAGCACTGCTGCACACACCTCCTCCTTCCTCCTCCTGCAGTGTGTCTGCTTGCCAGGGCTTTCTCTGAAGCTGGAACATAAAACCTTTGGGGTTGATATAGTTTCTTCTTAAACATTTGCATAATAAACTGGAGTAAAAGGACTTGAATCTGACTGCAACCCTAACAAATTCTGTATTAAACATCAATAAATATCAGCACTGCGGATTCATATGGTTCCTCAGAACAATTCAGATTACAGCAGGGCTCGTCTCCTTCATCTCAACTCAGACATCCTCAAGATGTCTGGAAACAGACACATCATTTTATTTTCCGCCCTACCTGTTCATTCCTGGGGGAGATAGCACTGCATCTCATGCACCAGCTTTCATTTCTCACATCTGTTTATACTGTAAACAACTATGACAGCTATTGCCTCTTACTCCCGCTTCCCAAAACACAAAATAGCAACGGTTGGAACTACACACAACTATAATTAATTAAGAATCTACACCATTTACCTCTGGACCAGAAAAACGCCCAGGAGGCCCCACAGGACCAGCTACCTTCCTCCCCCCAGCAGTATGTTCCAACAGAAGCAAACAGCCCCAATAAAACTGCAGAAGATGGAGCAGAGGACTGGCAGGGAGAAGAAAGAGAATGCCAATGCAGGAGCCAGTCAGCCTGCGAGTCCTCTGAGGGAAACTATCAGCGCTCTTGCTAACAAATATCACTCCGTTCCCAAAGTGCTGAGAGAGGTGACAGGCAGACAATGCGTTTTTTTTGGGTTGGGTTTTCTGGTTTTTTGGTAATTTAAATTCTTGGGTTGCACATAAACCGTGGCAGAAATGTGAGGACTTCTATTGGCTAGGAACACACTCATCACCACACAACACGATTTGATAGCATTAAAACAACAGGCCTTGCACTGGCTGGAATATGTTACAGAAATCACAGCTCCACTTAAGTAATGAAGTGCTGTAAAACACCTGGAGAATCACTAATCTATGCAGTGAAAGCCAGACAAAAAGAAAAGCGTCTTACCACATAGTACATGAATTCCAAGTGTTTAGAAAACCTTTATAAACAACAGGATCTGAATGCCAGAAATCTGTGACAAGGAAATGGCACCAAAGAACAGCACTGAAGGACACGTGTCCCACCTCAGTGCCTGAGAAGCTCAGACTCCTCTGGTCTACAGGACCCCGAGATGGCACTGAGCTGGTAAAAAGCCTCAGTTAGAGGCAGTGCTCCTGCTGCTCCCAGCACAGGGAATGAGCTGGCTCTGTGCTGCACGGGGAGCAGCCAGGACCAGGGGGGAAAGGATTGGATGGACATGATGAGCTGGGATACTAGGTAAAGGGATAAGCTAGGTAAAGTACCAAGGCCCCTTGCAACAATGTACATTATACAGATGGTAAAATTGGCACAGTTGAATCTATGTAACTGTAAAATCCTGGATTTTATTGTCCCAGAGATCAAAGAGATAGAAATTAAGCGTCCTTCGTGTTTTATTATGAGGATGCAGAGAACTCTTATCCATTAAACCCACAATGTCTCAACTTCAGAGCTCCCTGGGGCCAAAGCCCTCTCTTCCAGTGCCAGTGTGAAGATCAGCCACCTCCCTGCTAATGTTATATAAATGCTAACTGCAGAGATAACGAGAGAATTTGATTTCTATCTGTTACAACATTGGAGCAGTGTGCATTGTTTCCCCCGCATTTCCAGCTGGCAGCTGCATATTGTTTTTCCACTGCTAGATTCTTGAGACACTTTTTTTTTGCATGGTTGGCAGGTCTGAAAAGATTTCTTGGGATATAAGCTGTCATCTGTCTTATGTGAAAATTAGGTCATGTGAGCTCCTCAAATACAATTCTGCTTAAAATAAGTTTTGCTAAAAACACACAAAATGATAATAGCTGGGTGTATTTAAATCAAACACAACTACAAGCAAACTCTATAATGGAGAATATACAAGATTCTGCAAGGCAATTTTACCACCATTTATGGCATTAAGTGTTTCTTAATCTTACAACGCCCATGTTGAAAGAAAGACACATTGAGACTCTCCTATTGGAATTACCTATTGGGACAGAGCAGCTCCAATCTCTGAGAGCGTTTTCTGACTTCATAGAATAGAATCACAAGGTTGGAAAGGACCTACAAGATCATCCTGTCCAATCATTTACTCATTACCACTGCTACCACAAGCACTAAACCGTATCTCGTAGCTCCTCATCCAGATGCCTCTTGAACACTGCCAGGGACAGTGAGTTCACCAAAGCCCTGGGCAGGCCATTCCAGTGCCTGACCACTCTCTGAGAGAAAAAGTCCTTATATCCAATCTAAACCTCCTCTGGTACAACTTGTGGCCACTTCCTCAGGTCCTGTTTGTTGCCTGGGAGAAGAGGCCAAACCGCTCCTCATCACAACCTCCCTTCAGGAAGTTGTAGAGTGCAGTGAAGTCTCCCCTGAGCCTCCTCTTCTCCAGGCTAAACCATCCCAACTCCCTCAGCTGCTCCTTGTAAGACTTGTGCTCCAGACCCCTCACCTTGTTCTTGAAGTCTTCATGTTCACATGAAGACCTGTTGTGAAGAACCCTTTGTGACTCACTCACCTTGCTGAGGAATTCCTTGAGCATTCCTTGAGCATCCCTTGCTGAGCAATGGATTCTCCACCTGAGTTGCACATGCCACATCATGCCCCTCTGCCTCTCCTGCTTCTTCCAGGCTCTAATGAGGAAAAGCAGCAGCCACCACAGCCAGTTTTCCACTCAGTTCAATTGCTGCCATGCAATTTTTCATGCCTCTGCCTAAGGAGCTCTGACCCTTCCAGCCTTTCTTAATTACCACCTATTTTCCAGGTCACTAATTGGGTTTTGCAGCACTTGATTCTTTGAAAAAGTGCTGCCAAGATCAATCTGTTCCCACATCTCCTGTTTCTTTCATATTTAAGCTTTAATGAATCAAAGTCTTCCAAACTTTCTTTTGAAACCATTGCTCCAAGAATACATCCAAAATGAATGTTATTACTACATTCTGATTTTTTTTAAAGCTTAACAGAATATGGTTCTCTTTTATTAAATAGTATGAAACCACAGGGAGGACAAGTGCACCTTTTGATACCCAGAGCCCAAAGCATGTCAGTTTTGCCCAGCACGAGTACAAGACAAGAGATTAAAGTATGCACACTTCTAAATTTAAAAATATATACAAGCAGAAACTTAATGCATAATTACAGCAAAGGACTCTGAATAATGATCAAATGGACAGATTGAAAAACACAGCATTTAAACAGTTTGTAACACAAATCAATTTCATCCAATATACAGGATGATGTGGTCGAGATGGTTTTCATTCAGCCTACAATGAGTTACAGTACACTGGTTATGTCTCCAAGAAAGCACGGTCCCACTCTCAGCACAACAAAACGAACACAGGAAGGCACTTCCAGGCACCCCAGTGCTGCCAACCATGGTGCCCATGGTTAAGCCTCAGTACTGCCTGCAGTGGGAATCCCTGCATGCTGAGGCTGATGCAGGCTCCAGGCTTCAGCACATAAATCAGAGCACGCTACAAAATCCCTGTTCTATTTTACACTTCAGCCAGAACTGCCTATTGCTGCAGACTGCTGGCCATAGGCCGGGGACCTCATCTGCCCCAGATGCCATTGCCTTTAGGCCCAAGACTTGTTTCAGATGCACAGAACTATTCCAGAGTGTACTATGAACAAAGGCAACATTTGTCTTCCCGACATCATCATTTAAGCAAAAAGCTGAATATATTCTTAAGCCTGAATACACTCATGTTGAGAAGTGTAATTAGAAAAAGAAAATACAAGTCATTTGTGACTAAGCAGGCAATTCAAAATGTTTACAAACTGGCATAAAGCAACCAAGCAAAAGTATTCCGTTTGGAACACAGTGGCACCTCTGGCAGAAGGGACACTGATGTCCTTCCTCAGCAATTGATACACTGCATCTGTAAGAGCAGAGTTCTGAAATAAGGTGACATTTTCCTTCAGTTCTGGACTACCAGGAAAACATCCCTATGAATATACCTGGACATCCCATTCCCAAGATCACACTAATAAGGAAAAAAACACTAGACACATTTGACTCAAATTTTCTTTTACTTTATCACCAGGAATCACTCTTGCTTTGTTTTCAAACAAAATAACTCTTCAGTGCCCAGTTACACTGCAATGCTTAATGCTCAGAAAAGACTCTGAGTGGGATTATAACACTCACTAAGATCTCCACTAATCGCTGTAATTAAAATACTATTTAAGCAATTATGTTGGTATTAAAACTATTTTCCAGTCTTAGTTTCAATGCTATTAATCCACTTTTAAGTTCCTTTCCGTAAAGAGAAGTTCTGTTGAGAAACTCCTTAATCACACAGCAACTCTTTCAGTTCTAATGCTGACAATGAAGTTCTTAACAGGAAAATCCATTTACTTTACATTCGATAACAAGGAGACTTTCGACCCCACCACATCTCACTGCACCAAGCATTATTTTGGTTGCAACACAGAGAATCCACTTCTAGTCAGATACACTCATAGAGCCCCAAGTAACTGTGTAGTCCTGTACACCCATAAATATGGAATGACAAAAGGCCTCACTTCCTATCTCTGTTCAGAAACGGCAGAGCTCAGTTGTGAGCTGGCCATGGGAAACAGAGGATCACATCTGCAGATCAGGCTGCTGCAGCATTCCCATGTCCTGATGAGAGCAGATGACTTCCATGCAACATGATCAGTCAAGAGCACCATCAATCTTTCCTTGTTCTCCTGCCATTAATCTACACTGAAATCAACAATGCAACTTCAGAAGCGTCACTAATACCAACAAGGGGGCGGCAATCAGAGCATTCTGATGTCTGAGTTCTCAACTCCTCCTCAGCCTACAAAGCATATCAAAAAAGGCTGTTCCTTAAATACTGGTAGGCCCTGTCTATACTTACATTCCTAGTAGAAGATCACCGCAATACGCTTTTCCACATTGAATTTTACCTTGACTGAATGAAAATGAATCAGTCAAATGCTGAACAGCAACCAAAACTCAGAGGTTATGACAGCTGCAATGCTGCCTAAATACCTCTGCCCTTTTTTAGACCTTGCTGAAGTCTCCTGGTTAACTCCTTCCCTTTTGCAGTGCCCCTCACATGCTTTGCACAATTTCAGCCACATCACCTTCAGCTAAGCTTTCCATTGCCAGTGAAAAACAATTAACAACATTCAAAAGTCTGAAATGTTTATGCCTCCATAAATTACAGCCTTCAAACACAAGAACTATTTAGTTATATTACTTTGACGTTTAGCTCCTGATTCCTGCCTCACAACTTCTATTACAGGTTCAAAAATTAAGACACCGGTAATACTTGTAATATGGTATATATGCCACCAGAAAAACACAATTATTTACATTCTCAACCTATTAAGAAGGTTTTTATTAAGTGCAAAATGCCATTCAGAAATAAATAGAACATAATTTTGTATCAGGAGAGCAATATGCACAAGGGTAATGAAAAACAGAAAGCACATTTGTTTTATTACACTGCCTTTAATATTCAGGTATGGTTGCAATCTCCTTTGTTGTGTGCTGTGAGTACACTAACCCCTGAGGGGTCCTGCTACCATCACGCTTCCAAGAAGCAAAGCAGAAGGCTCAAAAAATTTGAGATGTTAAGCAAAAGTGAGCTTGACATTCTTCCTACAGGGATGCTACCCAGCATTTGCCAGCATGTACAGACCACATTTCTAACACTTGAAAAAAAACACCCTTAAAACAATGGCAATCCACTGCTATTTAAAATAAGAGTTAGTTCAATGCAAAAACTAGTTAGCAATATGGCAGAAATTTCCAGCAGACCTGGAAAGTTGTTTGGTGGATGATGCATCAGGCATTAAATCATGCGTACCACAAAAGAAGGCAGAACTGCTTTCCTTGAAGAGAAATCCATTTACATCACGATGAGTGAAGCCAGGCTTCAGCAACTTGCATCCCTGCGCTCAATACATTCAGTAAAGTGTCCAATTTTACTTTCATAAGGCAGCATAATATGAGAACCTCCACAAAAAACTCATCACAAAGGAATATGTTGGTTCTATGAGGACCTTCTGCACTTAAATACACTGAATATTCCTTTCAGGCAGGCACACAGCACACAGGGGCAGGCACGTAGCAGGGGATTGTTCCAATGGTGCAAGAGTCTGAATCAGCTATAAGAGCCTTCATGCAACCTGCAGACCGCAGGTTGGACTGACAGCATTTAATGGATGACAGTATTAACACCCCTAATGAAAGGAAAGAGAAAACCTGGAGAAGATTGTATCATTTATGGGCAAACGATCACTTACATGACATATGAAGTCATGGTGGAAGGACACAGTAAAACTGTTACTCTTATATTCGGATGTTTACAACGCTACCAAACCCAAATCTGTAAATCTCAAAATAGAAACAGCCATGGATCTGCACAGTTTTGTTTTGCAAATCCCAGGAATGACATCAGTGTGAGTCACAAGGCACGCTCTGAAGAGGCAGCAAGGCGGCTAAGAAAAGAACGGGGAGGTGGAGAGTGCACCCATTCAGCAGTCCTCCAGCTCCACGCCTCAGGAATCATTTACACCTTTCTGTTCCCATGCCTTCGTTTTCAGATGAAGAGGATTTGCTATATTTAGATCAGATCCTTTTCAAATGTTGACGGCATGCTGGATGGAAAATAGGCGTAATTATATGTTAGAACTTAAATGCAAAGGGTCTGTGAATGTACACGTCAGCATGCTACAGATAAATAAATCACTTTTAGAAAACCCAGTTGGCTCATGTTAACCACGTGAACTGAAGGAACCAATCTCACTGCTTAATCCTATGCTTCAAAACAAACTTGAAAATATAACAGCTCATTTTCATCATAGAGTATTCCCAGAACACACAGAAGCAGCGAAGTTACCTCCTCAAAAAGGTTCTTCATATCTCAACAAGATCAAACTTTACTTACATTACTTTTACCCTGATAAAACACAGGAATTGCATCTCTGGTAACCCTATAAAGCACGCTGTTCTGTTTTGACCTCTGTTGGGCCACATGGACTCTCCGAAGTCAAATTAAAAAAAAATTAAACAGAACCCTAAAAGCAGAGGAGAAATTTGCAGCATAAACATTTGTTATTCTTTCACAGAAATCAGCAGCTGGGTTAAAGAAAAAGTGACAAGGTCCAGGCCCTACAGGAGCAGCAAACCTATTAAAATGTACACATCACTACAAAGGTGTGCACTGAAACAGCTGACACAGACACAGTCCTTCACTAATTCCAAACCTTCAGTAGGAGACAGCTGTTTTAAGCGTGCATCTGAACCACAGCCTTAAACTGCCTGCATGTACTCTTCATTAAACAAATTGGTTACCTGAATAAAATTACAGAGTACAAGTAAATTTGAAAAGACACCAGGCACAGCTCAAATTCTGCATATTCTCTTTGACTGCCATTACGACGTGAACCTCAGTACTAAATAAACCCACTCAGTCAGCTAACCCTGACAAAATCACAGCGGGGACCTGGGGCTGGGAGGATGATGATGGGCAGGAAAAGGAGCACTATGTTTCCTCTCCAAGACTTCCATCCATTTTTCCATTCTCGAGTCAAAAACAAAAACTAGGACAGTTACATTTCCTTATCATCAGATAACCATATACTGAGACTCACTGAGTGTAACAGAGACATTCCAACAAACGTGAAGATTTTTTTGCTTTGTCAGGGTCTTGGATAGATTCTCTTTAAAGCTTTTTCAAACCCTGAGCACCAAAATATCCCTCTTCAAAAAATAAAACATACAACATATATCCTCTTTTTGGAAACAGGTTGCAGAGGAGCCCAAACAAATTCAGATTTCCTTGCTGTCACTGCTGAAATCCCCATGGTACCTGGTTATTAGCTTACGTTAGGATACAACACTTAGAAGACCTCATCACTTTTCATATTGCAATTTAGCTCCTAAATCTTTAATACCACTGTACCAAGTACAGTAATAAAATAACTGTTAAAATCGTGGGGAGGGGAAATGTATCATGCTGAAATATATTACAGAGAAGAGAAAGCAAACTGTAAAATTTTCACCACTTTTCAGATGAATCTGCTCTTAAATGCTGCTTCCCAATTTCCTGTTCAGTCATTCTGGAATCAGAACAGAAAAAACTTAGAATACATCTCCCTGTTTTGTTTTTTTTAAACCTTTGAGATATTGTGCAAATGCATCGCATTCTCACTCCTCCTCTTCACATCTCAAAGTAATTGTAGAAAGCTCAGTGGAGCAACAACATACAGAAAAAACTGGGGCATTTTAATCTTCACAGTTGGACTGGAAGATCTTGGTGGTCTTTTCCAACCTTAATGATTCTGTTGTTCAAATGAAACCTGGATATATCAGGCACGTGCACCAGCTTGCTCAAAACTCATGGCTCTTCATTGCTTTTCCCCATTCTATATACCGTAGCTTACTGAGCAGGAACTTCTGATGCTTACTGTGCCAGCAACTTCATTAGAACACTGAAGATTAGCTAAAGGCAAAGACCAAACAAACATCCTCTTAAAGGGATAGGAAACCAGAGACTGGAGCTCCACAGTTGTCTGAAATATCTTTTTTTGCACTTATGGGATTTCACAGGACTTCCAGCCCAATGGTTTACAGGAACAAATTAACTATCATATTGGATCAAAGTGAAGAACCATCTAATTGAGAATATTTTCTCAAGCAATTTCATACTTTAACTTACTTTTGGAACTATTATTCCCCTTCCTGTAAACACTGAAAACTCAGAGGGACTCCACTACATTATCCTTCAGCAGGTTTAAAAAAGCATCCAACTAAATGAAAAGGAAGGTCTTTTCCTCACAAACAAAATCATTACATTTTGAAAATCTATGCTGCAAAGGCCAAAAGCATAAATGGTTTTATGGAAAAAAAAAAAACTCAGGGGAAATAAGCTCACCACTGACTATCGAACAAGATGATGAAGCTAAACACCATAGCTCTGGCTGGCCAAGGGCAGGAGGCTCAGAGGTTCACTGGGGAAAGGATCACCCTGGGCTTACCCCTAGTTTAATAGCTACTGGCCAGGAACACGCTGGGATGGGCTGATCCTGCTTAGCCACTCCTATAGCTGAACACAGCACTGAGGAGGCTGCCCCCTGAAAACCATCTTAATTTTACATATTCCTGGGCCAGGATTTCTTTTTCTCAAGTTCTTAATAGCTAGCATGAATTTGTGGGGTAACACGCGGGCAGCCAAAGGTGCCAGGAAGGTCAATTAGGTCTTCGCAAGGAAAAAGTTCTTCATCCCTCCCATTTGTTTAAGTACAAAATATTCCCGTGGTGGGAGCGTCTTCCTTATTTTGATCACAGTTCAATTTGGAAACACAGGAAAGAAGTTTTCCTACTCGTGCTTTAGCTGACTTTACCAAGCTGAGGGAAGACCCTCCAAGTATTTCAGGTGAGCCATACAAACAGGCTGTACCAACACATGCTGCCAACTGAGTAATGTCCTCACAACTGCTTTGCTTATATAAGACCTGAGTGAATGGCTAACAATCCCACAGCAGTTCTTTACCAGTTTAGAGTCACAAAACCCCTGGGGCCAACAGAGAACCCTAGGGATCATCACATCTAGCCCCAAAAAGACAGTGACCCAAGGGGCCTTTCTCAGATCTTTCTTAAGGTAATGAAAATGACACCAACAACAACGTATAGCATCCTCAGAAGACAAAGCATTCAACACAAAAAGATGAACTTATTGGCATACGGTATTTCAATTCCCCTATAAACCACACAGCATAAAAATGTACCAATCCTCTTAAATAAATTAACTATTGTATAACCCAGTATCCTTGGAGGAGCTGTATCTCTCACACAGATTCTCAAGCAAGCCATACTTGTGCTCCACCACTTCCCCACACTTTCTTTTTGCTTCAGTTCTAATCCTGATGAATGAAAATTAGTAGGGAAATAGCAATGTTGTCAAACATCTATTATTCTTCCTTGAAGCTGTAATGGGAAAGATGTTTTCCAGCTGTTTCAGGGTGGATAATTTTTTAAAACTGAGTTCCTTTAATCAGCCAGCTCAGCAGTCAAGCACAACCTTCCTGTACCAAAGCACAGCCTTGCTTCTCAAAGGGACAAAAGGCAGCTGGAAGGAAGTCAGGTGGCAAAAAGAAATGCTGCTCCAAGCCTTCAATTTCAGCTCTTCCTCTTCACCAGCCCAGGCTGGATATCTGTATTTTTCCAGAAGAATAAAACTATTTGAGAACTTGAAAATGTGATCTAAGACCTCTTAGATATCTCTTAATTTGTGGAGATAAGTACTTCAGTAATGCATAGTAGGAGAGAAAAGCTAGAAGAAAATTGAAAGAAGAAAGCAAAATGCAACTGGTCACTGACCCAAACTAAGAGAAGTTTGATAATACACTTATTTTCTTAAGCTTCATTTACGTATAGAAATACCAACAAAACTATGATCCTTATCACAGTGCTGAGTTTACTCTCGTAAGATGCAGGGAAATAAGTTCCCTCCCTATCCCATCAGACAGCTTCCACTGCATGTTCTCACATGGTGCCAAAAATTGTCCTAACATTTGAGTGATGAGTTACAGCAGGGTCAGATTTTTTATTCAGAAATAACATTCCAAAGTGCTACTTCTGGTCCATCCAATTCTTTTGCTACAGCAGCTCTTTGCTCACAGGATGCTGACCTATGAACGAAGCAAAGAAAACCAGAAAGGTGTGTTTTGCCACAAAGCCCAGTCCCTGCGTCCCCATTGGAGGCAGGTCTCAAGGGCACTCCTGGCTCGCAGTCTCCCCGCCACGCACTGCAAGTTTTTGCTTGCTAAACATAGCCTGTCTGTAAGGGAGGAAGTGGGTGCTGGGATTTGCTGTTCCACTGTCATCAGAATAGTTCCCACATGCAAAGCTTCTGTGAATCAGTGATTGATTACAAAAAAAATAGAGGGAAATTCCAGGAAGAACCTGAAAACAAGGCAGCTTACCTAGAAAACTGGCATAAGCATAGCTACCGGGGTGCTCAGCCAACTAGGTCAGAAAAAATACAGAGATCTTTGCCTCCAGACAAGAGCTTCATCAGAGCTTCATGCTTTCCCTTGGAATTTCCAGGCACGACCCTGTGGGTAATGCTTATGTGAGGACACAGAAGCAGACGATTTATTCTTAGATAACCTTAATCCTCTCCTTCACAGAAAATGAAGACTCTGTATCATGTAGCGTGGTGCTGGATTTGGATGGGGCGCAGGAAGGACACGAGCCAAATACCTTTATTCCCTTACGAAGTATTTTAAGGCAATATTTTTAATAACCACAAATTTTGAAATAGTTCTCCTGCCGTTGGCAACTGGATTGCCAATGAAAGGTATGGAAGCAGGTGAGGTAACACGAGTTGCCGAATAATCTGACTTGGACAGGATTCAACTCACCTAAAATTGGTCCCGGTGATTTTGCATTCCTGGCAGGAGACACTTGATTAAGAAAACCATTTTTCACTAGCTACCACTTTTAATAAGTAGCCTGCTGCTTATAGCCTGCAGAAATCAGTACAGTGAGTAAGAGTGGGCAAAGCACAAGAGAGTGGATGACTTACAGTTATTATTAGATATCTGATGTCAGAGTGACGGCGGATACCGCTGTGGAAACTTCACTCCCAAAAGCAACAAGGTGCTTCAGAAGTCAGACTGAGATCCTCAGTGACTCCAGGAAGAGCCAAGGGTGGATGGAGGCATCTCCAAAGCACTCCTCTGTCCTCCAGAGAACACACACCCCCTCTGCTCCTCTTGAGGCCGTACTTAAACAAGACAGCACTGCAGCACTCTACTGCACCTGTAAAACAGTTACAGGACAGCATGCCTGGCACTACAAGAGTCCCATTCTACGCCACAGGAGATTCAACGTGCTTTTGGAGGGCAGCCTGGATACATCTCATTTGCAAAATAATAATAATAATAATAATAATAATAATAATAATAATAATAACAACAACAACAACAACAACAACAACAACAACAACAACAACAACAACAACAACAACAACAACAACAACCATTCCTCTTTGACAAAGGAGTAGATGCATCATCTCACATTTGGCACCATTCATTTATTTGTCAAATAATAATAAAAAAGCCTTAAAGAGAGAATGGATAATTTATCTTCTAGGAAAGAGTCTGATCTGAAAATGTGAGAGCAGCAGGATGAACAGTTTGCTGGACAGCCATTAAGCTGATAGAGACCGACTTAATTTCGAGAGCAGCACGTGAAGCTTGAGCTCAGGTTTTCTATTAGGAATGAATGAACTCCAGAAAAATGGAATGCAGACAGCTCACAACAAATACATTTTTCTTTCACACAGAGCAGAGGATGGGTGAATCTTGGCAATCATTACTTCTGAACCAATTCCTTCCATCTGAAGAGGGAAATGCATTCTGTTAGAGGCTGCCTGCTGGGTGCCAGGCTGCGGGCACCAGCCCTGCCCTGTGAGCACAGCCTGCGGCGAGCACTGCCCCATGGCTGCCCTCCCATCTTCCTGTCCTTTTCCAGCTCTCCTCACTTCTCCCCTCCCTCAAATCATGAACAGAATCTGTCTGTCAGTGCATGCTGAATTAAGCAGTCAGCTTTGTATCTCATCTTCCACACAATCACGCGTTTGTCTTCACAGAGACACGGGGTGAAGGCAAAGTCAGGAGACTGATCTCCACAGTCAAGTAATCATGATAATTTTAGCTCATAAACCCATGTTCAGCTCCATTCCTGCAGACTTACAGAAACTCCTAAGCTCTTTCCTCAATGGGAAGGGCTGGGAACGTCACCATCCCCATTGTGGCAGAGGGGCTGCCAGGTGCATGGAGAGCACAGGGCAGCAGCAGCCACCCCACACCTCTGCTCTACAGCAGACTTCTAGCTGTTGCTTGATGCTTTAAGCAGAGTTAGCTCCCTGGCTTACTTTTACAAGTTACCCAACACTTCAATAGCTTAAATTCTATTAATCTGCTGGAGTCATTTCTGGCGAGTAGCAGAAACAGTGAATCATCCCACATTATCCCAGAGAGACTTCATAAATAAATCCTTCTATCCAAGAAGAACTTGCTGAAGGCTTTTTATATGAAGGAAACTATTTTGGTCCTGTACATAAATAACAATGATTCAGTCCAATAAATGAACCATTTGCTTTTTTGTGCTGATCTTTACGAGAGAATGACAGGGCTGGTACATTGCTGTACACAAGCAGATGTCATTCACTCCCCTCAGCAACTACTAAAAGAGAAATAAAAACTGGCAGATACTCTCTTCTTCTACAGGTTTCCAAGAAGCCCTATGTATCCCTTATTTTTATTTTTATTTTAAAAGCCTCCCAAGGCAGAGGTGACTCAGCTGTCATTACCTCAGATTTCAGCATATAATTAGAGACTTTATAACGATTATGTCAATTAGATTAGCCAGACTTCTTAAGCGATCCTGATTATACCCAGATATTACATTTCAGACTAATATGAATTGCAATCATAGCCCATATTTACATCTTAGATGAATGCCAGATAGAAACATCAATTAATTTGTATCTATATTGTTTGAAAGACCAATTATGATTGTCAAGCACAGTGCTAGACAGTATGGAAGGGGTAAACAATCTGATTCTTTTCAAAGGATGAGTTTGCCAGTTTCCTTCTTTCTGATGCATTTTGAGAATTGTTGCTTAGCTATTTTGAAGGTGGAAGAACAGAAAACACACTTACTGCAACAAAAACCGTTGGCTCTGTTAAGAATGTTAGAGAAGCTCTCAAAACCAGCAAGCCTATGCAGTGCATTGCTGAAGGCATATTAGCTCTAATAAATAATCTTTATTAGCAAAGTAAGCTGTACGAATTTTGCCAAAGTGTAAAAGTCATTAGACAATAAGCATCTGTCATGCAGTGGTGCAATACATCATGCAAAGAATCTCAAATCCATTCATTCAGTGATAAAGAACCTGCCCCTCTGTCTATGATAGGATTTCCGAGTAATGAATGGGGCTTTCTCTTCAGCATAATCCTTTCCTGATTTAGGTCGGTATTTTACTATGTAATTCTTCTGTTCTGGAACAGAAACAATTTCAAGTCTCACTTTGTAAAAAATAAAGTACCTATAATTCTGTCTGGTTGACATGAGAGTTTTGTATGCATTGAATTGCTTTTCTTTCCAAAAGACAATACCAACAAACACTTTCTCTTTGCTACCTAATGTCCTTATATACTTACTGAGTAAAGAACATCTATGAAATTGCAGCTGACACACAAATACCACTTTGGATGATCTTACACTCAGTCGGAGCTTGTGGAAAACGAGGCAGTGTGTCAAGATGCTTAGCGGCAAATTGGATATCTTACTGTTCTGAGCAGGACTAAAAAAGGAGCTTTGTACAGAACCAGGAGTGACAATGCACACTACTCTTGTTAAGAAAGAAGAACTAACTGGACCTGAAACAAATTTCTTACCTAAGAACCTTCCATGAGCAGAGAGATTTTTCCTCATAAAAACATATTTTCTTTTCTGATATAGAGAAATATTTTCTATACACACATACAGGGAAGGACAAAATTACATCTGTGGTATTTGGCTAAGAAATTACTTGTTGAGGAATCACCGTGAAAATAATATTCTCTTTCATAAAAACTCATATAAGCCCATAAAACATAACTGTTCTGTACACTGTGCATAATGCAGCAGCCACAGATTTACATGAGAGGTCACAATGCTGAATCTCACTGGGGTTACCCAACCCTCCACACATCCTGCCCAAATGACTGCCACCAGAGCACAGCCAGTTTTTGACAACCAGAAGGAAAGCAAGAAACACCCTAAAACATCACTACTTAAAACACTTGCCAACTTCATTCCTTCTCCTGTCCCTGCTGTCACGCAGAGCGCAGCTCAGCCTCTTACAGACGGGGCACTTGCTAACCCTCAGAGCAGGTGACTGCAGCCAAGCTGTGCCCTGCACACAGATGCCACAATGCAAACTTGCTTTCCATCTCTTTTTATATTAAAGTGTAACTGCACAGCTTCCTATGCACAGCTAGATGTGAGCCTAGGCTTGGATACTGGAAAGTTTTAAAGGGAAAGAGATCTGTTTTGACAAGAGGACTGGGGAGCAGTATTTTTAGAATTCACTCACACTACAGTATCTCCACCAAAAAAGGAAAGCAGCAAAACATTTCTAAGCTGAGCTATCAGTGTATTTGCACTCCGTATCCCTGACTCATTAAAATCTCGATTTGATCAACTTAAATTTTCCACACAGTTAAACAATGCTTTTCTTGATTTATGCATTTCTTATCTTGGAATAAAAATGCTTTGGTTCTTGTTCTTCCTGTACAAACTCTACACAACTTTTTTATTCTTATTATTAAAAGCAATTTTCTGGTATCACAGTTTATTCTGTAGTACCATCCGTTCGGTCTCGTTTTGTTTTTTAAATGGATGAAGAATATCAGATCAGACTGCTGAGCTGTTTGGTCCAATATCCTATCCCCTCCAATGATGACATACAAATGCTTCATAAAATTCAAGCAGCCATTATACAATCACCTGCTACCTTAATCTGCTATTTGGAAACCTCTCCACACTGCTCCTTCATCTGCTACTGGTGGTAGCCACAGGACATATCCATCATCGCCTCGGCTTACTTCACTTGCTAATTGGCACGCACCTCTTTTCGCTGACTCCATCTGAGTGTTACTTTCACTGCGTTCAGGATATATGTTTTCTTTAAATATCTTCACAGATCTCACGGTGTAACTGCTGCACTGTTTGCTGCTTCTTGTTTAAGGCAGCACACAGCCCTGTGCAAGGTGCACACGACCACAGCCATCCCCTTTGCGAGGGTGTCCTGCTCAGGCAGACCTCGGGAACGGCTTGGAACCAGAGCTGGGGAGAACCCAAGGCTTCATGCAAGCAGATGGCACATTCACCACCAGGCTTAAAGAGAGGCTAAAATATGTCCTGCTAACAAGTTCTTCTCACTTGAACTGCAGAACTGCTTGGCAGCCTGTGGCTGGCGAAGCTGACCTACCCACATTTCTCAGATGCATGGAACACAAGTGCTGCTTATAACGTTTCAAACACAATAGTAAGAAATTCGATGACTCCTAGCTCTTGGCCCTTCCCAAAATCATTTTAAATGCTCAACTGTCCAACCGCGTATAAAATGGCCTTGAGGCTGCGGAGTAATTGATGACATGCAAGTCATACGAGTGAACAGTATTGACTGCTATCCTCTCATGGCACGTTCTTCTCAAGGTACGTCTCCCTTCAGCTCACATGGAAGGCACATCTTTAATTTGGAAACACACAAAGCACGTTTTCTAACTCGCATCCCATGTAAACAGTACACTGAAAGAAGACTCACACACACAAGTTTACAAGCGTGAAAGTCAGATATTCTGGAGCTTCTTTGTATTAAACAAAGCGAGGTAATAAAAATACCTAGTGAGTGTGACTGCACCCTGCTTACTTGTGAACTGAGCCTTCAAATACAGTGAAAACAAATTAGGATAGCAAAAAAGAATTACAGCGTCTTCTAAAAACTATTAAAAATTCAACTAACGAGTCATACATCCGCACTGGATATGAAAGATAAAATGAAAGATGGAAAGCAGGGAAGAGTTCAGTGTTTAGACAAATTTCACCTCTTCACCAAAAGCATGCAAATGGAAGTAATTAACCAGATCTCATTACCACGGTTCACTCTAATTATAGTCTTGCTTTCAGGTTTTCTCTAAATCTGTTGAAAATAACATCAAATACTGAGGTCAAACAGAAATATTACAGCCTTTTATCCACAATCTGCTTTTCTGTAAAATTAAAATGAGACAAAAGTGCTAGATTTTATGACAGCCATTATAAGGTCTGAGAGTCCACTGACTCAATCCAAGTCCATATTCTAATGTCAGTTCCTCCCTGAATACAGAATTCATCACCAGTTGGTGAATCATTAAATAATGTATGATTTCTCCCCACCAGAATGCCTGAATGTCTTCACAGAATCATCTTCAGCTTCTTCTCTTAGGGCCAGTAACTAATGCAATAGGAGAAAAAAAATCTCAAGTGTTCTGAAATGTAACAGTTCTATTTAGGCTTTGATGACAAAGCTCTTGAGGATATGAAATGCAGGGATACTTTTTTGCTTAATAAAGTTGGAAATCAAGTGTGAACGGATTAGAAAAAAATTCCCTCTGTCTGAAGCAGTTTTACAGATCCGTTTTACAAAATTGCTTCCACAGACAGCACTTCCCCACACAAAGCCCAGGACTAAGAGCAATGCAGCAGGCATTGCATTGGAAGTCAAACCACACCATGCACTACATGTTAAGTACTCTGCAGCAGGCAGCCAGCTTCTCACTGTGTCCCTCTAATTACTCAGTACAAGCAGCCACTATCTGCAGCCTCTACGCTATTGTTTATCCTCTCTCACCTTGTTACTGCTTTCCAACTAAATGCAATGTTTTGCCACCCTACATTTAATTTGTTAGTTCCAAAAGCATTGTCTCACTATGCCACCTGCTACACAAAGCAAGCATGCAGCTGCTGCTTGGCACTAGAATATCTGCATCAGCCGTGCATTCACACTTGGGTTTTCTTCCCACTCCCAATTACTTTAGCCTTCCTTCTAAAATAAGGCCAGAAAACCAACTTTCAAGCTCAGAGTCTTGTAATGAAGGAAGAAGTAAAAGTCTAGTTCACTCAGTTAACACGGATTCACCCTTTAGAATCTTACTGGTGAGACCTGGACAGAATATTTCCATTGATTTTGTTCACATTCACGGAGAACTTGAAGCAGATCTCCAAAAATCATCCAATATGAGTTTTGGAAGCTCTTACTTCCTATTTGGAAGACATGTTTAACAGGGGATTTAGTTGGTTTCGTTTTGTTCTTTGTGTTACGTGACTTTACCTACTACTTCTGCAGCACTGAAGAGCAAAATTAGTTTTCTGAGAAATGTTACAGTCTTTATAACTCAACAGTAATGTCAATCTTTGATCAACAAACACCGAGAGACTCTGCATAGAGCAGTCTCCATTGTCAAGTTCAAATGTTCCCTTTTTCATTTGGGATGATTGTTCCTTATGCAATTATTTGCTCTGTTAGGCCCAAATTTTTGATGGCTTTCTCAGACATCGTCAGCACTTCACTTTAAATAAATGGCAATGGTGCCTAAGAAAGAAATACAGAAATTCTCTCTTGAAGCTGCTGGCACAGGCACACATTATACACTCAAATCCATTTGATGTTTTCAGTGATCCAGAAACATCAGTGAGTATGAATCTCTGGACTCGATCTCCTCTTTTGAAGCAAGAAAGTACTTACTAGGGCATTTTATATCTTTCAGCCCCACTAAAGGCTTGCCATCCTCTGGACCTTTCTCTGCTCATCCTCTTACCACTGGCAGCTCAGTGTTACATCTGACGGCTCTTCCAGGAGTCTGAGTTTGGTGTCTCTTTTCCCTATTTCCAAAACGGGACATTTAATTTTCTCCCCCAGAACTGAGCATTCTCATGTTTCCTTGTTACATTTTGCTATTTAATGCGTACTCCAATTTTACCAGTTGTTCTCCAGCTCATCTCTACCAGCTGACCACAAAGCTCACATAGCAGTGAGAAATAAGAACAACTGAGGTAGCCCCAGGATCTCAACCATGAAAGAGCACGTCCTCATGAGCTGGGTCCTGGTACAGGAGGCTGCTGTATTTTGAGCACCTAGCTCTAGGTTTGGAGTGAGTCACGGAAGGAAGCTTCCTTCGTGCCTTTCCTCTTTCATTTTTGAATCTATGTTCAGAAAGTGAACGGCCAGAACCAAAGATGCTCTTGAGAAGCCCTGAATTCGATCCCTGGTCTGTAAATGAAAGCCTTCATACCATTATGTGGCTTAAACAAAAGAAAAACCGCCCTGAAGTATCCCTTCAGTTTTCTTGGACAGAGCAGAGAGCCCCACTTTGTCTCCGGGCCCTATTCAGCACTGTTCAACAGGCACATTCTGAAAGCACAGTTCTCCTGTGCCACACACGAATTCCTGACAGAATAAGCTGTATGTAAGAAAGGAAAAACAAAGAGAAAATCTATTCCTCTTTTTTTTTTTTTAATGTGTTTTGAAATCACAGACAGACATCTTAGCTTTCAGGCCGAGGTTTAAGCCTGGATATCCGAGCAGAAGTACAGTCCTAAAATCGCAGAGACAATTGCGCAGCTGGCCACTGCATGAATGAGAAGAAAGCAGAACACTTGGACCCAAAGTCTGCTCCTCTGAAAACAAATCCTTTAATGTTCATTTGCAAACTAACCTCTCATTGGGTTCCGGCTAGCACAGCAACCAGTGTACCCTGCATCTGCCAGCTCCTCTCAAATTAACGCAGGTCCCATGACACTGAGTAACAGTGAGCAAGGAAACTGGCCCGAATAACTGCTCGCAGCTTTTAAAGAAACAGATAATGGGTAATTTGTAGGAGCTGGTTGTCAAATTATATATTTATTTTCTTGTATGCAAGCTAATAATAGGCTTAAGCTTGTAACTTGCACTTGGAATAATGATTAAAGCAGCAAGCTCCAGAAGTTTCTGTCTGCAGAACTCCCTTTGTTGAACTTCTCCTTTAGTTACAGCAAATCCTAGGAGATATCTTAGGGCTGGACAATATGATTCATGGCTTTTTTGAAGTGGGACGGTTAATGCACATTGGCTACATTTTTTTCCAAAGAGCTAAGATCTGACACAACGCAAAATCACCGCTGACCCACAGGAAGTCCCTGACACAGCCACTGATGAAAAACATCTCATCAGACACATTCGGTGAAGTTACAGCTTTAACTCTGACCAACTTTTGGCCATTTTAGATGATAAACTGAAGCCTGCTTTAAATCACTGCACCTTGTACAAATACTTTCTGAAAATTGCTGAAAACATAATGACCTACTTCATCTTCTTAGTGATCAATACCTCGGAATTGTACAGAAGACAATGCAGGAGATTTGTTAAAGAAGTTAATATAGAGCTATTTGTAAGCCTAAAACGGAGACTTGTCTGGATTTTTCCGAAAAGGAAATTAACATTGAGGGGTGATGCAGCAAGCAGAGCACTGGTGAGATAGTAAAGACCCACACTCATACAGAAAAAATTAAGTAATTTTCACTTTCATAAATCTGTGATTAATAGAACAAAGTGTGAAACCCCTAAACAAGCAATGAAAGAGGCAAATATTAAATCTCCAACCTAATTACAGCCTTGTCTCCACATTAAATTTTTATTGTCTCAATAGGACTTGTTTAGAAAGAGTAACCAACAGTGAATACACAGGAAGTGTTCCAAGAGATTTTTATACTGAATTAGCTCACACCAAACCCTTCTCCAGCAATCTAGTGGCCATACATGAGCTTCTTTGCCTGTTCTCAAGGCACTGGGATAGAGCAGCAAAACAGCTAGATTTTGGCCAAATGTGACCATCAGATGAAGCGTTGGTTATTCTGCATAAACAAATGTATTCAGCACAACAAAATCAAAACCATAATGCGTAACAAAGTGTGAATCTTACTGTGAAGCTAAATCATTCGCTCTTTCAAATCACTTTTTTCACTGATTAAAATATGCACTGTGTAAACTGATAAACCAGAGAAAGAAGTTAAGAAGAAGAATACATTTTTGAACTGGTTTTTGGTCACTTTCAGGTGCAAACATTTTTAGTCTGCAAACAGAAGAAGGACTTACCTCTCAGGAAAAGAGAGTAGCAAGATGAAAAGCAAATTATTCCTCTTTTCTTTAAAAGGCATTTCAGAACTTTGATACTTAATTCATACATACAACAAATACATTTTAGATCACTGCAACAGTATCCCCACAGAAGAGACTTCTTCTGGTCAAATAAAAAGATTAATTATAAAGCTTGAAATAATACATAAAATGCAGTAATAAAATATCATCTTGAATTGTTACAATGAAGTCTCTATTGCAGAGTAAGAGGTGTACCTTGCTTACACGTTACAAACAGGTATGTGTTTATCTGACAACTGTGCCAAAAAGAAGTTTATGATTGCAGCAGTAAAGAACTGCTAACATTAGTTATACTCTACAAGAGGAGTACACACAAACTTCATCCTTTAGCCACAGAGGTTACTTCAAAGGCATTACATGCTGTAGAGAAGCGGATGTTTTCATCAGAAACTTGCTCCACGCAGTGTGCTCAGTCTATCACACATGGAAGCACATTTAGGACTGCCTGACACCATTATGAATGGAGCTGCTGGCTTATTCCAGATTGCAACATTTTTCATTTCTCTCTGAACAAAAAAAAAAAAAGGAAGTAGATGAGGTACATCACCAAACTCTTCATATAAATGGGTATTTGTCTTTTCTTACTCAAGAGCCCGCTTTTGTTTACCTTGCCCTGCATACACTTTGTCCCTAGTATCACAAAAGGGACCAACCCAGCCACGCAGCTTCCAATGAGATTCCTTCCCCCTGCTGAAAAGCACGGTGCTCAGACACCACAGGGCCAGAGACCAGCAGCTCAGTACTCAGAAAACGCAGCTTTGCTCTAACCCTTACAACCCAGAATCACAGCGTGTCCCCTTGGTACAGCCGAGATTCAATACACACATCCTTAACCTGCCAGCAGTGGGACCTCAAGGACACAAAGCCAAATATCATGGAAGACAGGGTTATGCAGGAAACCAAGCAGAACGCCCAAATGCTCCACTGCTTTGCCTTATAGTCACAAAGCCACTGTATTCATGTTAGGTGCAGCAATGGGCTCAAACAAGGACTGCACCAGCTCAACACACACTGACCTCCAAGCTGCATTGCTGTGCTCTTCAGCTATAACAGCTGTAGGTATGTCCTAACACAATTTCACACTGCCTCTAATTTTCAAAATAGCGCATTTTCAATGGTGCATTTTTTTCCTTGCCATTTTACATGGGATTTGCATTTCTTAGAAGTAACTGGCTTCTGTGGACTCACGTACTTCATTTGAGTCATACATTAAAGCCTTCTCTGCTGTTTAACAGCCATCCCCTTTCAATAAGATCCACCAAGAGCCACAAACAAAAGGCTTCAAAATAAAGAGCACAGGTTTGCATCTAATTTGATGCAGACATCAAATAACAATCAAATACCAATGCTTCAAAAAGTACCACTGAAAGCCACTTCTTTTTTCAAGTCTGAGCTCTTAGTTTCCAAGCAATCAAATGCAGCCAAATATGATAAATGTAGCTCTACAAATACAATACCTAGGAAAATGATTGCAGCACAGAACAGGTAATTTGCATTCTATATTTAGCCTGTGTGCATACGTTAGTGCTGACAAGAAGAGCTAGTAGAAATGCCTAAAAGCATTTAAACCTGAGCTTGGGCAAAGAACTTCTTCACAGTAAATACAAGATGAAATATTTAAACAGATGAAATTTCTATTTTGGAGGGGCTTACATCTCACATTTTTCATCACAGATTATCACAAGAGCATGACAAGTTTCGTCTTAGTAGATGGAAATAGCTTGAAGCTACCAGCTTCAGAGAAACATGAAACTGTTGGTTCATTCTGAATGAAAAAGTGGACATACCTTCCTAGATTGGTAGATTAAAGATACAAGATAGGAACCCTCTCCTCTCTCTGGAGTGGAGAATAGAAGCAGACTCACTCAGTGACACAGATCAATACATTTACTATGAAAAAGGGGGAAAGCAACAAGCTTACAGTGATTAAGGAAGAAGGTGAAAAATAAATGTGGCTAAATCGACACCGTGTCTTTTCCTCCTTGCATGCACCTAATCTGGATAGATACTAGTCTTCCCCAAACCTGAGAAGATGTAAAAGCTTCTCTCTTGTAAAATAAAATACAGACAGTGCTTAATGGGATCACCAAATGTGAATGAAATGAAATAAGTCCTGTATTTCTAATGCATACTGGCTGTACCGCCACCATCTCTTTCAGTCGCTGTGGATTCTTTCAGTCTCTGAAAACATCCCAACTCTGTTCCAGCATTTCAGGAGGGAGAAAAGCAACGGGCATAGCAACGTCAGGAGGGCAGAACAAAGCATGGCAAGCTGCAGAGGAAGCCACTTGCAGCCTCTCACAGCTGAGGTGCCATGGCATACGAGAACCAGTGTTGGGGCCCAGCCAGAGCTGCTGTGCTGGGCAAAGCCACGGTGTCCCCACACCCATGGGACAGATCCTGAGAAGCACCTGATGACAACCACCCAGCAAACCAATGAAGCCTGCCTTTTCAAGCCATTTCTACAACTATACCTAATGTAGTGCCAAGCACACAACGATAACAATTAGGAGAGGAATAATAAAAATTCAAACACTTTCCCCCTAATCTCTTGAGCCTGTAATAATCTCAGACACCACTTACAACAGATGTGCTGTAAGCTGAACTGGCTCAGGCAGCACAGAGATGTAAGATGGTGCTATTCTTCCAGCAGACCCTGCAATAAAAACCTCCCAATGTGGTTTCGGCTGAAGTAACCAGCAGTCATTGGGATTAGGCAGCCTCACCATTCAGAACATCCCACATCACATCTCCAATTCGTACCTTCTGCCAAAACGTCCCTGTAGCGTAGGTGCAAGGAGACAAAAATATAATGTCTTATTTTAAAAAAGAAAAGATGAAACAAGGAAAATATGACTTGTATTGAGGAAATTAGTTCATCAGATTTGTAGAAAAAAGGAATAAAATACAATAGAATCAAGTTTCCATAGATACCAAATCTACTTCATAAAACAATTTTTGTCAGATTTGCTCTTCCCATTTGCCTTCAGGTTTGTTACCAGCCATGGCTCCTAAGACTAATGAAATGATGAAGAGAAGGGAAATGTTGTTGCTTAACTGCTTTTTACAGCAGGAATAATACACAGAATGGAACAGGATGCTGACTGTGTCCTCTCACAGAAACCCCAAGGAGCCTGCAACCCTTTACCAATATGGTATGGTACTGCCTGGCAAGTATGTAGGAGTACAGAGCTGAACTGCAACACTCCTTTCACAACAGTGCTGACCCGAACACACCTCTGTCAGAGTGGTCTTGCTGCAAAGAGGTCATCTGGGATTCCCATCCTGCTACTACAAAGAGGTGACAGCACAAGGACTTGTTCTAGACAGCGGTGCCATCTTTCTGAGGGCAGGGGGTAGAAATGCTTAAATGGGTGTTGATGGTGTCAGATTTAGAGCGACTGAAACCATCGTAGTGCACTCACAGGAGACAGAAAGCAACAATTGAATCACCATGGTTCCACTCAATATAATCATCTGGATTAGACAATTTCAAATCTGCACTGTCAGAGTTTTGATTTCTGCTAATTGGAAAGGTTTATTACAGTTACAAACATCATGATACAGATCCTAATAACCTAACAAAGAAAAATACTCACTCAGCTTTACAGTCTTGCCTCAGCCATTCTAGCTTCATTTAGAGCACCCAGTGTAAATCTATCAGCTCCTACAAAGTATGAATCTTCCCTCTCCAAGAGGCAAAGTTTGAATTCAATGTTTCCGTAATGAGCTTCTTATTCCATCATGATCCTGCTGCTACTTATTTCCAAAGGCAAAATGGACACTTTACAAATGAACTAGTTACCAGTTCTACTTCATCACAGTATCAGAGAAAAGTACTCATTCACAAAATTTCTACTGAGTTAGTGAATGGAAAAAAAATACCACAAACAAATAAACCCTACTTCTGAAGGAAGTCTACAGCTCAGACAGGAATTAAGAACATGTTTATGAAGGCTCTCCATCCATGATCTGTTCCAAGAAAGTAATCTATTTATGTAAGCTCTACATTCACTAAGGATGCCATCTTCAGAAACAAATAGGAGTAGCTTCAGAACAGTAAAGTAACAGAAATGCAAGAGCTTGTTCTGCCTGAATGTAATGATCTCTGCAGAGACCCCACAGCACAGGGTGTTCTGTCATTCTGAAGCTGTAAGTAGAAGTGTTGTACATTTTCCATGGGAAACATAAAATCAAGAAATAAAAAGTTCACACCTTGTCTTCCATGACTAATTAAGGTAACGAAATAAAGGAATTTTCACACCCCATTAAGCCAAGGATCTTTTACAGAATAATCTCTGAAAATTTTATTTGGAATCATTACAGAATTGTATCATCCTTTCAGAAAGTCTGGAACGTGTAATTGGTCCCCATCCTTTGGTATGGTTTGTACCAACCAAAGGGCACGTGACAGTGCATGTAACTGCCTCTTACTGACATAAAGGGAAAAAAAGATTACCAACCCAAGTCATTCTTGCAGTCTCCTGTTTACAGAAAAGCAAAGGGCAGTATTTCACAGTTCAGCACGGTACAACAGCCCCATCACCTTCATTATTAGCTACACACGCTGATGTGTCTTGGAGAATTTCCACTCTTATCAGTGACACTCAGATCACTGAGATGACATCAGCACAGAGGTTGCTGCAGGACGTCCCCAGGACCATATCACTCCTGAGGGTGCCATCCAAACGTCATCACAACCCAGTGCACTTCTTCTCTTTAACTATTTACTGTCAGAGAAAAAGAGGAGGGACTGCAATTTCAAATAAAACATTAGTAATTGCAGCACCACTGAATACTGACACTGAGATTCTGAATACAACTATCATCACTATACCTATCTGGAAAAAGACCTTTTGTTCTCAAACTTCCTCCTCCTTTCTTCCATAAAAGTTATAATACTTATAGAGTTCTAGAACTTTTTAGTTAGCATATTCTGTGACAGATGAACTGAAGATCCAATCTTATGTTTTAAGCAAGATATTTTTAGAAATAGAAAACTAGAATTGCAGAGTAAGCTAATTCATCACTGCAGTGTACAGAAAGAGATAATAAAAGGATGCAAACCACTCTGCAAAGCAATTCCCTTGATTCTAGCATCTCTACCCTGTCTTTATGGCACTTAAGTAGTATTTACTCCAGTCTGCACCAGGGTGGACTGGGAATCATCAAGTCACAGACCAGAACTCAGCACTATCAAGGCAGTGCAAACTGGGGAGAGTGGAAGAAAGCAAAGGCAAGAAGTATGGAGAATTACCACCTGCAGTATTCACTGTACTCTGACAATGAGACTGACCAAACATCTATTGGAAGTGAGAGCTGCAGACAACTCAAGAATGGAGTGAGACATCATTGTATCTCCCCAACTACAGAAATCAGCTCAAAGAAGAGTTGGAATTTCAGATAGACTGCTTTGTTTAAACACGAGCCAGTGCTATTTGTTATTTAATCAATAAAGAACGCTGTCAGTGGGGTAATATAAGACAAGTAATCTGTATATACAGTTTCTGAATTCCCATTTAAGACCACATGTACAACTATGTTGCACGTGGAGGTAGATAGCTCAGGTTCTGCATTCAGTCACAGGGCCTGCAGAAGACATCCTATTGCTGTCATGCCCACAGGCTTTGGGAACTTTCTCTTGATGTGTTCATAATGCTATTTCCACCAGCAAAGACAGTAGTACAGAGCAGTACAAGGGTATATTCAAGAAACAATGCTACAGTGACTGGGCCAGCTAAATCAAGTGCCTAGTTTTTAAAAGGATACAATGATCTTTTGCAGGAGGACTCTACAGGTTACCAGATTTTCATTGAGTTCAAACTCAAATATCTGTTATACTCCCTGTAATTATACACTAGAGTCATTTGTTTGCCTGACTGCACAAACCACAAAGCTGTTAACAACTTCTTAATGTAGTAAAACAGCATAAAAAGCAACAAGGAGAGTATGAGAAGAGAGTAGTTTTTATCCATTCTAAATTGCAAGTGCATCCTGTTTATTTTACCACAAACAAAATTTAGTTTGGAAACTAAACATTATATATGGATTGATTTCTTGTTTTATTCAGAAAAGTTCCCAGTTTTGAATAAACTGGATATCTTTTTGCAGTCATCAGGCACAAGTAAAACAGCTATCAAGCAGTAGCCTGAAGGCACGAGTCACTCAATCTACACATCACTTTCACAGAAGGAGTTAAGTCAGCTTCAGCTGTAGTCCACAGTACCACCACAAATGATGCCACAAAGATGAGGCAATCAGGAATTGCAATGCTTCTAAACATAAGGCAGAGGATTCCTATGGCAAGCTTAAAATTAACAGGATCCATTTTACTCATCTGATTTGTGGAGAACAGTCTCTTAGGAAAAGAAAGCATGCTGTATCATCTGCTTCTTTGTGAAAGCTCCAAGTTTCCAAGGTTGGAAAATAGAGCACAAACTCGAAGAAGGCTTCCCATGTAGTAATATGTAAAATGCAACTCCTGGAGCCTTCCTTCTGACAGATAATAAGCCATTATTAAATATTATCAGGAGTCTCTGCAGGAAATGCTAAAGATTAAATTGGTCTTTCAGCAGGAGTCTGAAAATAAAGGAAGTCCTGTGCACAGCAAAACCCCTCCTGGTTAGGAAGACCTGTTACAATGGTACACAAATTTCTAGCATCTGAGGGTTACAATCATGACAATAATACAGGTTGCTTCAGTTTTTATTTCATCCTCTTTGCCAGAGCAGATTTATTTCCCAGCTAACACCAATTAACCCAGTTAAACAGAATTAAGCCATTATTTGGGGTGGGAGGGAATAAAAAGAAAATACAATACCCTAAAGGGCTTTCTTCTAGGATAAAGTCTTCCAAAGTGAAAATGCACCAGAGCATAACAAAATCAGAGGGAAGGAGGCCAAAACATTACCCATGGCATGCTGATTTAGAAAGACAGGTTATGATAATTGCTTTTATACAGACCACTGTGGCATAATACTATTTGAGATTAATGAGTAGAGATTAGATTTGACAATATCAGTTTCACCTGTTGCCCTGCCCTGGCTCAAATACACATTTAGAACAAGCAGTCTTAAAATACAGCAAGTACCAAGGAGACAAAAAGGCCCTTGGAGATCTAGAGCAGACAAAACAAGACACAGATGGAAAATTGATCTTCTGTCCTTCATCGGTTTGACTGAAGACAGAAATTGACTTCCTGCAAGTCATTAATTACACCTCCCAAGCAAAAATTAATCCTTTGTGTGTGGCTATCACGTTATCTTTCATTATGCAGAGGACTGAAATCACACTGCTCTAGCTCACCTCACCACATTTCCTGCACCCTGGGAAGGGGAGCAGTGACACACTGCCCACATTAGCCTAAGCCATTAACAGTGGCATCAGCTACTGCTGCTATTCTTACTTCTGCGTTAATTCCTCTGAGATGTAAGGCCCAGTTTTCTTAAAAGCAGCCATTCACTAAGGAAATAAAGACAAAAGAAAAGGGACTTCACTCACGAGGTAAATACAGATGAAGCACAGACCAGCATTTGGACCTCGTCTTCTGTAGTGAATGGAGTAACAGGAGGAACTTTGAGGAACAGCAGTGCAGTAGGTGGCTCCTAAGGATTCTTCTCTGCATCAGGTGTTGCCAGTGTTGAGAAATGCCTCCCACAGCTTGCAAACACCACAGCAAAGGCAGCTGGCATTGATGGAGCAAGCAGGGATGGTCCCCACAGAGCCTTGGGCTGGTGGTCAGAAAGCCCCTCCCAAACCAGAGGGCTCAAAGCCAAGACATGTGCACCATGGTGCAGGGCAGGCAAGTCACCAGCAACGACTCATGGATAAGTTTCAAAAACATAGCCAAATTCTTCAAAGGAGAAAATGAAAGCCTGTCTGTACACTACAGATGAAACTTCTCCTAAGTCCCATGCACAACACTACAGAAACAGGTTTGTTACAGGAATCTCACACACCTTACACAGTCTTACTATTGGAAAATCCAGTTGTTACCATCCTGCCCTTCATTACATTTGTCATTACCACCCACTGAGTCACACACTTCCATGGGCATAAGGCAAACAGGTATTACAATTCCAGTAAAAGAATCCTCCCCATGGAAATTTCCAAATGACGATGAGTTTACAGGCTCTGTATTTCAGAAGGACCAAAATAACTGAGAGTAGATTTTCACATTCCCCTTGTTTTCCATACAAAGCTTTGCATATGCACCCTATAAATGATGACATGTCAATCATTCATGCTCACAGACACATTTCTCTTCTGCTGAGACAGGCAGGCTGCACACAGCCAACTTGTCTGTGCACTGGTGTAAAAGAACAGCGTAAGAACATCTCCCTAACACTAGAAAACAGACTGTAATGGAGGAAGAATTGAACTGACCAATTATCTCAATATGTGGTTTTAATTACCTCTAACTTGTGGCAGTCTGTTCACTTGCAGCTTTCAGACGAGACCTGAAATATCCATACCCTGGGTCTGCTTTGGACAAAGAAGATAGCTTAGGGCTTTTTGGAAAAAGAACAGATTCCTGCCTTGTTGTCCTTGGCTGCTGCAGTCCTCTGAGGTGGCTCCTGTTCAGGAAAGCGACAGGCACACAGGCTGGGAATTAGGATGGAAATTGTCAAATGAATGCAAATATTGCTGCAGATCTTTTAAATATTAGCAATAAATAAATAAATAAATAAATAAAACACTGTTTCTCAATACAGTCACCTGTGTGTTTTCACCAGTGATAAACGAGCCTGCATGCCGCACTGATAAGTCTGCACCAGCAGAGGTGATCCACTCTAGCCACTGCTGAAATGCACTACCCACTGCTGTGCTCACGTTCGCTCTTTGGCCTCCTGAAATTAGTGCCATTTTTTTCCACTTGGAAGAATTCAATTCCACCCCTCTGCTTCATGTGCACTTCTGTGTCAGATGCCATTCTGTCAGACTGCCCCTCTGCTGCCGTCTGTCACACGGCAACAGCATGGAATGGGGTATTGGTTGGAGGGTTCAACCTCTACTGCCATTGCACCAACATCTGCCACTGATGTTGTGGGCTATAATAAAATAGGAGGCATTACTTTCAGAGCAGTCCTCACAGAAAAGAAAAAAAAAAAGGGGGTAGGGGGTGGGGGGAAAAAAAAGAATAAAAAAGGAAAGGAAGAAAAAAAATAAAGAATGAAAGTCTGTGTTACCTTTTAAAACACAATCTATCTGAAAAGCAACCAAGGAGTAAACCATACATTGTAGAATTTGGGGAGAATTGTTTAATCCCTTTGTTTAACTCCAGTGAGTTTTTATGGGAAGTGGCAGCTTCAAAATTGCATTTCATGGCATCTCCTTACTTCACGTATAACAAACAGTATGTGAGCAATTCCATGCTTTTAAGAATATCAATTCTGAAGCACCAGGTTCCAATCCTAAGTGTGAGAAATATCACGCTCTTGTTTTTAAACATGGCAATTAAGTATTTCAAGTTACCGGTAAGCCTTTGCTGTAGCTTAGAGACAAAATGGGGCATGGAACCAGATCAGTGCATCTGAAATCTTTCCATCTTTACCAAGTTGTCATTTCCCATTGTTAATCATCTGCCTCAAATATAATCCAACTATTTACATTTGCAGATGCCTGAATCCCTCACCTTCACTCAAACCCAAGGATCAGAGCTCCCCTCTCAAGCCACAGCGCTGAGGATTAGGACAGGTGCAAAGTAAGCCCATTACTTAAAGAAGAAAGAAAAATCACTCTGAATTAGCAGCTTTGGCTGCCAAAATCAATGTGCTTGCATCTCGGTGACATGATGCTCGGCCCTGCAGTAGTTTAGAGGCAAGCAGCTGCAGAGTCTAGGAGCAGGAATAGGCCCCCACCTCCAGGGCTGCCCAGGTGGAGCTCAGCCCCCACCAGGGGCTGCAGCTGATGAAGCCACCTCAAGTCTGCCCACCCACCAACATTAACTCCATGGAGATCTACCTTCAGCTCAGTTCTGAAAG
The DNA here is from genome assembly GCA_023055505.1 of Callipepla californica brunnescens. Lineage (NCBI taxonomy): Eukaryota > Metazoa > Chordata > Aves > Galliformes > Odontophoridae > Callipepla > Callipepla californica. The sequence continues at coordinate 7,601,355 of JALIRH010000006.1, forward strand.
CCAACTCCATTTCCTTCGCAGTGGGAGAAGGATTTCTGCACTACTTCATTTGAAGTGGTTAGTCATGCACCGGGAAACAACACTGGAAAAGGTGGGGGTGGAATAAGGGTACAAACAGCCGTGAGCAGTCCTAAATAAGCAGCAGTTCTCAATAAAATGCTAGCAGCCAGAGAACTCAGAGGGAAAAGCAGCAGTGAAGACACAGGGCTCCAGAACCCATGACCTGCTTGTAGTGCCTGAAACACTTGTTTAGAAACCAAGGAGCAAAAAGCAATCTCTGCATTTACAGGAAAAAAATGCTTCTCTTATTCTGACTAAAAGGTTTTCTTCAAAGGACGGGCAAATTCCTAGCACAATGTCATTGAACCCTCACTGTGGTTTTAGTGAAAATAGTCCAGAAATGATATATCCTACAGATACTAAGTGTATTACAGACACTGTTTCTTCACGTGACATATTAGACACTGTCAGGGCATCTCTAATAGAACCAGTAACCACACCCTGTACTCAACATCTGCCCCTTCAATAACTACCTTTGCTTCTACCGACAGCCTATTCCATTGATGGGCAGTGGTGAAATTCTACTCACTTGTGTGACTGACATACACATCCATCAGTATGTATCTAATATCTATTTAATCATATATATCAATTTAGGTTTCTTGTTTACTGCAACTATATATGTATTATGAATATACATATATATAGTGCTTGATTTAGAAAACATAAGTTATATAGGACACATTCTCAAGACAAAATGACAAGCCCCTCCAAACACAGCTGTAACCTCCTGTGCCCATCTGCAGGACACAGCACAGAACCCACCCGCTCCTTTTTTTTAAGGAAGGCTGCAGCTGGTCTCCAAAGGGTTCTAAATTAAGGCAGGAATGCAGCACAAAATGCATGTGCATGAATTCAGATCTCTCCACACCCACTGAGATACATCTCCAGAGAAACAAGAGTACTGCAAGTGATGGGGAAACAGGTACTGAGCTATGTGATACTCGGATCAGAAAGCAACGTCTACATGTGTTTCACGAGTTAACGAGTCTGCTTTGCAAACTCTCAGTCATATCTGCTTGATAAGAAACCTGGAATATTAAATAATCCATATGCTAAATTATAGCATGCTTTCTTTTACAAAGCAACAACATTATAGAAAGTCAAGAGGATACAACTGAAGACTGCAAGTGGTGTTGACAAACATCTTTGTAAATAAAATGAACAAAACAGAAAATTATTTTAAAACGACTGAGGCCTCAAAGAGAAGAAAAGCACGACGATGTTCCCAAACAGACTGTATTTACACCTTTAAATATCTTTGCCTGCTGGAATGTAAAGATCAAATTAATGCATGTGAACCATATGGAAAGACAAACCCAGCAACCAGCATCCAGTTCCCATACCACTTGTGTGCTCTCGTTCTATTTCTCAGTCGCTGGAGTAAAACAAAGCCTCCTGGAAGCAAAGTGCAAAGGCTGCCAGTTCCCAGAGGACCTTGCTGTTGCAAGGAATCCTGCCAACAAGCTGCAGCTTCACAGTGCACCCTGCCCAGCCCTGGCTTCTCATCAGTTTTGTGGTGACCATCCCCCCTGGCAGCACGGGCACCAGGAATTCCTCTCCCTGCCTGAGCTCTGCATGTTTCACTTTGCTAGCACTGACACATGCAAAAAGGCCCAGCAAGAAGTTCTGCTCCAGGAACTTCCACTGGAACGCCAGGACTCAAATATCATGTTCTAAATAATAATTCAAGATGAAATCTTGAACTGTGGTGGTATTCATACCAGCATATATATCCAAATCACCATTTATTTATCTACATATATAAAATGATAATGGATGAAAAAAAAAATCATGTTAAAATTCATGTTAAAATTTAGCAGCAAAAAATTCCCAACTTACTAAGCCATTCTACAGTCTGACTGAATAATGTTGAGCTATATTGATTTAATGATATTTCCTGTTACTAAAACTACCCGGTATGTTATTATGTGCTTACAGAAAATAACAGAACTAGAAATCTACTAGTGCAGGTTAATCAAACTGTCAGCAAACCTTCTCTGCTGCACAGCATAATCCATGCAGCAATCTCGAAATACATTATAGAGCATTTTATAAACCAAATAAGTTCAGCAGATTTTATTTTATAAACCACTATCCACTGAACAAAGCACTGTTGCCTCTAAATAGCTACAGTTATTTTTTAGGACTGAAAAAAGTCTCTTTAGCAGGACCAGGATCTGCTAAAACCTCATTCTTTGTACCCACAGTTAGAGTGAGACACAAAGCTGCTGCAGGTCACTGCTGTGGCACAACTGCAGGCAATGGGGCCAAGCATATCTGTGTGGATATTTTAAAAGACCATTTTATCTGCTTTTTCCTAACAAAGTTGCTTAGAAAAACTCAAATTCCTTCAAAACGACAGAGCAGGAACTCCAGCAGGGTAAATCCCACCCCTGTCACAGAGCTGCCCAAATGCTGGTCCAGTACATCTTCTACCAGCACTTACCATAAGAAAGCTGGAAATGCAGAGACCCTGGTGTCCAAAGGTGTTTCAAAGGCGTTCCAAAGGCGTGCAAGTCCCTGCAGCCATTACAGTATGCCTCCTACTGACTCACACCAATAACACCAATGGCAATCAGGGCTGACCTGCAAGTCCTGCCCCAGAGAGGAGAAGCTGATGCTCTCTAAACCTGGATATCCAAATATCTTGCTACAGTCCCCATGGGCTGTCTTTACCTCTTGAGCCCCGCCGGGACAGCCTGGTGACAAGTCTGCAGTGCTAAGCACTGCACGGGCCATGAATCACACTGCGGCGGTGGTTACTCACACAGAAAATGCATGACAAACTCATCCAACGTGCTGAACTCAGTAGATCTCTGTCCTATAAGGTAACTAAGATTATTAGTTTAAATTACAAGGCAGTAGGCTTGCATTCAAATTTTAGACTATAATATAGGCCTTGGTTCAAGCGTCACTGAAATCAGTGGAAAGATTCAGAAATGCTTCCGAAGGCTTTGGATTGAGCTCACGGAATTTACCGCCTCATTTCAGACTACTCATCATAAACCAGCGACCTCCCGGGTAGAAAAGTCAAAAGAAGGGAGTACAAAGGCCTCAGATTACATCATATGGATCCAGTCCCCAGTAACTACTCATCTGGTCTTCACAACGCTGAGTCCTTGAACTCTGTGTTTCTGCACTCTTTACCTGGATTTACAGACAAAGGTGCAGGGCATAAGAATACTCAGACAAATTCACACCTCTCACCATACAAATCTAATTCTACATTCAAAGTTCATCTCCATCTCTTCTCCTGAAAGTTGGTGACACCTGGCAAAATATTACAGGAAACATCATCCCAAAACCATACAATACAAGGGCTGCTCTGAAAGTAATGTCTCCTGCTTGATGATGTTGGTTCACTATGTCAGACATGGATATCGGTGCTATGGCAGTAGAGGCTGAACCTTCCTGCCAATATCCCATTCCATGTTGCTGCACGTGACAGATGGCAGCAGAGGGGCAGTCTGACAGAAAGACACGTGACATGGAAGTGAGTATGAAGCAGAAGTGGGAAACTGAATTCCTCTGTGCAGAAAAAATGGCACCTGCTGACATTCATCGACTCTTGCTGAACATTTCTGGAGACCAAATAGTGGATGTGAGCATAGTGAGGTGATGGCTGGTGCGTTTCAGAAGTGGTGACAGAGAGGTGAAAGACAAGCCATGTTCTGGATTGCTGTGCACGACTGTCAAAACACAAAACGAAGAGTCTCTAGATCAGCTCATCCACAAAAAATGGTGCTGAGTATGTTGAATGTTGTAGCTAAGAATTCACTCTATCAAATAGTGCTGTTGTGCTCATTGTATCTGTTGTAGTTTCCATGGAAGTAAATAGGAGGCATTACTTTCAGAGCAAGCTACAAATATATACAAATTCTGCCCATATATATAAAAGTATGCTACATAAATTGTGAATATAGTTATTCTAAAGGACAAATTGCAGCATCTCTTTGTTGGACCTATTTTCATTTTTTTTTTCTCTTTTTGCAGCTTACCAGAGCTTCTATCCAAAATGTGCAAACCAAACATTGTCTCGGATTTTAATCTTTTAATCTATACCATTCAATAAGGATGATGGGATAGCACGGATCCAATTTGGGCAGATTTTCTCCACTAGAGTCTTGCAGAACTGTTCTCCTAAATGTCACAAGATTTATCATTTTCTATCAGATGCTTCTCTCCTCCCTCTGCCTATCTGTTTCTGAGGCACCAAGGACACACTGAAGGAGAAATGGAAAACTTCACGGAAATGAAAATTTAGTTGCCACGCAGGGGGCTCTTCTGATGTCGCTGCAGAGCAGAGAGCTAAGGTGGCATCCCACAAACGTAATCCAAAGAAAAAGTTTTCAAGATATGCAATTTCTCAGCTACACATTTCAAGCACAGCTCGTGGGTTTTTTTTCACTCCTGTAAATAAATTAATTAATAAATAAATAACAGTGATAGTAAAATCCATTTAAGGATCAAAAAACTTCCAGTCTTTCAAAAGATTAAACTCTCTGCAGACCTGAAATGACAATATCACGGGTTTCTAAACAGGGAGGCACTGTCTGCTGGCTGCACCCACAGAATGCCAAAAAGGCACACTGCCACTCTGCCCGAGCACGTCGCACTAGAAGCCACACATGCAGCATGCAGTACTTCCAGGGTGTTTGCCCACTCTGAAAACAAGCCACAACATGAGTTGATGTGACCTGAGAACGTGTGAGCACAGGCCCCAGAACATCACGCTGTCATTTCTTACTTAGAGTAGTGTATTTTTAATATTTGAGAACAAAGTGAGACATATTTATTCACTGAGAAAGTGCAAAAACACTCACTGTCACTGCATTTCTCCCATTATGCGATCACTCCAATATTTTCCTCCTGTCATAATAGCAATAGTACAGATGACTTGAAAAATTAGGATGGCAGACAGTTTCTAACAGCAAAAAGATAACTATTTCTTCACCTGCTGCTATCTGATCAAGTGTCAAAGATGTAATTTCAATGTAACCTGAGGTCTTCCTCCCATAATTCAGGCTCTGATTAGGAAAAAGAAGCTGACCTATGTTAAAAACTCCATATCTAAATGGATTCTTTATATTAACGTACACTATTTGCATGCATTTTAAAATGAGCTTTTTACTTTGCCTCAATACTGACGAAAATTGTGCTTGCGTAGAAAGCGTGTCTTTAGAAAAACACACAGATCTTTCAGACAGGACACCATCATATTTCAGAGAAGTATACTGAAAGAATCAACAGATCTGAGCGTGACTTTGGAAGCAGAAGAATGTCTCACAGCCACAAACTCGCAACCTTCAGAATTAAATGTATTAGTTGAGCAGGAAGTGGGACTGAAATGGATTTCATGGTAAGTCTTTGTTAGTCGTGACTGCATCTGAGAATCGCTCTGGACATTCATCAGGTTTCTTCAATATATTAGCAAGCATTTATATGATTTCAAATATATGTTACAGTGGTATTTTTGTGATCTCCTCTATTTATGTCATTTGGGAAACATAAAAAGAGAGAAGAAACAAACGAGCTCTGGAGCTCAAGCACACTGTAAGACATCTGAAGTCTATCCCGGAATGAAGAAATTCTGTGGAAGTTTGAGGGACTTTCTGTTGGAATAATCTTCAGATGGTATCATCTTTGTAAGGGAAAGACAACCAAGTCCAGCTATCTGCAGTCAACTACATCAGTGTTTCGGCTGCGTCCAAGACCTCAAAGGACATTCTTTCAATGGGTTAACATGGAAATGTGGGCACAGAGGGAATTTTCTTGAAAGGAAACAGCTGTATCAATAAAACATACTTGCGAACAAGAAGCAATTTTCTCAACAAAATTATATTTAAGCTCTTTAAGCTGAAAGGGGGGAAAAAACCAACCTATTTTAACAGATGCTGTTGAGATTGCTCACAGACAGGGAGCATGCAGCCCGTGCTTCAGCCTGCTGGCAGCATCCTGCTGGAGCTCACAGCTCGTGCTCAGTGGAAGCAAAGAAGTGTGGTCAAGCCAGGAGAAGAGAGGAGAGGGCTCTGCTGTTAGAGCCAGGTGCTCCTTACATAGCAGTAGCTACCTTGCTGCTGGCATGGATCTAGAGTGCTTCTTGAGCAGCTCTGCTTTGTTTACTGCCTTATTTCCCGGATGTGAGAAACTAACAAATAAAAAAGGCCATAAGGAGCTGCTCAAGACATGAACTCTTTTGCTCTCACTGTCTTTAAAAGCAGCACAAGCTACGAACTACCCAATAAACACACTCTGAGCTGTCAGCCACAACTCCAGTGCCAAGCAAAGCCTTGCATGAGGAAATAGTCCCATTCTCATTTTGCCTATGCATTTTTCAGTTTCCCATTCCCATTTTGCCTATGGATATAGTCCTAATCTCAAGTGCAGCACAGGTTTGCTCCTTTATTACATCTCCGCTCCTATTATCTCAATGTGACTCATTTCATATAATTAAGTACAGCACACAGCATGCAGAGCATTGCAGTGCAGCATCTCCATTTGCTCTTGCAATTACAGATAGGAAACAGTGGCAGACTACACTGCCAGCCTGACACAGGGTGCTTCCTTGAACAGACAGCTAACAGATATGCTTATGGCATGTTCATTATAATTCTACCTTCTCATCAATGCTTCCTACCTCTATACAAGAGATTCTGCACTCCTCCTAACCAACCGCACGTATTTACGTGGCACAGGCCCACGTTATACCACCAGCACTCTAAGTAAAGAAAAAACGGCAAAACACATTCGCAAGCCTTGGTCTTCAACCATCCTAGATGTCTACTGTAATTCCTTTACAGGCTGAGGGCTAGGAAATGCACATTACAGTGCTTGTAACACCCTGTACGCCTTCAAGAGATGCTGCAGTGCAAGCAGCACTGCTCACACCAATTCTTCTCTGCTGCCACACACCAAACTCCTGGGATCAGCCCCAATGTCCACTGGATTGGATGGAGCCTTTGGCAGGCTTCGCTCAGAAGTTTCATCCTGGGAGAAAGGTGCTCTGAAAACCCTGTCTGAAAAGGTGACTGTATTTCCATCATTGCATCCCACTAGCGTCTGAGCCCTGCATTCACCAAGAGCAAGGATGCTCCCAAGAGCATAAACACAACGTAATGTCAAATGTCAATTAAGATTTCCCCATATTTCTCTATTCTTCAAGGAAAATTTCAAATGTGAACCAGATAGATTATCTAAAGGTCAAACGGTTTCCTCACAAAACATTTTAAGCCAACAGTCATAAAAGGTGCGGAGACACAAGCATGGTATTTCACAGAGTATGCTATTTCCCAGCAATGGTGGCCAGAAAGGATTTTTGCATCCCTAGGCTATAAGCAACTGCGTTGGTTATTTAGGATGCACACAAGATTTACTTCCATAGGTCACTGTGCAAGATCAAAAACAATGCCCCTCTTGCTAGTGAGCAATGACACACACAGGTCAAGCCATCCCCAAGCCAGTCACCTCTGACTAATGAAGATTTAGAGGAAACTCCAATGAACGTGAGCTTGTGCCCAAACCTTAAGGATTGCTCCCTTGAAACCTGCTGCTAAGACATCAGCTCCCAGACATGTGGGACCACCAGGCCAGCACTCAGAGCACAGCACACTGCTGTTCCCAGGGCTGCAGGAAGGTCTCTGTACCACCGTCAGAGCACGGACATGTCATCTTGTGGCTCTCAGTGCAGGAGGCACACAGCTGAATTTACTTTGTGGATAATCTACATAGGAAGAAATAACAACGTAGCAGGCAGGATGCGTACTTAACACCGTAAGATATATAAGAAGGAGATGATAGAAGATTGTGTCACATCAGATCTTTACAAAGCTAACTCGGCGCAAGAGAACGTTGCCCAGAACAAGCCTGGAAAACATGACTGTCGGTAAGAATTTTTCCCTGGGTATTTCTGGCCTGATACTGTGTGGCACTGTTTTCTGCAACACAATGCACTGTTTCATACACAAAAAGAAACACTGTCCACTGAAAACTGACATGTGGTAGGAACATTCCTCTGCAAAGACCGAAGTGATTTAACAATGAAATTCAGAATTATGTCATCTCACCATACTGTCTCTAAGCACACGAAGCCCGGTTAACCAACTTGTGTTTCCTGCCTCACTGCCAGCCCGCTGCTTTTATTTCAGGCTGATACGCACACATGGCTGCTGCTAAGAATTAATGAGGAACACTAAGTGAGCGTCAAGGTACGCGCCGTTGGTAAGTGTGCCACTGTGTCAAAGGCAAATTTTAATGCTGCATCATTTTTTGTACCCAGGCTAAATTTTTGCCAGTTCGTGCCAGTGGAAGTGGCAGGGGGATGTTCACAGCAAAACTCACGAGGGGCATTGCAGCCACACAGGGCTGTGAGCACCAAGGAAAATTCAGGGACAGGCTGCTGGGCTGATAACTTTGACACTCAGCCATAAGCAAAAAGCCATGACTTTTTTTGGCAGAATGCAGTCAATTATTAACTTTATTTATTATTTTACACAGCAAACTGTAACGATTCATGAAAAGCAAACAAAGATCCGTAATATCTGAAACCACACATCAATAACACTAAACCCCCCAAACTGCAGATCACAGAATTATACTCCATTAGGCACATTGTTGCAGTAAGTGGCATCCATTTAGAAGACAAAAGCAAGCCAAAAATATACTTGTCCACAGAGAGATTCAACACGAGCAACTGGAACGAGTAATACAGCAAATCATGTAAACCTGAGATAAGAATGGAAACCAGATACGACTCCATTTTTTTTTTTCTTTTCTTTTATTTTATTTTATTTTTTTTTTTAAGACAAACAGAAAAGATGTATCAATATGAACATACCCAAGTGGCCATACCAGAAACACCAGAATGTTTGTGCATCTCTGCCACTGCGGCACTCCCAACAGCCTGGGGTCACCCATCTCAACAGCACTTCAATAACTTCCTAAATCCAAGCATATCTTTGTGCTATAATTTGTACTATAATAACCCCCCAGTTTGCTCTCTGTTTTGCAAATAGTATCACAACAGTTGAATCGCCTTAAGCTGTTTGGGATTTTTTTTTTCCAACACGACAATTTCAAACTACCCACAGGGGTCTGACTGGCTCAGTTTTTCCTACAAGAGAACCTCGTGCTTTAGTAATAAATTCCAAGTCCTAATAAAATTTAAAAATACAGTATGAACATGGAAGAATCTGGATTGAAGGGACTGTTTCAGAGAAATGAGAAGGGAGAAAAGAAGGAAATTGCAGTTTCCCCAAAAGATTTACTCCCTGAAGTCACAAATGGCTTCATCCAGCTTGCTTCAGCATCTGCATTGCTTAAAACTGACACGGTTTGTTTGGTTTTAAAGGGTCATTTCCCTAGTCTTCTCAGATATCTGAAGCAGTTTTAACATTATGATGCAACCTAAAGCAATAGCTCAGAAATTGGAAGGAGGATCCCACGATGACATCAGCTCATGTTTGAAAACAAATAAAAACAAAAAGAGAAACAAACGACCGAAGTACAGAACGTCAAAAGCTTTTAACAAAGCAAAGTTTTATTAGCACATCTGATTAAAAGCAAATGCTCATTTTGGAAACTATGCCACACCACCAGCTGCACATCATACCACCAGCTCCACGTTGCACTGCCAGCCCATGTCACACCACCAGCCCCACAGGCTCAGGAACTCTGCATCTCGCAACACTCCTCAGAGACTGCAGCAACAGCCAGAGGGATGTTCACCCTTTTTCTTGCAACAGAAAGTGTGAATGCCAACATCTGAAACCTCCACATCCCAAGGCAATGTTCTATTTACCACTGTCTTAACCTTTTGTCAAACAGATAACTTCAAGGAAATGTGTGCTTTATTTACTTTCCCATTAGGAAAGAAGAACAGCAAAGGGCACAGCAAAAGCCCCACAGGTGGGACAGAATCCAGGCTTGCTTGTGTTCTTTGACTGACATTCTTTTCTTCAGGAAAAGCTTCAGTTTTAAAGCTGCTGCTGTGCTGTCCTCTCAAAAACTGCCACTTCCATTCACGGCTGAGGCACTCAGGCTGTCCCTGTGCTGGGAAACACAACTGGGCAGTGCACGGAGTCACGCGCTGCTGCTGCCCCACATCGTGCCTCGCAGTGAGCACTCTCTCTGACACAGTTCAGGCCCATGACAGCCAGCACTGCCCCAGATAATGCCTACCTACAGCTCAGGGGCCAGCAGGCAGCACAGACCGCTGACAGGAGGCAGCTGGGTTTGGGCCATACGCAGCACATGGGCAGAGCCACGGTGTGAAGTGGGCTGAGGCAACACCAGCCCTCCCTGAGCAGTGAGTGCTTGGAGCTTCAGGCACTGCTTTCACAACACACAAAAAGACACCAACACCCCATGCAGGAAGGGCAGCACATGGACCCAACTCTTGCTTTACGTAGCACAGCGTAACTATGAGAAACTGGGGAGAAAGTGGTCTAAGGCGTTGTTTTATCAGGTGTAACACTAACGTACCTCACACAAACTTGAACTCTGGAACAGGAATGAGACAGCGAATGTGTAAACTGCCACCTGATGTTATTTAAACTAGAGATGGGCTTCAAAATTTCTGAATTAGAGAGTGGAAGAGTCGCATACAAATCTTGGAGCACCAAGCCACACATTCCCAATTTAGCTGCATCTTTTCTGGTAAAGTTATTTGCAGAGACGTGCTCATTCTAGCTGGGATTCAGCTGCCACCATTCCCCTCTGACACAGCCACAAATACTACTGTCCCCATGGCAGGAGTGAATGAGTGCCCCCAGGTCCTTCAATCCACAGGGCAGCACAATAACGACAGCATTAATTAACGCACAGAATGGAGAACTCACACAGCTGGGCAGCAGAACATACCTGTGGTCACCCCAGGTCTGCTCACAAGAGAAGGGTCCGTGCAGGCAGCTGGGGAGATGCCACACTGAGAGACTCCCAAAGGAACAGCAGAACATGTCCGAAGGTAAACTGAGCCTCTCGTGCTGAAGAACAGATGCTCGTAGCTTCATTACTAAAAGTGTTCCAACTTTATATTTTTCCTGTTGTCCACTGGAGATTATTACTGTTTTTTCCTTCACTGTCAGTGCCAGATAGAAAACAAGGCAAGAGGGAATAAGAAGAACCATGTGTTTTTAAGACTGCAGTTCCTGCCTATTAAGTGTTATAGCTACATCCAGAATGCTATTTACCCAGCTATAAAAGTGGGAATATTTAGCACAATAAAAGGAAATTTTTTAAGGATCTTCAGGCTTTTTACTTCTTCAGAACTTCTCTTGCAATGTATAGTATTACAGCATTATAATCAAATATTGTTTAGATGACTTTTAAAAATATGAATAAAATTATTCCAGATGTGAAAGTCTTTGAGGCCGGAGAACTCAATACCACATCACTACTGGAAAGATCACAGGGCTTTAGAAGAGCTGCAAAAGCAGGTTTTGTGTCCTCTTCAAAGCTACTGGAATTCACAGTGCTGCCTCCAGCACAGCCTCCCAAATGGCTGAGGTGCCTTACACAGCCTCAGTCTTCTTCACACTGAATCCTCTATGGCACAAGTTTGCTTCTTCTATGGTTGTTAGGGCACTCTTTCTTTTCGTCCTGCCCAGGCAGAAGCTCTTTCCTCTTCTAGCTGTGGGTCTGTAATACAACCCTATTCAGCAGAGTTCCTAACCATTTAAGCCTGAAGTCTATGACCAATTTCAACTGCGTGTTTCAGTTCCAACTGACTTAAGTATGACTTAAACCCATAATAAAAATAATACGTCTCATGAAACTACGTTTGTAGCTTTACACTTCCATAAGGAAAATAAATATAAACCATTGTTTTTCCAATGTTGCAACAGTACTCAGATAGACATTTTGTCTATGTGGACATCTTTCTGCAATTTCCGATCCAGCCAGTTTTGCATGAGACACTTCACAATAAAATGCCCCCAGAACCTTTTACAATAGACGGTAAAGAAAGAAAAGCACTAGCTCTTGGTTTTAAGTTGCGGCATGGTGCTCCCACAGTGGTGATTCCATCTCTTGAAGTATAATGGAGTCCAACTTCAATATAGTAGGTTACGTTAACCTCAGCCTTGTCAGTAATACATCACATCCAAAATTAATACTTTCTTAAGAAGCCACACGCAGCATTAGTTTCCTAAATATAAGAACCTTATCTATGACCTGAGGATGAATCATTGCTGGAAACACCAAGTGGAATCAAAGTACAGTTTTTTCCCAAGCACAGGAAAGAATGGTCATCTGACAAGCACCGTGGTTCATCCAAAGCATCTGAGGGCAGAGGTAGGAGTAACTGGGAGCACCTTATGTGTGATTACAGATGCTAGGGATTTTGTCTGATGTGAAGGAAGTACTCAAGGAGCTATCAACCTATGATTCTCTGAAATATCTCACTTTAAAAAAAAAAAGAAATCCCAACAGTGCTCAAGTCTGGAGCATACTGACAGAGCACCCACGTGCATCTTGGCAGAGACGTAAGTTGAAGGGCACACATTCACCTGGAGACATCTCAGGAGAAATGCTCCTGGATGTCAGCAGATTGCCTGTGCAGCCACTGATACAGGTGGTAAAAGCACTGCAGCTTTGCTGCTTATTTGCCTGCACTCGGGCCCCAAAAAGCCAACGCTGCTTCTGTCCCTGGCAGGGAGGTGTGAGCACGTGCTTGCAGCAGCTGCCCAAGGACAGAGGAAGGGGTTCGTTCAGGAGCAGCATTCACCTCCCCAGCAGTCTGATTTCGCCTAATGCTGCTGAGAAGTCTTTGAGCCAGCTCTGGATTTCAAAGCTCTTTCACTTCCATCCAAAGACTTTGTATCTGCATCCCCGTCTGCCAGAGTGAACTTTCCTCTCATTATTTTCCCCACCAATTATATGGGTCTGAATTTGCTCCAGTTTTAAATTTGGTACAGTGAGAGCCAGAGCATTTTGTAACAAAATATCCCTACAGAGATCACTGGATACTGCAACAGGAAAGGCACAATGTGTTAAAATAAGCCTCACAATATGCACAATAAAGTTTTACTTCATTCACTGTGTATTTTGATGTACTAAGGGTTATTACCATTAATTGTTCCAAGCCAAGAGACGTTGTTGTAAATTCAGCAACAGCAGCATGTAATTCACTTCATGTGACTGAGCAGAAAATACACATCACAAAAGTAATTGGAATAAAGATATTTCTTAAGTCAGTATCACAACAAAAGCTTTAGTGATTCATTAGAAAGAGTGTAAGCCAGCACAAAAGCCAAAACAGTACCAAGAAGGAATAAACAGAATAAGATTAGAATTATTGTCTCATGCTGAACAGTTGAGGCTGAACATCGAGAAACCCCCCATATTTTGCCTCCATCCAAAGGGCCTCCTAGTGACAGCCATCTGCCCCGTGTCCCTCTTGACCTCAGCAGTTATTTCAGGAATTGGAAGCACCGTGGGGAAGGGGCTCACACTTCTGATCCACAAAGCAGAGAGCAGTCAGTGACTCAGGATGTGGGTAACCCGCGCGTGCCTATCGCTATGGAGCTGCTTCTGCAGATACCATGCCCTTAAGTGGGAAAGTTGGCTGATTTGAGGAGTCAGTGTGTGCTCTTCCCTTCCCCATCTTCTCTACATGCATATCCCTTTATACCCTTAGATATATCTATGCAGAGAAACACACAGCAGATAGAAATAATGAAGTTGTTGTACTACCTGAGTTTTATAATGTATAAAGCAGCTTCCTTCCATAGCAACAGAAGTAAATCATTGCCTCCAGAGATGCTTCCACACCTTAATTTTTAGGTTCTCTAATGTATCACATTTGACTCAGCTATTAGCTTTTAGATGGAATATGCAGGCCTTGTCCAGTTCTGGTTTTATCCCTAAATATTAGCTACTCCATCGTGCAGAGTCACTTTCACCCTCCTCACACCACAGGGACAGGAGCGAACAAGAACACTGCACTAGGCTCTGCAGACATTTCCTCTCACTGCACAAACAACCCCAAAGTCTGCTCTGCAGTTCAAAGCGCACGAAACACCACAGTGGAGGGCTGGAACAGAGTGAGATTTTACATGAGGACCTAGCTCCTTGCAGCCACTACATTTTCAAACAGATCAAAGAAGCAAAATGCAATAGGAAAACAGTGATACTTCAGACCAAGTTGAGTAGATGAGAGGTTTGCTGAAGAAAACAACATGATGGATGCTAAAAGGAAGATGAAAGAATGGCTTTGAAAAGCTGCCCGGTTAGATCTAGTTTTTCACACCTGAGTTACAGACTCCAACGGGGTAAACAGGAAAAAGGCATTTCAGTCCTTGGCTGCTGTTCACAGAATTTGATCCATGAATCACATGTATCAAGCCAATGTTGGCAAAAAGAAAACCCAACCGCTCCAGCCTTGTTCTGCCCTCTCTGCTTCTGCCCTCTTCAAGCCCTGCTACCATGTAGCAGCAAGAGGCAAAGAGAAACAGACTTTGATCAAAATGTTTTCGGAGAAGGGCTGTCTAGACCTGGTGTAATTAAGGAGGGAACCCAACTGTTGTAACCCCTCACTTCTCATGGCCACTGGACCACGCTGGTGCAGTGTACCAGGAGCTGCCCCGGGACACACAGGTGGCTGTGCTGGCTCCATGGCATATGGCTGCTGGCAGCTCACTGCCTTGCATCGGCCCCACGTTAGGTCCTGGGATCACATGGCATTACTCACGTTGTGTCCAGTTCTGGGCTCCCCACTACAAAAAGACAGAGACCTCCTGGAAAGAGTCAAGCAGAGGGCCACAAAGATGATAAAAGGCCTGGAGCACCTCTCTTATGAGAGACCTCGGGCTGTTCAGTCTTGAGAAAAGAAGACTCAGAGAGGATCTGATCCTCGCCTATAAATATGTAAGGTGCAGGAGGCAAAAGGAGGAGGATGGACTCTTCTCAGCAGTGCGTGGTGATAGGATGAGGGGAATGACCACAAACTGAAGCATAGGAAGTTCTGCACAAATGTGCGTGGGAACTTCTTCACAGTGCAGTGACGGAGCACTGGTGCAGCTGCACAGAGAGGTGGTGGAATCTCCTTCTCTGGAGATGTTCAAGACCCACCTGGATGCCTACCTGTGCAACCTGGGCTAGAGAGCTGCTTTGGCAGGGGGCTGGACTCGATGATCTCAAGAGATCCCTTCCAACCCCTACAGATCTCTCTTTATTCATATCAAGAAATGAAGAAAGTCATCATCCAGAATCTCTTAAATCTCAGAGACAAATACACAAAATAAGAAGCAGATATGAGCTGTTCCACTGTCACCCACCTAATGACCTAGCAACATTAAATATATCGCGAAACATCATTAAAATTAATTAATTAACTGATACTTTAAGATTTTGCTTTCTACACATTGGTACCAAAAATACTCTTGATCCCTCCATTTATACTGACTCTGCTCTTTAAGCCAACAGTGAAAATGCCAAAGATTTGCTTTTTCCGTGCAAGAAAGAGATGCTCACTCCATCTGTGGCAGTTGGGTTTAAGTTAAACTGTCAGTGTCAGCAAGACTGAAGCACATGCTTAAAATGCTTTGCTGAATTGGGACCATACCCTGCATAACTTCCTTTTGCAAAAGCTATGTCCAGCTGCTCGCTGAATAGTCAGGAGACGATGTGAATATGGAAGCTCTTTCATATTTAAAAGCTGTGTTCACAGCCCAAAAATATCACCCTTCTCTCTTTATAAATCCCTTCCATAGAGGAAGAGAAACCTGGTGGCTGGGGAAGAGCTTGAAGCACAAGGACCAACACCCAGCAGAGGACCGTGGCCACCTCACAGTTTTCAGACTACGGTTTCTTGTGGTGCTCCCACAATGCCAAAGTATTTGAAGACTGCATTCCTGCTCGGGATGGAGGGCTCACTATTCAATTACTGGCTTAAAAACAGATGCAATATTCAACTGTGTGATTCCAGTGGCAAACAACCCTTAATACGAGTTTCAATAAAAATGATAAAGAATCTCAACAATAAAAATGATAGATGAGCTCAACAATTCTCAAGATATTTTCATATCCAAAATTGGTATTAATAAGTAATCAAGCAAGCTGATTTTCAAAGCCACTGAGATCTGTGCCCTTTTCCTAATCCAGAAAGAACCAGAGGAGCTATTCTTCCAGACATATAAACAGACATACACTTCCCCCATAAAGGTAAACACCAGGAATCTTTCCACTGACAGTCATACACCTGAATGATGATGATAATGACACCATTAAAATCATCACAAGCAGCCTTACCCACGCCTGAATTCCAGATCATTTACATAAGATGTAAATTTACCAGCACGATCAAGTTTGGACTGTAACAGAAACACGAAGAGAAATGGCTTCAAAATCAAATCTCCGTTCAATGCATTGTGCTTCTCCTCTCACAGTGCGCACTTGAGTTGACTATCACTGTGCACGTAGCATCATTATAACTGACATTTAACAATTTGGTGTCCCAGAGGATCTCAGCTGAGGAGCCACCAAGAACAGGCACAAACTATCACAGAAAAAGGCTTAAAATGTCACAGGGCGGAACAGTCATGGTGTGACATCCTGGAGAAAAGTAAAAGGAAGAGCAAAATCACTGAAAGGTGAAAATGTTGAAGGTGTAACAGAATGGCTGAGGCTGGCAGGGAGCTCTGGGCCCATGTGCCCCATTCTGCCCCAGCAGGAGCACCCAATGCAGGGTGCCATCCACATCCAGGTGGCCGTGGGAGACCTCGCAGGAGGAGACCCCACAGCCTGCAGGCAGCCTGTACCACTGCTCCAGCACTTGCAGAGTAAAACAGGTTCTCAGACAGCGTAGATACATAGAATATTTTTTTCAGCAGCAAAACAGGATTCAGATTTTACCATGTACATCCCTTCCCAGTGCATTCATCCCTTCCTCCATCCATACTGCTCACACTGCTGTTCTCAGTAGGATCCGTTTACCGAGCTGCACTATGTTGGAAATGGCTGCACTGATCCAACTTTATAAAGATAAAAATGGAACTTTCATCGGAGAAAAATATATCATAATTTTCTTTTGTTTCTTTTGAAGTTTGTCTGTTTATTACTTTTAAATCCAAGCACCACTGGAACAAGGATCCACCTGATCCACCCCCAAACAGCAGCGAGGCAGCTGAGACACTGCATAGAGCTTTCAGAAAAACCAGCTCCATCCACAGCACTAACAGCCTCAGCTCAGGCTACCCAGGGAGCTGCACTCTGTGGGTGCTCACATTAGCACAGAAGTCTCAACTGAGCAGAACACTTGCACTGAACAGAGAGGTGTAGGATACAGCAATTATATAACCCCCAATTCTTCCCTTAATATAGGCCATGCCTGAAAACACAGGCAAGTAACATGACTCAGCCTCAGCTGGCGCTGAGTCCAATAGCTAGGAAGTTAACACAAGCCGTGCACAAGGCCCTTTATCTGTCTCTTCTTTTTCATATGAACATGTGAAAGAAGACACACTCCAGCATTTCGTAGATGGTTTATAGCCATGCTGCATGTGGCACATCATGCTAAACAGCAGTGCTGGGCAGGGCAGAAGCAGGAAGCTTTATACAGAACCCAGAGCAGTAACTCAGCCGCTGACAGACACACGTATACAGCCCTGCTGAACACAAACAGAATCTTTCTCTGGTGTTGGGTTATTAGAGAGATAAGGCTCCATTTTGGTTTTAAAGGACTTAAACTGACAAATGATCTTGTTTTTCTTCACCCTGCTAGCAGAGGCACAGGACAGGATGAATCTCAGTGCTTTCCACTGCTTATATAACAGGTGTACTCATGCATATGCAAAGATGATTTGAAGATAGTTTCTAAACCACGCTCGATGCCTGAACAACTTAAATGGCTTTTACCACATAGAAAGCATTGCAGGCTCTTTGCAGGTATCCCTTTTAATTTCGGG
Source organism: Callipepla californica brunnescens (assembly GCA_023055505.1). Lineage (NCBI taxonomy): Eukaryota > Metazoa > Chordata > Aves > Galliformes > Odontophoridae > Callipepla > Callipepla californica. Next base: position 7,619,318 of record JALIRH010000006.1, read on the forward strand.
CTACATAAGCTGTATTTTTATTTAGTGTGAGTTTCACATGAATAAAAACAAGAAAAAAAGAAGAAAATAAGAAAAACAATACTGCATGGTGATACTATCAATGAATCTTCAGATGGAAAATTCATGGCATAACTCCAGATCAGATTTCAGGAAATTTAAGATGCACCTTTCTCTATAAATATCTCAGACTGAGTGTAGAATGTCCTAATTTGGCTCTAAGCAAATATAAAGTAGAATTAAAAAGTTGTAACAGCAACAAGAAAGCAAATATAGATCACGATGAGCAGAACAAACACACTTTAGCCAACCGTCATTACAACCAGGTTCATGAGTTTGTTACTCCAAGTCAGAAGTTGCTTTTAATCAACTGAAGAATAAAGACTTCAATTTTGGTCTGACAAGTGTCTCATGAGCATTCTTCCACATAGAAAAAAAAGGTTATTGCAAAAGGGCATAACGTGAACTATCCACACTACGCTCCTGCATGAAAGCCCGCTGTTTGGGAGGGCTGGCAGACAAACAGGCAACGAGGGAATTCTGTCCATGGAGCTGAAGTACAATGGGTGGGGATGGCTGACTTACCATGGTCTGCAATACTAGGGCAAGAATGCTCTGGAGAGAAACCCCAGAAGTCAGATTTCAAGGAAACAATGCAGAGGAAAAAGTGCAGAGAGGTGAAGGCAAAGGAAAAAATTAAAGCCAAAGGAACACCATAGCCTGGCTTGCTCCCTGTCACATAGGAGGAGGTAACACTGACCATGCACCATCTTTGACACAGTGCCAGAAGTGCTAAGGAGCTTTTGTGATCACAGTAGCTTCCAGGAAATAGTAACACCTTCTGAAAATAAGGACTGGTTTTCCAGTCATTGAGTGATCTGTACTTTCCCAGTGGGGAAGTTTTGCCTGCTGCTCCATGTATGCGAGGAGTCTGTCTGAAATGCAGTGTTCTCTTAGTAGCAGGAAGGACCAGACACAGGGAGTGTCTGTCAGGTTGTTCCTCTAACACACACCCGATCACACATCCTTAAATATCACAGATTGTTTCTGACTGTTTGCAGGCATAGCTTTAAGGGGAAGTATACCCAGCAGCGCAGTCCTGATGCCAACATCATTTGCCATTTATTTTTAGGTAAACTGGACTTCAGTCTGAGGGAAAAAATAAATACAAGAATTTCTTCTGGCAGGTCTCAAACTCCCTCCTTATTTAAGCCCCTAGGAATGAAAGTTCTGCTTTTACATTGAGTGTAATGTCATACTTCTGTTTCGAGGAGACTTACAACATGACCTCAGTGGTAATTTCTGTTGCAATCCTTGTTGTATCTCACTACAAATCCATATGATCCCAGCTCTGGGCAGTACGACTGCACTACCCATGTGCTGGGCTCAAGAGTGGAATGCAGAGATGAAGAAGGATGGTGACCTACCCATGACAATCATCATAAAGTGTTTTCATAAAGAGTCTGCAGAAAAACTGATGCTATGGTGTTTAAGCAGTTACTTAGGTGCTTTATTCTCTCTCTTAATCCTAAGGTACCTTTCTGAGCAATTTTTTCAATGTATTATTTACTTGTTTACTTAAATAACAGACATGCCTCATCTATCAACCAGCATTTTCAAATCATTTTCTTCCACAACATCAATGCCAGCAAAACTTCCTTATATCTACGTAGAAGTCTGGGGAGGGACTTCTTTGGGCACCTCAGTTACAGAAGGTCTACGACAGAAGTAAAAAGACAGAAAATTCAGATCAACAAGTTCTTCATATTAAAACAAAACAAAACAAAAACAACTGTTAAGTACAGTTGGCTTTTTTCTCCCCAGTTGCAGTCTAACTTAGTCCTAGATATTCAGTTTTACTAAAAAAGCAGTGGAATCATTTGGTATACGAGGCCTGGAGTTATTTCTAATATACCCTCAAGCAGAATAGTTAATGAATAAAGTCTGAAATTGCATTTATTACTTAGCAGAATTAACCAATTATAATGACAAACAGCCAAAGTACAAAGGAGGCAATATAAATATGCAATTTATGTATGATAGACCTAACGATGTAGGTTACACTTTCCTATCAAAATACACAAAAAAAGCATTCTGCTGGTTGGGAAAACCAGATCACCGCCTAGGAATAATAAACAACATTAACCAACAAAGAGGACTTCAGTTGGAAATTCTTTATGGCTCAGAAGCACTGAGGTCCTGGACAAAAAAATACAAAGAGCTGATGCATGAACCAGCCTAGAGAACTCCCAGAAAGACAGAGAAACCTGCACCAAAGGAAAGAAGCCCAGTCCTTCCAAGTACAAACTGATGCACTGCTCAGCGGGAGGGGACTGCCTTTCTCTTTCACTGTTCTCCAGAAGGGATGGCCTCCAGAGGTCAAACAGACTTGCCTTGGGAAACTCTGAATGAACAAACTGTTTTCACAGACCTTCCAATGGCAGCACAAAGACACAAAAGCTTCCACTACACCGAGATGTACACCTGCTGTATGCAAGCTAAAACCAAACAGACGACTAAACCAGGAAAACAGTACACTAGCTGTCTTGTTCCAGCTCATTTCGTCACTGAGTACATACTTCACGTCCCTGAACCATTAGGGAATAGGATGAATGAGAGGTTAATCTTCAGAGGACTCGACTGCTTTCTTATTCTTCATGTAAATTATTTAAAAGTAAAGCCAATGATTAAGCTGTACATAGTCAATATTTAGGGTCCTTTTCAAATGCTGTTGTTCTGCCACTTCATGCTTAGGTAGAATACGTAAGTAGCCCATATGGAAGCAAGTATTAATACAGTGACTACATGTGAGATCCTCTCAAACTGTGATGTATTTACATCTCTGTGGCATTCAATATTGATTTGTTAAAATTACTACTGCAAGTAAAGGTCGAATCTTCACTACTGAAAACATACAAAACCTGAAATTCTCAAGTGCTACGGTGTTCTTTCAAGGTACCAGGAAACTACAGTTCCTAATACTGGACTAAACTTCTACAAAATGCCATTACAGAAGTCCCAGTCGCACTGCATTTCTGGCCAAGTGAAGATTCAGTGGTTGATGAATTTATCTACATGCGCACACTTCTTACACTCACTACTTCTTAGGAAGCAGTCTTATATCAAGTGTACTTTATAAAGCCATTGAGTCTCCTTTTATATGTGTTTCAGTGTTTATCTAGCCCCACTAATACTTTCTGTCTTATCTCCAATCTGAATTTGTCTAATTTCCTTTCCCAGGAGCCGGTTCTTCTCATGTTTTGAACTGCTAACATAAACAACTTTCCACTATCAGAAAATACTCCTCCTTCCCCAACACAAGGTTTGTCAAGTGACCCAAATAAACTCGCCAACTTTCTCCTGGTTAACAAGGTTCATTAGGACTGCTTCAGTCCCCTCCGTCCTACAGATCTCTTCTTAACTGTTTTATCATCTCCAAGTCTGTGATATGAATACTTGTATCACTGAACTCAGAGCTTGTAAAAGACAGAAATGGAACCTTGGGACTGGAATGTTCAATTGCATTAGCAGTATAATATTTATGAATACAGATTGCAAGACAGTTTTTCATCTTTTAAGAAAATGAATCAGAAAATTTAATTTCTGCTATTCCCATTGCTGTTACTCCAACAAGAAACCAACTTTCTCCATTACAACATGGAGCTGATTAGAAGTAGAGCCAATTAAATCTATTAATTTGCTCTCTTTCAAGTAAAATTCACTCTGCAGTCCAACAATATTTTGTCAGTTTCCCCCACTGGAAAGCCAACCCCTCATTTCACAACACACAGAAACAAAAATACACCACCTTCAAAATAACACTTTCATTTTTTTAACCTAAACATGTACAGTAAATGAAATCGGGATCTTCCTGAGAAATCAGCAGGGGGGTTTGCCACTGTCATTAAGGAAAGGATTGGGTCATCTTCATTTTTATTTAACTGCTGTTTGTTCCTCCTCAGGCATCTGTCAAATGAGTCTAGCGTTGGAAATGCAATTTCCATTTTAAGACTCTTCAACAAAGCAGAGCTGCTCACATCACCACCACACCATTTTATTTGTTTTTGCATTTAGGTAACATTTCTTTCAGCAAGGATTAAAGAGATAAGGCACGCAAAATTCTACTAGGATCCTGATCATCAACTGGGTCCATTTTTCCATTAAATGGCAATGGATGTAATATCCTGTAGCTATCCTGCTGGTGCTGTGTTTCATCCAGAGGGGCCACACAAAGTGGATGGTCCAGCCCCAGGGTGCCTCCAGGCCTGGCTGTGTGAGGAGGCTGCTGCCAGAGCCTCTTTGTCTTGCCTAGATGTTTATGGGCACACAGACATCCACACATGAGGAAAAAGACCCTCAGTACACTTTGCTCAGATGGCTAAACCAACCAAATACCTCTGAACCTTTACTAATCTAGGCAGATTTTCAAGCAGCAGCCTACCTGTGAAACATCAGGCTTCGATACCCACACTTCAGTATTTGTCACACAAAACACTTTCTGGCTTCTGAGCAGCTCCTACCAGACTGGACTTACCATATATACATATATGTATTTATATCGCAACACATATCAAGCCTAGATTTAAATATAGAAATAAATGTCAGATCTCCTGGTTAATTTTGAGGTATGGTTTCTGGACAAACACAAGACTTAATACTCACTTCTATTTCCCATAAAAGTAACAGTATTTTCAACAGTACCTCAAGAGAAGGCACTGCCTCAAACACCCTAAGAGCTGACCTGTTAACAGTTTAGTTCAGCCTTTGCAAAGCATACAGCACTTTCACACCTACAAAAATCACAGGAAATACCTCCTTCCCATTCAAATTATCAAGATACTATGTAAGAACTGTTTCTCTCATTCATCCAGCCAGTTAACGAACAATATCCTTAAAAAGAGGCCGCTGAGACAAGACATCATATACTCTTCAACGTTAGCTCCTGCTGTAGAACACTGTGACAACGATACACACACCGGCACTTAACAGAGCTCGGAACATTGCAGGTTAGATGTCAAACAGATTGCTACGTCTATCAAACTGCCAAGAACGGCAACAGATCCAATCCTCAGCCAAGGGACTACAGCAAGCAGTGTGGATGCTGTCCTCCTTCCCTCAGGCTCCATGCTCACGCTGCTCTGCTGAGACGTGTGGCTCCTGCACAGCTCCATGAGCCCCCTCGCCCGCAGCCACAGCCTCCAAACGGAGCATGGCCGCGGTCTTCCCAACATCTCTGGCTCAAGCTGAATTGCTTTCAGTATTCCTAGGTTCTCTTATTTATTGCAGAAGAATATTATGTCACCATTATGCTTTATGCCTGTTTTACAGTTACGCTAGCAATAGTACTAGCAATTAGAAATCCTAGCTAACATTACTGGAAAAAAAAAAAATCAATTAATTTACACAGGTCTAAAACAAGTGATTCCACCAAGTGGAGCTAAATGAAAGCAGTCTCAGTCTTTTTTTAATGTTTATTTCAGCGACCCAAGGAAAGACCACAAATAAATGCAGAGAGCAACCACGTTTTGGAACACACCGGCACCACCACCAAGGACAGAAAGAGTGGCCATCCTTAACCTTTAACAGGAAATGCTGCTAAGAGCCATGGAAACACCGCTGCAGCCAACCTCACAGCCTGCAGGCTGCTGGCTGCAGGTGGGATCTCAAGAAGAAAAAGGAGGTGGGGGCGGAGAAAAGGCAGAACGGATCAGGACTCAGCCAAAATTGAAGCTCACCCACTGGGAAGGTTGGGAAATATACATGCATAATTTTAAACGGATTAAGAGTTTGTGTCAAATCTGTTATGTGCTGTGGTGGATTCTCGCACTGCAGTGAGTCATGTTGCCTGACAGTTGCTGGGGAATTAAAGCAGCTCTTTTTTAAAAAATTATATGTCCTGCGTGATGCTTTATACAAATAGCCTCTTAAAAAATTAAAATGTGGGCAGTGCATTTCTAAGCATAGAAAAGCTACGGTACATTTAGGATTCTCTGCATCACACCACAAACATCCATTCCGAGCTATGAAAACTGAAATAAGTCTATCGATGTCCCCTTAGAGAAACATTGATCTTTCTGCTGCTCTCCTCTCCCAGTCCAAATCCTTCATCACAAGTTAGCTCATTATCTCTGCCTTTTGTACACAGGGAAAATATTTTGTCCTGAGAAAAACTGAACACAAAGGATTTTTTTTTTCCAAACCTGATTTTTTTCAATATGAAAGAATACCTGCTTTGCTAGAATAAAGACTATTCAAACCAAAGTGACAGCATTCCCCCCATAATGGAATAACAGGCAGGTCAATATCCTCCTAGAGAAGAACAGCACGGTGACTAACAATCAGATGCACACGCTGGGCCATTGCTTTGGCAAAGGAGAAGCAGCACGAGGCTTCTGCTCTCTCTGCTGTGCAGCACCAGCAGACAGACACTCCCTGAAGCTCCGTATTACGCATGTTCCTGTTGTAAACGCATTGCTTACTGCCTGTTTTGCCTATAAAACTGACACCCCACTGGCAAATTTCACACATCCTTGGAAAAAGTTGTTCAAGTACGTCTGTTGTGTAATACAGTAAAGATCATCTGAAACATCTATTAAGTGTAACCCGTGGGCACCAATGCTGCTCAACATCAGCTTGCAATAAAGGTATATTTACAGCGTGCCTTCAGGACAGTTCTTCTGGGAACATCCTGGAGATTTGCATAGTCTATTTTACAAGGCACTACAACGTACTTCAGCTGAATGAGTGACAGCGAATCCTTTTGACACAACAGTATCCATTAAAAGCCCTTAAGTAAAATGAAGTATGTAGATTAAATAAAAAATGACTTCAGTGCCTTTAAATGCAAATAGGTATTAACTCATGAGTGAATTTAATCTGTTCTTAAAACAGATCAAACTCTCCCTCATATGTGAGCACCATCCAAGAAACAAAACAGCTGATGAGAGCAGCTTCCTCTCATGGAGGCAGAAAAGCCCCTGTTGCTATCACTCTGATTTTATCACAATTCTCATGGTAATTGGTACATTTTCTTAAAGCCTTAGGTCTAGTATCTAATGTGAGGATTTCAGCATTTTATCTTTTGAGTCTCTGACCGAACTGAAAACACGAGCCAGCTGTGCCCCAATGACTCTAAACAGCCAACAGTCCGTACATGTGAGTACTGAATTTCTTAGTTCGCTTCTCACCCAAACTCAGACAGAACGAGCCCTTTGTCACTGTGCAGGTTGTACCCACTCGCTCAGCAGGGCGCTATCTCTCAAGGAGTGAATTGTAAAGGATGACTTTGTGTTACTGACATTTTCACACTCTGATACCTCTCCGTGGGTATAGAGGAAGCAGAGTATCTATAGGAGCAATCTGCAGATCTCTTGCCCTGACCCACTGACTACATCCAGATGTGCAGATTTGCACAGACTGCCCTCCACACAAGAGGCTGCCAACCATATCTTCCTCCTGAGTGCAGCAGCCCTCTCCCTGACAGTACTGTTCTGCATGGCAGGGGCTCCACTTGCTCCATCAGAAAGGGGCATTATATAGTAACAGACCCCAACAGAAGATAGACCTTCAAATTATACACCTTAAACCTGACCAGACAGCGACCCAATCAACCCAAACAATACCAATGCATATTGCCAAGTCAGCAAGGCAAGCTGAGGACCAAACAAATTAACTGAGTTCAGGTCCAGTGCCTTTGGTAAGCAACCAATCGTTAAAGATCGCTGATAGTTTTGAAAGTACTCTTTGGAGAAGAGCTCAATCATCTCCTGTGCCTTGTACATTTAAAAGGAACGAGGACTGGACGTATAGAGTGGAATATGTGTAGAACAGCTCAGAACAGGATGTTTTTCACATTTTCCATGTAGCGTCTGTGGCTCTTTTAACTGTTTCAGCTATTTTTTCTGACACTTGGATAGAACACTGGAAGGAATACAGAGCATCTTTTCCCAATTATTTTTGCCTCAGGAAGTAATTGGAAGAGCAGTATAACCCCGTGCACCTTTAAGCTGAGGGGAAAATGAGGAAAGTATCTTAGGGCCTTTTTTAAATCATTTTTTTTAATTCGTAAGAGTTTTTAAGAATGAAGGGGCTGTAAAATTACATTTTTAAAAAATACGTTGTCCTTATTTTTTTTAAGACTTCTGGTTTTATTAAATGAGCTCTCCAGTTAACAACCCCCAAGCTATTCTAAAAAACCGAGATGATTCATCTATTTCCATCCAGTACGATTTTATACATAGTCAGAAAACTAAAGCCTCGTAAAATTCTAAGCAGCCCCAAAGAACGACTGCAGAGTGACACGCTGATTGCATCAGCCTGGGAAGGCTGCAGTTTGGAGCACTGCAAGCATCAGTACGCTCAGTGGAAACTACTACAGAGTGTCAAAAAACACGTATGCAACATGCCAGCCTTAGACACAGTCAGTCAAGCACAGCAAAACAAATCTCTTCTGAGTATCTGGCTGGATGAGGAAGATTCCACAGCTTACTTCTAATACTCCTAACCAATTTCAAGTGCTGCTGCATCTCTGCATTTTTATCAACACAAAGGCACTTTCCGCTCCCAAAACGAAGTGAAAACACCATACAGAAGTGTGCCATTGCTGCCTGAAGCTGAACATAAAATTACATACCAACACATAAACTTGAAAGCCATTTTCAGCGCTCATCAAAGTGCCAGGCTGCCGACATAATTCACTCTCCCACACGGGAGAGGCTACGGGCACACGCGCTCTGAGGACATTGCAAAACATTTCTGACTCTAACTGATCCTCAGCCCCACAATCACAGAAATGAAGCTAACAAAATCAAGAAGGGTTATCCTAATTTGCATCCATAGTGCGTTTTAAATAGCTATGTTTGAAACAAAAAAAAGCGCATTCAGACCACAACAAAAGGGAGGTAAAAGGCATGTGGCTTGCCCACAATAACCAATGGGTTAGAAGTGCCACAGAGAGCATTTCAGCAGAACACAAAGTAAACATCTTTCAAACTCCACTCCAAACCGATGAGCAGCACACAAATGCCCAAATGCTCACCAAAAAGGCACTCTGCCCTATCTCTAAAAAGCACATGCCACCTATCCAGCAGCCACTGCATGAGCTTTTGCTGACAGCATCACTGCTGCAAAACTGAAGAAGGAAACCAAAATTTGGCTACATGGGGGAAAAAAAAACACCACGATCAAGTTTATGTACGTAATGACTGTCAGCAGAGTGTACAATTTCAGCACCTGTGTGAGACTGGCCCAACCCAGGGCCCACACCAGGGCACAGGGCAGGTACAGGACCTTGGCAGGAGACAGCCTGAGCTCCTGGCCACCAAGCTGTGCTGCAGCAACCCAGCCACTGCTCCCCTCTCTCTTTCACAAGGCAATGGGTTTCCTTTAGAAGCTGCTTCTGAGTCACCTCTGCCCATAAAAGTTTTTGGCACCCGAGAACCAGGTTGCTTCGGTATCTGCAGCTCTTGCGGTCACACAAAATACAACATGCCGCTTCAGGCATTCAGCATCTGAAAAACATTCTCCCGGCACATTTGATTCAGGACAGCATATTCAAAGGGTTCCCAAGGCAGACACGTCACTCCCAGTGCTATCAGGGAGGCCCCAGCACACGGCTCAGCTCAGTGTACTGTCACCCATCTGCTCCCTCCCACCACTCCCTGACTCCAGAAGGCAGCAGGGGCACCCTGGCACACCAGGGGCACCACACACATTAAGCCTCTGTCCTGATGACATTTCTGCTCATGCTGGAGCATCTTGCAGCCTGTGTGCACTTCTGACACCAGCGGGAGGCCTCACACTGGTCAGGTTAAGCACACGTATAAAGGGCTGGACATTCAGGGCCTAAAAATGCATAGAATAGCCTTGAAAGCCTGTGTTAGTATGGCCACGGCCTGTTCTCCCCCGCAAACCTACTACATGTAGCCATTGTTTTGGGGAACAGGCTACAATTTGCAACATCTGTGGCTACAGTTTGGTGCTTCAAGCAACAGAAGTCTGCATTTCCTCAGGCACAGAGCACAGCGGTGTGCTTGACTCAGAGCACACCAAGAACAACCTGGGGGAAAGGTGAGAAACGGGGACTCCAGCTCTTCCTGTACCCCATCCCCGCTCCAACCACTCCTGCTTTGGGCTGTCACAGGCAGAGAACATGAGCCGGGCTGTCCCCTGGGTGCAGCAACGGTGGCACAGAGGGAAAGACACCCTCAGAGAGGGGTAAACTCATTCCCGCCCCAGGGAAGCTCCAGCAGCGCAGATACAGACGTCCAACCACATCCCACCTCCTCAGAGCCTTTCTGGACTACGCTTGCAGCAACGGCACCTGCATTAACAACTTCAGCACGCCGAATTCGCAAAATTCCGACCCATTTCAGCGGGTTTGGTTTGGGTCTTCCCGGCTTAACCACCTGGCACGCCCCACACCAAAAGGCATAAAGCAAAGACACCCCACAAAAGGCCACACCGCCGTTCACTGCTCTACCATAGGGTTTGGAGAGGGCGTGGGGGGGGGAGCGGAGCCCCAAGCAGCTCAGCAGCTCGCTTTTCGCTCTCAAAGCGTTAAGCACAATGTCAGCGGCGGCTCCTCCCCGCCGAAGGAACGGGCCTGGGCACACGGCAAACCGTTACCGAGCCGGGCAGGAGGAACGCGGCTCCGCGCACCCATCGCTGCCGGCATCCGCGGAGCGACGCGCGGCGATGCGCTGCGGCTCCGAACGCGCGGATGAGCGCCGGGATCGGTCCTTTATTGAAAGGCACGGCAGCCGCGGCTCGGGGGCTGCGGGCCCGGCAGCCGCAGGAGAGCTTCCCAGAGCTTCCCAGCGGCGCCGCGATCGAACGGGGGAGGAAAAAAAAAAAAAAAACAGATGCAAAACCACATATGCATTGTGAAGATGACCTTCTCGCGGAGCTTTTCGGCACCGCCGACACACGCGCGCGGGCTCGGTGCCGTCCCCTCGCAGCCCAACCCCGCAGCACCGCGGATCCCGCTGCGGGCGCCTTTTCCCGGCGGCACTCGCAGAGCCCCGGGGACCGCTCCATCCCCCCCCGGGCTCGGCCGCGCACCGCCGCGCGGTCCCCGCAGCGCCCGCTCCCACCTCCGCCGCGTGGAACGGAGCCGCCCGAGCCCCCCGCGGCGGGCAGGGCCGGGGCGAACGCGGGGAGCCGCCCCTTTACCTTCGGAGAGCTCCAGCTCCAGCTCGGCCAGCCGGGCCCGCACCTCCAGGGGCAGCGACACGCTCTCGAGGCTGCGGTCCGCCATGCTCGCGCCGCGGAGATGGGCTCTGCCCTCCTCCCGCTCTCCCCCTTTGTTCGCAGCAGAAAAGGGGCGACGGAGAACGGCGGGGCCGCGCCGGATGCCAAAGTCCTCCGCCGCCGCCTCAGCGGGGCATGCACGGGGGAGGCGGTCCGCGCTGGGGACGGGGCGCGGAGGGAGGGAATGCGGAGATTTCTCCTCTCCTCCCCTCTCCTCCTCCTCCTCCTCCTCCTCCTCCTCCCTCGCCGCTTCCTTCAGCGGGGCCCCGCCATGGCCGCTCCCGCCGCCCGCTCGCGCTCGCTCCGCATCGGCTCCCGCCGCGCCCGGCCCGCCGCCACCTTCCCCCCCCCCCCCCCCGCGGCCCCGCGGCTCTTCCCGCCGGTTCGCCGCGCCCCGGCCCGCTGCTCCCCGCCCGCCTCGGGCTGGCGGCGGCGCCTGGCGCTGCGGTGCCGCTGCCGCGACTGCTGCCGGCCGGGCACAGCGCCGCTGTCACATCCACGTGACCGCGCCCCCGCCCGCGGCCCCCAGGGGGCGCGCCACGCACGGCGGCTGCGGGCGCTCGGGCGCGGGGTGGGCTCCGCGGGGCCGCGCTCGCGTTCGGCGCCCGCTCATCTCCCCTGCGGCTCTCCGCCCTTCGAGCGTCCGCCGCTCGGATGCAGGTTGGGCGTCTCGGAGTGCTTTGTCGTTTATTTATCCCGCCAGCGCTCTCTGGATGTAGGTCTGCGGTCCCCGCGCTGCCGGAGCTGCGAGGCGCGGTTCGCCCGAGGGCAGACCGTCATTCGCTGTCGGAGGGACCGCAGCGTTCGCGAACGCGAAATGCCGTTTCCTTCCCCACCTGCTGAGCAACTCTGTGCACTGAACCTGAGAACCTCTGTGCATTGTGTCGTTAGAGGTGATCGCGGTCCCACTGTGCTAAAGAGGAACACCTCCAACACGACACCACTGCTCGGCAGCAGTGTTGCCAATGGGAAAGCCTGCATGGAAGGACTGAGCCGCCAGCACTCACAGTCACAGAATGGCTTGGGTCGGAAGGGACCTTAGCACCCACCCACCCTAAAACCAACCCTTGCTGTGGGCAGGGCTGCCACCCAACTGATCACACTGCCCAGGGCCCCATACAGCCTGGCCTTGAGTGCCAAAAGATGGGGCATCCCAGCACTCCAATTACACCACTCCGACGTAAGAGAGAATATGCTTCGTGACGCTCCCCTTCAGGTCAGCTTCACGAGGAACATCCTCCTTTCTTTCTCTCCCTCTGTATATTTTCTTCTGCTTTGTTTAGTTTTGGAAGATCTCCCAGCAGAAGGAAGGAGCCGCCACTGCAGCACCTGTTGTTCCATTGCCTCTTGGAAATCAGCGGCAGAACAGATCTCGCAGGGAATGAGTTCAGTGGGAAGAAAGAAGCACTGTTGTCCCCAGGTCAACCTTGGCTTGCCGTCCCGATGAGTAGAAGACACATGGGGAAGGAAGAGTTTAGTCAAAAGATAAAAGCTTAGCTAGGCTGTGACTATCCCAAACAATATACTTTTTTAACACGTTGTGGAACAAAACCAAGTTACATCATCCTGCCAGCTGTGCTGATCCCGGGGCGGGCAGCTCCTCACACTTCAGCTGTGTCCAGGCACAGCCCCACTGGCCAACAGCAGTGTCCTCGGGCCGGAGCAGTGGCACTATGAGCCTGAAGTGTGCAGCATCCGTTCCTTCGTGGTGCCATCCATTTCAGCATCATCAATGCTGATTTCTGTTAACCGCTCCTGGGCTACTCCGAAACGCACTGCGAGATCACAGCCATCTGTTTAGCCTCTCCTAGCAGGGCCCATTACTTTTAACAGCATGGCAACACGCATGCCATGTAGGGCTGTGCAGATGCCTCCCCACCAGCACTGTGCTATATAAGGGTAAGGTTTTTGCCTATCGTTGAGCACCGAATGCAGACAGTCAAAAAAAATCATCCGCATCTTCCTCGTTCCTCACGTCAGGACCCAAACAGTGAAAAGCAATTAAATCCAAACGTGCCCCAGGCTTCCTACCTGAGAAGCCCAGTGCTGTTTGTTTGCTGGTTTTCTGTGGGATGAAATAGGCTCAGGCATCAGTGTTGTGCAGGAGTGGCCTTCCAGCACCAGGGCAGCAGCATGGGGGAGGCAGCACCAGGCTCTGCCTATCCTGCTGTGCCCCTGCTTGCATCTCCCAGTTGCACCTCTGCTTCCCTGCTCTGTCTGTGATGGGAGCTAATGGTTTTATTGTTATCTGGATGCTGCACAGTCCCTACAGGGGCATTCACCTCTCTCTTTTTGTGAAGTTACATGAAGGGACCCTAAGGAGGAACGTCTGAACATTCACAACGTTTCACGTGGAATTTTCCACGACGAGATCCATGTTTCAGGGACCAAACACATTCCCAGAAATAACAACCACCTGCAGTGGGAATCCATCAGGTGGGAATGGAAACAGCTGGGGTCTGCAGCATCCCTGCCAGGTGCCGTGTTGGATGGTGGCTCCTGGAGTGTGGTCCTGGGGTGCAGTGAGGCCCTGAGGCTTCAGCAGGGGACACTGTCACCCCCGCACAGGGACATGCCTGGGGCCATCCTCAATCAAAAACTCCTTTTGTTCCAACAGGGCTCCTTTCTCTCCTGAGATGAGATTTCTGACTTATGCCCAGGTTCCAACAATGAAAATTCAAGCATATAAATTTGCATGATGAATTTGATGAAACGAAATTAAAACGCAAAAAGAGCACATCACGGGGTTTGACCTCTTTGGTCTTAGTTGATGAATCCTTTCAGATCTGTAGATGAGAAGCCACATCCTGATCATCTGCCAGAAGAGGCAGCTGGAATTTTCCTCACTTCAGGAAAAGCAGGACAATATCTGTGGTTTGAATCATTCTGTTTGCATTAATGGTGTTGGGATTTCCAGAATCCCTTTCCTATACAGTCGAGCTTTTCTGCGAGGCACTTCCATAACTGCATGGAGCACAGTTTCATACACATCCAGGAGCAGATTGCCTTTCTGACGGAGTCCGTGATGTCCACAGCTTGTGAGTGACTTTGTGCCCAAATGCTTTCGTGGAAATTATTTAGATTATTCACTTGCTAACCTATTTGAACACATGTATCTTCAGAGAAGGAAGAAGTGTGTTTGCACTTAAATACTTATTGTTGCTATCAGTTGTCAAGTCCTGTTGCGTTTTGTGCAGATCACTCTGTGTGGCCAAGCAACTCATAATTGACCCTGACTAGATAAGAGATCATTTTCCTGGCTAGTTCACTGCTCCAGATGCATCCAATTTTTGGAGAGATTCAGCTCACAGTCTATATTAGAAAACTACCCAACACTATAACCTGGGAAAAGTCATTTAGAAAAAGGAGAAAGCTCTTGTGTAGACACTGTCACCAAAAGCTCCAAAACAATGTGTTTTCTGGGCACCTCAATAGAAGCAATGGGACTGTGTCTGTGGGTGAGCTGGTGTGTCGCTATTCTCTCTGTGTGATGGGGGAGAAGGATTTGGCCAAAGTGCAAAAATAAATAAATAAATAAAAAAGCAGAAGGCATTCATAGAAAAACAAGAGAAATAATCACCTGCCTGGAGGGACTGATTTATAGGGAGAGATTAAAAAGACTGCTTCTCAGCTTGCTAAGCAACAGCAAGAGATGGCCCAGATAGCTGCCCACAGTTATCTGAAAGGTGTAAGCACTGAGGAAGTGAAAGGGAAAAAAAGCACGTAGAGAAGGATAAACTTTGAATAATAGGTT
This sequence comes from Callipepla californica brunnescens, assembly GCA_023055505.1. Taxonomy (NCBI): domain Eukaryota; kingdom Metazoa; phylum Chordata; class Aves; order Galliformes; family Odontophoridae; genus Callipepla; species Callipepla californica. Next base: position 7,634,319 of record JALIRH010000006.1, read on the forward strand.
GGAATTAAGAAAGGAAGCTGAGACAAATGTCAGGGAAAGCTTCCAAGGGATGAGCAGCATTAGCGTGCAGAAGAGATTCTCAAAGGAAATGGTGGAATCCCCATAATTTGAAACATTAAAGCCAGAGTAGACAAAGCAATCATGAATATGCTGTAGGAAATAATCCTAGTGTGGTATTGGATGAACATGTCTGTCTGGCATTGGTTATAGAACATGTACTGCTTTTTTTTTTCCTGCTGAACTCAATTGATTTTTACCCCTCGCCTCTCCACTCCTACACTCTCTATTTGCATTTGTCTGCTTATGTCTCATGTACAGGTTGGGAAATGCATTATGCTTTTTACATTTTTACCACAATTGTGGCTGGATGTCTACCTAATATGCAACAAATTGTACAAAATAATTGTTTAGATGCATTAGTCATGTTGCCTCTGAATGGAATGTGAATGGTCCTATAATTATTTCCAAGTTGGGTTCAAATTTCTTTTAACACTTAAAAATTAAATTCAGTGTCATTTCCTAATTCCTCTCCTGCCAAGGGAAGGGGAATATAGGGAGGGGAGAGGAAAGGAGGGGAGGGGAACTTGCCATGGCTAGAGTTTTTAGCTCAGCACCCTAATGTTTAGTCTGAAAACTAATGTGGATAGCGCACTTGTAATTCACAAAGGTTTATGAAAGTGGTCCTGAGAGAAGCCAAATGCTTGCTGTAGGCTGACCTGAGATATTTGAGCAAATCCTGCCTAGATGAGAGGAACTAAGGCCTTCAGTCATTTTCTCCCTGAGCACAGTTGCAGCTCTAGTAGTGAGGGAGCTGAGAAGTCTCTTTCCCCTTTGTGTCCCTGTGCCTGAGGTTACTGCCTCATAGCACAGCTGGCAGTGGGAACATAAACTCGTGCCTGAGCTCCTTCTGCACATAGTTTGGCATATTAGTTCACATGCTAATGAAACAGGATCAGAGCTGAGATGCACAGAAGAAAACTTTCTTGGACAGAAATGAGGCACACTGGAAAAAGAAGGAAAAGAAACCCTGAGAAAAAATCATTTCCCGGTGTATATTAAATAATTATTTCTCCAACTTACATTTCCGTTGTTCTTAAAGAAAAATGTGATCACTACACCTTTCATTTTATTAAAAAAAAGCCAATACAAAGCTTCTACTGGCATACTTTAAATTAAATTTAGTTTGAAATTTATTCTTATGTAAGAAATGTTTATTTGGCTCCTCCAGTCTCTCCAAGCCTGTTTACAGAGAAGAACATCCCTTTGATCCTGCATCCATTTGATGCAGCAGTGAGGGAATGGCATCCAAAGATAGAATACAGCATTCCAGAAGCACTCATGTGCACACCCCACCTCCCCCTGCGTGCTGCACCTTGCAGGAGAAACGGTACCCACTCTGTGACTGAGGTTTGAAACTTCAGATTTCTGAAAAGTCAGATTTCTCTTCAGTTAAATTTCTTAAACTAGATGTAGACCATCTTTAAATTTACTGAATTAAAATTGAGTACTTAGCGTCTTAAACCTGAATTAATTCTTTCAGTTTTTCTGTGTTCTACAACACTATTCTAAATGAAACAAATGTGGAAAAGAATGAACCCTTTTTTGTAATTTAGCCTCTGGTTAATGCGATATATCATATGTTTTAGCAAACAAAAATCAGATTGTTACTTTAAGATGATGTCATGCAAGACTGCTGGCACACTGTAAAAGAAACACAAGTAATATTCTGTTAGTTATCATACCTCCCTGTGACCCCGTCTTCACCTTTCATAATGAACGTTAAAATTGCAACAGGCCAATGCTCTGTTAAAGTCCAAAAATTACCTCTAATGCTTGGAAAACATCTTCAGATTCTTTCTGCTATGAAATGGATTAACATCTTTTTGGACACGCCTTGATATTTTCATGGATTCACAGCAGACAACAGAGATAGCCATAGAAATGTCTGTTATAAGCATGACATTCTCAGAGAGCTAGGAAAAACTGCTGCAAACTTTTGTTACAGTGTTCATAACAAAACAAACAACAACAACAACAAAAAAAGACCTCTGAGCATTTTAAACTATCTCCTTAATCTGAGGGGGAATAAAGTTAAAGTCATCTCAGGCTGATGATCGTGCTCACCCAAAGTTAGGATTAAGATTATCATCTGTAGTATACAAAACATTCCACCTTTGAATGCTTCTGATGCTTTGAGATGGTCCTAAGAGTTTCAGGCTTTCTTGAAAGTAAGAGAGGAGATAATAAGTTACTCTTGTTAATGCTGAGTACCAAAATGTTTTAATAACTCTGTGATTTGGAGGGTCAATGGTCACAGTACAAATACACTCTTCTCAATCTCCTTTTAATTGTTTTCCCAGCTGGACTGGGAACTACTTCACTACTTGGAGGACTTGGAGCATCCACCCCACCAAGATGCAGAATTTTTATTATCATTGACTCCTGGAAACAAAAATAATTAACATACTGCCACGACCAAATGACCCATGAGAACAACGATGAAAGTATTCTGAACACTTTCCCAACGTCTGTGGCACTGCCTTTACATTTTCATTTTTTTCTTACTTAGCAACCAACCAAAAAAAAAAGAAAGCATCAAGAACTTTGTTCCGAGAAGCTGTGTTATAATTATCTCTCCAATCTGCTCCCATTGCATGGTGTCTTACAGCTGACAGTCTGCCATTAGCAATTTACACAAGTAGCAATGAGTGCATGGCAGCTACTGATCTCACTATTGGACTCCCTAAAATCATTTGGAAAATACAAGGTCATTTCTTTTCTGACACAGTAGCTTGACTTGGTGATAATATACAATCACAGAATTATAGAATTGTTTGAGATGGAAGGGATCTTTAAAGGCCAGCTGGTCCAACTCCCCTGCAATGAACAGGGACACCTACAGCTCCATCAGGTGCTCAGAGCGCTGTCCAACCTGACTTTGAACGTCACCAGGGATGGGGCATCCACCACCTTTCTGGGCAATCCGTGCCAGTGCTTCAATATCCCCATTGTAAAAAGCCTTTTCGTTATATCCAAGGGTAGAGAAGCACGAGTACTGCTGTTGCAGTGGCTTTCATCTTCACAATCAATGCAAGTTTTACTGTGAGGCTCTTTGTCTGTCCTTTGTCACCCCTCCATATCGAAGTCTCCAGCAGCAGCAGTGACTCTCGGAGCTGAACTCCTTCACTTCAGGTGTTTTGAGCCTGGATGGGGATCTCCATGCCAGTGATAAAGCTGCTATGTAGAAGTGCTTTCCCTTGAGAGCTGGCTTGTTGCTGCACTCTACAACTTCACCCTGTGAGAGCTAGTCTCACTGACCCTTCAAAAAAATTCTGCCAGGCCTTAAGTGGCAAGCATTTGCTGTTTACATAGCCATTAATGAAACTCTCCAGAAGTTTTCTTCTTTGCATGCCATTGCCTTACTTGGTTTATGAGTGCAAAACAAGGGTGGCCCACTACAATGTTTTTGCAGGCAAAAGCTGAAACAAGAAGCCAGACCCCCAGATCTCAGGTGCATGATTTGGTACTGCTTCGGGGCAGCACAGAAGGGGCAGGAACCTCACTGTGGTGATTTTGTGTACATTTCTGTTGCTGAATCGAGGTTGAATTCAGTTCTGGAAACGAGGTCAGCTAAGACTTGTTTTGATTCCTGCATGCTTCCTGCAAACTGAAGCCATTGATCTAGCCTCCACCTGGCTCCCGCAGCAAATTAATTAATTCAAGTATTCCCTTGGAGTGAAAAACCAGTGCTCACCCTGACACGCATCAGAGCTAAAAAGGTTAGCGCTGGGCTATTTATTCGGCTGCACCTCCCCAAAGGCATGAGCTCAGTGGACCATTTTAATAACTGCAGACAACACTCCCTGGCAGTGCTCTCCCTAGCCCTGCATGCTTTCCTTACAGAAAAGGCTGCAACTCCACAAACACAGAACTGATGGCCTCCAAGCCCGTGTCCCCGCTCAGGATTGACAGCTGGGAACATCAGCGCTCAGTACCGAGTTTAAACTCACTTTCCTTCTTCTTTGCAATTCCTCTAAGTACAGGCATCATTGTGGGTCCTCTTGGGTCATTGGAGCTGAGAGTGAAATCATACTGTTCTCTGAACAATCATCATCCAGAGAATGGGACAACATCTGGCCGTATAGAACAGGATAGCATCTGGCTGTGCAGAGTGGGACAACATCTGTCCATGCACAATAGGATAGTATCTGACCACGCAGAAGGAAGGTAATATTTACTGACCTCATCAGGTGGTGTGAGGAGCAGCTATTGAGTAGTACTTGAGTGGGAAATACCATGAATGCCACGGATATTGTATTTATCTAGCAATAAGCATTTATTTAGCAATATGAGAAAACAAAAAAAGAAAAGGGAAGAGATTTCTATGCATTAGAATGCCTCCAATATTGTATTGTGTTCTCAAGAAGAATGTCCATGAAATTTTATGGAATTGCCCTTTTAGGACAATTAATAGGGAAAACATTTCACTTTCTGAGATTTAAAGCTTAGCTTCCAAAGAAAGTCAGAGAGCCATGTGTTCTCCAAGCAGTACCGGGTGCCAAGAACTGGTTATTTTGTCAGCCACGCTCCTTGGCCTCGCCTCATTCTGTTTTCCTTCTCTGTTTCTAGTGCCTCTTGGTCTGCTTTTTCGCTGATCAGTGTACTGACCTTTAAAGATCTCCCTGCACATTCTGCAGCACTGTGAGAGCAGCATTTCAGGATGGCTCTTGCTTTGACTTGCCAAGTTATTAGATGCGTGGAGTGCTGAACCATGAAGATTAACGGAGTAGCTGCAGGTTAGCCTTCATGGTACAACAGATGAAATAACTGAACTGGCTGAAATTCAACTCTCTGGCCAGTTGTGGTGCAGGTCTGTGTATGAACATTGTTTTTCTGACGTCCAGGTCATCCTGGACAGAACTGTAGACTGCTGCTAAGCAGTCTGAGTTACAAGCTATCTACATCACTTCTATTTCAAATTAAACTGGAGTTATATCACTTAGGAACAAATCTAAAACAAGATGAATTAAAAATACCCTTAATCCAAAATAAGAATGGTTATGGCAGTTCAGCTACATCACTGGCTGGCTGTAATAGAGAAGGCTTACTGTCATGCAATCCTGAAGTAATTTATAGAGATGAAATTCTGAAATAATGCCTTCATTTCCCCCAGCCTTCTTTGCATGGAAGGTTTCTTAAATGTCCCAGCATTAAGAAAATTTACTGTTAAGAAAATTCTTTTCCTGCTGGAGAGGAATTCTTGTCCTCAGGTTTCTCCTCTGTAGCTCATCTGAGAAAAAGAAGTCTATTGCAGGAAGGAATTCAATTCATGGATTTTACAAGGTTTCACCTCTCAGAGCTGTGACGTGGATTCAGGTCAGATGAGGTATCTCAAGACTGTGATGTTCTCTGGAAGTCTGAAAAAATGTCCAAAGTGACAATTTTACAGATATAAGGGAGGAAGATATTAGATCAGGCAGAATAGTCAGTCAATATCTTGCTTGAGTGCATCTGCAGGATGCAAATACAGATGTTGTGCCTGACACATCCTTTGCAAAATGTTTTCTTCTAACAAAAAGCTGCGTGAAGACTCTCGCTTTCTGAATGCATTGGATACAACTCACAGGCACTTGGATTCTCCCAGATCCCCAACTTCATTTTTCAACCACTTCTTTACTCAGGTGAATTCCTCACTGCTTCCCACACCAACACTGTGCTCCACACTGTTGCACTGGGTTTAGGACCTTCCAGCCTTTGTGACTGCCTCTGAGCAGACCTTGCTGTTCCACCTGATGGCCAGAGCACTTCTCCAGCTTTGGAGGCTTTTCTGCACCACCTGAATGAGGCATCAGCTCTGCTCTTGACTGTGCTGACTACATGATGTGGGACCTTCATGTGGAAGCTCTTCAGATGAAGTGAGTTTCAGTCTTACTGTTATTTTGTGCACAGACATCAAACGACCAACAACCACCTCCTCATTTTTATCATCTGTTCCTCTTTGCAGGGGTTGCTCAGTTGGCCAGGACTGGTGCTGAACAAGCAGCTCTTGGTGAGGGTCAAGCAGGGGCTGACAAATCCTTCTTCTCCCAGGCACTCCCACATCTTCACCTGCTCAGATGACATTGATGGCAAGGTCTTGTGGCATCTGTTCACACCTCGCTGATGACAGCTGAATGGCTTGCTACCTGTCCAGCTATTTGAGCTGTCATTTTCCAGCCATGTACAAGATAGACTGAACTTTTGTCCCTTCAGGCTCATCCCTGTTACATAATAGTAAAGATTTGTCTGTGTCGCCCTGCTTGTAATTATCACAGGACAAGAGTGTTTTTTATATTGCTTTAAAGCATAAAATAGATGTTGCAAAACAAATCACTGTTGTTGTATAATGGATACTCTTCAGTGAAACAGCTATTCTGGAAGTTTACAGTGTATTCACACATGGACAGTTCTTATTTTTTATTTTATTTGAGACTATATCAAAGACGGCATAATTAAGGGAAAGACATAATTGCACCCTGGATACTACCATGGATAAATTCATAGAAGGGCATGCATTAGATTGATTATTGCAAAGATATCATATGAAGGGTAAATTATAACTGTGAACAAAATGGCATTCAAAAACTCTTGACTTATTCTGCTCTCAGTTTTATGATTGAGCCAGAATTCCACATGCTTTTAGGATCATGTCTTGTTATGCAGCTGTGCTGTGGAAATGGCATATAGGACTTCAGTGATACTAATAAAACAAGATGCTTAGTTTGCTGGCAGGTCAGCAAACCATTAAAATAATCCATACATAAAGTTGACTGTAACTAGTAGTACACTGAGAGCCTGAGTTTTTCCTCAGTGAAACAGAATACATACCAATCCAATTGAAAGCAGTATTAATTGTGAGAAAACGAACTAGATGACTACAGGGACTTTTGTTTAGCTTGAATTTATGTCCTTTCTGTTGCAATATAAGAAAAAAAAAAAAAAACACACAATGCTTTTCCTCAGGTTGCTGTTTATATGGTAAATATATAACAGAATTTTTACTCTTGGCTTTCCCTGCTGGAGGGCTTGAGAGGAAACTTCAAGACAATTTTTCATGTCTTTCCTACCTTTGCAAAGGAATGGGAGCTTCAGGTCCTTAAAAAAAAAAAAACCCAGTCTTCCTCCTGGATGTCCTACCCACACTGCAGGGGTAGTCTTGGAGATCCAGAGCTCTCCTCCCCTTTGGGCAATAATCTGGATCCTCTTCCTATACCCATTACTATTCCATGAAGTCTGCAGGACTCTAGTCTTTCTTTCAGCCACAATTCAGCAGCTGAAGATAAATGAAATAAGGCAGGTTAATTAAAAAAAAACAAAGAGATATAAAGAAGCTTAAGAATTTTTTTCCTTTCGTGAGTCTCCATCAAGCTAAAAGACTGTACGCAATGCCAGAAAGGTTGACACGTGAATTGGTTAGAGGAAGAATCACCATCTCACCACTTTAAAACCTTCCCAAACTGTAGTCATTAAAGAGGCTTTCAAGATGCACTAAACATTCAAGCACATTGTAGTTGAATTGCTCTGTAAAAGGCTACAGAGAAGAACCTTTGATACTGCCCTCATATCAGACAGATATTCACACTAATCGAGACTTACACTCAGTAGAAACGCCATCAGAGAGCAAATGCAGGCCTTACCGCAGAACCATCCTTGAAATGTGCAATGGGATTGTCCCTGTCTTTCATTAGTATAGATGAACATGCACGAAGCCAGGGAAGAAGTCTTGCAATCTGAGCATGTTTTGGCAGCTGGGACACTATAGGGCACTTCCAAATCTAAAGGGACAATCAGACAGTCAGATACACACCTCTCTTCGTAGAGCAGCAAGCAGATCATCCAGTGAAAAGGTAAGGACAGCTCACAGTGAATCCAGGACTGCATTTGTGAGCTAACAGCCCTGGTATCAGAGTATGCTGCCAGTGATTATCCTGTCAGATAAGGTCTATGTGGAATCAGTTTAGTATTGTTTATATGTCCTAATCACTTCATGTAGGATGTGACTCAGCACAGAGAGGGGTAGAACAGCATTTGGAAGATTGTCCACAATCCCTGATAGGAAGACGCTGACTCAATATTTAAAGTAATTAGTACAAGAAAGCAACCTTGGGTAGATTTAAAGTCAATAGATTCAAGCAGACTATTTTCCAGGAGTGCTGAGCTTTTCTGGATCCCATTAAGTCTCCAGCAAGGTGCTTGTTCAGCAGTACTAGAGGTCAAAGCAACCTTTGGAGACCTTTGGGATCCATGACTCAAATGCACAACTGAGCCACAGGCAGCAGCATCAGACTTTCTCTTTTTCCCCAGAACTGCAGGGTGAGGGTGCTGATAGCATCCTACATTCACTGAATCCAAAACTGAAACAACGTGGGTGTCCATTGCTCCATTTACCTTGTCTTTTATGGACTCCTGCTGGGATGAACACTAGGTGCGCCCTGTCATGGAGCACGCAGTCACTCCTACCAGAAGATCAGCTCTGCATGGTGCTCTACAACACATTTCCCAGAAGTGAAGGCCATGATTAGCTGAGCAGCTTGGCTAGTTCCACAGCAACTCATTAAACTGGTGAAACTCAATTGTATGTCTTAATCTATACCCTCCCACATTCTGGTGAATACAGTTCTTGCAGTCTTTATGAAATCTGGGTTTTAATGTATGTTCTCAGTGCACAGAAATGACATCAACTTCTAAGCACATTTTGCTATGTGCTTAACAGGGTATGTAGTTTAATGAACATCCATAACTGTTCTCCAGCTTGCTTTCAGCAAGCAGGCTATATTTGCATCAGTACCATCTTGCATTAATCCTACCCACACAGCAGGAAGTTTCTGAGTATTATCAGTAAAACCGCACATAATTAACACGCAACACCCAGTAAAATCAGCACGGTGTTTCCTGGATAGCAGGAAAAAAATCTCAACAACTATTATACTCCATTCAGTTTCTTTCTAGCACTTGCAACAACTAGTTCTGTGAACACTGGAACTACATTCAAATAGCATGCTTCTTTCCTTCTTATTTCTGGTTACATGGTTTATTTTTCATATGGGATTCCTATGACACTAAAGCAGATTTTCCAGAGTGCTCTCTCTCTCTCAGACATTCTGGGAGGCACATGAGGCACTTTTCCCTTGTCATCCTCAATAGGGTCAGTAACTATGGGAAGCAGGCACTTGAAGACAGTGATCTTTGCAATTGCAGCTTTAACCTAACAAAGGCAGAGAAAATAAATGTCTAGCCAAAGAAAAAAAAAAACCCTCAGGAAAACCTATGGAAGGAGATTAGTGAATATCTCAGTTTAAAGATGGTGAAGATATTGCAGTGGAGCCACATATTTACTGAATCCAGCTCACAGCTCTCACTTTCCTGAGGTCAAGGGTTGGCACATCTCTCTGCCCCTAAAACAACATGAGATGCTGTTTAAAGCAGTCCCAAGTGCTCGCACCTGGAGATCAAATCACACATCTAATTTTAAACCTAATCTAGAATTTTCATATATAAGGCTTATAAGATTTATTGAAGTACTTTTGAATTCTGGCTGAGGTATCTCTACGGACTTAACCATAATGGTGGTTGAGTTGCATCTCCATCAATGCACTCCATCAGATGGCATACTTTCCACATCAGTTACATTTAAACTGCTTGCTGATTAAGTGGGTCCTACCCTGTCACCACTGTAAGTACTTACCTCAGTACCTGAGCCCCAGATTTATGCAGTTCCAGGAGATCTGGAAGTGCTCTCTCTGGCAGTGACTTTGTACTCAAAGGAGCCCTCAGCAGTGGTGTTCTTACAGTCTGATAAAAGCTGTTTGGTTGTGGTCAGTTCTACACAAAATGAGGTCCCAGGCATGCTCAGCTCTTTTACTTCTGTTGGAACTTCACCTCAGTGAGCAGGCCTGCTCTGCTCTCCTGGGCCAAGCTGACAGCAAAAATAGACTATTAACCTCTGTGTGCATAACTGAAAGATTCCCAGCAAGAGATAAATGATCATTGTATATAAATACAGGCAGCCCACAGTAAGACCCATTTTCGTCCCCTTTTCTTTTCTGTCTTATTATGAAGATGTCTCTCAGTCTCCATCTCTGTTGCTTTTCCCTACTCTGTCTCCACCTCTTTTTTAGTTGCCTCTTCTGGACAGGGACTCAGTGCTGCTTTCTATCAGCAGTAGAAAAACTGAAAGTGGTATTTTAGAAGGGAGTAAATAAACTGCATACACAACCCATTAATATCACTTATGAGTGTCAGATCAATACCAACAGCAGAGATGCTGTATAGAAACTTGAATTAATACAATTATTCTGCCTGCTCAACTACGGCCATTTTCAGAAATGATTTGTTCTTTGCATTTTATCTTTTCAGAAAGCTCCCATCATGATAAGAACACCGGGACTCTTCAGACAAATGCCCTAAGGCATTCATTTGGATGGGTGATGTGCAGCACTGACCTGACAGGAGCACCCCGTGGTGACACCTGTGAAAAGTGCGAGCCTGTCTCATCATCCTCATCTTCTTGCCAACTTCACCACATCCCTTCCTGCCCTTTCTACTGGGAAGCAGAGAGTGTCAAGCATCAAGGCAGAGAAAAGGAATACCTGAAGAACATTTGGGTTTGAAAAAATATGTATAGTACAACAGCAATTATTTAAGAAATGATAACCAATGTTCCTTGTTTCCATTGTTCTTTCCAGAGCACACGTGGTCTGAGATGCCTGGAAACTTCAGCCTCACCAATTCACTTTCAGCAGTCAGAAGGTTTGCCACTGTACTGCCCATAGGCAAATTTTAAATACCTTCATTAGTCTTGGTTGTTCTCTCATGGGTTTCTCATTCCTGGATCTACTGGCATTAAGAAAAGTAAAACTTTCAGGAAGCTTTTCCCAGCAGACCAAGGAAAGTATTACTTCCATTTGCGTGGTGCAGCATTAAGTCTTCTGTGGGAATACTGGGAAACCAGGCCAGAGTTGAGGAGACTTGCAGAGCTTAGCTTGTTAAGTATGGCAAGAAATCTGAGAGGGACACAATTACTGTTAAACATAACATAGGGTTGTAAAAAGCAAAGAGACCAGTGCAAACAATAAGATGTTACAAAAGAATGAAAATGAGCACTCACTCACCTCCAAAAATCTAGGTTTGTAGGAAAAAAACTCCACAAAAGAGAGATCTCCAACAAAAGATCTATCCTCAGTGGCAGTCATCCCTTAAATGAGGTCTAAGAGAGGTGCAGCCTGGCTCCACCCCCTCCAGTCACACAGGTGAACTGCCTTCACCTGTGCTCCCAAGTTTGACCAGCACTTCCCTTCAGGTGCTCATTCAGTGGTTCGGGGTGTGATTCAGCAGATCCAATTCAGGGGTTAACATCAAGAAAGAAGAAGAGCTATTTACACCAAAAACTGATAATGGCACACAGTCAAATGGGTATAAATTGGTTGTGAATAGATCTGGCCTTGGTTTTAGGAGATTGTGCTTGCTACCCTGGAGCAGCAAAGACTTTAATCAGAATAGCAGGGGACAAAAAATATGGCTAGATTTTTAAAGTAGCACTGTATATTTGTGGGGGTATTTTACGCTGCAGTGCCATGGCAGGGGAGTGGATTCAGTGACCTAGAAGGATTGCTCAGTACCATTTCTATGTTTCTCACAGTTTTTGTCAGAAAAATAAATTGATAACAACATTGACACTAAAATCACCCTTCAGAGACAATCTTCTGAGTCTGGAGGATACTGAGATGAAAGGTGGGACACGGGGAGGGAGTTCATCTTTCATACTGCTGTTCATTTTACTATCTCAGCTCACAGCAGAGAATAACACGAGTTTGCACTCAGTTCTCACTTGAAAGCTTTGTTTTTTTTTCCTCTTCAAACACAGAGTCTAGAAATGATTTTGTTTAAAAATCAAAGCTCACATTCTGCAGATGTTCAAGAATCTTTGATGGGAATGGAGGAGGGACTCCTGATTCATCAGTGATTGAACTGAAGTGTCTTTGAGTAGGATATCATTCTTTCATTATGAAAGATAATAGAAGGAGTAGGAACACCAACAGCAGCTTTTCTCCTTCATTTCATAGTACTCAGAAAGCAATGATGTGTCCCATTCAGATCTTGGATTTGGCACATAGCAGTGTCAGCTTTGCATAAAGTCTTTTCTTCAGAACTGCTTTTGATGAGAACTGGATATATCATTTCAGAGAGCCAGTCTAAGGGATTACTGTGTATCACTTCATACTATTTCTGGTCAGGAAATTGAAAAGATTGTTTTCCTGGCAGCCCAGATTTTCCTTTCCTCCTTTCATTTTTTCCCTAAACTGTTTCATACTTTAAGAATCGGTTTTGGGTAATAGAGTCTTTTCCTTTCTATTTTCTCCCATCGTGCTACCTTAAGGGAGTCTGTCACTCAGTATTAAAAGAAAAATATTCTAGCAAAATTTGTGATTGCAGTTCCTTGTTAATATTATTCCATAGTCAGAAACATCGAAGCCTTTCATGGGATCTTCCCTTTCAATTTGTTCTTCTTAATTTCGCATTCCGTGAGTCAGGGCTTTATGTAACTATATTTGCCAATGACTGCAGAATCATTTATACCACGAGGAATGTAGTAACTGCTTTCATTTGCCATCAAAGTATTGAGTCCCAGATGTGGCTACTGTAGCTGACCATGTGGCCCAACTAAAACATCCCTTGCAGTTGTGCAATTCTGGACTATTATTTTTTGTTTCTACATAGAAGACTGGAAGAAATAATTTTTGTCGTGTTGGAATTCAAGGCAGATGATTATGAATTATCTCACACCAGAAAGGCTGATTTTTCATTGAAGGAGAAGAGTATTGTTCGCCTTGTCAGCTCATTTTTTTGGAGACATTAATTATTAAACCTTGTCAGTCGTATTCATGAGAGGACATCTGAATCTTCCCTCATACAGTTACAAGTGATGAGTTAGAAAAAACTGATTTACTCCAGTCCAGTTTCATCTGGACAAACGTTGGTAAGGGTGCGGGCTAATTAGACATAACTGGCAATGAAGCGATGATACTGCTTCAGTTCGTAGGAAAGTGTGTCTGCATCGCAGTCGATAAATTATCATCCACAGGCCCTGTCTTTTCTCTCCCCAGGCAGCTGTCACGGGCATTTCTCCCTCCTCGCTTTCGCTGGGCGGTGACGGCCTACTCTCATTGTGACAGGAGAGGCACAGGGATGTGGACCCCAGGGACGTGTGTGCTGCTGGGACATTGCTCACAGACCCACAGAGATGGCATTTCTTGCAGTGCAACAGTCACTTGTGAAAGACAGCATGAATTGTTCAGAGAAGGCGAGGCAGGATGCGAAGTCTCCGTGGGAAGAAGGAGGTGAAGCTGGCAAACGTGGACAGCGAGGAGCACACAATTTGCTCTACGCACACTTTCACCAGGCTGAAGAAATCTGAGAAATTATGAAATTAGTGGGACATCTCTGCGGGAAGATAAAGCTATTCAATGTCACATACGTCCTGAAGGAATGCTCTGTGCGTTGTATTACTGATTATAAAGAGAATTTTCTCCTTGGGAAAAGAAAAATATATTTAACAATCTTCTTTCTACAATGTTTAGTCCTCACTTATTTTCTGGTGGAGGCTCAGAACAAGAAAAGGCACAAATACCTGAGGAAGCTGCAAAAAAGATTTTTAATTACACCTTTTTCTCACCTCAGCACTGACAGCCCCTTCTGTAGATGCCTGGGTGTTACCCAGCTCCTGCCTGCAGGTGGAAACCATCCCCAGTCAGTCTGAGACCTGTGCAGAAACCAGGCACGGCCACACTCAGGATGCTCTCACATCCTTTTTTAAATGTAGATCACTGATACTGTTGCGGTGAACTGAAGAAGCCCAAATAAGAAATTTCCTACTTTTCTTTAGAGCAGAGTATAAGCATTTTGCAGTGCATAACTCATACAGCCATTCCTGCAATACAGATAACAAATCATGAAATTGCTATGCACTGTGTGAGTGCACTCCTCAACAAGTCATCAGGACAAATCTATCAGCTACTTGATCTGATGGGAATATCTCATGATATCTGATGGGCCTGAGAACAAATAAGGTGCTCCTACTACATCAGATCTATGCAAAGACCTTGCCATACAGATTGCATCTACAGGTTTAGTTCCTTCCCAGAGGGAATAAATTCTTTAATGGACTTTGCAACACTTCTGACAAGCAATTACGTCCAGGCCCATGACATTAAATGCACTGATGTGGCAACACAGATCTTGGTGGCTGCCACAAATTGACACTAAATAAATTGTCCAGGACTCTGGGTTGGTACAGCAGTTGCTTTCTTCTAAAATAGCATGATATTTTTTTTCTCTGAAGACTTGATTGGAACAGCAATGCAATTACTTCCTGTTATGAGGATTAATTGACCCACTCTATTACTTCGAGCCAGTGAAAGTTAAACAGGAACATAAAAATCTGAGCACTAGTCAGTTATTTAGATCCTAACCAAGGACTCTTTGTTTTTACCACATCTCCTTCTTTATGTGACACTGCTGCCAAGATATAGCTGTACTTAAAATGACAATATATGAATATGTACTGTGTATATAACCTAAATTAAAATAAAGTTCCAATCCAACCTGACAGGGGGTTGGAACTGGATGATCTTTAAGGTCCCTTCTAATCCAAGCCATTCTATGAGTCTATGAAAGGTGTTCGAGATACTCAAACTTAGAAAAGACAGTAAGTGGCAGACGTAAGAGTTTAAACGCATTAAGGCTGCAGGCTGCTCCTTTCCTGTTTAGTTGCTAGAGCAAATTTATTTAGCATATAATAAATTTGAAGGGGACATACATACAAGTACAATACTTAAATCTCATGGCTAGCAATAATGTGCTGCAGAAAAAAGTATCAATACTTTTAGTGACCCAAACCACCCTCTATAGGGGTTTTAGTTTCGATTCTTTTTAACATAAATATTTTTTAAAAGCTCAAAGCTACTATCTGTACTCCTCTTGGAAATTTCTTTAAATCATAAACAAAGATCAATATTGAGCACGGAGCGTCGCTGATTTGTTCCTCAGCACTATGGGTTCATACCCATCTTATGTGTACTCCAAAAAATAGATTCCTCCAGTCATTGCTTCATCGCTTCATTCCATCCAGTCATTGCCAGTCTTTCCTAGTCACAGCTATTTTCTTCCCTGGTTATGATGGAAAAATGTTCCTGCAGGGTGCTGGGGGTGGAGAGACAGCTCTACCTGGGTGATTTGGGTTCCTGAATTCACTTTGGTTTCCTGCTAATATGGCTAACATGACACACCTTTGAAACTTGTCAAACACAGTTTTAGATTCTGATATTTATTTTTTATCTAAAATGAAGTTCCTTAGCGTCTTAAATCTCCAAAAACATCTTGAATAAGTTAGAATAATAAAGTTCATTATAAGCAACATCTCTTCAGATGATCAAAACCCACCATGTTCCTAATATAATGACAACAACAAAACAATGAGTATTTCCCAAAGACACACTTCTGTGTAAAGAGGAGTGGCTCCTAAAAACAAAGGGCAAACAAGGCTGACGCAGACGAAATTGGAACTGTACAGACGTGGATTTCTGGGAGATGGACAAGCGTGTGAATGTAGGATGCTGGAAGAATAAGTCCTATAGGAAAATCTCATTTTCATCAAGGACTGAATGATGTTTGCAGAAATAAGAAACGTTAGACTGGGAATTAGTCTTCCCTGAAACACATGGATTGCTCTGATCTTCCGTAGAATTATGAGGCTGTGTGTCAGCCATACTTACTTTGCCCCTGTTTTTAACCTTATAGTAATTCTAAGCTTCCCCATTTTCAGAAAGCTCTAAGAAAATGCTGTGTCCTTTCTTCAAATTAGAGTCAAGCACAATAAAATTGTACTCTGCGTGGCACTCAGAAGTGGTAAGTGGCTATGGCTAAATCTAGCCAGGAGCTGATGTGAAGGATGAATTTGGCCCAGCAGCTTACCACGTTCCCTTTTCTCAGTTTCTGCACTAGCAAGATTGCAAGAAAGAACTATACCTTGGTGCTGAGCTCCTTGTCTGTGTTTCTACATGCTTCCAGCTTGTCTAAGGCAGAAACACTTACATGGTTTTCTGGAAGTTCTCTTTCTGGAAGGGATTAAGGAACGGGTAGAACAAAAATTAGAGTTAGATCTGCCTTCCGGAAGTGGCATTTAGATGTCCGAGTCATTCATTCATTTTGTGGACATAGGAGCATTCTCATAGGATAAAGAAGCTCATTTGTACAAGTAAATGATCATCTCCATGAATAAGGCTCTCAAAATATCATGTCATGTTTTAATACATAATGAATTAGTGAATTTGCAGTGACACAGTGGGAAGCGTGAAGCTGCCAGAGTCTCACAATTGAGGCAGATGTGCCATGGCACACCCAGCAAAAACTCCTGTAAACAAGTTGTAAATACAAACTATAAAACTAGGAGACATTTAAAGCCAGGGAGTAAATAAACCACTAGCCTGCCTGGGTTAATATGCTGTGACAGTAGAGTTGGGAAAAGAAGCCCTCTGGCACTGTGTGCATGGGAAGTCCTGGGGAATGGAGATGCCTCCACACCTTGGAAGCTGAATCTCATTTAGACAATGCAGAAATGCTATCACATGCAGCCTTGAAGCAGGCCTAGGGGGTGGACGAAGCAGCCAAGCTATGCTTCTGTGGCTATTTGCCTTAAGCAAACCCCACAGCGCCCTGCCACGAAGTCATGCAACTAAAACCAGCAGCTTCTGTTAGCACTGCTCACCTTGCCCAATACTCAAGGAGACCCCAAACTTCCAGACCAGGTGCTACATTTTTAATCACTGTATACTTCTGTCCCATGGGTTGGATTTGTTCCCTGGATGAAAACAGAAATGTCCTTGGTTGGTTTCAGAGATGGATCCTCTGGACCTGGGTGGACATGGCGTAGGGTGAATAACCCAAAAAGATTTCACAGAAAATAATGAGGAGGATAGTATATTTTGCTTAGCTTATCTGGATTGTAAGCAGACAACGGGTAAATAAAGAGAAGCACACCTTTTGCAGATGGTCAAACTCACAAATAACTCCACAGGGGAGAGATCTCCAACAAGAGATCCTTCCCCAGTGGTGGTCAGCCCTTAAATGGGGTCTGGGAGAGGTAGAGCCAGATTTCACCCCTTCCAATCACACAGCTGCTTTGCCTTCACCTCTGCTCCTGTAGCTGACTCAGTGCTTGCCTCAGGTGATCAATCAGTGGTTCAGGCCATGATTCAACAGTTCCCATACACATGGATGCACGGTCTGGGTTTCCAGCACAAGTTTGCACATTGCCCTGCTATGTCAGTGCAGGATGCTACTGCAAAAGGAAAAACAACAAAAAAAACCTCACCATCTGGGTTAGTTGTGTTGGGTGGGAATTCATTTTGCCTTTCATAAATTGCATTGCAACCCTGGAGTGACTGTGGCACAATCCAGGCACCCTACTGCGGGAGAAAAAAGCTGGTGAAGAAACAGTCCGGAAAGATGCATCAAAGCCTCTTTTTTAGCAAATATGGTTCCTTTTCAGCCTGTGACTTTGCTTAGCCTGTCAGGGTGCTGGTAGTATTTTAACATCCACTTCATTTTTACTGGCTTTTTTAATATCATAGTTGTGTCTTCTTTCTATTATTAAAGTGCAGAGCTGCAACCCCATAGCTAGGCTTCCCCATCCAAGGTAATTAACTATGCATTAATTACACTATGAACTGGCTGCAATTTATAATTGGTTTCCACACTTCCCCAGCAATTTATGACCAAACTTCACAACTTTGATTTGGTTGTAAAAAGGCAGTAATACAGAAGATACAAAGTAGTCCAGCGTCCTGTCTAGAAGGAAGATGAATGTAAATTGTCAACAAGGTCAAACAGCTGAAAGCTGCCTCTTCCTGAAGCCTGGGCTGACTGACATGTTGCTCTTGTCCATATGGGCGTTCCAGCAGGAGCCACGTTGGCATGAGTGAGTTGTTGTTCTGGTAAGAGCACACCTCTGATGCTTACCTTAGAGATGAGCCCTCAGTTCCATAGGGATGAGCTGCAGTACAAAACCTTAATTAGACTGTCATCAGCACTGATCATTCTAGAGCTCAGTTCAGTCCCACCACAGCTGCACCAGCCCCTGGTTTGCTGTGCAGGACAAGCCAAAGCCAGCTCATCACCAAAAGGGAACAAGGCAGCTCCAGGGGTACTCAGTAAATCAGAGGGCTGAGCCACTTCTGCTGGCAATCATCCCAGTTGCTACAGTGAACCTGTGGGGAGCTGCACAAAGCACCCCTACACAGCAGAGACCTCCATGGCATGGAACAAGATGGATTTTTCTGCTGAAGGGGCACCAAGCAGCTCGGTTGCGTGGGGGTTGTGATCTCAAGATGTCATGCAGCATTCCTCTTCCTTCCTGGCTGGGTCAGAAATCCCCTGCAGTAAATAAAGGCTTTGCGATGCACCAGGTGTGCTGACTGCAGACTGAGACGCACGGAACACAAAACCCAGGCTGAGCAAGGCTTTCCAGGCACTGGGAAGGTTTCATTCAGGGTTCAGGCTAAGGGGAGGATGATGTTGTACCTAAAGTATTCTGTACGATTCAGGCAAGCCCTGGCTCTTTCGCAGGGAGCGGCAGGGGTGCATTTGTAATCTTGTGGGAGGCAGTGCTGCAGGCCATATATGTAGATAGAGAGAGGCTCAAGAGAGCAGGGTTTTTTGATTTATCCCTGCTGGCTCAGGAGTACATCTTAACCCTTCTGGTGTTAGCCCTTGCCAGCGCTCTCCCTTCGCCCCAGCACAGCCCTCCCTTCTTTCATCAGTTGTGCTTCCCTGCTGTTTACACAAATCGCAAAGCCAACAGCAGAACAAATCTGTGCAAACAAACAGAGGCTGCGTAAATGCATCCTGGGATGAAACAAAATCCCTGAGGCTCTCCGCCGTTTCCTAGAGAAAGCTGGAACACAGCGTAGGGCTGCTGCCCTGGAGGATGCTAGCTCTGATGGCAGGAAGGTTTCTGCTGCTCTAGGGGTTTGGTGGTGGTGCTACCCCGCCCATGCTGCTAGCAGGAGGGCTCTCATCAGCAATACGTGCATACATATGGGCAGGATTTACCTTGCCATGCTAGGAGAGTTTGGGGCTGGGTACTTGGGAGGAGAAAAGGGAGCTCTGGCTGCCCAAAGCCCCATCCAACCCAGCCCTGAGCACCTCCAGGGATGGGGCATCCACAACTTCTCTGGTGTGCCCATATCTCACCACCATTTTTGAGCCAATCAGATTTCAAACAACCACTCTCCAGAAACCCTTGTTCCATTGGCCATAAGCATTCATGCCAGGCTGAAGGGCAATGGGGTCCTGGCATGAACTGCAAGTAGCTGAAACACCTTGTTTTTCACCAAGGTCAGCTGACAGCTTCTGCTTCTCTCTGTGAACATATACAGAAGTGGAAATCTAAGGTGCTATTACTCCTCCTGGAAAATGCTGCTGAGCATCACTTGTCAGAATTGCAGGAAGCTCTTTGTGTCGTGCAGGGTCCCCAGAACCACAGGTGTGGGGTGAAGGAAGACTGGCCTGCAGGCACTTGTCCCAGTGCCATCACTTCTTAGTTCATCTTTCAGTAAGGAAAATGAATGCAAACAAAATTCTGGCCTGGCAATTAGTCAGAGAATAGAAAATACAGGAATATTGTTCCTATATTGCTCTACTCGTTGTTACATCTGAATTAGAGCACTGTTTTGTTTTCTTTTTTTTTTTTTTCTTTCAAAGTACAGGCAAAAGCAAATGTGACAGTCTGACACTTTATGGGCTTTATAAATAAAAGTTGTTTATAAAAATAGTCTTAATTTAAATAAGAGTTGCATGGAAGTATTCTGCCATGGGTCAGCTCCCTGTGAGCTAAAGCTCTGTGATGAAAAAACAGGTTCAATCCCATCTCCAATGTCACTTTCTTTTCTGTGATGCTGAACAGGTTCCTTACTTGCTTCAAGCTTCAGTTTCCTATTCACAAATATTGAGCTTCCTTTCCTTCAGATATTTTACCTTTGTCTTAGAAATTCTATTTAAAAAAAAAAAGAAAGCCTACTCAGGAGGAGAAAATGAAGACTGCCAAGTTAGGAAATTAAAGATGCATTAAAATAATCTCAATTCTGACCCTCGAACTTCCATTTGGGACCCTCCTTGAGGCACAAGGGAGTGATTCAAAAATTAAATTATCTAACACAGGGCAGAGAGGGGACAGAATTAAGGTTGCACACTGATCATGCCCTTCCTTCATCTCAATTACTTGGCTTTGAAGCCTAAACAGAATTCTTCTAATGTATTACTAAATGTATCCTTGTATGTAATTTTAAATAAAGAGGTAAAAACTCAGTTATTTTATGTCTAAATGTAATATCCTTTTTTAAAATACATTCATTATGCAGCATTACTTGAAGGAGCACGCTGACTGTAGGGCATTGCCACCACTCCTAACACCTAACCACAACAGCCAGTGCTCCCTCTCAGCCACTGTGGGAGGCATATAGGATGAGATGAGGAGTGGACTGAAGAACTTCAGTCTTTCTTTCCATCTCCATGACATCTTATCCGGCCAGAGCTGGTCATCAGACCTGTAACAGACCTCAAGAGCAGCTAAGGGTGGAGCAGTATGGCCACCGTGGCAGGTGTGGAGCTGGACCCAGCCCTGCTGCAGAGACAAAGATGTGCTTTGGGGCACGAGAGCAGCCATGATCAAACAGCTTGAAAATCCAGCGCTAACTGCTAGGAGAAGGATAAAAGAACAAACAGAAATCAATGTTTTTGAAGTTCATCACTCAGCAAAAATCTGGATTTTTTTTGTAAATGAAATACATTTCCACAGCCCCAGGGATTCCTTCTGCAACATTTCAAAGGCCTGCAGTAAACACCAGCAACACTGAATAACAGAAAGCATCAGATAATCAAAATAAATGGGCTATGATTGGCAGCAGTGGTAATGCAACACTCCTACCCCAACCAGTTTGGATGTCACTGCAATCAATGCCTGTGCTGCCATCAGCCTGCTGTGGTTCATTGTGTTTTTGCATCTTTATGCGTATGTGTCACTGGGTGCCTGCATGCTGCTGTCCCCCCCTTTGGTCATCTCTACAAGACACCCAGAACAGGAAAGTGCATGTCTAACAGGAAGGTCTGAAGGAAGGAAATAATGTAAAATGTGGATCAGTATCAGGTGTGCCTTTTGGGCTTTGTTCTGTTTCCATTTGGCATTAAATAATGGTGTAAGGAAGCCCTTGTACAGCAAATGCCTATCCCGTCTGTGCTGGTTGGATTGCCTGGCAACAGGCAGAGAGGACATACCAGTATCAGTATGCAAGACAATTTGAGAGGGCTGAAAAATCTGCTGTAAGATTGGCTGCTGAAGTGTCACAGCCTGTCTGTCCTGCCCATGAGACTGTAGGAATCATGCAGTGAGCAAACCTCTGGCTGTAAGAGAGCAATTGTGTTTCCCCTGCTGTGTTTCATAGAATCAGGGCCAAATGTATTGGAAAAGACCTTCAAGATCATCAAGTCCAGCCATCAACCTGACCTAACAAGTCCATCACTAAACCGTGTCCCTTAGTGCCACGCACTCACATCTCTTAAAAACCTCCAGGGATGGGGACTTCACCGCTTTCCTGGGCAGCCCTTGACAATGCTGAAACATTTCTTTTCTATATCCAAGGGGACGGACATGCAGAGAACCTTGCACAGCAGGAGGTGGAGGTGTGTGAACTGCCAGGACTGTTCCTGAGTGGAGCTTGATTTTAACAGATATCAGGAACATCTGTGACTTACCAAAACTTTTCTCCCAGAATTGTCAGTGAATTAAAGCTGTAACAAGAAAAAGAGTTATGCTGCAAATTAGTTAGCAATTTCAAGTGTCGCTGAGAATACTGAAGAGATTCAGAAAGACACCATTTCCGTGAGGAAACTCTTCCTAATGCCCAATTTAAATCTCTCTTGTAAAATTTCAGACCACTTCTTTGCGTCCTATCACTTCTCATCTGGGAAAATAGACTAACAGCTCCCTGCAGCTTACTTTCAGGCTGTTGTAGAGAGCTGTGTTTCAAGGCAAACCCCAAAACAAATCTGGGTTTGGTAACAGACAAGCAAGTTATACAGAGCTTAGATCTGAGAGTGCTTGGCTACTGGAGCACCTGGCAAGAGGAGTACCAGGGAAAAGACCCACACCACTATGGGACATGGACAGGAAGAAAAAGGTGCAAAGGGACCCAACCCAGGAAAGATAATGGTCTGAGCAGGAACCTTTGAAGGGGGCACACCAAGGGTGGACTGTGTTTATTCACAAATAAAATGGAAGCAGTAACTATTTCTAAAGAGCTGATTACAGAGAGGAAAACAAATCAGGAAATAAACAGAATGAGCAGAATGGGCCATTTCACTTTCTTCACATCTCAGGTTTAGGAAATGCAGAACAACTGTTTTCCATATCACACCAGTCAGTTGGAACCGACCTAAGCAATACAGATATTTTTCTAAATACCAACCCTTCTCCATTTAGATGTTTTCTGAATGTATCTGCAATGAAGACATTTCAAGGTAATTTTCTCCTGACACAATTTCTATCACGACTCCTTCATGTGGCCTTCCATGTTTCACTCAGATAGTAAAATCCATATTACTGAATTTATCAGCCCTCCACTGATGGCTTCTGAGTGGCTGTCCGCTAGATTGGTGGTGAGAAATGTACAACACTCCTCTTGCTCCTGTTTTCTGACTAATGATGGAAATTTGGCTGTGACTGTCAAAAACGTGTATTCATTCCAAATCCCCAAAGCAGGATTTCTACACCAATATGCACCTGAGAGAATTCTCTTCCCAGGATGTCAAAGGGAGACTGTGGTTCTCTTGACTCGTGTGCAATGCCACAGGTGCTGAACCCCACTAAGCTTTGAAAGCTCAAGACAAGGCCGCAAGGACAGAGCAAGCTTTTCTCCCTGCTTGATCTAAGTGAGAAGAATTTGAGTTGCTGAAAAAATAAATGGATGGGGAAACTTCGTCTGTGTTTGATCAGTGACTTCGATGCGACCCATATTGACTCTATTGATTTTGTCCTCATGGAAAGCAAGCACACATCTGTACCAGTGGGTAGGCACACTGCACTCAGGAATCTGTTGACCGGGGCCATGGCAAAGGATGTAGCAAACTCAGATATTGGATTATTTGCAAATTGCAGCAGTGAAACTCATCTAACCTTCCAGCAGCTCTTTTAAGTGATATTATTATTAGCCCTTGTTCAGAGGGTGGCAGGCAGGCAGCCAGTAAAGCACTTAGAGTTTACCATCATCCATCTGGTCTTCTATAGATTTGAAGACTGTAGAAATTTTCCTTTTTAGGACTTACTTTGAATATGATTAGTGGGCCACTTGCCATGTTGCTATACAAATGTGTCTGTGTGCTTTAGCCGAGGTATGTGACAGGTATTTTATCAATGAGGAACCGATCGAACAGTGTTTCCATTCATTCGTCCACTTGTTTATTTGTGGAGTAAAACTAAGCCTGGTGTTCTCAAAACACATAACAGAATAACAAACATTCTGCGCTGCAGTCGGGGGTTGTAGGTATACACAGTGGAGGGCCACAAAAATGATCCAAGGGATGGAACACCTACCCTATGAGGACAGGCTGAGAGAGCTGGAACCGTTCAGGCTGGAGAAGAGAAGGCTCCAAGGTGACCCAAGAGAGCCTTTCAGTATCAGCCTTTCGGGGTGGGGAGCTATAAGAAGGAAGTGGACAGATTACTTAGCAGGGTCTGTTGTGACAGGACAACGGGAAGTGTTTTCAAACTGAAAGAGGGGAGATTTGGGTTTGATATATGGAGGAAAAGTTTTATAATAGGGGTGGTGAGGCAGTGGAACATATTGTCCAGAAAGGTAATGGATGTCCCATCCTAGGATACATTCAAGGTCAGGCTGGACAGGGCTCTGAGCACCTGATGGAGCTGTAGGTGTCCTGCTCATTGCAGGGGAGTTGGACTAGATGACTTTTAAGGCTTCCTTCCAACTCAAATGATTCTATGACTCTGTAACTATCCAGCTGTCAAGGAAATAGAAGTTAAAATCAGAAGGCCTTCTTTTAAAATACCTGAACAATAGAGGTTTCCCTTGATTTTTATAATTCTAATTACAAAAATACTCAGTAGCACCTGGAACTGGAGGCATACACTAGTCAGGGATTGGTGTGACAGCACTGAGGGTGCTGAGGCAGTGCCAGATGCCAGTCCTGTCCCCAGACCTGCACTGTCTCAGTGTCATGCAGTGTGCCAGAAGGCCGATGGCATCCTGACTTGTTGCCAGCAGGAGCAGGGAAGTGACAGTTCCTCTGAACTCAGCACTGGTGAGGCCGCACCTTGAGTGCTGTGTTCAGTTTTGGGCCCCTCACTGCAAGAAAGACATCGAGGCCCTGCAGTGTGTCCAGTGAAGGGGTCTGAAGCACACAGCTTATGAGGAACGGCTGGGGGAGCTGAGTTTGTTCCATCTGGAGAACAGGAGACTCAGGGGTGACCTTATCACTCTCTACTAGTCCCTGAAAGGAGGTTGGGGTGAGGTGGGAGTTGACCCCGCATAAGCAGCAATAAGATGATAGGAATTCAGGTTGGGCATTAGGAGAAATTTCTTCTCCAAAAGAGCAGTCAGGCACTGGGATGGGCGGTGGAGTCACCGTCCCTGGAGGTGTTCAAGGAACATTTAGAAGTGGTTCTAACGATAGTAGGTGGATAGTTGGATTGGATATCTTTTGCAGCCTTGATGATTCTATGATTCTGTGATTCTATAGCTCACAACATGATGGACGAAGGCACCAGAAGAGGCCTTGGTCGTGCTGCCAAGGAGCAAAGACATCAGCCTCACATCAGTGCAGCCACCACTATAAGACTAAGGATGCTGATGGTATACCCAAACCACCACCTGTGCCCTCTGCGTGCCCAGCCAGCAGCTGAATCCCTTCAGAAGATCCAGCACAAAGGACAGGGTGTCCCTGAAGGCCAGTGGTACAGGAACTGTGCCCAGGAGCTCTGTGTTTGGGTTGCTTTGCAATCTCATAGCTTCTATCTGCAAGTCCCTGCAGCACGCCGGCTTAGTACCTATGCTACTCTGATGGTCTCCATAGCTTCCAGAAGCTATGACTTTTCGTTCACTCTCTGATAAGCTTGGGAAGGGCCTGGAGAGCAATGTTCTCCTGTAAGGTCCTGATACTCGTAGCAATGGCTCTGTAATGGCCTCTGAGCCAGACAGCTGGAGTTTCTCCTTCTGAGGGGCAATCTGAACCCTGAGGAGGAAACCAGTGCAACTGTTTCAGCACTTTCAGCACAGCCCTGATCACCTAAACTGAGCTCTGACTGCCATAGCACCTCATGTGCTCCTCACTTTCTAAACACAGCTGCTCCCAGCAGGACAGCAGGCTCAATTAAAAGACTCCAAACAGATACACAGCTTCCTATCTTGGACTAGGACTTATCCAATACATCCTCTATCAAAGAGACTGAGCAGACGGTTTCCAAGAATCCCAAATGGTTAAGCTGTAGATAGATCGATCCTACAACAAAATGCACAGTGTACTGGGGGATGGGGGAAGCACTGCCTGCCCAAAGCTGCTGTTATTTTTATCATGGGCACGGGGTCCATTTCTGCAATGCTGAGCAGGGACCCAGTCCTGGCACCTTTCTGTCTAGCTACCCCAGTCTGGGACCTTGCCCAAACACACTGTGAGTGGGTGCCAGTGACATAATCCCCCACTGGCTTTTGAAGATCCATTTTGTGTGTGTTTCAGAGGCCAAGTGCATCGCACCGTGTTTCCCTGTGACCTCTCATGAGGTTTGAGTTGGCACAGGGCACAAACAAGCAGGGAACCACGAGCAGACTTGTTGGTGCTGCTTTGGTCCACGCACAGAGCAGTGTGTGAGGAACACAGGAACTGCAAAAAAAAATAAATGAAAGACTATGGTTTTGAAAGCACTGAAGCATATGTTTAACTCCTATGGACTTCAATGGCTGTAAGAATCTACTGAATAGAGTTTCTGAGCAGAGTAAACATGCTTGTATTAAACTTGGACAGAGAAATAACAAGATCTTTCAGGTTTAAAAACTCATCTCGTGGCTCATTAAAAGCGCTTTCCACAAGGTTCCTCTGAGCATCTGCAGCCTCCACTGTCCCTGTCTCCCACACAAATACAATTACGTCTGGCAAAAGAGTTGCCTTGACCATAAAAGCACTTCCATCTGACAAAGCTGCTCAGCCACACAGGGCCCCTCTGTCTGGGCTTTGTGCCCCCCCCAGCAGCCCCTCCCAGCCCTCTGGGGTGCTGTGACCCCAGGAGCAGACCTGAACCTGGCTCTCAGGACGAGCCACCTCCCTTCCCCCAGCAGAACTCAAAACAGGGCATTCCATCGCTGATCCCTGCATCCAGACCAGGCACCACTGCCTCAGGTGCACTAGAAACTTATGAGTGTTCAAAACAGCACTCACAGAATCACAGAATTGTTGGGGTTGGAAGGGACCTCTAGAGATCATCTAGTCCAACCCCCGCTCATGCGTTACTATCTTTGAATCCTTCCTGTTTGGAGAAGACATTATGAAAATTACGGATAAAATCTTTCAGAAAAAAATAATGATAGATTATCTGCTTGAAATACCCTGGCCTTTTTTTCTTCTTTTTTATCAGAAAGCCTGGTTCTCAGATCTTGTTTCTCTTAAGTCTTCTCAGATTGGCTGTCTGGATGAGCCAATTGTCTTTTGAGAGCAGTGAGGATGAGAAGCTCAGCAACCTGTTCCTTCTCTATATAAAACCAAGAGAACATGAGGAATAGGGGAAAAAAAGAGACTCTTTTGCATAGGAAAATGGCAGCTAGCAACAATGCTTGAGAGAATTGCAGAGTATAGCAGGGAGTACATACCTTATTTACAAAGAAAAGTGCTTTCATCGCGTGTGCTAAGACATCCAAATTACTGCAGAGGCAGTTAGCAAAGACAAGGTTACTACAACAGCTGTAATTCTGCTTTTAATTTTGAATAGATTGGGCATTATTAAAGAATAGTGACTGAAAGTCAATAGATTTGGACACTGAAATACGTATAACTCAGATCACTTTAAGAAATCATGTTTTGGGGCATTTTTATTTTCAAGAGGGTTTTGGGTGAGCCTTGTCAGCTGTACAAAGGGAACACTGAACGTATAAACACTTTCTTCAATAAATAATTTAGTGCTCATGAAAGGTGCCAGATGGAGAGCCTTGGGGACTGGAGTCTTCTTTTTTATCTGCTAAACTGCAATAGAATAAAAAGTGACAAATTTATTGAGTTGCTTTTCCAGGTGTCTCTGTGGCTGCCTGAGCCCTGACATGGAGCTGTTGCCCCAGTAGGGACAGTTTGGTTTTGCCACCTCATCCCTGCAGCCCTGCCTGTTTCTGCTGTCACACGTGATGAGGGCAATGAGGTGTGGGTGACAAGGGACACCCAGATCTCCTCTGGCAGGAGGGTCGATACTTGTACATCCTTCATGTGTTCTGCCATCTGATTCCTTAGAAAACCAATGTGTGCCACCATGGGGTTTGAACTTGTTCAGCAAGGTACCTGCAATGAGTAATAAAGAGACTGCCCACTGCCCGGGGCTAGGCTGGGTGATTTAGTATGTTATTTATTATCTCCCAGCTTTAATGGACCTGCAAGTAATGAGCCATCCTGTCTTCTGAAACACTTCAAATTTATAAAGCCCAGTCTGTGTGTGGTGCTTTGCAAACAAATAAGCTGACAAATCTCTGTCCATATGGTTGAAGCCAAACCTATAATAAAAAATAGTACAATAAACAAGAGAAGAGCTAAGGAAAGCCATGGCTACCATATGCCAAGACACAAAATACGTGCTCTCTTTACATACTTCTTCCACAGGATCAAGACAGAAGGCAAGCCTGTTCAATTCGAAGTTTATCAGCAATAAGTGTAGCAAAATATCTGGATGGTGGCTGTGTCATCCTTAGGCCCTGGCAGCGGGACACACTGCTGGTACAGTGATTAACTCAGGATACTTCAGCTGGTTCTGCCATTTTATTCAGTTTGGCTCGTAAAAGCAAAAGAAGGACTTCTGTGTTAATAGCACTTCTGCTTCTACACCACTGCTTAATTCAGTGCTGCAAGTTGCCTTCTGAAATATCAAGGATATGGGTCCATCAAAAGAACTTTGCTCTGTTCAGCCCAGAGTGGGATCACATCTCTTCATGAAACAATTGACTGCATGAGTAGGAAAAATAAAGACAGAAAGTGCTGACAAAGTTCTCATCATAGCCCTTTGGTGTATGAAAGGAATGGGAAAGAAGGAAGCTCTGGCCCACAGAAAGGTGTGTCCATGACTAAGGTATGTCACTATGCCCCAGGGGCTTAAAAGGAATGCTTCCTTCTCCTACAGAAGAAACCTTATTGCAGAAAGAAACTTCAGGGCCTGAGAAGGTCTTGGTCAGAAGCCCGATCAGCTATCCCGTGCACTCTGACCAGAGACCTGTCAGACAGAGATAAAAGAACTGCCAGTTGCTGCAAGCCCACAAAAGAGGAGGAGAGCTGTGTGTGCCAGCAGGCTCCATGCCAGGCTGCGAGCAATAAAAGGAGTTTCTTCAGTCCCAGGAGAGGAATGTGTACAGGATCTTGCCCTGATGCAATCCAGACCTTGTCTGTGCTCTTGCAGGAGGAGTATGAGGACACCTGCAAAGGCATTTTGCTCGACTGCAGCTCCAGATACCTCCTCTGGAGGCTAGCATACTTCGGGCTGGCTTTTAACACTGAATCACTGTCAAAGCTCGGGATGGATGTGACCAGCTCTGTTCTCAAAGAAAAAAAAGGGGAGAGGTAAGAGGTCGGACATCCTTCTCTTCCAGGGCAGAAGCAGATGTAAAGCAGCAGGAATGGTGCTGTGGGACAGGGAGTCACTTCTAGATGTCTGCATGCCTGACACTGTGGGAGCCCCAGCCAGCTCTGACGAGGCGAGACCCGAAGAGATATTTTCTCACATCAGCTCTGAATCAATGATCCCAGAGGGCTAGCAGCTGAATACATCGTTTTGTGGATGTGAGCCACGATTTCCTACAGAATTAAATTCTATGCTAAGGCCTGAGAAATAGAAAAATTCTCCCTGACTTTCTTGGTAGCTTTCTACTCCAGTATGCTGGTATCTTGTACTGGGAAGCCCCAAGCTGGACACTGGTGGAGTCTCAAAAGAGCTCTATGGAAGATACATTAGAACCACCTCCCTCGACCCACTGTCTGCACTCCCAGTGATACAACTCAATATGTGGTTCCAGCTGGTTTTCCTATCTCCATTCCTACAGGCTCCAGCAGTGATTCTGCCTTCCTTGACAGTCTGTCCTTGTTCCCATCTTCTTTTCATTTCCTTTCTGCTTTGGATCTCAATTTGGTTCTGCCTGAATCAGAAGCCCTTCCTTCCCTATAAACAATGTCATGCAGTGAGCGACAGGATTGATTCTAACTACAGAGCAGGTGAGAAATTAAGTCAATTCTCATTTATAGAACTGTGTTTCTAGCTACAGTAAATACAAGTTTCCGAAGGAGTGCCCCATGTCAGAAAGCCCTGGCAACCTGCACGTGTCAGCCTGTGCACTGACCTCAGAGAGTCCCACCTCTCCTGTGTGACATCTTGCCTTGACTCGATCTTGACCAGAAGTTCTGTACAAAGAGAAAAAAGAGAAAGCCCAACAGGATCAAGATCATAAAGAGGTTCGTTGCCATTTCATTTTTGCTAAGAATGCTGCAGAAACACAGAGTCCATTTTAGGAGTCCGGGAAGCCTTTCTCGTGGGGATTTGGAAGGGCAAAAGCACCTCCAGTGTAGAAACAACCCAGCTGCAGCACTTACAGCCCAACAGTGTGGGCAGGCAATCACTCAGCGCAGCAAGAGGCACACAACCAGAGCACTACTTTGATGGCATATCAAAATATTCAGCACAAAGATTCCTAGCAAGTACAATGGAACAGGGTAAGTAATCTCCTATCATAGCAACATCTAAGATTTGAATTAACCTCCCTAGGCCTTAAATTACATTGCTTCACATGGGGCTGGTGCATCTCAGGTTAATTGCGTGGACCTCTGGTAATTGGCCCAAATATAGCACAAGGAGATTTTCATGCTAAGCCAACATCAATACTGTGCATCAAAGGCTGCCCTGAATTCTCCCCCTCTGTTGCTCAGTCATCTTTGATCTAAAAAATGAAAGGAGTAAGGGAATCTGTTGTTATTTTTATTCCTTCTCCCCCACCTCAAAATTGAGGTTACTGAGAATACAAACAGAGAAAAGGTGGCGAAACAACAAAAAACAAAAAAAAAAAGAGAGAGAAGCAGGAATGATGGAGTGAAGTAAACAGAAAGAGAAGCTTGGAAAAGAAAAAAAGTGCTGCTGAGGGGAAAAAGAAATGCTGTAGGCATGGGATTTGCCAGTGAATGCGGTGCTGAAGAAAAGCCAGGGCATGATGTTGTGAACGAGGAAAAGGGATCAGTTCACCACTTCTGCAGGATGTGAGAATTGAGTCCTGCCTTCTTAAGCCATCTCTGCGTTGGCCATCTGGCTTTGCTGTGGTCTGCTTCAGATGCCACCAAGACCTCAGCACACACAAAAAAAGGCCTTGTGCATTTGAGCATCTTCAGGAATCATAATTATTTGGGAAGCAGACGTTACCACGTGATCCTTGGACTACTTATATAAAAACCAAGGAAGGTCCATGCCATTCCTGTTGCTGACTGTGGAGGGAAAAAATGACCTGCTCCATCCACTCTGAGGTTGAGAAAGCAAGCCAAACTTCTCATGGGCAAAGGAAGGGAACCCACTGAAGGAAACCTGATGAAAGGGAGAGTGTTGAGACAGGGAGAGGGAAATGGGAAGCACAAAAGAGAGGACACATGGAATTCAGCAAATCTGAGGATGTGGGAATTTGGGAACATCTTTGTTCCAGCATTGCATCAGGCCCTTAACTCTCCCAGCCATCCTGAGTGCTTCCTCTGGGCAGCTCCAGAGAATGAACAACTTGCTCTTAGCAACAGTGAGTGGAGCTGAGCCCTGAGGTTATAAAAGCTTGGCTCCAGAAGAGGTTGTTCACAAGCTTCCTATACACGCATGAGCTCCAGGCCCATTAATTACAGAAGGACAGATCCCCGATGTGGAAATCTGGATGAACTCACAAAACACATGAGGACACTCAGACTTTAATCCTCCATTCTGGCCTCCCTCATAACTCACAGCCCCAAGCAATCTGTTTCCAAAAAGGTGCTCTCGCTTATCCTGTACTCCTATCAGCTCTCCTCCCTGCAGTCTTGCTTTCACTCCACCGAGGGCAGTTCTGCAGGAACAAAGGCCAGCAAAACATTTCGGAAAACAAAAGAAGTTAAGAAAGATGCATCTGTGGCCTTGCAAACGGAAAGGACTGCGCTATTTGATTTCGAGCTGATTTCTTAACAGGGGTAAATATTACCTCCTGATGGGATATTTCAGTTCGTACCAGCTCCAAATGTGTCTAGTTCTCCATCCCTCAGTTTTCCAGTTCTGCTGCTAAACTTGAACTTGAAATTTGCACAGGTTTGATTATGAAATGTTTTGATTTTTGGCTACAAAAATGATACATCAGCATATTTAAAAACAAAACAAAAAATCACAATGAAAAAAAGTGTTAGGAGCCAGCAACTAGCAACAGAGAAAACAGAGACAGAGGAAATGGATTCCTGGAGTTGTCTGAGGTGGTTTGATTAAAATGTCACAGAAATTTTTGCTGTATTCAAATACAAATTTTTTTCCTGTCCTGTAAATAAATCAAATACTGATCAGAAATACAACATTTCACAGGTTTGCCTGATAGCCATGAGCAAAAGAGAGACTACATGTTTTCTTTTTTAATTAAAAATTAAACTTATAGAACAAAAGGACTAAGTTGTGCTAGGAGTGAAAATGCATTTCTCTGGGCATCTGAGGTGAGAGAGCATCAGGCAGCCCCACCAAGACAAGCAGGTGAAATTTCAAAGCCCCCTTCTACCTCCCTGCCTGAACCCAGCAGGTATGGCTAATGTGCTAAAATTTGCCTCCAATTAAATGTTGACATTTAATTAGAAACATTAGAAAAAAAAAAATCAACCTTAGCAAATACGACTTCACCTCCCTGCCTTTTTCAGGTGTGTTTTCATCTGTGATCTCCCACACTGCAGACTGACACTCAAGCCCTGTCCTGCTGAGTGCCAGGGCTCTCACCATTGTGCCATCTGGAGCAGCACACTCACACAGAAGCCATCAATTCCTCTGCAAACCCAGATAATGGCAATCACTCTCCCATCTTCCCATTACAGCCTGCAAAGGACCAAATCCTCCCTCCATTTACAGTCCAGAAAACCCATCCATTCAGTGATGGTATCCTGCATTTGCACTAATGCAACTGAAGGCTAATTTTGGCCCTACGTTACTTGTATTGTCAGATACTAAGTTAATGTAGACCATTTTCTGAGCTCGGTTCCTCTGTGCAATGTATATCAATTTACTGAAAGCAAGAGCATCCTTTGTAGCTTCCTGTAGCAGGGGTATACACTCAGGGCGTGGGCAGGGAGAGAGTTTTCATTTTGCCAATTACAGCTGTGGTGGCAGTAGGATGAGACTGACTTGCACTTACATCCATTACTACGCTGCAACGTTGGCTAGGTGGGGAATAATTTATATGACGGATTTCTTCTGTATAATTTGGAAATCAGTCCTTCACAATTCCAAGTTCCTTGGCCTTGTTGAACTGCTCCCCTCCTGGTGGAGCCGCTCTGCATGTCAGCTGGAATGAAAACTCTGAGCTACACAAGTCTGCCAGAGAGAATTTTTGGCAACATATGACCCAAGTCTTCTTTATTCCCAGTCCATTGTTTCCTTCAGCATCTGCTCAGATGATTAGATTTAATGAGCAGTAGCTCCACTGGTACATAAGGGAATTCACAGCTCAGTAGGTGAGGAAAAGAAAGCTTGCAGTGGAAGATGGCTGCACGCAGGTGGCTGCCTCCAGGATGTGTACTCCCACGTTCATATTGGGAACACACCAGAAGAAAACATCCTGCCTGCATGGGGCAGCCAGTGAGAAACTGCCCTGTACTGAGCTGAGCTTCTCGTTGAAAGCAGCTCCTCAGGATCCAGAGACACAGCTCTGGAGACGCAGGGAAAAGTGAAATTACGACTTGAGACTCTTAAGTACCTGCAAACTAGGATAGA